>CM035124.1:132682498-133409998 GCA_020205555.1 Panax stipuleanatus
AGGCTAAATATTTAACAATGATATGCCATCAACAACACCATTTCCTGGAACAATGGACATGAAATTAAATGTGTGTGTATTTGCATGAGTATAGAGTGAGATAGAGGCATATACATATACATATACATATATATAGAGAGAGAGAGAGAAAGAGAGTAAGAGAGTGTGTGCTTCTAGCTAGTGAAAGTAACAAAGAGAAAAAGATACAAATATAACCCGATCGATCATATTGATGAATTGAACTAGGTTGAGAGAGAGAGAGAGAGAATTTTTAGTGATCCCCTTTAAAGTGTTGCAGAGAAAAATGGATGGTTTGCAGGGAAACTGGAGTTGAATGTGTTTTCAGTGGGTATATATATATATATGGTATATCTAAAGTGGGAAAGTGGGAAAGGGAAAAACATGTGAGATGTTTGGTGTTATGTGATAATTAGATTGGTATTTAAACGTCGGTGAGTTATGTCAAAAAAAATTATTTTGTTTTATTTTTTAATCTTTTGCAAATATGAATGATACCACGTGATCTTGACTTTTTTCTCTTGAATTATTTATTGGTGTAGTTATTGTTTATAATTTTGATTGAGACTTGAAGACAATAATTGAGACAAAGAATCTAAAACGAAAGGTGAAACATTACCAACATAAAATAACTCACACTCACACCTTCAGTTTTTCTAATTTATTTCTTCAATCTTTCTTCCGTTTCCATAATAGGCCTAATGCTTCCATCAAAAGTTTTTCTATTTTTGTGTCTGATAATTAGTTCAGTATGTACAGTGGCGGACCAGAACATTTTTAGAGAATGGTCAATATGACGTCCCTAAATTTGGGTATTTGAAACCCGTATTCAGTGCTTCACGATTAACCATCATTCACATAATAAAATACCAAACTTAAATAAAGTTATTACATCTAGAGTCTCTCTACCCGAGTTAGTTTATTTATGTACCCGTGAGAAAGACAAAATTCTTTGACCAAGACCAGAGTCTTAGAGAGGTCAGCTGGGAGTTGGGTCTCTAGTGCACTTGTGAGTTAAGAAAGAGACTGTCATTCAGGACCAGATCATAGAATAGTTCTGGATTCAAAGGGAAAGTTCAACTAAGCTTGAGGAAAGAGCTGGGAGTCCGATGTCCGAGATAGTTAATTGTGGATAGTTGTAAGTTCATCTTTAAAACTTTGTAAAAAGCTTCTCCGCCTATTGGAGTAATATTTATTATTGAGAGTAATAGGATCTCAAGTTCTGGAGAGAAACTTGAGATTGGACGTAGCAACATACTTGAGCTGTAAGTTGTGAACTAGATAAATATATGTGCATTGTGTGATTGAACTTTTACAATCTTGATTATTAATTTATGAGACAGTGCAAATTAATTTACTAAAAATTTAAAAGACCTAAGATAATTTTTAAACGATAATAATCTATTCAACCCCCTTCTAGATTATTATTGGACTTTCAATATACTTGCTCACTCTAATTTGATTTAAAACAGCTCTTTTTTCCTTCCCCTCTCGGGCTGCCGGATAGACTAAATAACAAGGCAGGAATAAATGAGGCTTGGGTCTTGTTTCAAAAAAAAAAATGAGGTTAGGGTCTTCTGCAATAGGTTTGGCTTGCAAGCATACCTTGAACAGTATAATTAACATGGACTGTTACATGGTCTTGGAATATCACATGAGGTATATGAATTACAATTGTAACATATTAACTTAGCTCCAAAAGTATTATGGAACCTAACTTCACATTTAATGAAGTTGATAAACATTTAATTCCATAACTTCATCACATAACCTTCTAGGCTAATATTATAGTTATTAATTAATATCAATTAAATTGAGGTTATGTGTAATTTAATTAAGTTAAATAATTAAATCTCATATAAAGTAATCCATGAAATTAATTAGTCGCGAATTAATCATTTCACTGAAGACACATACACATAAGCTCATTTAAAAAAAATATCTTCAATTTAAGCTACGTTGGCTTTCCTTCTCATTCTTAAATTATATATACAAATATAATAATGTATATTCCCCTTCTTTTTTTCCTTTTACCTCATTCTACCATAATTAAAATGGAATAACCAACTAAATATTAAATATAAAATAATAATACCACAACAATTAGATAACACAAATAAATAAATAAAAATTTATACACAGAATTTTCATTATATAACACAGAGAATTTTCCGTGTCATTACAGGTATTGCATAATAATTAGTTTCTTTCTATTCCGATATTATTGCCTAATTATTTTCACCTTCATGTTACTTTTCATTTGTTATTTTTATTTTAGTTAAGAAGTTTTGATAGATATGATTATTTTTAATGTGTATTTTTCATAATCTATGCTTACTCACATTTAATATAAGAATTATTATTTTTAAAGGGAAGGGGAAACAAAATTAGGAATAAATTCAGAAAGTAAGAAATTATTTATTATGTTAATATTTAGTCGATTCGAATTCTTAAGTATCTTTTTATGTGATTTGACTTGTACTTGTCATTTAATTAATCAACTTAGAAGGTTACCTACTCTCTCTTTTTTTTACTAAATTCGACTCAAATTTAATATTTTTGTCTTTGAAATAATGAATTCCAAAATCTCATGAACACAAGTTTTTTTTACAAGATTCAGTTTGTGACGAGTAACATTGATAAGAGTAGGTGTAATATTAGATTGAGTAACGTTGTGGGTCATGTCAAAAAATTTCTTTATTTTAAAAATAATGCTACTATCACATAATCAAGTTCACATAAATCGGGTGACACTCTCTGATTATTGTTGACATGGCCCACTTGAATCAACAACAAATCAAGAAAATAGCACCCCATTTTTATGTGAATTTTATGTAACCTGATTATGTGATAGTAGCATTACTCTTATTTTAATTTTAAATCTTTTGCAAATAAGAATAATGCATGCCAGGTGGTGATGATCTTCAAACTTTTTTTTATTGAATTGTTATTGGTGTATATATTATTGGCGGAGACTTGAGGACATGAATAGATAAATAAAGTTATTGCTTATGGTCCATATATATCAATAATTAACTCACATGCAATCCACACATACGAGCAGTTTATCTTTCTTCCATCTTTCTCCTCCATTTCCACAAGACGAGCTCCAGCAGTAATAAGCCTAATTAAGTATGGCTTCCATCAAAAAAATTCTCTTTCTATTTTGGTAATTATTTCATTATATCATCTTTATGCTGGACCTGCCAATTCTTGTCAATCCCCCCATCCCCCGATATTCATATGCTGCTGAGGAGTTGTAACATTGATAAGATATATCAGCTTGGGGACTCCCTATCGGACACCGGAAATCTGCTCAGGGAGAACCCTTCCGATCAGTGCTCTAACTTTCCCTACGGTGAATCGTTTTTTAAAGAGCCTACTGGCCGTTGTTCCGATGGGTTATTGATGATCGACTACATTGGTAAGTCGTTCTTTTTATGTTCTCGTTTGCGATTTTATGTATCGATTTTTTTATTGTTAATGATATTAATATTTTAATAATATATGTTTATTTTCATTGAATTTTTAAGCATATATATGTTTTTCTTTTCATTATCTCGAGTTCTCAAAATTTGAAACATACCCTCAGCAGAAAAATAGATCTGTTCTTTTTTTATGTCTAGAATATCCTCCCGGGAAATTGATATTTTCACAATATTTTTTAATATTTTCACATGAAAAGTGTCGCTATAGATGTATAGCGACGATTAAAAATATCATTTTCTGTTGCTGATCGAAAAGCTTATTAAATGACAATCTTGTCCATCATGCATCTAACAGCATCAGCTATGGGTATACCCTTTCTCAATCCGTACAAGAATGTGAATGCAAACTTTAGCCATGGAGTAAACTTTGCGGTGGGTGGTGCTACAGCATTGTCAGCAACCAATTTGGCTGAAAAAACATTATACTTCCTGGTACTAATACTTCCCTTGGTGTACAACTTGATTGGATGGACACATATTTTGCTTCTCTCTGCAAATCAGATACAGGCTGCACAACTCAAGAAAAGCTTAAAAATGCTGTATTTATGGTTGGAGAGATAGGAGGGAATGATTATATTTTGCATTACTACAAGGGAAAAACCATTGAAGAGAATAAGGGTTTAGTGCCTCAAGTTATTCAAGTCATAATGGATGCTGTAAGAGTAAGTTGTAATATTACTTAAATATTTCTCACATATCAACATTTCGATGAACAAATATGTCAGGATTTATCGTGTTTACTTAGTATGAAGTTCATTTTTGATAAGTTGATTAATTGGCCAATAGAGTGCTGACACGCAGAGAAAGAAAACATCGTGAATTTACCCAAAAAAATGATTTTGTGCTAACCACTCCCTTATAATTGCATCTTGGTGTGTACTTTTTTGTTCTTGAAATGATTACTATTTTACGGATATATAGTATTATAAAATACATTGTGGCACTACTATTAAACTAACAATATATGTATATGTATATATATATTACAGAGGGTCATCAGCCTTGGGGCTGTCCGAGTAGTTGTTCCTGGGAATTTTCCAATCGGGTGTGTTCCAGTATTCCTTACTATGTTCTCCAATAACAGCCCAGCAGCTTATGACAAGCATGATTGCTTAAAAGATCTAAACGACGTCGCAGTGTTGCACAACGAATATCTACAAGAAGCTATCGAGGCATTGAAAGAAGAATATCCCAACATCACAATTGTGTATGCCGATTACTACAACGCATTCCAGTTCCTTCTAAATAACGCCTCATATTTAGGTACGTAAGAGTTTTGTTATATATAACCATAAATTTATCTTTAGATACACCGTTGACATATAAGTTATCAATTTTAATCGAAAAATTGAAAATATGAAAGTTTGTGTTTCATGTTTATACATATTTAAAAATAATAGTTGTTAGTTTAATAATAATGACATTATGTCATTTCACAGGATCTATAGCGACGGTTTTTTTGTGGAAATATTTTAATTTTCAAAAAATTATTAGCGATCAATGTTGAATTACATATTACTCTTTCAAGTTGTCAACTAATTTCAGAGTAGCCCCTCGATTACTAAAATAAACACTTACCCCTCCATATACTCCCACTTTTGTCAATTTCATTCCTTGGTTTAACATTTTCACAATTTTCAGTCGCATGAGGTTGTCTTTATCATTTGATGTTGTAAAATGTCTAGCTAGTTCTCGTGAAGTGAGTATTTTACATAGTCAAATGACAAATAAACTTTCGTTAAACAAACTGGATTATCAGTATGTGTAACACAAAATTAGAGAGAAAAAGCATTTCAAAAAACTGAATTGACTTAACAGTGTTCATTAAAAATGAGTAGAATGTGATAATTTAATTAGTTATATAATATATAATCAGTACCCTAATTTTCTTTATGATTCACAGGATTTGACGCTGCATCTACCTTAAAAGCTTGTTGTGGGATAGGTGGTAATTATAATTTTGACCGGACAAGGAGTTGTGGAATATCAAATGTTCCATACTGTTCCGACCCTGAACGTTATATTAGTTGGGATGGAGTTCATTTCACACAAAAGGCTTATAGGATCTTAGCAACATGGCTGTTAGAAGATATTCTACCAGAGATTAAACTTAAGACAACAATATAATGTTATTATGCTAGCCAGCCTGTATTTATGGATTGGGAGATATATAGGTAATTAGTTGTAATAACTGCATTAGAGACTGGCGCAATATTTCTTTTTTTGGTGAGAGTAATTTTCTTTACATGCTATATATATATATATATATATATATATATGGTAGTAATGCATTCCCCAGCTTTAATTAAGCTTTAATTTTTCTATCCTTTTCTGAGTTGCAGGACAAAGATCCCCAGCCAGGTACCCACTTAGTTGTTGATGACACAGACAGTGTAGTGGTTAGTCACCCTACCTACCCATTATATATATATATATATACTAGCCGTACTACCCGTGCCTCCGATCCGGCACTACGTACGAAGGGAAAGGGGAGGAGAGATTGTCGACGCTAGAGAATAGAGGAGGCAGAGGGCAAACTCGGGAGGAGGAAGAACGGAGGAAGATCTGAGAGTGAGAGTGAGAGAGAGAGAGAGCAATTTTTTTTCCTTTGAAATTAAAGAGGATATAATGGACGGTGAGAATTTAACCCTAACTTTGGACGGTCCTGATGGTTTATTAGGGTGAGCTGAAAATTCAAAATCAATTTTGTTTTGTTAATTTATATATATATATAGTCCCTCACACCCTCTAACATATTTAAAATGGGCAATTGTCTTGACCTTCTGATTAAAGGACTCACAATAGTTGTTGCACAGAATCTCACATTTGGAGCATGTTTCAAAATGAGAGCTGGCCCATTGTCTTGGAGACATACATGCAGCAAAACATAACCTGTGATCTGCATGCACTAGGAAGCAGTTGTTGAATTGCTTGCTTGTATTCAGCCTTTCTGTTTGTCTGATAATATTAGAAATCCATGCATACCCCCATTATCCATCCCCGGCCAAATCATATCTTAGGTGTTCTATATATAAACCAACTCCAAGACTTGTACTTCTCCCCCTCCACTACTGCATGCATATATATATATATATATGCTATTGGGTATCCACATGCAGTTATTAGCATCAATGCCCTTTGTTGGTCCTGATAAATGAAATCCATCTAATCCAACAAGAGGCCTGCAATATTTGAATATTATTCCTACCTTCATTGCATGAAAGCAAAAGTACATCCTCCCAAACTCTGGAGCTCCACTACCCACTAGCCATGCTTCCATCAACACACTTGATCTCGACAGTTGACCCAGTAACTTTGTACGTTTGGATTGGAGTAATGTATGAATGTGAGAATGGAAATGACTCATTCCTATGGAATGAAAAAATTGTGTTTGGTTACGATTGGAATGAAAAAAATTGTCTTCATATAGTTATGAATGTTTGGCTTCTTAATTGATATGTCAATAACTAACTTCTCATGAACCTTGTTTTGGAATTCAACAACAGATATCTTAGGGTTGTAATTATGTATAAATTGTAGTGAAAAACCTTCCTTTGATATCTTAATCAGAGTTACCCGATACTCTAATTGGCCTAGCGAATTGCTTATTGATACTTGTATCCAAACATGGTATTCTTACGTATCATACTCTAAATTTAGTGTATCGGATTTTTTTAATGTTGTTTTACCTATAATTGCACAAATATCAATATTCTAACTTATAATAAGTTATTTCTATAAAACTTAGGTTGATTACATTTAGATTTTAAAAAAAATTCCTAACAATAAGAACCTATATAAAGAAAGTTACGGTTTAAATGTAAAATTCCTTTTTTAGTCTCAAAGTATTGACTTTCTCAACGAAAAGGAATCGTTTAAAAGTTAATATTCCCTGTGGTACATATTATTTAATTATTATTGACTTTTTAAAGTCAATTTAACATATTTTTAAACTCAAAATTGACGTAGAACCTTTTAATTTTTTAATCAATACAATGATAACTATTATAAACTATCTAAAAAAAATATTATTCATGGTAAGTTTTATTATTTCATAATTTTTAATAAGTCATCTTTTATCCTCACTACCCTAATTTTATTTTTTTAATTCCTCACTTCACTTATCACACTACACCATCCACCCACCACCACCCCCCACAACTTGAAGTTTTTATTACATAATTTCATCAAATACTACCCAAGTAAATAGTACATAAAAAATCCCATCATTTGTTATGAATAAAATTTTAGAAAATCACAACAACAAAAAAAGAATTTATTACTTCAGTATCATAAAATAGAGAGAATTTCATGAAGTGCCACAACAATATCATCATAACACTCCCTGACACGTGTCACGTCCTCATCCCTCGCAGCGTAATCTAATCTACTTGCACTATTGAACAAAACAGAATACAATTTCCTCAGCAGAGGCCTCTCAATTCCAGGCTTGTCCTGAATTAAGGTATACAAATCCTGTTTAAGAAGTGAAGAGCTTTTCCTCAATTCCCTTTGGGCTTCTTTCCAGTCCTCCATTTCCAACAATTCCTTCACTTGTAATAAACGTTGTGCATGGAATTGGATTCCACTCTTTGCCTCTTCCACTGTCTGGTCAGGCACTGTCATTGTGAACCAATCCAGTGCATTTGCTGCTTCTTGTTTGCTGCTGCTGTTTGGGAAAATTGTTGGGATTATTATTAGTATGGAAAATAGTGCTCTTCTTCTTGTGGGGGTGGAAAATTGGAGGGACACTTTGGTTGGTTTTCTCAAGGGAAAAGAGGGTGTTAAGTGGAAAGTAATGAAGGGGGGGAAATGGTTTTTTAGGAAGTGGGGTTTTAGTGCCATGGTGATTGTTTGGGAGTTCTTGAGGAGAATGACTCTGGTTCTTGAAATTCAATTCAATAATTGTGGTTAGAACATTATCTTATCTGGTTCTGTCCTCCATACTAGTCATATGGATTATGGAGTACATCTCTAGTGTGTGTGTGTATATATATATATATCCCGCTTCTTATGCGGGTGGTCTGTTATATAACTTGACAGCATGATCCGTCGTTATAGGTGGTCCGCATATATATATGGACCAGGATCCTCTCCATTTCAAGTGAATGGAAACTCTCCATTTCAAGTGAATGGAAACTCTCTATTTCATGGTTCATATTTAAAATGTAAAGGAATGTGACATCATGATGACAGGAGAGAGAATACACATTTTAAATCTAGACCATAAAATGAAGAGTCTCCATTTACTTAAAATAGAGAGAATCCTAGTCCTATATATATATATATATATATATATATATATATATATATATATAGGGAGATAATCCATAGCATCTAGTTGCTATGGATGAAAAACTGGCATATACAATCTTAACCCTCCATTAGAAACATTGAGCGCTGCGATTTAGATTAGGATATTATCGTCCGCTAGTATTACTAACGGACTTTGTTAGTATAAAATTTTGACCTTTATGGCCCCCACTTTGCTTCTATATCAGGTCAAAAAACATGGTCCGCTAGTATTACTAGCGGACTATAGGTACCAATGGCATTTTAATGTGATTAACCAACAATTATTGGGCAACAGCTAGTCGAAACTCAGTGGATAAAACCAGTAACCACTTCTTTTTGGTGGGGACGAGAGAGAGAGAGACATCAAATCTGTGTTCTGCACATTGATAGACCAAAAACCTTGAAGGTTAGATGGAAATGACTATTCCTTTAAATCTGTACTTCTACGAATGGTGACTAAGGATCTTAACACCATTGGTATATCTTATGTAATCCTCTGAACTATATTCATACTTAGTTGTACTTGGGTGCAGAGTAAAGATTGTGACTAGAGATCCAGCAGTGCAAGTCCACATGTACAAACCTGCTGTAGCGGAAACTTGAGTTAGTTTATCCACTGAGTCACGATTTGGGACGTACCTGTAGTCCGCCAGTAATACTAGCGAACCATGTTTTTTGACCTGATATAGAGGCGAAGTGGGGGCATAAAGGTCAGAATTTTATACTAACAAAGTCCGCTAGTAATACTAACGGGCGGTAATATCCTAATCTAAATCGCAGCCATCAATGTTTCTAATGGAGGATTAAGATCGTATATGCCAGTTTTTCATCCATAGCAACTAGATGATATGGATCATCTCCCATATATATATATATATATATATATATATATATATATATATATATATATATATGAGATCGGTCAAAATTAATAATGGCATCATCTTAATTTATTTTATATAAACTTTCACGTTAGGCACAATTCAACTTCGTCATATATTTGTTAACATATAAATCATTTTCCATATATATATATATATATATATATATATATATATATATGCCGGTTCTCCAACGGACTGGTCTATTGACGAACCACCTTTAGTGACGGATCTGTCACTAAAGATGGTTCGTCAATGGACCAGTCCGTTGGAGAACCGGCCTATATATATATATATATATATATATATATATATATATATATATATATATATATATATATATATATATATATATATATATATATATATATACGGGCTCTGTTTTTAGATTACTACAAAAATTACCATTAAAAATGATACAAAGAACTAAGATCTATAATCACACCAATTTTAATCAGCAAAAGGAGCTAATATAAAATCTCGAATGAAAATGAAACCACACACACAAAAGCAACACTAAATCAATTCATAGAAAGCAGACCCTATAGAAATCCATACAAAAGGAATATTATGTCAAAATTGTAACCGTCTAATGATACAACAAAGACCCTAGATGCTATATAATTCAATAATTTTGATATATATATATATATAAGGCTATAAGCTTACAACACAAAATTTATGGTGCGTAAAAAAGTTCTATCTTACCAAAAATCGACACTATTAACATCATGACCGACTGCCCTTCAGTATCTACTACGAGGCAAAAACAAACATGATCCTGAAAAGAATTCAGTTTCAGTAAGTATATATAGTGACCACTCTGCAGGAGCCTTTCTGTTAAGAAGCTCAGCAATTGTTCCACCATCTTTCGGTTGAAGCTAGCCGAGCATCTTCAAGTTGGGATGAGGCTCTTCCGATAACCTTGAGATAGTAATTCCACGACAGATTTTTTTCTGTGATGGGCCGTTCGCCAAATGGATTGTGCTTTACGTAATCTTGAACGTTCTCGGCCAATGCTAACCCTTCCAGATATACCCGAAGATCGCCTCCCGGTCCTGCGGTGTACAAGCTCAACAACATCATTGGCTATCACACAGTGAAAATTGTACAAAGTTTATAAACAATGATAACCAACCAAGATACAACAGTAACAGGGAAAACTTGGTGTAACAAAGCTATGCCACGTCAAATGTCATCCCCCCCCCCCCCCCCCCACACCGGGTCACAAACAGAATCCAATATCTAAAAATAGCACCAGTTACTCCAACAATGAGAATTGACGAGTAAAAATAAGAAAAATCTTATAATGCCTGAAAAAGTTTTAAAGCTTTTAAGGAACTATTAGGAATAATAATAACACATGGAGTTGGACGCCATTTAATAATTATTGCGAATATTATTTATTTATTTATTCAAGTAAAATAAGGTTTCAACAGAACTCCAAGCAAAATGGAAAATATTAAAAAAAAATGAATACTTGAGAACTCAAAACGACCAGCCAATAAAAGCACTTTTTATTAAATCACAGTCAGTACAGACAATAGTGGTAGCGAACAACAGACCATCATGGAACCCTAATCAATGATTGAGCCTGATGGAGATGTTAACTCACCTAATGAATTGTCTTTTTCATCCTTGAACCGGTATCTGGGGGGAAAGATAGCACTGTGCGGCTGAAAAATAAAATAAACATGGGAAGAGAATTCTAACAAACTAGAAATAGGATAATCATGAATGACTCAACTGAACTCACAGGATTGAGCAAGGCCGTGGATGGATTGATATCCAATAAAAGTGTGTTCGATGCATCAAAATCACCTCTCTCCCATGGAAGATTCGGATCATGCTTTTCCCATAATCTTCTAAGTTCCTTTAAAATTATAGGCTTGTCCCTATTCTCAACAGTACTAAAACCCGTCTCAAAACAGTGGGATATATCCTGCACAATCTTCATGATATTAGAAGAAACCTATAATCCATATTCCAATCAACCAATAGAAGCAACGAGCCTATATGAATATAGATACTTCGTGATTATAAATTATTATGAAGCACTCGTACAATGAGTTTAAAACACCCGTCAATTTATACTTCATAAACCAAAGGGGTCCGCAAATACAGTTGCTAAAGCAAGATGCATGATGCAACCTCAAATTTGCCAATCGAAACACTTCAGTTGGAATACTTGTCCAAAGATACACCACACGAAAAAATATACATAATTACAGCAATAAAAACATACGGTAATGACAACCTTATTCATATCAGATATCACCATATAAGCATAAATATATAATACTCCATAAAAGTACCTCCTACTGGAGGGGGTCTATTATATTGTCTAGGATGCAGCAACTCAAATATACACAAGTTGTAATGATGGATACATGGACTCGTTGTAAGGAAAGTGAATGGCATACCCAAAAGAAAAGTAAATTTCGCATGGTCCTTCCCAAAAGAAATTCAAGATTAGATAGCATATTTCTCCTGCAGAGGTTCATAATGACAAAGATAAGGCATATAATAGTAAAAGAAAATCAAAAGCCTTAAAAATGAACAAGGGAAGTACCACAAGATATAGAGCCACATTAAAAATTTAAAAACTGAACTATGATAAGCTATGGGTTGAGAAGTACTTGGTGGTTGTCAACCAGAAACCGACACGAAATCTCACAAAGCAAAACTGCAGAAAATCGTCACAAAACGGCCTCTTGAAAACTGATACAAGTTAAACACGTAAGAACTTTGTTAGACAGCATATAATGAACTTCACTGCAAAGAAATTTACTTGTCCTAGAAAAAATTTACCTTTTCTCTCGCCTAATATTTTATCTGCTTTATAACCGTCAGGTACAGATGAAACAAAATCAGCAAGCAATCCATTCACATCCAGGACAAGAAGCTTTCTTTTAGAGGAGACAGAAAGATCTCTTCCCAAAGAAGAATGTGGCATCTTTGGAGGGTGGATCTCTTTGTTACTAACTTGAGCAGCATTCCAATTTGATGCATCATCCTCGGATGATAAAGGAATTGGATCTTTCATCATAGATTGTCTTTTTTGCTCAAGGGGCTCAGTCGGAGGAACCTCGCCACAGGTATCATCAGAACCTATTTTTCCCTTGTAAAATCTTCTACATCCCTCAATTTGATGTTCCGCATTACTTATATTACATTCTTCATTCTGGTGTATGTTAAACTTAACCTGCTTAGACTGCTCAAGGCTTACTGCCAAAGGCATTTCTTTCATAAAACTATCTTCCTTGGTAGCCTGTTTTGACTCTTCTATAGCAACTCTGATATTGTTCTCCATGCTTGCATGTTCAATCTTGGAATGAGCATGATCTTCCTTAAATGAGTTGGGGCCAATCACTTTGGCATAGAAACGCCAAGATGGATTTGATTTTGTGATAGGTCGTTGACCATATTGATTTTGCTCTACATATTTTTGAACATCCTCAGCCAGTGCTAATCCTTCCAAATAAACCCGAAGATCCCCTCCAGGCCCTGCAATGAATCACAAAGTGAGAGGGATAAATGGATATCGTGCATTCAAACTAGAGCAATTCAATAAATATAAGCTAAACCAATGCATGCTTAAATAGAATACTGCCAAAAGTTACCTACGCAACCTTTTGGGGACACCGTAACCAAAAAAATATTTCCAGATGCAGTTATCAGTAAAGAGACATTTCCAGGGCATAGACTGATATAAAAGACGAAAGCTTCACTAATGTCTCTGGACATAAACTGATTTAAAAGAATAACGCTTTGCGCTCGGTAGGGCCATATGAAGGGAACGGCACAAGGCCAAACACAGCTTTTACTCGAATTCTAATTCACTGCCTTCTCAAAATAAGATAGTATGATATATAGAAGAAGATCAAAAATAATATACTAATAAGACTTGGGGACCATTTAAACTTGGAGACAAAGTTCACTTACAAGACTTGGGACTTCTTTTTGAACTTGCAAGACCCGAAAATATCAAATTACGCTCAGATAGTAACCCTTCAAATTCACTTCTAACGCCCAAAAGAGAATAATACCAAACACTCTCAACAGTTCTCCATAATTTTATAAGTATAACTATAGAATCCAAAGTAACCGTAGATCTAAGTATATGATCTATAAACCATAATCCATAAAGAAAGTTTAAACCATATGACATGTAAGGTTGTAAAATAAGTAAACAGCTTGGGCTTGATTCGTACTCGTTCGACTAGAATTTCGATTCGAGCTCGACTCGAAATATAAATGATTCAAATATGAACAAATTTTAAAGTTCGATAAATTACTCGAACCTTCTTAAATTGCAATTTTCTGTTGATACTTAGATCATATTCGTTCAAAAAGTTCAAACTGTTAGGCTCGATTCAAGATTGTGCTCGACTCAATAGCTAAACGAGCGTCAATCAAACATTATTTTATACTCAATAAATTTTGTGAACCAAATCTGAACAACTCAATACTCGGCTCGACTCGACTCGGTTCATTTATACCTTTTGACATGTCCTGCTTAATAGAGATGACAACTAATCTGTGTTACATGGACTCGTGTATATCTGATAGGGATATGTGTCTACTCATCGAACTCACATAACCAATGATATTGCAAGTATACATAGACTCAACAAAAAAAGAATTCACATGTTGGGTAAGATAGGATAGTTTTGATAAATATATTTACATACTACATCCTTGTATGCTTAAGTAAGAGTAGCTTAGTTCTTATTAAACAAAATATAAGAGAGTAAGAAATATATTTCAACAAAGGGACTTAATCTAGGATTAAAAAAGTATATTTTGATACTCTAGTTACATAAAAATTTATTCTTATAGAAAAGAAATTAAGTATGATGCAATCATAGTTATCAAGGCGACAAGTCGAGGTGAGGTGACAGCCGGGAGCTTAAGCGCTTAAGCGACAAAGCGCCCGACTAGTTGTCTACATGTCGATAAGTCGTTAACAACGTAAATTTTATACGAATAAAATTATTATATATTTAATATTTATATGAATATATATATTCATTTTTCTAATGATTTACCATATTCGTAATGCACGTTGTAGCATATCAAATCACAAGTCATAACAAGTGAACAAGATCAAGTCAAAATAGATAATTTTATTATAGTTGTAAACTTGTAATTTTTTTAACTTGTACCAACTTCAAATTATATAAATGATGATACCTTTGTAATATTTAGTTTAATTCAATATAATTCTTAAATTTATGTTTAGTTTCTTAAGTTTTAATATTGTATGTATAGAATACCATAAATTTCAATACTAAGAATTCAATAATTTATGATAAAACAAGTAAACAATCATTGTTAAGGTAAAGTATAAACAAGCATATAGTCATATCATAACATTAGACAACCATCCTTAATAAAATAAAGACATGTTCATTGTGACATTGTCAGAAACAAACATAATATAGAAATAAAGCAAAGTCATAAAAACTCAATATTCATTAACTCAAGTCTCATTTTTTTAGAACGAATGGATCACTCAAGCTATCAAGCATAATCATCAAGGGTCAAATCATCATAATCTCTCCCAGTAGCGGTATGATCACTTGAAACAATAGTTACTTTTCGGCCATAATCATCATCCACATCAAATTAGAGTCATCCACAACTCTTATCCTCGGTTCCCTCAAAGTCGAAACACCATCACGTCGTGAATAGACATGACCTGTTCTACGAATATTGCGACCCTCAACCGCATCGGATGCACCAATAGCTCTATCATCATCCTCCCATGTAAGATCATCTCCATGAAGAACTACATCTTGCTCGGACACTATTCACTCATTACCCCAATCGAAATCGTCTAGGACTAATGGATCAAAGTTTCTTCAAGTTCGCGCCTCTTTTGGAACTTACCAACAATTCGGCGATTGTACTGCACATACACCAAATTATTTAATCGTTGATGCTCCAACCTATTTCTCTTCTTCGTATGAATCTGAAATTTTTGTTTAAAAAAATATTAAGCAAAAGAATATATAAAATATGTATAGATTTAGTTATGTACTAATTAATATTAAACGCAAGATATTTAATTACTAAATACTTACAAACTCGAAAATACTCCAATTGCGTTCACAACCAGAAGAAGAAGAACAAAGGCCAAGGATTCGCTTTGCAAACTTTGTAAGCTCAATAGCACAACCGCCAAAAGCATTCCACCAATCAACTACATTAGATGTAAAAAATTAAAAATAAAATCACATATAGTCTAAATTATAAAACTTGAAGTAAACTTTATAATTAATTTAATATACTTACTAGGATTTTTTTGACTTTCGTTGCCTAATCGACGCATCTTTAGAAAAGTCATCACGAGAAGATTCATAGACATTGGCTAGGTTGCTTGTCTGCAAAAACTTGGTCTGGAACCATTTTTGAAAGAACATCATTGAAGTTGCAACATAAGCTGTAAGCTAAATCAGACTCTTCTTCTTTGATGTTAAAATACTTTCCTGGATTGAGAAACAATATTGCCCCATATAACTTTTGCTCCATTTGGCATGCCCATCTTCGCTCGATAATGTCAATCACTTCTTGTATAGCCTTTGATCTTCTTTGCAAATTCCATCGCAGCTAAAATTTTAGGCATAACTGGCCTCTCATCTGAATCCACAATTCTCAAGACAACAAGTAATGGTTGTGACACTCTAATACAATCTTCAACGACATGCCAAAAACTAGCCGAAATAACTGTCATACACTTTCTTCGCCGCCTCTGTAGTTGACAACCTAGAATGTGTCCAATCATCACTGATGAATAAATGTCTTAAAGCATCCTTGTGCTTGCACAAGCTTTGAGTCAGAAAAGATGTAGCAAATCGGGCGACTCTAAATCTCACAAGGTTCCTCCCATTTGTTTTGCTCTTCATCGCATCAAGAAGGCGACCATGTCTATAAATAAATGTTGTTATCTTTCTTGCCCTCCCGATTGTACGCTTAAACTGCTTCAAATTGCCTATGTCCTCTAGCACACGATCAAGGCAATGGGCTGCACATGGTGTCCAGAACAAAGCAGGCCTCCTCTCCATTAAAATTTGATCAGCTGCCTTATAATTGGAGGCATTGTCTGTCACTACTTGCACAACATACTCAGCCCCAATCTCTCTGATCTTCCCATCAAGTAACTCCAACAACATTCTAGCATACTGAGATTGACTAGAAGCATCAACTGATCCTATAAAGTAGGTCCCTACAGGACTATTAACAAGAAAATTGATCAAGTGTATGCCTCTTCTTTCTGTTCATCCATCTGACATGAGAGTGCAACCGTACTGTTTTCAAGAAGTTTTGTGCTTCTCCTTCAATTCCTCTACTTTAGTCTTTATCTTTCCTAAAAGAGGAACTCTCAACTCGTGATACAAAGGAGGCTTCAAATCCGGCCCATATTGCCCAATAGCCTTTATCATCACCTCAAAACTTCTTGAACTTGTTGCATTAAAAGGGATGTCATGCTCATAAAACCAATTGGCAATGTGTATGTGAACTTTCTCTTTCTCTTCCGGTGACCTAGGACGATTCTCCAAAGTTGTTTGACTAGGACATTTGAGATGTCTTTCGTCCACAACTCCTTCTGGAGATTTCCTAAGATGAGTTTCAATTGCTTTAGTTTGTGATTGTGGCTTAGTGAATTGAAATGCACTATTCATCTTTTTAAATGCAGTCCCACAACTTGGAACAGCTGTAGAGGAAGCATTGGAAGGATTGGATGTATTGCTTGGAATATTAGATGACTGAATTTCTTCTACTTCGTCACTGTCATCAAATTGAATTGGCTTATTCCTTTTGTTACTCATTATTCCTTGATGCATCTCGTTTGCAATTTCTGTTGTAGTTCGAGGACACTTAGCCACATCCCCATACCCACAGGTAAGATGATGCTTGAATCTCTTGATTCCTCCGTGAATCTTTTTCCCACACAAAGTATGCATTGCACGAGATTTTTATCCCTCAATTTCGGCCAAAATCTATATTTCCATCTCAAATTCTTAGACTTGGCCCTTCTTTTAGGATCTTTACTTGGATCATAACCTTCGGCTCCCGAACTTTTCGCCATTTAACTATTACAAAATACAATTTATAACTATATTATAAGCATAAGACAACAATGCATCACATATCATATAAAAAAAATTGAGCAACAGCACTTCGAATACAGTATTTTAAAAAAAATCTTTATTCTTATAATCTCAATTACTATTACTCAACAAAGCTGTTGTGGTATATGGATTTATTATAGCATAACATAGCATATTTGACTGCAATTACTACTTAATTTTAATTCAATTCTGCTCTAGTACTAGTATACTTGCATGCGTATAGTAGTAGTAGGACCACTGCCAGGTGACCATGGTCAAAGCATAGAATATAGTCACACACTCGTCATATCATATAAAAAAAAATTAGAAGTCATAATACCCCAAAAAGAAGTCAAAATACCCACACACAAAAAACAGAGCAGTAGAGCAATCATACCGGCAAAAGTCAGAATACCCAAAAAGAATGATAAAAGAAAGAAAGAATAAAGGCCGAAAAAGAGAAGAGTAGAAGTAGAACAAGAGAAAAGAGAATTAGAGAAGAGTAGAAGAGAAAAAGAAGAAGAAGAGGAGTAGAAGCATACTAGAGGTCGCGAACTGCCAGAGAAGAGGTCGAAGTCGGCGCGAGGTGTCGGATCGAGTCGACGCTGGTAACTCGTAAGTCGCTTGCTCTCCCTCTCTGTAGTCTACTTGTTAGCTTGTTGCGACATGCGAATCTTGCGATCGATCGATCGATTAGGTTTTACTTTTTATCTGCCTGATTTTTTTATTTTTATTTTTAACCCAATTAAGTTCGGGTCAAACCACACCCGTAATGTCCAAGTTGGCCGTTTTAAAATCAAGTTGTCCAAGTCGCTACTAAGTCGGCCAAATCATCGCCTTTTCTAGTTGAGCGCTCGGCTTTCTACTTAGCCATCAAGTCACCTAGACGCCTTAGTAATTTTCTCCGACTTGACGCCTAGTCGCCTAGGCAACGACTTGATAACAATGGATGCAATTTATATCTAGTGTATATATGGGGATCGATCAATAGCAAATGGTGGCCCTGTAAACTTGTATGGTCACCAGATCGTGAACAATTCGTCCCAACATCTGAGCAGACGAGATTTTTTTATTAAAAAAAACACGAAGCCATCCGCAAGTGGTCCTATGGATGGAAGAAGAAAACCATCTTGTCGTCTGCAACAATTGCCTTACACAAGATACTATAGCAGCGGATGAAATAAAAAGACTTTCTTCCATTCACAAAACAGTGTTGCAAAGAGATAAAAGACTATTCACCCGTCCGCAAGACACTGTTGTGGACGTCTGTGTTTTTTTAAATCCTGGCCGCAAAATCTTCTTCCAATGTATAGAGCAAAATTTGGTGGTCATGTAAGCCCTTCACATACCAATATGTGCTATGGATATATACACACACACACACACACACATATATATATATATATATGAAAGCTAGAGTTGCAAGAAAAATAATCTCTCTTACATTGCATGCCTAGGATTCTTTCTTTTTTTAATATTTAATTTTCTCACGCCTACCTCTCTATGTAATTTTTTATTTCTATATTAGATATTTCCTATATTGTATACACTTTCCAAAAGAGTGGAGGAATAAGAAAGAGATTACATTTTGGAATTTACTTTTTAATATAATATAGCATACAGGAGGGAGGGAGTGAGAGAGAGATTAAGTTGCCGTAAATATTGTTCCTTCTCTTTGCATTTTATTTTATTTCCCTATGCATATAAATATATACTTTGATTTCTATCTATTTTTAATTTTCATTTCAATGAAAATATAATTCTAGTTTAGAGTCTTTGACCATTGATAATGTATAGTTAGTTTCATACAATAGAACAATATTAGCATTAGACAGGATTATAGCTAGTTAAGACTTTTAAGTGTCTCCCACATGGGATATAGTTTAGCCTTTAGGAGGAGAAATGGTTGCTAGCTATTGTTACTATCCAGACAAAAATTACCATGTAGCACAAAAGAAGACCAGCTGTGGTCTAAAGACTCAAAACTGAGTATTTCTTAACAGACATTTGGAGCCCACAAGCCCATATATATGCAAGGACATGTTTGGCTAATAAGAACAATCACAACCCATTACTAAAGCATGTCATTGATGTCAAACTCGTTGTCGGAAGCATAGATAAATGTGGATATTGTCTTCTTCACCTCTTTTTTATCTTTAGCTTCTCTTCAGCAATATGAACCATGAATGATGGAACCCCATAACTCTATAAATTTCTTCCTCTCTCTCTCTCTGTTTTCCCATTCCTACCAGTGTCATTCTAAATACTTCAGAGTGAAGTGCCAAATCCATGTAACATAGACACTACATATACAAATATCAATTGTGAAACGGTATAAATAAACAAATAGAGAACTATGGCCATGTTTGTTTGCAAGGATTATAATCCCGGGACTATATCCTATGGAATATGGATTATAATCCCAAGACTACTAATCCTAAAATTGAATAGTATTAATCACATGTTTGTTTAGAATGAGATTATTCATTGGATAACTTAAAATAATTTCATATTATGTTTGTTTTGTTTAGTATTATTCAAGTGATTGGATAAAAATTTATCGTTTGGACTATTATACCCTTACCATTAATAACAAAGAGATCGTATTCTTAATAATGTGAGTATAGATAGATAAAATAGGATACACCGATCATTTTAAAAAAAGATAAATGTTAATTTTGTCCACGAATTTGGTAGGGATTATAATACACGGTTGGACATGGTATTATATAGTCCCTATTCCAAGTCATTTTGTTATCCTGGGACTATCCCAAGTCTAATTTTTTAAAACAAACAAGTAACTTGGGATTAATAATTCAATCCCAAGTGCTATCCTTGCAAATAAGCATGGCCTATGTGTCTTTGGTATTCATAAGAATAGATTACGAACAATGTGCCTATGTGTGATCAATATTTGGCTACACGTCATAGTTGTTAAGGCGTCGCTTTAGCGTCCAGTCGTGTTGAAAAAACAAGGCGTTAAGACGACTTGGTGGAGGATCGAAAGTCGGGCGACTAGGAAAAAAAGGCGACGCCATGGACGACTTGCCCGACGACGCAAACAAACTGGCGAGAGACTTGAGCTGTTGGGCCTTTTGGGTTTAAAAAAATATCAAAAATGACGTCGTTTTTCCATCACTGCCCTAGCCCAAAATTTAATCGCGAACGATTTTCAGCGGTAGAGGGACTAAGGAAGAAGAAGAAGAAGAGAGATACTGACCGACGACTACGAGCGACGATCGACGACCGGCGATCGGCGACGCTTCTTCAGGTATGCTCCTTCTCTTTCTTCTCTTTCTTCTATTTTTTCTCTGCGATAGTACCAGCCCTTTTTTTTTGTTCGCTGCTCTATTTTCTTTTCTTATTTTTTCACTGCGACGCTTCTCTCTTTTCTTTTCTTCTCTTTCTCTGCTTCTCTGATTGTTCTGACCTTATCTAATGTTGCTTCTTTAGTTATTTTACACGTCAGTCACCACAATTTGTCACATATACAATTAAAAATATATATATATATAAATTTATATATTTATGTTTTATATATGTACAGTGCACTGTATTTTTTTTTTTAATGTATAGCTGAATTTTTTTTTTCCAATATATAGGTAAAATGCATTCAATATTATTTAAGTTTCATAATTGTCATCTTAGTGGAGTCTTGTTTTTTTCGGAAAACTTGGACCTAGTAGTAGTGATGTTGTTGATGCCTGATAATGGACATGTAAAATGACTTCTGAATCTGACTTTTTTTTTTCTTTTATTTATTTATTTTTATTTCTGATTTATTGCATTATGATGGCTAAGTATTTACATAATTATGCTTTTAATGTTGTTCCATAGTGTTATGTTTTGAGTTTTAATGTATATGAAATTTTATTGTCAATATACTTGTTTAAGTAAAATAAAAAATATATAAATTGCACATTGTAAACGACTTGTCGCCTTACGGACGCCTAGGCGGTCGCCTTGTCGCCTAGGCGTCCAGGCAGTCGGCTACCGCCATGACTCGCCGTGGCGCCGTAACAACTATGCTACACGCTAGGGTAGACCATACGTAATGTACCTTACAGGTTCCATATATATAAGCTCACATTTTGACTCAGTATGACTCGCCTGATGCAGCAGTAGTTATATTATCATAGAGAATTAAAGAGAAGTGCAACTCACCTAATGAATTATCTTCCTTATCTTTGTACTGGTATGACTTGGGGAAAATTGCTGTATTTGGCTGAAGAATGAAGACCACAACATAGAAAGAAATAATTAGTTGAAAACCAGTTTTAGGATATAAATCGAGTTATCATGAATAAGATAATATAACTAGAAAAACCAAAATAAGGGGCAAAAAAACTAGAGTTTGAAAATAATGAAAACTTACAGGGTTTCGCAATGCCTTATACGGGGAATCATCTAACATGAGTGTGTTAGATTCATTATACTCCCCACTCTCCCATGGAAGATCACGCTCATGCTTTTCCCATAGTTTTCTAAGTTCCTTTAAGACTAGAGGCTTCTGCCTGTTCTCAAGAGTATTAAAACCTGTCATAGTACAGTGGGATTGATCCTGTACAAAAACAATTTCCATTATATTAAAAGAACTATTAAATTGATTAACTAAAGAACTGAAATAGGTAAAAACTGAGCTTACAAAGTGAAGATATACACTAGTCAATAGGTCAATTCATCTTAATTCTGCTCACGCAAAATGAATTGAGAAAAGAAAAATGCACTCCAATCTCTTTCATACTTTAAACAACATTGTAAATACGGTAAGAAATGCCCTATGTGCATACTAGAGACTCCACTAGAATTATAAGTGAGACTCTAGAAGGCCTTAGTGCAACTTAATTATAGTTTAATTCTGCAAGATATTAAAGAAAAATAACCCTTACACCCCTAAGGCTATTTTTGTTAGCATGAATGATGCATGGATAGGATTATTGTACTAATTTAATGCCTTTAGGGACTATTTTATCCCATAATTAGTCCTTTATTTAATCTCAACAAGGAGTTCACCCTCAATAGACTGAAAAAACAAAAACAAAAAGAGCACTTAAAAAAGTGCAGCCCTCAAATTAATGATGATGGACTAAAATCCCAAGCGCAGAGCTGGTATTATATAATCTACTTTTTGATGTATCAAATGATCGAATGATAACAATTAATGATGCATTCTAGATTTTCTTCCACCATCAAATAGTCCATGGGATTAAATAAAGGACTAATCATGAAATAAAGTAGTCCTTAGAGGAATTAAATAATACAATTAGTCATATCCATGCATAACAAACAGTCTAAGTTGCTATCTCAAATCCTTACCCTAGTCCATCTCAACATGAAAACCCTGCATATATGCCCCAATTCATCTTTCTTTCATAATAAAGCAGCTTTACATCCCTTTTCTAAGTATGTCCTGCATCACACACACTTGGGGACATCAAGCTTGCAAATCTATTTTCCAAACCACGTGTCTTACGAAACTGCCGAAATCCCATTTGTCTTTTTGTTTGTCATTGTATGCAAAATTCAGTTTGTTAATTTAGGAAGTCCAAAAAAAAGATAGTGCAATCAGATTGTCACAATGATCTGGTAAACTAACCCGACATAGCAAACACAAATACACAATATGGATCCACTACCAACAACTCTAATATATCAAAGTGTGATCAAGACCTATATCTGTAATTTGCCCATGCCAAAATAAATCTCCTAATTCCAACTTCTATATTAATAATAAATTCAACCAAGTCTTAGTGCCATGTTTCCGATTTGAGATATCAACATAGTTCACCAAGAGCATCAGCTAATAATATAATTTACCTTTAGACATTTATCTCACAAACAACATGAAATAAGTGTTTAGGTAATCTTAAATAAAGCAGGCAAGAATCAGTATAATGACATGTGAAATTTGGACAATGAAAGGGGGAAAAAATCAGTATAATGACATTTGAAATTTAATAGCTGTTTTTCAAAAACTGTGTAAATGGCTTACCCAACAAAATAGCAAATTTGAACTGCTTTTTCCCATAAGAAAATCAATAATCATTTTCACGTTTTTCCTGTAGGAAGTTAAAATTGACATAAATAAAGCATAAAACATTAAGACAGTCAAAACTAAATTAAAAATGATAGATAACTATCAGGAAGATATATTTATTTTATTTTATCGATAAAACTAGCAGGAAGATATATAAGATCACAAATTGAAGACAGATACAAGAAATATTAGATTATAAGTAAAAGGTTGAAGAGTACTTGGTTCTTGATGACCATACGCCTACGTCAAATCTCTCAAAGCAAAACTGCAGAAAATCGTCGCAGAAGGGCCTCTTGAAAACTAACATGTCAAGTGACAATAAAGTTAGAAACTTTGTGGGGCAGAAAATAATGGACTTCATGTGAAAATTTTACTCATGTAACTTAATTCTCACCAGCTTTCATCCCTATTATTTTGTAATCTTTATATTTATTTTTATCTGGCACATGTTGAACAACATCAGCAAGGAGCCCATTCAAATCAAGGACGAGAAGCTTTCTTCTAAAATAGCCAGTAAGAGTTATTCCAACGGAAGACTGCAACAATTCTTTGTTTGCATTTGGAGTAACATTATCTTTCATTTCATCCAACTTTACAGGTGAAGAACTTGAATCATTGATCTTAGATCGTGTCTTCTGGTCTAGGGGCTCATTCAGAGAATCCTGAGAAGATGGATCATCAGAAGCTGTCTGCCCCTTGCACAACCTTGTAGATTCTTCAGGTAGTGCATCTGCAGAATGGACATCACATAACACCTTGTGGTCAATATTTAGTTTAGCCCTTTTAACCTGCTTAAAATCTTCTCCTGAAAGATCTGGTAAAGACGTATCCATAGCAAAACCATCTTTGATATCTTCCGAATTATCCATCTCAGTTCCATTCATGCTATCCCCACTTGCGTGTTTAATATCAGAGCACCCATCCAAGTGCATCTCTACTAATTTATCTTCCTCAACCTTCACTGAGGTAACATGTCCACCGCCTGATTCTCTTTCCAATGTATTCTTTAGACAGCCAGAAGAAATTGCTCCACCTGAGCCATTCAACAAAGTAGCTTGCCTTCCCTTTTCTACAACTTCAACAAAAGAGTCAGCACCCTCTTTGGATTCCAAACTTTGAGCTGCGCGACGTAAGGCTTTATTCCGTTTCTTCCTAAGGGATTTAGATATCTTTTTATGTGTACTTCCCTGAGAGACATTATTAGCGCCCGCCTGGTCTTTTGAAATTGAATTCAAATTTATATCATGGGTGTTATCAGCATCAATTGCGGTTGGGTTATCCCTTTCACCACAATTAGTCTCACATAGCCTCAGTTTTGCATCATGCTGCATTAATTCAGTATCTGCCATTAAAACAGGCTGCTGAACTGAATCATTTTCTAGGGGACTACTACTATCATTTATCAAAGAAGTACAGTTTGCATTATCAAGATCATTACTTGTTGGGTCCTTCCCTCTACTCTTACTCTTTCTCTTTTTCTTTACCTGCGCCGGTGCATCCAGTGCTGCATCAAGCTGCAGAACTGAATCATTTTCCAGGGGACTACAACTATCATTTATCAAAGAAGCACATTTTGCATTATCAAGATCATTACTTGTTGGGTCCTTCCCTCGACTCTTTTTCTTTCTCTTTTTCTTTGTCTGCACCGGTGCACCCAGTGCTGCATCAGAATTTATTTTTATTATCTTGGAACTCGTATTTGAGCAAGCCTCGACCTGCATTGAAGTATCCGATGCAGCAATCTCTTGCTGTATCATTGTATTTGGAGGTATATTTTGCCCCTTAATTTGTTTACTCCTCTTTTCCTTTGATTTTCAAAAAACTAAGCTACACATTACAATACATGGTTGATTTTGACACTATCTAAGAGAAAATTCTTCCCCAATTTGCATTTTTTGGGTAGCCAAATCGATTAGATGGAGAAGGAAGATGTTAGGGTTTATAATTAGGGTACAGACCTGGTTTCGGCACCATGGATGATACTTTCAAGGACATCGACTCTCTCTCCTCCTCCGGACAGCGACTCTCTCTCTTTCTCTTTTACTTTGTGCGGCGGCAGTTAGCTAGCTCAAATTAAAACCCTAGATAAACTACCTACTGTTTTTATAAAACAATTCTATTGATTGGTTAGCATATTGAATTAATTTTGTATTTGTGTTAACATTTAAAAACTATTATTTGGATAATTATTATTTAGGTATTGTTTTTAATATTAAAAATTCAACATAACTAAATATATTTATATAATTTATATAAAATAAAACACAACTAACATCAATTATAAAAAGAAATAGTTATTGTTGAGTTGTTTTTAAAATATCATTCTAAACTATGTAAGAGAGAGAAGGAAATATTATGCTTGGCCTCTCTATTTTAGTAATCTACATACAAACTACTTACAAACATCGATTGGGCTACTGCATCTAACGATGTAAATAAACCGAGTAGTATTAAGTTGTTCAGATTTATTTTATAAAATTTATCGAGTATAACATAAGATTTTATTGATGTTCGTTTAGCTACCGAGTCGAGCACGATCTCGAATTGAGTCCAAGCAATTTAAACTTTTCGAACATAATCCGAATATGAATAAAAAATTACAATTTAAAGAGTTTCGAGTAATTTATCGAACTTTAAAATTTGTTATCCCAACTCGGTCGGTCGATTGGCCCACCTAACAGATGATGATATTCTCGATCATATTTGAATCATTCTATTTGCATTTGTTAGAGTTGGTGCACCATTGGTAGAAGTGTCGTTTGCTAAGACATAATTGTTCTCTACAAACTCCATTATTCATATAATATAGTCGCCGTCTTAAAAGGAAATTGTTAAATCCACAACAAAAAAATATTATTTTCACAATAAAGGTATCGTTATAGATCATATAACAACAGTTAACACCGTTGCTATACATATACAGTGACACTTCATTCCACCACGCACCAACTATTGCCGAAACAACCACGTTACTACCCATCCACAAATTTACGTCTTTGCACTAGTTTGTTCTTCATTTTCATTTGAAATCATGTTGTATCAAACTCGACAATCCATCTTTTCAAATGAATTGGGTTGCACCGAAATAAACCAAAACTTCAATTGAGATATGTACTTAATTTGACAGAAATATTCATGCATAGAAATAAAACAACCAACAGAGGATTCTTCATCCCTTTTGGAATGGTATTTAGTCATTAAATTTTCACATAATTACTTGGGGACATCACCGTCTTAACTTCTAAAGTCCATGGATTTCAACAGTTTTATTTTTTTTATTTAATAAATATTTCATATGTATGCTAAGAATGGTAAACCAATCCAACCCCCATTGAAAACAAAGTCTCTCAATCCTAGTTAGTTAACTGTTAATTAAAATCAAATGGATTGGTTAATTATTTTATAAAAGGTGGGTTGATTAAAGTTTAAAACTATATTTTTGAAATAGAAAACAAGTTCAAATTGAATAAGCATATTTTAATCTAGTTTTATTTTCTAGAAGAGAGAGAGAAAGGCATTGGGGGATCACCAGAGGAGGAAGAGACAGAGAATAAGGGTGGAGAAAGAGTTTGCGGTATTTGACCCAGTGGTATGACTCACCTCATAGTATTCATGAGATCGAGCGTTCGATCTTTGGTAGCGGTGAGGAGGGTGTGTGTTAATGGAGAGCAGATCCTCTGTCCCCATTTTCTCTGTCCCGCTTGTGTCCCCCACTTAAATTTTGACATCTGGATTCTTATTTAATTTTAGAGTTAATTGATGTATTAATTGATGTTAAGTAAAAAGTTAGGTGTCAAAATTTAAGTGGAGGACAGAGGATCTGCTCTCGTGTTAATGTAGCAAAAAAAAAGAGTTTGTACTCTCTTATTCTTGATCCATAATTATATGGTTACAACCCACACAACTCATAATCCATAATAAAAATAGATAATGTGATTTTAGTTTTTAAATGAAACCATAACCAGAATTTATAAACCAAAATCATCCCATAAAACACACCTGAAGGACACAAGTACCAAATCAAAATTTTTGGGGACCTAAATTTTCCTTTGAATCATGTGCATTGATTACGTAACGTGGCTTCATCTCTTCCTTCCTCTCTCTTCTCTCTGCTGCTTCTCCAAATAATTTTTTGTCCAAACTTGAAGGCGTTCAGAATGGCAATGTGAGTATTTTCTTCCTCCCTCTAGTTTTGGGTGTTATTTTTCCCATTTTTTTTGTAATGTGGTATTTTTGATTCTGAAAGTTGATCCTGTTTTGGTTTTCTAAAGTTTGGTTCAATGTTTGGCAAATTATTTTTAGTTCATGTAAAATGTTGGAATTATGTATAAGTGCACACCTAGAGGGGGTGAATAGGTGTTTAGGCTAAAAGTGATCGACAATGACAATTTTTTAAGTTTTTCTGCTACATGTTTAAATCAACTTTGGTATCTGCTTTAGTTTAAGTTCTTCTTCAGTTACTATCAGACAGGATACTCTGTCTGCATATATGTTTGGATTAGTATATCTTCAAGCAAGGAACAAAACAAAATATGCAGAAGAATAAAATGCAGAATAAGAAAGATGACAGAATAAAAATCACACCAATATTTTTACGTGATTCAGCCCCTATCCTTTAATCTAGTGGCCTAATCCACGTGCAATATCAATTGATATTGTATACTCTTCTTATTAAACTTAATACTCAGATGATTACAAAGAAGCCCAGCTATGTGTTGGACACCGTTGGCCCCCTAGCACCTCTACAATTTTTGGACCACTGTAATTTTTCTCACCACTGAGACCTTTGAACATTTAAAGCTTTACTTTGTACAAAACTTACCACCACTAACAAGCCGAACTAAGCTTGAATTCAGACTTTAATACAAAGACCATGATTACAACAATTTTCAGGCCCAAAAGAATTTAA
The DNA here is from genome assembly GCA_020205555.1 of Panax stipuleanatus. NCBI lineage: Eukaryota > Viridiplantae > Streptophyta > Magnoliopsida > Apiales > Araliaceae > Panax > Panax stipuleanatus. The sequence continues at coordinate 132,711,244 of CM035124.1, forward strand.
GAACAATACAATGTTGGAACAAGACTTAATAGTGTTTGATTGCATCTTAATGTATCTTAACAGTTCAGCTCTTAATGTATCTTAAGACCCCACATCAAAGAGCTCACATCTTTGTATTAAGAGGTCCTCTAAATAGTTAAGATACAAATATGAGTCTAAACTATTCAGAGGACGTCTTAATACAAAGATGTGGGTTGTTAAAATGCATTAAGAGGTGAGCTGTTAAGATACATTAAGATGTAATCAAACACCGTGTTAGTAAGCTCTCAAATGCAAGTATCTTTATATAAGATGTATTGCAGCTTCAAGAGTTCTACCTTCTTTTTGATTCCAATCAGACTACAAGGATAAAATGTGATAGGGTAGTTAGAGTCCATCCTTTGACAACTTTGAATAGCTAAAGCAATTTCCATAAAAGACTCCTATTCAAAATAGATTTCATATCTTGACAAAATATATTAGAAAAAGAATTTCCAGCAATAAAAAAACCTTGCAATTAAATTCTTTGGGCTAGGATACACTTCCATAAATTCCTATTAGTTTTCTTAAGGACATAGATCCAATTGATAACTTCTAATGGACTTTATACCCAAATTAGGCCATCATGAAAAAACAGTCTATATCGTTTTATTTTCATTAAACCCATATCAAATCAGCCCAAGCAAATCAAACCTATCCATTTGAACACAATCATATTGTCATCATTAAAATCTCAAAGAATATAAACTAACATTCTCCCCTTTTTGATGATGACAATATCTTATACCCCTAATTAATAGTTAGGTTCCCCCTAACTCTATGGCTCCCCTGAGTTTATGCATAAAAAAGAGTAAAAACGATCACATGCAAACGGTCATATAACACAATTGCCAACACAAATAATATATATAACCATAAGCAAGATATCCAAACATTATCATAAGATAACCAATATACTATCCAAACCAACATCAATGTGCCCAAACTGAAATCATAATTATAACCAAAAGCAATATCTCCAACAGATATCATGACCATTAAATCATCCAAAAACAAACAGTATATCCCAAAATAGACATTCATATCTGATAGTTATCATCAAATTCAAATCAAAAACAGTTAATTACTTCCATCAATAATAAAATCCCACATAAAATAGTAAGTTCATAATCATCCCATCCCAAAAACTCTCCCCCTTTGTCATTATCAAAAAGGGGTACTAGGCTTCATCAGGGTCAATTTCATATAAACCATATTCAACCTTTTTGTCAAGATTCTTAAGTTTGACATCTAAACTATAATAACTAGCCACCAAGGCCCCAACTGAAACTGTGGTCACCCTATTTGATAGTGAATTTACTGAGTCTGAGAGTGAGTTAACTGTGACAAGCACAGTGCGTAGTTTATTTCCCATATATTGAACAAGTTGAAAGAGCTCAGAAATTTGGGGACCAGGAGGGACAGGAACAGAGGAATCAGGTAGGACAGAGTGGAGATTGCACAACCTTGTAGATTCTTCAGGTAGTGCATCTGCAGAATGGACATCACATAACACTTTGTGGTCAACATTTAGTTTAGCCCTTTTAACCTGCTTAAAATCTTCTCCCGAAAGATCTTGATATCTTCCGAATTATCCATCTCAGTTCCATTCATGCTATCCCGACTTGCGTGTTTAATATCAGAGCACCCATCCAAGTGCATCTCTACTAATTTATCTTCCTCAACATTCACTGAGGTAACATGCCCAGCGCCTGATTCTATTTCCAATGTATTCTTTACACAGCCAGGAGAAATTGCTCCACCTGAGCCATTCAACAAAGTAATTTGGCTTCCCTTTTCTACAACTTCAACAGAAGAGTCAGCACCCTCTTTGGATTCCAAACTTTGCGCTGTGCGACGACGTAAGGCTTTATTCCGTTCCGTCTTCTCCTAAGGGATTTAGACAAAGTAGTTTGCCTTCCCTTTTCTACAACTTCAACATCTCTTTCCAATGTATTCTTTACACAGCCAGGAGAAATTGCTCCATTTGAGCCATTAGACAAAGTAGTTTGCCTTCCCTTTTCTACAACTTCAACAGAAGAGTCAGCACCCTCTTTGGATTCCAAACTTTGCGCTGCTCGACGTAAGGCTTTCTTCCGTCTCCTCCTAAGGGATTTAGACAAAGTAGTTTGCGTTCCCTTTTCTACAACTTCAACAGAAGTACATTTTGCATTATCAAGATCATTACTTGTTGGGGGTTCTATCCCTCGACTCTTTCTCTGTCTCTTTTTCTTTGCCTGCGCTGGTGCACCAAGTGGTGCATCAGAATTTATTATCTTGGAACTCGTATTTGAGCAAGCCTCGACCTGCATTGAAGTATCCGATGCAGCAATCTCTTGCTGTATCATTGCATTTGGAGGTATATTTTGCCCCTTAATTTGTTTACTCCTCTTTTCCTTTGATTTTCAAAAAACTAAGCTACACATGACAATACATGGTTGATTTTGACACTATCCAAGAGAAAATTCTTCCCCAATTTGCATTTTGTGGGTAGCCGAATCGATTAGATGGAGAAGGAAGATGTTAGGGTTTATAATTAGGGCACAAACCTGGTTTCGGCGCCATTGATGCTCTCTCCTCCTCCGGACAGCCTACCTCTTCTCTTTTACTTGGCGCTGCGGCAAAACCCTACATAAACTACCTAGTGTTTTTATAAAACAATTATATTGACTAGTTAGCATATTGAATTCACGTTGTATTTGTGTTAACATTTAAAAACTACGCGTGCTATACCCTTATGCACATGCTAACTACACATAATATTTTTTTGAATTATGTATATATTTTTTTAATTTTTATATTTACACTAAGTTTAAAAGAATATGTACACAATTTAAGAGAATATTCTTTAAAATATGTGCTTAGCATGTGTCCTTGTCCTAAGGACACATGTTAAGAAATTCCAAAAACTATTATTTTGATATTTATTACTCCCTCATCGCTAATTATTTGACGTTTTGGAGTTTTGCACAACTATTAAAAAAAGTTAAAACTCTTATAAAAACTCCATTAAAATTACTATGTATTATCAAAAATACCCTTGTATAAATAAATGAAAAACTAAATTATAGATGATAAAGATGAGAGAGAAATATTGTTAGATGATAGAGAAATATAGAAAGTATAAGAGAGAGAAAGAGAGTATACCATTAAGATATTAAAAGAGGGAGAAAAAATAACCTTGGAAAAGTAGGAGAGAATTAAGGAGAGTATTAAATGTTTAGGGGTAATTTAGAAAGTAATGTAATCAATATTTCTTAAAAAATTACAAACGTCAAATAAATAGGAACAAAATTTATTCTCTAAAACGTCAAATAAATAGGGATGGAGGGAGTATTTAGGAATTGTTTTTAATATTAAAAATTCAGCATAACTAAATATATCTATCTAATTAACAAAACACAGTTGATTTTGAATTTCTCGCTCACTCTAATAAACGATCAGGACCGTCCAAAGTTTGGGATAAATCTCACCGTTCATTATATATTTTTAACTTTAAACGAAAAAAATATTGTTCTCCCACTGTCAGATCCTCCTCCGTTCTTCCTCCTCCCGAGCTCGCCCTCTACCTCCTCCATTCTGTAGCGCCGACAATCTCTCCTCTCATTTTCCTTTCGTACATAGTGTCGGAAGCACGGATAGTACGGCTAGTATAAAACAAAACACAACTAACATCCATTATAAAAAGAAATATTTATTGTTGAGTTGTTTTTAAAATCTGATTCTAAACTATGAGAGATAGAGAAGGTAATATTATGCTTGGCCTCCTCTATTTTAGTAATTAACAATGCTACTATCACATAATTTGGATCACATAAAACTCAAATATACACATGTGCATATTGCGGGCCCTGCATATCACGCAGAGTCCACAATATGCATGTGTGTGTATGTAAGCATTATGTGATCCAAAATTATGTGATAGTAGCATTATTTTTTAGTAATCTACATACAAACATTGATTGGGCTACTGCATCTAAGGATATAAATGAACCGAGTAGCATTTCAGATTTGGTTCACAAATTTATCGAGTATAAAATAAGATTTGATTGATGTTCGTTTAGCTATTGAGTCGAACACGGTCTCGAATTGAGTTCAAGCAGTTTGAATTTTTTAAGCAAATATGATTTGAGTATCAATAGAAAATTATAATTTGAGTAAGTTCGAGTAATTTATCGAATTTTAAAATTTATTTATATTTGGATCATTTATATTTCAAGTCGAACTTGAATCAAAATTTTAATCGAATGAGTACGAATTGAACCCGAACTATTTACTAGTTATATTTGCATTTGTTAGAGTATGTTTGTATGTTGTTGCCACTCGTTAAGATAACAACGAGTACCTACCTCTATATGGAGCTAAAAAAACACGATTTGGTCGAGTATACATCACCAACTAAACTTCTAAAGTCAAATAATTTCAATAATTTATTTTAATGCAAAGTATAAATATCAAAATACTAATCAACCAAAAATGAAAGAGAATTGTTAAATTCACAATACTTTTTGTTATTTTTTATAACAAAAGCGTCGCTGTAGATATATAATGACGGTGAAAATCGTGTACTTTAATTTCCACAATGCCAATATTTGGCATATGCCCCACCTTTTCTCACTCATTTATACCCAATTACTACATTGGTTCCGGTTCAAATAACAAGCTATATGAACTTTAGAACAACTTAAACAAAACAAGAAACCACCCATAGAGAAATTCACAACAATAAATCTTGAAATTAAACATGCCCTGCTCCAAAATTTGCTTGCTTGATATGATAAAATTTGACCCATGATCAAACAACTTCCAACCTGTGTTCAGCAAGAGCAAATCAAGAATTATTCAATGCTCAAGACTAAAGTTAACAAGTGACAACATGCTCAAGAATTATGCTCAAGAAATGGAGAAATACTAAAATCGCACTAAATCACCAAATCTTATGATTTTATGTGCAATTTTTATTCGAAACCGCACCAAATTTATCCTTATTTCTGGTCTATGTTTAGTTATCAAGTGTTTGGAGGGTTTAAAATATTTGAACTTTCAAGCACATTCTAAAATCTCTTATTTAAATTATAAGCATTGCATAGGGGATAAATGTAACGCACAAATAATACGTTTGAAAGTTCAAGCGCTAAAACAATCATCATAAACGCCAATTTAGCGCTAGTAATTGAATAAATTTTTAAACATATCAAATTCATGACATCAGTTTTATGTGATTCGTTTGAACCTAAAAATGTATTTTATGTTTTTGAGCTATACGTTTTGACATGCTATAATGTTAAAATAACATGTCGCAAATTTCATTTTTTTTTTCTACTATTTAATTGAACGTGTATTTTATTTGATCTTTTCTATGCGAATTTGGGGGTCAAAATATAAATAGATAAAATTATAAATCTATCATATCCAATTTTTATTTTCAATTTAATGACATGATTGAGAACAATGCAAAAATTTCCTATTTCGTAAAACTTAAATTCCCTCTATAGGATAAGTTTGTTTAAAATAATAAAATAACCTCGAAGACTCAAAGTTATCATTTACTGCCTCAAGCTTTGGAATAATTCAGCTTCGACACCGTTATGACCTTTTATTTTACAATTGAGTCCTCAGATTGTGACATATAAAAGCGGGAACAGGCCTATCCTCACTCCAGATCTGATCCAGACACAGGTCGGATATTTTTCTCATTCTCTCTCTTCACCATTTCAACTCTCAGAGACTCACACTACTACGCTCTCGCTACTGTATGATCTGTTTTCTTTAGCTCATTTCATGCCGATCTGCAGTTATTTTAGCATTTGCTAATGTTTTTATGTAATTGTTTGTCATTTTTGAGGTACAATTACAAAGCGTGAGTAAGATCTAGTGTTTAATGCCGATTTTACGCCTAATTTTATATGATACGTAGTGACATTTCTTGTATTCTCCAAAACTATGATCATGTTTAATCTTAAAAAACTATAAAGAACTGTTAGAATAGTGGATCACTTTGCTTTCTGATGTTTATGGACTTGATTAATTGGCAATGTGGGGTTTGTTTTAAATTTGCCTTTTAATTTTGGTACCTTTTGTTTTGATTATAGTTTTATATTGGTTACGATGTAGGAATTGTTGGTGCGAATTTACTCTCAGTTTGGAATCAAAAGAGCTGAGTTTGAGGAGGAAAACATAGTGATATTTATATAAAATATATATTTAAAAAAAAAAGACCTTAATGAATACAAATCCGACTATATATATAATTTGGAAAGATTTAGTATCCAATATAATGTGAAAAGTGTAATTGGCTATTGGAACATTTCTAGAATTTTAAATTTACCTTCTTTTTTTCCCTTCTTTTGCATTGAACTTTCAAGAGCTCGAAACAAAGGCTCGTTGCTTTTCTATTTAGTGGAAGTTGTAGTGCTTTTGATGAATGCAAAACAAGGTTCCTAAATATGTTTGAGGTCAATAATAGGCTGGAGTGGAAATGATCTGAAAAAATAGTCCCCACCCCCAACTTATATTGTTTGCATTGACTTTGTCAGGAAATAGTTTCTATTCTTCTAATAAATTTGATTGATAGATGCTCTTAGTCTCTCACTTTTTTCTTTTTCTTACACGATATGAAAATTCGGCCTAGAATGGGGAGTTTTCACAAGCATTTTGCAATCTTGATACTTTACACTCCCCCTGTTGTTTCGTTTGCATTTACCCCCTACTTTTACTTTTTACTCTTTTTTATATAATAATTGTCACTTTAATGCAAATTTAACTGTGAAATTTAAATTTTGGTTCTTGGCTCTTGATTACTACATATTTCTATTAAAAAAAACTCTAATATGATAAGAATAACTATTCCGAGATTCATGTTTTTATTAATCTTTGTTGCATGCATTTTGAAATGTTGCAGATAGTACAACTAATTTTTTTGGTGGACATTCATTTGTGCTTCATATGATTTATGAATACTATAGTTTAAATTCCTTGGTTGTTGAAAATGTGAGCAGATTTGGAGCTTCTAATAAATATTTAAATCAGTAATCATGGGCCGTGGAGTCAGCAGTGGAGGGGGACAGAGTTCACTGGGTTATCTTTTCGGAAGTGGAGGGGCACCAAAACCCACTCCTGATAATGCAGCAGCTCCTCAAAACCCAGGACCAGTTGCTGGCAGTGTGCCTCCTCAGAAGTCTGCTGCTTCTGCTGCACCACCAGTGGACATTACTAAGCAGATTCCAGCTGGTATCCAGGGAAACAAGGCAAACAATTACTTCCGTGCTGATGGACAGAACAGTGGCAACTTCCTTACGGTATGATCTTCTGTTTTGATACTGGGTATACATGTTCTGTATCGGATGCCATTGTCATGGACCATATTAAATCATACATATTAGTGGAGATGTTTGGCATCCTAATTGTTGTAGAATGATGCTTATTATTTGCAGGTGGATTGTATTTTTGTTCCAAAATATTAAGGCGGCTCCTAATTTTTTGTAATTTATGATGGTACCAAGTACTCGAGTAGAAGCTGTAACCGAAATATGTTTTAGAGATGGATGGTGATTTCAGATATTTATAGCATGAATAATCACTTTAGGATAAAAAATACAATTTAAGGCTATGCTAACATACTCTTAAACTTTCAGCAGCAAAGCAGGAAATCCAGGACCTTATTAAGATAAAAAGAATATGAAATTTAGGAAAATATCATTACTAACATGTGATTGCTATCAGAGTAGGAGTCATATTGAGTCGATGCACTTCAACCTTCCATATCTTCACATTATTTTCCCTTGTCAAAATCATGAACCTTCTAGAGGGTACAGAGAGCTGTGAGCCTGCGGTTAGCAACTGCTGTAGCTAGGATCCACTTGAGTAAGTTTCTGTTTACACACTTTCTTTGCTAGAAACTGTCTCAGTCGAAGGTTCCAGTGTTTCTTGACCAACTTTTACAATGACTGAGGTAGTTTTGAAATTATAATATATGAATGTTACAAACCAAAAAATAGTATGGATTTGCAATGCCAGTGTTTTTGCATTTATCAATCATGTCATACAAAATATCAATATTTGGATAATCTTGTTGAGAAAGTATATGGCTTGTTAAATACCGCAATGACTAGTGCTCTAATCGAGGCCTAGTTTGATGTTAACTTCTCCTACTTGGTTATAATACAAATTAATATTCTCAACATTTTTGAGCTGGCTTAGTAATAGTTTATTGATTGTATTTCGTGCAGGATCGACCTTCAACCAAGGTTCATTCGGCCCCAGGTGGTGGGTCTTCCTTGGACTACCTTTTTGGTGGCAGCAGCGGCGGCAGCAAGTAATGTCCTCCTAGTGCTTGCAAGTGTAAAACCATTGCTTAGTGTTGTTGGTCTAAGACCCGATTAAGATTGGAACAAAACATGTCCATTTCTTAGTCGATGCAGCAGTTATAAGTTGTAATATAGTCTTCTTGTTGTAAGGGGTGTCGGGATGAGGCTTGGTCTTAAGTTTTGATGCATGATCAATCCTGAACTATCTGGCTTCAGCCACTGTCAGTCCATTGAAATTTGACTTGTTTCTCTTCAATTCGTTTGTTCTATTGCTTGTTCTGTTTGGCGTGTTTTATGATAGCGTTGTCATTTTTCAATATTCTTTTTTATATGATTCATGTTGGTGGACAATAACATATACAAAACAAAATGCATTTGAGTTGTTTTGAAACCCATTATGACGAGGGGAGCTTCGAATAGCCATATGCAACATGTAGCGATATGATCCTCGACTTTGCCTTTGCGAATGGGACTTCTTTTGTGTAACAGAGTGAGTAGCTATTTTATCACTACGACAGGAAGCAAGTCATTGATCTGAACTTCCATTTCTGGAAGCTGGCGACGAACAAAAACCAAAACTTGATTATTGATATAAAGCCACCACATGGACCAGTCCCAAATGCATCCGATTTAGAGTGAAGTTGTCACACCACATAACATCGGTACGTTGTATAGCTTTCTCCTACATCGATTATAGCAAAAGTCGCATTTTTAACTCTAGCGCCCTGTTTGTGAGCCGCAACAAATGCAACATTTGCTATAATTTACACAACAAAAAATTATAAAACTTACGGATTGTATCTAGTGTGACAACTTCACCATAATCGGATCCATCCCAAAATCCAACATCACAAACAAGTGAGCCTGCTACCTAAATAATAGGAGCATTCAGAAACTTTCCTTCCCCACTTCCAGGCACCAGCAATTAGCAAAGTAACATTGATTGTTAAATGTTGCCCAAACTAAGCTTTAAATATACATACATGCTAATTTAGGTATTACTACAATAAATTGGCCAAAAAGGAGAGAACGAAAAAGAGTAAACTTCAAACCCTAGGAATATTTTCATAGTCTGAAAAGAGGGGAAAGCAGTAAAATGAGATCTGAATTTCACCTTCATTTTCGAATCAATTCTTCAACAAGATAACTGCACAATGAAGAATCAAGCTATTTTCATATTTTTCTCGCATCACAGTCAACGGGTATATGCTGAACAGTTTCTTTTCAGTATACAAGATTAAGGACCCCTGTTCTTTCCCTTTCCTCTCCAGAAAGAAACTAAAAACGTGCGTGGGAATGACTTCAGCCAGACAAAAAAGTTCAACAAGTTGTCACCCGTCTTGAGTATTGGAAAGCAGATGAAACTGTCAAAAAGTCTATAATTGATATACCCGGAGCAACTATAAAATGAGTCATTTGCTGCAAAAAGAGGAAGGTGACCATATAGTTAGTCAAACACATTAACCACTAGAAAAACAACCATACCATCAATTTACTTTGATCAGAAACTTTACTCCTGCTGATCTCAATGAGCTGTTGAAACTTAATGGTCAGCAGTTAATTTTGATGAGGAATACAACTTACAATTAGTTTGGTGGCAAACCCCACAAATAAAAAAGAAAATAGTTCTTCAATTACCTGTCGACTGCAACTACGATCACTTTGCAACTATACAAACTGGACCAGTCATTTGTCATAAGCTTATGACCTCAATAGAATTCTACCACCTTTAGACATCAAACTGCTTGCACCGGAGGATTTTTCATTCATGGGACTGTGTTCTTCAGTAGTCAAGGCTCTGCCATCTGTTAACACAAAGAACGCCATTTAGGTTTGTTAGAGATAAAGATATATTGAATATTGTTGTTATGTTATTACAAAGAGTACTAAAACCTTATATATAGGCTACTAGTTGAGTGGTGGCTACTATGTGTGGGCACCAAGAATACTTGTCACCAATTTCTAATAATAATATACTTTAATATAATCATAAATATAGAATAATCTTCTAACACCCCCTCAAGTTGGAAGTCTTATATCACGACTCCCCCTCAAATTGAGACCCTCAAGTTGAATTATTTTATCTTCAACACTCCCCCTCAAATTGAGACCCTCTTCAATTTGCACGGGAAGAATTGATTGATTGAATTATTTTTCCCTTTTTTTTATGTCCAAAGTTAAATTTATCATCCTCAGTATATAATTTCACACATCCACTTTCCGAGAATATCATGTGCCTGCAATAACGGAGAACACTCGGTCTCCCACAACAAGACTCCCTATCCTTCAAAAACAACTACGAAGAATTTCTTACCTTCCTCAACAATGGAGGAGTCTCTAGCCTCCCAAAAAATCGAATAACATACTCCTTGAAATCTCGGTCCCATGAAATCCTTACTTTACAATCAACCATCCATTATGTATTCAACTAGAGAAATAACTACCAAGGACAAACCATTTTTGTTTCACAACAAAAATAAACAACAATCATGGATTTTTATTTTGTTTTCTCTAAAAATAGAAAAAGAACTGCAAGAAGAAAGACACCCGCCGCCGGCTATATGCTATCGGTGCTTCCATAAAATAGATGTATTGAATATTGTTATTATGTTATTACCAAGAGTACTAAAGCCTTATATATAGGCTAGTTGAGTAGTGGTCAAATATGTGTGGGCACCAAGCATAATTGGTCACCGAGTTCTAATTAATATACTGTAATAGAATCATGAATCTAGAATAATCTTCTAACAAGGTTCATCTAACCACCAATAAAATTCATGGAAGCATACACAAAAGATGATTACAAAAAAAAACTTTGTGGTATTTGATGGAAATAATTCAATGTTAAACTGGTTAGAAGTATTCAGTTTATGATAGCAATAAACACACCAGGGGCGGATCCAGCCTGAAAGTTCAGTGGGGTCAAATTCAAAAAAAAAATTCTTAAGAATAAAAATTTAATAAAATGAATCACAAATTTAAATAATCCTCAAATATTGTTTACAATAACATTTTTCGAGATTTCATTGCTTGAAATTGTTGCATGATAGCCTCATTTTTAATATTTACAAAAATATCACGCTTAATGTATGTTACTAAACAGTAATTTATCCATTTATCTCCCATTTAATTACGGAGTTCATTCTTCACGATATTCATGGTTGAAAATGTCCTTTCAATAGTTGCAGTAGTAACGGGACATACATACGTTGTACGCCTCTTTCAACGTGCCTTCTTCCTATTCCTCTGCCTCTTTATATATATATATATATATATATATATATATAAATACACACTACAGTTATTAATATATTCACAAATTTTAAGGCTTAGTGGAACAAAATAAGTAGAGTAATATAGCTATATTAGTACACTATACTATTATGTTACTGAAAAAAAAAGAATATGCTACTATCTTGTTAATATGATAGATAAACATTTTAATATACTTTAAAATGTTTAAATTTAATTAAGTGATTGATGGATTGTTCCACAACAACCGACAACATTATTGGGAGAAAATAAATATAATGATGTTGATCTCCAATTTTATACTACTACTACTACAAATGAAATGACAACACCCATATGCATAATATAAGAATATTTACTCTGTTTTTTACCTTCTTGGTATTCAGGAGAAGTAAATTGATCAAGACAATAAAATACTTAAGTTCTTAAAGTAGTATTTTATTTTAACAAGATAGTAACATATTCTTTTTCCAGTAACATAATAATAGTGAACTAATATAATTGTAGTACTCTACTTATTTTGTTCCACTAAACCTTAAAAATTGTGAATATATTAATAACTGTAGTATATATATATATATATATATATATATATGTGTGTGTGTGTGTGTGTGTGTGTGTGTGTGTGATATGAAGAGGCTGAAAATCCAGTGGGGGCACGTGCCGCCCCTGCCCTGGCTTTGGGGCCGCCCCTGAACACACGGCAGTATCTTTCGGCTATACTAGGACTATTGTGACATCACCTCTCAAAATTTTCTATTTTCTTTTTCCTATCTTCTTATTTTTTAACAAATTTACAAAAATACAACTATTTTTGCGCCAATTCCATTTTATATGAGCAAAGTTATCATGAGGCCCCTGCCCCATAATTAGTTTCTCCGGTATTTGTTTCTTTCATCCATACACTGAACCAGTTCCTGTCAAAAAGTATCTGCTAGTGAAAACTCAATCTTAGATAGATGCACAGAATATAGATGACCAAGGACTCTTCAATATTTTGAGGACGATGATGATTAATTTTTTTTTTAGCAGTAAAGATGGATGAAATTCACTTGCTCGGTTTTTTGAAATGCATACTTTCTGAAGGTTAACAGTGTAAAGTTTCTCAGCCTTTACAATTCTTCCCTTGTTTCTGTATTATTTAAGTGGAGTCATTTATACTACCAGTACCATTATAGAGACTACATCGAGTACTACAATATTGTCAAATTATACCTATATAATAAATTAGGTAAGACCAAATGCCATTTCTAAATAAAAGAAAAAGAGTTTGCACAGAATAATTGAATTTATTGGATATTATATTTTATCTGTCTTTCCAAATGCCTCTGATTAGATACCCTCAATAAACAACCCATTTATGTGTTCAATATTATAGCTGCATATAGTCTCGTTGAGGGCACAGAATAAGTAGTTGTTCATATTCATATTTCTTTCAGGGAAAGATTCAAAAACACCAATTTACTAGGCTAGAAACCTAGAATATGTGGACTGATATTGGAGCTACATGTCATTATCCCAGAGGGAGCCACAGTGGATGGATTTAGTTGGGAGTATTATGTAAGGTACAATGTAAGGAATAATATGACATAATCAAACTACAAGTAGTTATGGACTTTTTTCACCCTATTTTATCTTTACCTTGCTCAGGAGGCGAAGTGACAACGGTGGCTGCAGCAGGCGTTACATCTTCAGCGACTTCAGTGATGGAATATGGTGGAATACTTGTCTTATTATTCTCCAAATTCACATTAGGTGATACTGATGAATTAATATCACACGGGACCTGCTGAAGTAACAGAAAGTGAAAACCATGATCTCAAAGTCTTCAGCAAACAGTTGTCTAACACTCTAACTGCTCATGGTCGAGTCGGGCACACATCAAAGTGATCAATTTATGATGACAAGAATATACAGTTCCGAACTGTAAAGGTAAAGCACCATATGCTCGTTGATACTCATTCCTCATTATAAAATTAACTAAGCAGGGTTCACATAATGCCTCCAAGTTGTTGAGAAATTAGCAAAACAGAAATTGCAATGTAATTCGTTGGGATCGTCTAGTTGTTAAATCTACATTAAAATATATTAGGGGGAAGATGGTGAGAATTAGAAAGATAAAACCAAACCAGATTACTCAAATTTAAAAGGACAATGCAACATAAAAATCAAAATCTTGAACTATCATTTCCCCACTATGCATCGTAGATGTAAGACGATGCAGGTCCACAACACAAGGATGCTTTCTTATCCAATTGTCCATAGCATATGATAACTAACAAACAAGATGATTTGGCCATGAATGAGATGCTTAACTCAAATTTTCTATGAGTTGCTACAGCAATGTCATAAGAACCTCGAAAACATGCTTATACCTCTGTAATTACTTTCACTATCTATAGACATAATGACGATGTATATTCATTTATACACCAACAATCCCTTATCCCAACAACTATATTCTAGAAAGACACACTTGCTATAATTAGTTTCATCCCTCCTCCCCAAAAACAAAAAACAAACAAACAATTTTAGGAATGCCTCAATTCCTAGAACATCTCTTATTTAACACACAGATACTGTAGAAGGAATTTTTCTAGGTGCTAATGGTTTAATAACTACTTGTTGAGGTCAAAAACTTTTGTTTCTTAAATTGATTAATATATTAAAAAAATGGTAAGTAATAATTTCATTCATAGAAGCACCAAGGGGGTGCCACCCATATTACTATATAATGGAAAGCCTAATCCTTGTACTGAAATACTTTAGCAAGTCCGTTAGCACAAAAGCAGTAAAACATAGGTTAGGATTTCAATACTTCACTTTTTTATGAAATTTTTTCTGTTGAAAAGTCACTTTTTATGAAGTTTTTGGACAGAAACAATTTTATGCATAAATATGGCACTACTGACTTATGAAGTATATGATGCCACTCATCACCTTATGGGCAAAAATGGCACAGATATCAATATTCTAGATTTCTTATTTGTGTTGTACATATATCTGACTCTTTTCTTTTTAATTCCACAAGCACCAACAACTATTAATAGTGGTGTAAAAATTTGAATAAAGCAATTTTTTGTTTCCTAAATAGTTTTTATCTGTATATACAAGTTATTTGATAGGTTATTTCTGAAATATCCTTCTCTAATATATCACTATATGCTACATCTATCTATACTATAAAGCAAAAAAAGGGTTTCGTAAAGCCCTATACATTTTCTGTTTTGACCCTCTAAATTACTAAGGGAAATGTTATTTTCACAAGCACTTTTTAATATTTCCACAAATTCTCTCTCACATTGGTGTGAGATCCATTTACTATTCACCTTGTGAAAATATCAAATATGCTTGTGAAATATCAATTTTCTTTATAAAGATTACGTAACCTGACTTAAATTAAACAGAGGGAAATACATAAACTTCATCCATATTATATCTCCCTAATCTCCTTTCGTCCCTCACTCAATTATCTCTGTCTCCCAATCTCTTTCATCCTGTATTTTGTCTCATTTATCTCTTCGTTTCTTCCGCACATCCTCACATTTTAATTATTTTATGTTATTTATTATATTATAATAAGTGAATAAATTCTTCGATGTAAAGGTTTTCACCATTTTTTATGCTTATACTAATTTTGAAAAATAAAAGTATAATCAAGAGCATCGAGCATATGTGTGTACAATGTTCTAATATCCTTCAAGGCACCTGGCAATCTACCGCCTCGACTTCCCCTATTTCCCTAGGAGGTTTGGGCGTTCTAGACAGTTTGGCCCTTTTTTACCTCTTTTTTTCCTTTTTCTTGATGTTTAAAAAGAATAAAGGTAAAATACTTATACTATGCTTTACTACCCACAAAGGTAGATTGAGTTAAGACTTATATATCAAATTATTAGCATTGGAGTCTTTGAGGTAATTTAAGTAATTTCATTTTACCAAATGACTAGATAGTAGATACATAATGTGAATGTCAAAGTTCTTGAAATAAATTTGTACCTTTTAAGATTGTTTATTTTGGTTATATTCCATGCATAGTTAAGAATCTTTACATCTATAATATGATTTATATAGTCTACAAATACCAAAAAAATTAAATAAATAAATAAGCTAGGTACTGCTTAAGCGATCTACGAGCTAAGCACTTCCTCCAACGCCTAGGTCTACCTAACAATATTTTAGAACATTGTGCGGCGTGTAGATTAATTTAGAATGATTTGCAAAGTTGCAAAGACATTATAATAGGGAATCATATCACGAATTTCGCAATAAATCATAATATCTCGCAGTGTTTAACAGTGAATCAAAATATAAACTTGATGAGCTACACGTAATTTTGAAATTGCCAAGCTATTCAATGTTTTTTACTTACTCTACCACCAGTAAACAATAAAAGAAACATTTGGGGGGAGGGTAATACTGTAATATCAGTTTTAAGTCCTTCAGTCAAACTCTCTTTACCAGGATAGGCAACAGAAAGCGTCAAGAGGCATTTATTAGCATTTCTATTAAAATACCAAAACATATTTAACTTTCCAGCAGTCGGCACTTATTATTAAATTCTATTATTCAACTTTCAAGAAGTCAGCACATTTTATGCAGCTCTTGCTGCTTAAAATGGAAATCAATGGGTCAACACAATAACTGGGCCATTTCAGCATTAATTGATGGTATAATTTCCATATAAGAAATTTCTTATATCATGGAATATGTTTATCAAAATAGATAATAACATAAAGCCTGATTAGAAGATATCTAAGAGCAATCTAACTGCATTCAATATCTAATCAATGACACTTTGGAACTTCAAGTCAAGATACATAAGGCCAACTAGGGGCACAGACAAGATTTAAAGGTAATGAGTCAAACAAAACATGTATACAAGTTTTCTTTTTTAACTGATACTAATACAAGTGTACCTTAAGGTCCTCAACTTTTTTTCAAGTATGAACTACTACTTTTATCCCAAAAGAATGGCTTGAGTACATTTTTAGGCAAATGATGAAAGTCAACACTCTTTCTCTTACTGTGGGCCACAAAGTGAAGATACAATATTTAAAAGAAAGTAAACTCTCTAATAGTGCTCCAAATATATATATATATATATAGATGATATTTTATAGTAACAAAGGCAAGGGTGTCAATGTTGTTGAGGAATATTTAATGTGTTATAACTGTCTTTGTTTATAATATTGGAATTTGGAAACATGGTTATCAAGGCTTAGCCTAGTTGAAGAAGCGGCAGGCTACTAGCAATGCGAGGATACAGCTTGGTGACAGTCTCTAAGGCGGGTGCCTAGCCTCTAGGTTGTTGCGTTGGGTCGCCTAGGCGACACCTTGGACTATTTGAAGTAAAGGTAAGCCTTAAAGAAATGGGTTCAGAGCTGACCCAAAATCCAAAACAAAACCCACATCTATCACCAACAAAGGATCACCTGGAAAGAGCTGGAACCCCAGTAGCTCAAAGAAAAAGGGAACAAAAAGGAGAAGAGGAAGAAAACAGTAGTTGCATTGTTGATCTGCTTCCAGTCGTCAGTTTATTATACAAAGTATGCAACAAAGATAAATTCGATTTTATCTTCTTTTTTCCCTCGCCATCACCAATGCTTCGTGTGTCTAATTTTACATGAACGGAGAGAGGTAATAACAGACTTAGTTAACTTCTTGCCAAATTACCAGTTGGGCCCCTTAAGTTATCTGTTGAACCAGATCTAGTCCTACAGTTAGATTCTATTCTATTCCAAAACCAGCCCCTGAAGTTTTACTTGCTAGCCTCTGTTGTGTCCATTTCTTTCAGACAGGCCCCTAGTTTTTTTTTTTGTGGTGGGGGGGGGGGGGGGGGTTTGCGTGGACAATATATAGATTATTGTTTAATTCACCTGGGTTTCCTATTTTGAAATGTTAATATATTTGTTCTTTTAATGGTATTTAATACTGTCGTCACATTATTTTAGGCTTTAATAGTTTAATGTATAAAAAAACTCTGTGATATATTTTTGAAAGTACAGTACATACATATATATAGTATATACATATATAAAATGCACATTATAAACAACTTTTCACCTTATGGGCACCTAAGCTGATTATTGAATATACGCTAAGGCTCTTGGTCACGGTCTCGCCTCAACTTAACGTCTTGACAACTACTGAAAATGTTTAATGGGAAGTTGTTGAATTAGATTTAATGTATTTACTATTAGAAAGTGTTGTTCTAGGAACTTGTACAATGCAATATAATAAAGTAATCCTCGATTAAAGAGAAAAAGAGGATACCGTTGCTAGAACCCTCAGTGGCTCAAACCCGAAACTGTAACACCACAAGGATAAACACATAATTAAATTAATGTCGGTTCCCAGAACAAAAAGTTGTAAATGCTTAACAAGTGACCTTAGGGCACTCCTTAGTAGGGGTACTTGTTAAGCAGGACAATATAGAGGAGTAAACTAAACTTCATCCCCCATGGTTTACCTCTATGGCGAAGGACCCCCTTCTAGTACATAAATAGACGGTGAATCACCATGTATTTTGAACTTAAGTGCAATAATAGGCTAAGCTATTAAAAACAAGTTTCGTACAAATAAGGTATAACGGTTGCACGAATGAGCAAGAGGTACGCTGAACTTTTATAAGTGCTTATAGTTAGGAACCGTCTTAGAATCTAAATGCAATAAGACAAAGTTTTATAGAAGATTTTTCGTAGAATCAACGAGATGATTGTTCTATAAATGAGCATTCAATACTAAGTTGAAATATTGATATTGTGCAATTGTAGGAAAAACAACAAATAAATATTTTAGTACGCCAAATTTAGAGTATTTGTAACTCTGATGTATACTTGGCTTTATTGGATAGTGCCCCTTTAGGTGCTTTTGATATATAACCTTAGTTATCAAAAGAAAATGATAGCGACCAAACTTGTAAAATATTACAGGTTCATCATATTTTTACAAAATAAATTACAAATCAGTAACAGTATTAAAAAAGAAATCCAAATTCCTAAGCTGGTCACTAGCCATCTAGGCAATTGTGCCTACGCCACTAAAACCAATAAGTCTTTAACCCAAAATATTGCAAGAACTCTAGTTTCATATTTAATAAAAGGGTGATGTGTATGGATACAAATAGAAGTTAAGGACCAAATGCCCTTTGAACCTAGGTGGGAGGCGTGTCCCTTGCTGTTGGGCCCCATTTATCTCTAAAATTTATTCCAGCTATGGTGCAATTTTTCTCCACTCTTAAATAAAAAATTGGAGTAAGAAAGTTATGTGGGAGAAAGTAATAGAATTTTAAAGAGCGAAAGTAATAAAATTTTAGAGTAAGAAAGTTATGTGGGAAAAGTAACAAAATTTTAGAGAGAAAACAATAAAATTTTAGAGTAAGAAAGTTATGTGGGACAAACTGATAACATTTTAGAGAGAAAGTCAAAGATGGAATAACTTTTTTTTAGAGAGAACGTGAGAAATCTAAATATTTATTTTCATATTTGATATATGGGTAAGCCCATATTCATTTATGCCCGCCCATTTAAAAACCCGTATAATTTTAGCCCACCTAAACCCAACCCAGATATGCCCAAACCCACTAATGCCCGCCCACACCCGCCCATTTTCCAGGTGGTTTAGCATTCAACAATTCCTTTGACATTTTAGGTATCAAAACAAAAAGGCAACAATTTCTTTACCATATGGCTACAAATTACAATCATCTTAAATGTTTAAATCAAGTCAGACAAATAAAAAGATAGTTAACTTCAATTTGTTCAAAATCAAGTGAACACTTCATACACCAATAGAAATTTGTATAGCCCATAGATTTTCCTTAAGTGGTAATTGTGTTATTTAGTAAGTCATTTTAATTCTATTTTGGCTATTAGATGGGTCTGAAAAGTAAGATAATGAGTCATTGTCATGTAATACGGTAATAGAATTAGAGAAATGTAAAAGAACATTAACAACACAAAAGAAATATTACGGTAAGCTATTAAAAATGAGTTTCATACAGATAGAACACCCATCTTCTCCAACAAGAAAAGTTGAAGAAAAGAAGGCTGACCTGCAACCCGCGACGGAGAGAGAAACGATACGGCCTTAAACGACAAAAGGGAGAAAGCTTTTTGACACTATCATAGAGGTAGAGGAATAATCACGAAGATGCACAAGAGAGTCTAACGATGGTAGACGAAGTCGCGTGTCACGCGCAACTGGGTTGTTTGTATTTCTGTTTTGATCTTATAAATTTATCTTTTGAATTTCTCAATTGGGTGTCTGTTTTGGTTTGTGTATAGTTTTTTTTTGGGTTTGGGTTTATTTTCTTTCAAAAATTTAATTCGGGATGATCACCTAGCCCCCCTTTGCCTAGCCTTGCGCTTAAGCACGCAAAGCATGTGCATTGTATACCTACGCTCCACTTTGCTGAAGCAAACCCAAAAGCTGTGCCTTGCCTCATCTCGTGCTTAGGTGCACCTTTAACAACTATGGGATAAGGTTACAAATAAATAAAAAATACAAGTTAAAGTTGCCAGAGGTCACAACTCAAAAACTTAGGTCAAACTTTCAGTTGGTTGTTTTGGGTACATCACCAACATGTTCAAGAAAAGGAAAACAATAACATATATGAGAAAGTACCCAAAAGTTTCCTTGCATTTTGTAAAAATATCTTCAAACGATCAAACATAATAATTTTAAGAACACTACCATTAAAAAAAGGGAATTAAATGACCTCACGGGGCTGAGAAGCATCAGACATCAGTACATTTTTTTAATCTGAAACAGAAGCAGCTTTCACCTGGGGATCAGGTGATAAAGACTTCGTACGCACACCATCCTCCTGCGCTACATCCTGCTTGAGGGATCTTGTGGACTCTGATTTCGAATTGTGATCATCATTTGGCTTAGCACCACCAACCTCCACAGCATCACTTTTCCTGATTAGAGTGTAAAACAACCATTTAAATCAAAATGTCCAAAAAAACTAGAAACTAGGGACTATGTATTGGTAGTTATGTGTTCTGCAATTAAATAAGGGGTTGGAAGAAGAAGATTATTCTCACATAATAGAATCATCAGCAGCAGTCTTGCTAAAGTTTGGTTTGTTAGAAAAGAGCACACCACGAAGAAGCTTCCCATCTATTAAAGTTTCAATAGTATAGCCATCCGTAAAGCTTTTGGTAACCTTAGCTTGAAATGTCCTCTTCCCTGGAGGAGTCTGGTAATCATGCAAATAAATGTTCTGTCTGCCTGCTGTGGAATCACTGGCCTTCAGATTTATAGCTAATTACTTATAAGTCCAAATTAAACCATTATTGTAATAATTTTTCTCCTGCATTAACTATAAAATTAAGACTACATGCCAGGTGGGAAGATAGAACCAATCGCTAACAAAATGGGAAAAAAAATCTTTTTTATTTATGTAGGCAATTCCAAACCAGCACGAGTTCTTGATTCTTTGCCAAAATCTAATCCAAATTAACATAATTAAAAAAATAATAACTAAATGAATCTTATGCCAAGCACAACTCTGGTGGAAAATTCTCACAAATTATCATATACGGATACTGATATTTAACTTGTGCTTACTTATTGATAAATGTGGTGGAGGATACGGATTCAGTTGTTGCGGTGATCTGTATCCTCCACCACATTTATATCCCGAGAAGACATTCAGAGATCATGATCATGATCAAGCACTCGTAGCAACAAGCAAGGATGGCACAGCAAGAGTTCATTGTAGAAGAAGTAGATAGAGTTCTTACTTGGCTGGATATGATTTACCACAGCCATGGGTTGGTAAGCAGTGACATTAGTCTCAACTCTGCCCAGAGCCTTATCATGCACTGCAGCAAGAGTTTGTTGCTCTTGGCACTTTAACTTTAGTTGCTTTCTTAGAGATATTTTTTCCACTCTCCGTTCATCTCGCTCAGGATCCATTGCAAGTCCTAGTATTGGACAATTCATAGCATCAGATTCTAGTATTACATAAGAAACTTAAAGAATTTTCCAAATGGTTACCCTAGAGTGAATAAGAAATTTAAAGTTATTCTCATAAAAAGGATTACTTAAACCTGTGATTAGATAATACATGTCATCCAGTGCTTCAAGATTCTTATTGCAACCACCTATAAATACAAGGACACCACCCTTCTGCGGGTCCAAACTGTCACCGGCCATAGAAAATCTTGCTGAAGGCCCCTCGCCTGTAGCCATCACCTTGGTCCAACAACCAGTATCTGCAAAAATGCAGACAAAACATTTCTCATGAGCAAAAAAGTATATGTACAATTGGATAAATATATTGTAAAAGAATTCATCAACTTTACATTCTGAACTGATCGCCAGGGTATACTAGGAGACTATACTGTTCAACATAATCCAAGGGAGGAACAATTAAGAGCAACTGGAGGATTGAATTACTTACTCAGAAAAACAACAACTGATCTCCTGATTTTCTCAACTAAGGTACCTATACTAAGTTTAAAAATGTTGAACTCCAAATCTGATCAAGATGCACTATAGAACCATTCATTTGGATTCATAGGTGAGGAAATTTCAAAGAACCAAGCTACATTTAAATTATATTCATCGATACCCTGTCTTCTGACCAAAATTGCATATTAGGTTTTTCACGCTAATATTTTTGCAGCAAAACATAGGTACATATATTTGATAGGAAGAAACCAAAACATAGTTCAGATAGATAAATAAATAAATAAACAGAAAATGACCCAAATAACTGTCTAATTCCATACCAACATCAAGCATATACATGTCGTCAAATAGGTTCTGTTCATCAGTGAACCCCCCAAAGACAAACATGTTTTTGCCCAAGGCAACAGTTGTATGCCCAGCTCGAGGTGGCAACAGCTGACCTGAAGTGTTCAGCTTTCCCCAGATGAGAGTATCTATATAGTAAAACAAGAATGTTAATTTAGCTGTTATAATAATAAACCAGATACATTTGGATATTTCATAAACCAAATACATTCATCATGTAAACTATGGTAGTTGATTTAAAGAAGAAATTTGTAATTTTTATTCTAAATAAGTTATTGACTTCAAAAATAACAAGAAAAAAATAACTTCACGTGACATGGTACCTGTGTCAAGAATATGGACATCAGACAGATAGTAATTATACAAGTCTTCACCACCTATCACAATGATTTTGTTCTTCCAAGATGAGCAAGTATGGCTATCACGCTTTGCTGGTGGAGTTCCTGAAGTTTCAGCGCGCTTCCATACAAATGTCTCTGTGAGATAATAAAAGTATCATAATACTCTTTGCCAACTAAATATCTGAATCAAGAGTCTATTAACCTGCTTATAGTCTTTTATTAAAATAAATATATACATACAGGTACTAAAATTCAAATCTTGAAAATGTCGTATCAGTACGATAATCTAATACTATAATGAAGCCTTCTAGGCTTAATAACAAAAAATAGATAAGTGATAACACGTGACATACAGAGGGGATGAAGTGATCAGTTACATAAGATATTTCAATAGGACAGTTAGAATACACTGTAATTTTATTATTAGCACAATAGAAGCTAGTAACTTCTAAGTTCTAATTGAATAATACAAAACAATCTTAACCATCACCAAGGTGACATAAACCAAATGGTTTATGGTGGGCTGAGTATTCATTTAGTAACCAAGTATAGAGAGCATTACCTGTATTCAATATATATAGATCATCAAAATATTCTTCATCAGAACTATTTGAAGACTTGCCGCATCCACCAAATATGAAAAGCCGTTTGCCAATAAGTGCAGCACTGTGGCCTTCCCTTGCTTCTGGTCCCTCGCCTCTTACGTTTGGAGAGATCCAAGAACTTGAAGCTGTGATATTCATCAAAAAATAATTTATAAAAAAAATAAGAGCATTTGATACATAAGAATATCAGCAAGTATAACACAGATTGATGGTATGGCTCTACAGTAGACTGTAGTAAAAAAACAATACTCTTATGTCCATTTCTAATCAAACGAATGAAACATATGTGACTAACACATAATATTAATACATGCAAATTATGTAAAGAAAAAAACTAGGGCAACTCACAGGTGTCAAGAATTTGCAAATCCTTGAGAGGGTTGACTCCATCAGTACCCCCAAAGATAAACAAGAGGTCTCCAACTGTTGTACAACTGTGGCTATCCCTTGGGATAGGCGGTTTGCCTTTTGTCAGAGGCTCACTCCATGTCCGCTTAGCTGCTTACAAAAATACAGAAAAATAAACCACTAGAATAAATCTCAATACAGCATATGTAACTCACCAACAGCCAACAGGCAATATCACATGAAACTTCTCAACGGAAATACTCCATGAATTCCAAAATTAGAGATAATTTTTAAGTCTTTTGACTTTCTGAAGTCAATTTGCAAAATCCTATGTTTCAAAATTGAAAGTTTTGAAAACAGCAAATATGATGATTAATAGCACTTCGTTGACGTTAATTATAGTTCTTAGTACTAAAATAAAATAAAATCATATTTATTTGAATTTTAGGATTCCACAAACTGACTTCAAAAGTTCAAAATATATCTTTAATTTTGGAACAAAGGAGGGGTATAAATTTAAATGTAAATACAAGTACTGAAATGATTAACTCGAGGGATCCCAAACTTCAGACCCACAATTCAGGCTTTCGTGTGGGACCCCAAGAATTACTCGAATAAACTTGAGGGAACACACAAACGCAAGCACAAACACACAAAATTAAATAAAAATCATGGACAGTATGTATACAAACATACTCCATCAGTCAAGAAATGAGAGTCCCATCCACTTTACCTTTTAGGTATTAAGGTTTGCCTACAAACTAAACATTATTTTTCCAGTTATCCCTAATAACAAATTTTAGCCCTAAATATAATATAGGAAAAAGTATTCAGCTGAACAAGGTCATATCTAAGTGGCCCTGCACAAATCCTAACAAAAATCAATGGGACTCTCATTTTTGGAAAGAAAAACTCTATATACCCACATAAGACATGTATTAAAAGCCTATAAATTCATTTATAAAATTAAAGGCCAGGAGTTTTGATGAATGAGCCTGATAAAACCCTAATTACAATAGACTAACAAATAAATGCTAAACAAAAATCAAACACATAAATCTTCAAAAGAAATCAGAGTACAGAACTGTACAGATTCAATAAATTGAAAATCAAAAAATGCACACCAAGAATTAAAGAAATTGCTTACAGACCCACCAGTGTCAAAGATGTGAACTTGATTAGTCTGGCAATTATCTTTGCCATAACCACCAAACACATAGAGAAACTTTCCCCCTCTAATGGAGTTGCAGGTGTGGCCCCACCTCTTCCCTGGCCCAAAACTCGCCGGACCCACCATTCCTTCACCATTTTTGGTCTGTATCTGAATCTTTTCCCACCTCATGTTTGCGATTGAATGAGTGGAGGAAACCCAGAATCCGAAAAGCCCCTAAATTAGTTTCAGAAAGAGAGAAATGGGATTTTGTTGTTTCGATTGATCTTTTGGGTTTTTGTTTAAGGTGATGTTATTTATATTGTTTTTTCTTTGTTGAGTTCATGCAAAAGGGAGTGAAATTGCCATTAACAGGTGTCATAATATGGATATAGGGAAATTTTGTAAATATGTAAGGGCAATTTGGGAAGAAATTTGTTGGCTATATTCGATTTTGGTAGTGGACCTTGGTGTGTAGGTGGGGTGGGAGTATCATATGGTGTTGGATTAAGGATTTGATAATATTGGATGGTCTAGATTTGTTATTTATATTTTTATTTTATTATGTTAAGGAAAATATGTGCAATTTAACACATTTAAGATTTCTTTTTTAGATAACTTAAGATTTGAAGAGGCTCAATTTTAAAACATAGATGAAGATTTAATGATAATAGTTAAAGAGAAATATATGAATAAAAGTATCGGTAGCTAGCTGATAATTAATTAAGATAATGTATATTTATAGATACGATTTTTACCGTTGCTATTTAAATTAATATTGAGATTTTTGAATTGGACTCAAGAATTATTTTGTGATCTTACTATTTACTCCCTCCGTTTCAAAATAAACGTCCTAATTAATTTCGGCATTTTAATTAATAATTTTTTATACCTAAATTACCCTTTTTGATTACTTATTAATTAAAGTATTTTTTTTATTATCCCAATAATTACTTTTTCACTTTTCTATGACCCTCGTAATTGATTTTCACTTTTTATGACTTTAGTAATTACTTTTTTCTATGTCATTTAATTTTCTAGATACATTTTTTTGTAACTCTCACATTCCCAATAAGTATATTAAATAGATTACGAGGGTATAAGAGGAATAATAGAATAAACATATTTACTAATATAGAAATAAGACATTTATTTTGAAACATCAAAAAAAAAAAATTTAGTATATCATTACACCATGTTGTATTGCTATTCGGGTGTTTTGAGTTTTACTTCTCTCAACACTATAAATTGGGTAACACTATTTTCACATGTATTTTTTATATTCCTACACAGTTATTTCTCACGTGAATGTGGGGCTCGTTGTATGCTCATGTAATAAATGACCATGTGAAAATATTAAAAATACATATGAAAAATATAAGTTCCCTATAAATTTATTTATATTATGCCTATGACATTTAAATATTAGCAAGTTTGTCTGATTAAGATTTTTCTTTAAGGTGATGTTATTTATGCTATTATTATTTATTTATTAATTCATGCAAAAGAGAGTGCAATGGCCATTAACTAGTGTCACAAGGGATATAGGAAAATTTTGTAAATATGTAATTTGCTTAAATTCAAATACATTGTTAGGAATAAGAATTAAAGATTTAAATTTGTAACCCCTAGCGTTACCCTTGTAACAATTCTAAAATATTCTAAGAACCTACATATTTTTATCCCCCTTTCTACTTAATAAGTGGTGGGATAATTCTAGTAGTAGTAGTAATAAAAATCATCTTCCAAACATCAATTAAAAATAAATGTCTAAATCTTTCGAAACACAGCTGAATCTGCCTGCAACACTACAATGCTGTAGATAATAAAGCTTTGTATCTGCATGGAATAATTACCTGCAAATATTCAAATAATTCCATCAGTTTTGTTGATAGGAAACAACTGCAGATCAGCATAATGGAAAGCTATAAATTAATCAATTACTATCTTAAGAATTCAGTTTACCAGATATTAAAAGCTTGGATTCATCATTTAGGCATGAGAAAATAGAGAAGCAAAGGGAAAGCACATACATTAACAGATGCAGAGAGATCTCCCTAGTGCCACCATAGAGGCAGCGGCGGTTGCAGCAACTACACCACCACCTATACGAACAGATGCAGAGATATCTCCCTGAAAAATCAAAGAAGCTAGTTGCAATCACACAAATCGAGTCGGACAAGGACCAACCACACGATTTTAGGAAAGCACTCCAGTTCGTTGAATGGAATATTTCTATGAACAAAAAGTAGTTTTGCAACAAGGAAAGTATAGAATAGCTTAACATGGATGTCATCCAACTAAGAAGTAATGTAAATGACACCAAATATCATGAGCACAACAAACATTCATGAGAGTGGTTAGCATGAAGTAATTGCTAGCATAATGGAAACATTCATCATTAGGAACCAATCAAATATGTTAATGTTACGTGTTCACTGTTCAGCTCCACTAACCAATGTTATAAAAGAACACAACTATTGCCCAAGGACATTTAGGCATGAGTAAGCAAAGGAAAAGCAGCTACCTACATTTGTCAAATCTAGAAGGTCATCAAATTTAGAATAATATTCAGTAGTGCAAACACTGTGCCAGCGGTTTGACCAACTACAGCACCACCTATATGAGCAGATGCACCCAGATGTCCCTGAAAAATCAAACAACCCAGTTGCAATCACACAAATCGACTCGGACAAGGACTCTAGTTTGTTGAATGGCATATTTCTATGAACAAAAAGTACTTTTGCAACAAGAAAAGTATAGATTATCTTAACATGAGAGTGGTTAGCATGAAGTTAACTTTGGTCAATTGACGAATACAGTGTCGACACGCAGGCGGGAGGTGATCTCTCTGCGTGTCAAAAAAGTATAGAATAGCTTAACATGGATGTCATCCAACTAAGAGTTAATGTAAATGACACCAAATATCATGAGCACAATTTTATTTATCATTCACCAATGAGTTCTGACAAGTAGCCGGCTTGACAGGAGCTAGAACAATAGAAACCCAAAATGTTGAAATCCACCAATAAATATTGTAACCTTTTAGATTAAAAAATATTACCAAATGAATACATCAAGGAATTTTTAGATGTTTAGTGAATATAACATTAAATTCTCGGGAGATCATACCTCTTTTATTCTCAACTGATCTTTTCGAATTATAAGTATTCCCTGGAACATCAAAAATAACCATACAAGTCCAACTTTACTTGATTAACCTAAAACATCAGCATCCCTTTCACATATGGTAACAGGGAAGGAAGTAAGCTTACCACTAGGATAGCAGGAAATGGTATAATGAAATCAAGATAAAGAGTATATCTCGGATGAGTGAGTATATCGAATAGCATGATACAATTCACAGCTCCACTTGCCCCCTATGTGTCACAATCAGAATGTCAAGAGGCAAATTCTAAGATTCAACCAATGCCCCAATTGACAAGCCCAAAACATGAAGGTAAAAAGAATCAATAGCAATCATGTATTCCTTCGCGAATGGTTAATCAAGGAAATGCTGAGACAGTACGAAGATCATCAGAAAAAATATATAAAAATTTCATCGAGAGAAATATACTTTGTAAGGCAATAACTTTCTTCAAATGCAAATTAGGTTGTACATATAATGACTCTTCATTCTGAATATCATCACAATCAAGATAAAGTAATGTACTCTAGAGCATCACAAGAAACTATTTAATACAGTATGGTATATACTTTGATTTTTTCTTCTGCTATAAATTCAGGATAACGTTCCTACTTCTGTTCGCAAACATGGAAGATAGATCACGACATGTAATAATGGTTTTCATTTTCTTCTTTGCTTCATTAAAACCATATGGCTGGAGATCAAGGGAAGAAAGAGAGGGGAAGTCGATAAACAGGAATGCCAACTTACCAATCCAGGAATACTTGCCAGGTCGGCCCCCAAAATCTGTTTGCTCCGTAATAACTAAATAGCAAATAAAATGATGTGCATTAGAAGTAATCCACTTAATAATGAGGAAGTCGTGTGATATCTAAAATAGCCATTAAACAGTACCCATCCCGTTAAATCTTAGCATTACTTGGACAAGGTGGCTGCTCGCAGACTCAAACCTGAGTTCGCATGCTTAGCAGCTCAAGCTTTACCATTTCACTTTAGAATATACCAGAAATATCTAATTTTAAGTGAAGAATTCACATGCACTTTATCACTAGTTTGGTTCAATGACATTACCATATGCATCAACATCAATGCAAATTCTACAGGGTAAATTATGCACAGCCCACAGGGTTCTTCGTGTCTAACACCCTCTGCAAGGTTTATCCAGAGGACCAGAGGAAACCTCCCTTCTTGATTAATGAAGAGTTTAAAGTTTTGAATTGGTTTGTCAGTTGTTTGTAAATCAATAATAACTCAATTGACACAAAGAAACACTCTGCCATCTTCCCTGTGTATTGGCTTTACTTTAGGGGGGCACATACATAACTTGATTATCTTTGAGATCCCATTTTTGAGTCTCTGACGGCTATGTAAATTCTTAAATACTTTTAAAGCAACAATGTACCTTTGATAGTGAGTTCATCATGGCCAGGTAGAAAACCGAGCCACAAACTGCCCCAGATAGATACAACATCAGCAGAAATTCTGGTCCAAAAACTCTTCCAATCTGGCCAATGAAAATTTATGAAGACTGATATAAAAATTAGGTAGTGCTGTTACGATTCACTGATTGCAAGACATTACATATTTGAAATTCAACTTTTCCCTTACAAATAAGATAATAGCTATCAATTAAATCCTTTCTTTAATCTTTACAGAACAATAATAATAAGAGAGAAAATCTACACAATTGAGTTAAAATTAACAAGGTAGTCACAAACAGTTGAGTCTCCAGTTTGTGAGGTGTTCTCTCATTTGCAAACAAACCAGTAACTGTCATTCACAGCTCATAAATACTCTTTTATAATGATTCGTGAATGAGCAAATACATGTTGCTACACTGATATAAAGAGTTATATTCAATACCTAGCATGAACCATATATTTCCAGATGCTAATAATGTACAATAAAATCCATGAGTTATTTGCTAATATAAGTACAAAAAGAGAAATGAACTGGATTCTCAAGCCTTTCCCGTGATCCCGATTCAAATAACGAGATATATGTAAAAAAGAGGTCCTATTACAACACTTATCGCTAATCTTAATTCCTAAATGGAATGTAACTACGTAGGGATCCTTTTGTGTTACATACAATCTATTTAGACAGCTCACATGACCCCTTTTCATAATGAGAATGTCTATAACTCTATTCCTGTCTATTCTGAACCTAGCTCAATATCACTTTAAAGGGTGAAGAAATTTAACCCTTGGAAAATACAACAGCTTCAGGTGGAAAAGAGCAGATAACGAGTTGCCAAACCTCCCAATGATGTGAGCTCTTGGGGAAGATTTGCTTGCTATCCCTCAAATAACTTTTATCCATTGAGTGACGGTCCTCCAACTCAGCACACTTTGGATCACTAAAACTGACTTTCGTCCCTATTTGATTAGTGGGTCTTGTAATCAAGCTCCCTTACTAGTTTATTTACGAGTGGTCTTGTAGTCAAGCTCCCCTACTAGTTTATTCTCCATGTATACAAAAAACGTCGCACATAAAATCCAATCATAATAAAACTGAAAACTTAAAGCTGAATAATAGTTCAGGCATGTGACCTTACACTTATTCCAAATAAGTACAATCCAATCATGTTTATGTTAAGAGTTGTATAATCGGTTTCACAAGTCTCTTGCTTAACTTGTAAATTCAGCTAAAGAGCAAA
Source organism: Panax stipuleanatus (assembly GCA_020205555.1). NCBI lineage: Eukaryota > Viridiplantae > Streptophyta > Magnoliopsida > Apiales > Araliaceae > Panax > Panax stipuleanatus. Next base: position 132,741,841 of record CM035124.1, read on the forward strand.
AGACATCGTATATGTCTTCCCATCACGTGCAGGTGATGCACGTGAAATGCTTAGGCTGTGTTTGCAAATTACCTTTCTTTAACTCTGTTTATTTTCATTTCCTCTGTTTAGGTTTGTTACTATAAATAGGAAAGTAGAGTACTAAGAAGGGGATCAGAAAAATATATCAATTTACTTTTGCTTTGTGTTTATTTTTCTCTCTTCTCATCCTTTTCCTTTTAAGTTTTCCTTTATTGCTTCTCAAGTATGAATTATTTTCCAAATCTGAGCTCCTGTCGTGACAGTTTATGATTAATGCTGATCGCCATGATGACTGAATGCACAAGTTATCAATGTGTGTACAGTGTACCCGTCCACTTCTAAAATTGGCCACAGAATTCTGCTTATAGAACAGACATGAGTGTTACAAAAAGACAAAAAGCATTACTAGTTTAAGTAAACTTTCTTCCACATATAACCTAGATTAACTAACAACAATTTATCAAAAGCTCACCATAAAGTTCTTTGTCATAAATTGACCATCAGCAACCTTCCAAAACAGCTACATTAGTCACAATCAAGCCCAGAACAACCTGATCAGAATCAAGCCTCTGAATCCATCTCCTAAGAATGTCAAAGGAAACAGCAGACCAAAATATTAAATCATTAGGGGAAAAAATTATGAAAGCTTAAAAAAATGGTAAAAACAACCAAAATAGACCCAAATCAAAACAACAAAACAAATACATTACCAGCCACAGGAAAGGGACTTATATGATGAACTGCAGTGGTAATTTCTTCTTGGGAATTGTGTTCTTAGAAACCCAACTTTGTTATCAACTAGGCCTTTGCTTGGACCCTTCAAAAGGGCATTTGAGTTTGGTAACAACTGCTTGACAATAACTGGGTTGGAAAGAAACCCAAAATTTTTCTTGGGTTTTGGACATGAATGTGAAAGGGTAGTGTACTGAGAGAAGAAATGGCTGAATTGGGTTTGTTTTTGAGAAAGAAAGGAAGGCGTTGCTACTGTTTGAGAGATTTCTCGGATTTTTTGAGACCAGCTTGAGGGACAATAGTCTCTGCATAGCGGCAAAATGATGCAACGTTTTTACAGTTTGTTCAATCAATTTTTTATATTTCTTATGGAGGAGGAGGGGTCATTCAATGGGTAGAGTCAAGAGTGTGAATTTTGTGTGCAAGCCTTCACCGGATGGTTCAAAAATGAAGGTTGTGTGAGTGTGACCTTCCCAAAATGTGGCATCAAATTGTACATTAAATTTAAATTTAAATATAGTTTTTATTAATACAAACGTGACGTATTGAATAAAAGAATATTTCTTCTATTTCAAATTATATATGATATTTATTGATTTTTTAAAATTAATTTAATTCAATTTTAAACTTAAATTTTAAATTTGAGAATATATGGTAGCACTCTTATCAAATTTAACTACTAGAATTTGTGCTTTTATTGACCAAAAAGACTGAAAAAACAACTTTATACAACTAATATTTTTGGGAGGGGGAGATTTGTATAAAAGAAGACGACAATGCATCACCATGATTTTAATCGAAAAACTCAATGTGATGATTTACACGAGGATTCTAGGACATGATATGCATTAACCATGATTTTAGTCTAGAAAATTTAAAATTTTGTTTATCAAAACAAAATATTATCACCGTTGGATCTGGAGTTGTACTCTTCAAATATGGGTGTATACTTGACGGGGTTTCTCTCTCTATCCCTTGCAATGGACGAAAATGAATAAAGCGTATTCGAAGGTCCAACTTGATTTTGATTTGCTATTACAAAAAAAGATCTGATATTTCCACACGATCCTCTCACATGGAATAAAGTGGGATTCACTTTCATATGAGAGAGAACCGAGTAAAAATATTAAAAAACTATATGAATATAGTGTGTGAATTTTTAATATGTGTGTGTGAGAGAGAGAAAGAATACACAAATATTGAAGGTAGGAGAGAAGAAGGATCTGATTAGTATGAAGTTCATTTCTTGGTAATTTGGTCAATAGAGTGCTGACACGCAGGGAGAGAGAACATCTCCTTGCCTATGTGTCAGCACTCTATTTGCCAATTGACCAATTTACCGAAAAATAAACTTCATGCTAACCAGTCCAGAGAAGTAGTTATGTATTATTAATGTTTTAATTAGATTTCTAACTATATAAATTTGATGTCAATTTTGTCATCACATAATAGGCACATTGGTCAAATAGTCAATGAAAGAGTTAATTGTTCAAATTAACAACTTGAAGGACCTAATTGTCAACTTTTGAAGATGAGGACAATATTAAGTGACGTGCAAGTTGGAGCGAGAGATGTTGCATTTAGCTTAATCAAAATCATATGATGAACATTATCACATATGTTAGTGAAAACTTTAAGGGTATCATTTTTAAAAAAGATTAAATAATTACACAGTTTATATATGAAAGTGATATTTCCACATCATTTTTTAATATTTTCACACTAAGATGCATATATATTCACTGATGTATAAAATTGTTATCAGCTAATATGTTGACCATACCATAACGTAGGATAAGAATGTAACTTATTTGTTCTTTTGGTTTGCAAAATTTTGGTAAGATTTTGATTTGAATCCCTTCAAATTCAAATATTTTGTTTGGAATAAAAACAAAAGATTAAATTTTGTAATTATGTAACAACTACTAAAATTTAAGAATCTACACATGATTATCCACCCCTCATTAAAAAGGAGGGGCAATTTAAACAATACTACCTCCGTCCCACAATAAGTAATTTTTTAGGCTTAATATTTTTTCTCAAAATAAGTGATGTGTTAGAATTCCAATACAATTTTTATAATATTTTTTCATATGTGCCCTTATGCAACCAATGATATTTATTGCGTATTTATTGATAAGTTGAAAGGTTAAAGAAAGAGAAAGAGAGACCAAAAGGTAATAAAAAAAGTCTCAAACAAAAAAAAGAAAGTATATTAAGGATATTTTTGCCATTTTAGCTTGTGTATTAGTATGTGTAATTTAAGCTAAAAAAGCACTTATTATGGGACGGAGGTAGCACAATATTCAGTTAACCAGAAAATTAATCAGTTAAAAAATATTCATCATTAGGAACCAACTCAAAATCAAGTATGTGCATGATAGGTGTTCAGCTTACACCAACTAGTGCTATAAAAGAGCAACTTTTGCCAAAGGACACTTGGGCATGAGCCAGAGAAGAAAACTGAGAAACAAAAGAAAAGGACCTACATTTGTCAAATTTGTAATGTCATGGAAATTTAGTACAATCGCCGCTTCCTACATAGCGCCCACGCTATGGCAGCAACTGTAGCACCGCCCAAGTGAGCTGATCCCGAGACTTGAGAATCTCCCTGCAAAAATCAAAGAAACTAGTTGCAATTACACAAATCAACTTGGGCAAGGACCAACAAAACGATTCTACGAAAGCGCTCATTTTAAAAACTCCAATTTGGTAAATATAGCATATTTCTATGAGCAAAAAGTACTTTTGCGAGGATTAAAGTATATAAAAGCTCAACATGAGCGTCGTCCGACTAAAGATTAATGGAAATGACCCCGAATATCATGAGCACAATTTTATTTATCAGTGACCAATGAGTTCTGACGAGTGGCTGGCTTGACAGGAGAGCAATAGAAACCGGAAATTTTGAAATCCACCCATAAATATTGAAGCCTATTATAATTTTAGCTTTATTACCAAATGAATTGGTCAAGGAATTTTTTAGATGTTTAGTGAATACAAAATAAAATTCTTGGGGAGATCATACCTCTATTATCCTCAACAGATCTTTTCCAATTATAAATATTCCCTGGAATATGAACAAAAACCACATAAGACAGAATTTTATTTAATTTAGCCCTAAAAAATCATCATCCTTTTTCACATATGATAATATGGAAGTAAGCTTACCAGTAGGATAGCAGGAACCGGTATAATGAATTCAAGATAAAGAGTATTTCTCGGATGCAAAAATATATCAAGTAGCATGATAGCATTCACAGCTCCACTTGCCCCCTATATGATAAAATTCAAGCAATGTCTCACTTGATAAAAGAATCCATAGCAAAACCAGATTCACACACGCAACCACATATATATGAATATGTACTCCTTCACAAATGATTAATCAATGACATGGTCATGAAGACAAATATACTTTGTGAGACAATAAATTTCTTTAAATGCAAACTCGGTTGGGAGGAGGAAAGCAAGAAATGAAGATCAAGAAAAATATTACCCATTCTTATGTAGAGTATAAAGTCGGTTGTACATAGAGTTACTTTTCATTCTGAATATCATCTCAGTCGAGTTTAGGTGATGCACTCTAGAGCATCACAAGAAACTATTTATTACTGTATGGCATGTACTTTGATTTTCTTCTACTATAAATTCAGAATACCGTTCATTCCTACTTCTGTTTGCAAACATGGAAGAGAGACCAAGACATGTGCTTCATTGCAACCATATGGCTGGAGATCAAGGGAAGAAAGAGAGGGGAAGTCAATAAACAGGAATGCCAACTTACCAATCCAGGAATTTTTGCTGGGTCGATGTTCCACGTCTGTTTGCTCTGTAAATAGCAAATAAAATGATGTGCATTAGAAGTAATCCACTTAATACTGTGGAAGAGTCATGTGATATCTAAAATAGGCATTAAACAGTACCCATCATACTAAATCTTAGCATTACTTGGACAAGGTGGCTGGTTGCGGACTCAAACCTGAGTTTGCATACTTAGCAACTCAAGCTTTACTATCACACTTTAGAATATACGAGAAATATCTAATTTTAAGTGAAGAATTCACGTGCACTTTATCACTAGTTTGGTTCAACGACATTATCATAAGCATCAACAACAAAACAAACTCTACCAGGTAAATTATGCACAGGGTTATTCGTAAATAACACCCTCTGTAAAATTTATCCAGAGGAAAATGATTAATGCTGAGTTTAAAGTTTTGAATCCGTTGGTTAGTTGTTTGTAAATACACAATAACACTGTCATCTTCCCTATGTATTGGCTTTACTTTTTAGGGGGACATACATAACTTGATTATCTATGAGATCCCATTTCTGACAACAATGTAAATTCTTAAATACTTTTAGTGCAGTACTGTACCTTTGATGATGAGCTCATAAAAGCATGGTACACCAAGTAGAAAACTGAGCCAACAACTGCCCCAGATAGATACAACGTCAGCACAAATTCTGGTCCAAAAACTCTTCCAATCTGGACAATGAAAATTTATGAAGACTATTATAAAACTTAAGGTAGTGCTGTTGTGATTCACTAATTGCAAGACATTAAATATTTGAAATTCAACTTTTTCCTTATAAATAAGATGATGGCTATCAATTAAATTACAGAAAACCAAAGAGTAAATTCTCTCTTTAATGTTAAAGAAAATTAATAATAAGAGAGAAAATCTACACGATTGAGTTAAAATTAACAAGGCATTAACAAACAATTAACTCTCCAGTTTTTGAGGTGTTCTCTCATTCACAAAAAAAAACAATAAGTGCTTCAGATCATAAACTGCCGTTCACCGCTCATCAATACTTTTTGATAATGAATAAGGAAATATATGTTGCTAGACTGATACACAGAGTTATACCCAATACCAAGCATGCACCATATGTTTCCAGATGTTGAGAACGTATAATCAAATCCATGAGTTGTTTGCTAATACAAGTACCAAAAGAGAACGAGTTGGATTCTCAAACCATTCCAGTGTTCTCAATTCTAAAGAAGCCCAAATAAAGAGATATATGTAAAAAAACAGGTCCTACTACAATGATGATTACTAACCTAATTCCTAAATGGAATGTAACTATATAGGGTTCATTGTGTATACATACTATCTATTTAGACAACTCACATGACACCTTGTGATAATGAGAATGTCTATAACTCTATTCCCGTCTATTCTGAACCCGCTCACATACCACTTTAATGGGTGAAGAGCTCAACCCTCGGAAAATACTACAGGCCCAAGTGGTAAAGAGCCGATAACAAGTTATCAAACCTTCCCATTGATGTGAGCTCTTGGGGAAGATAAGCCTGCCATCCCTAGAGTAACATTTCTCCATTGCAGTCCTCCAACTCAGCACCCATTGGATCACTAAAACCGACTTTCATCCCTGTTTGAGGAGTGGGTCTTGTGGTCAAGCTCCCTTGCTAGTTGCTAGTTCATTTACGAGTGGGTCTTGTAACAAGCTCCCCTACTAGTTTATTCTCCAAGTATATAAAAAAGTTGCATATAAAATCCAATCATAATAAAGACAAAAACTTAAAGCTGAATACTAGTTCAGGCATGTGACCATACACTTTTTCCAAAGAAGTACAATCCAATCATGTTTGAGATTATATGTCCAACATCAATATGGCTGAATGCAGAAGTTATCAATGTGTGTACCCGTCCACTTCTAAAATTGTCCACAGAAATCTGCTTAGAGAACACACGAGTGTTACAAAAGATGGAAAACATTACTAGCTTAAATAAACTTTCTTCCACATATAACCTAGAAAAAGAAACCATTATCAAAAGCTCACCATAAAGTTATTTCTCATAAATTGACGATCAGCAACCCGCCATAAGAGAAAAACAGCTACATTAGTCACAATCAAGCCCAGAACAACTTGATCAGAATCAAGCCTCCGAATCCATCTCCTAAGAATGTCAAAGGGCAATGTTTGATATAAGAACACACTTGAAAGCATTTATAGCTTAAAAGTGTTTGAAAGAGAATCATACAAAAGCTTTTAATACTAAACCTCATCAGTGGCTTACGCACTTGGAGAGTTGGAAACAGAAAACCAAAATATAATACATAGGACTAAAATTATAAGAATAGTAATACGGAACACTAATGATATGTTGACATGGAAAAACAAATCAGTACGAGTGTTTGTGTGTGTATGAGGGGAGAGAGAGAAAGAGTAACAGGGAGACAGGAGATTGATCTATAATACATAATTAAGCTGCATTCTTATGTACATATGGGTTCAGTATATAGCTTCCACTATAATGATGAAAATTATAGCTTTAACAAACTAGTTTTGGCATTCTTTTGAACTTTCTTAAGCAGTGTAACTACACACTAGTACACACCAACAAATCAGTGTTATTCTTATTTTTCAAACTTTTCTCTTAACCTTAGCATATGATCCTAAAAATCAGTAGTCAGTATCCCAGAGGGAAATTGCAAAAATGCATATTAGGTACTATATGAAGTGTCCAAGACTTTTGGAATATATGGTCAAATCCAAATTTTGTAAGACTGCTAAGACCAATAGAATTTAAACTATCAAAGGTGGTAAAAAAGAGTAGATATTAACACAAAACTTCATCAGTATTGTATGCAGAAAAACACTAGAAATTCAAATATCTCTGTATGTGTGACAGACAAAGAGAGTCATTTTGGGTTAAGGATGCAGATGCTTTTGGCACAAAAATGAGAACAGAAATAGCCTGAAACACCTAAAAGGAAATTACAGCACATGGCCCTAATCACCATATGACACGTATAAAGCATCTCTTTTTTTCCAGAGTCCATTTTCATCAGTCAAATCCATTGCCATTAATATTAAACCCAAATCCCTAAAGCAATTAATTTGAACAATCAAACAACCACACCTGATCAGAGGAAAAGAAGTAAAATCAAACTTGGGAATCAAAAAAACTCGTTAGGTAGCTTAAAAAAATGGTAAAAACATCCAAATTTACCCAAATCAAATCACACAAGAGTACATTACCAGCCACTGGAACGGGACTTATATGATGAACCATAGTGATAATTTCTTTTTGGGAATTGAGCTCTTAGAAACCCAACTTTGAAATCAAAAAGGCTTTTACTTGGACCCTTCAAAAGGACATTTGAATTTGGTAACAACTGCTTTAAAAGAACTGGGTTCGAAAGAAACCCAAAAAATTTCTTGGGTGTGGAACATGAATGTGAAAGGGTTGTGTACTGAGAGAAGAAATGGCCATGAGCTTTGTGGGGCTGAAGTGGGGTTGTTTTGGAGAGAGAAAGGAAGCTGTTAGAGCAAAATGAACTGCTATTATTTGAGAGATTTCTGGGATTTTTTGAGACTAGCTTGATGGACAATAGTCTCTGCATAGTGGCCGAATGATGCAAAGTGTTGAGAGTTTGTTCAGTTATAAACTTTCTTTTTTGACTAATCTCCAATTTGTACCCTAAACTTTAAGTTTAAAATCGATTTACACCACAAATTTTATTTTGAATTAAATGCACCCTAAATTTTGAGTTTTAAAACAATTTGCACCCTTCTCACCCAATACATCAAAATAATTTGCACCCTAAACTTTAGTACGAAATGTACAAATTATATTGAAACTCAAAGTTTAAGATGTATTTAATTTAAATAAAATTCAGGTGCAAATCAATTTTAGGACTAAAATTTAAATAGGAAGTTATTATAGTCATTTACCTAGTGTATAGCTTGTGCATGTTGGAATGTTAGCGGTCCTATTTTCTTGTATTATCTGTTAGTCAAGAACTTTATAGAAGGAGCTACAGGATGTCGAAAAAAATAATACTACTGTACATAATTTTGGATCACATAATATTTACATACACACACATGCATATTGTAGATTATGCATGACATGCAGAATCAGTAAATATACATGTTTGTATATAAGCTTTATGTGACCCAATTTATGTGATAGTAGCATTGCTATGTAGAAAAATATGGTTAAACATAAAGTAATAAAAGATAGACTTGATTTAATTTCTATCTTCTTCTATAATATATATATATATATATATATATATATATATATATATATATATATAGGGTTTTAATCCGTGACAACCGGTTGCTACGGACACTGTTCAGCAACCAACTTTTGTACCGTTGATCTGAAGGAGCAACGGCTGAGATCAAAAAAATTCCTCTCTACCGCAACAGCCTCATGTGGCAACACTAAAGGCCAAAAATTGATTAGCGAATTTACTGTTATGCCCTCCCCTCATATATATGTATTAGTTTATTACTGTTATGCCGTTGCCTTATACATTATTATTATTATTATTATTAATAAAAATAACAATAATAATTATTATTATAATGACAAAAATAATACTAATAATACTAATAATAATAATAACAATTATTATTATTATTATAACAATAATAATAATTATTATTATAACAATAATAATAATAATTATTATTATTATAATGACAAAAATAATACTAATAATTCTAATTATTATTATTATTATTATAATTATAATAACAATAATACTAATTATTATAATAACAATAATAATTATAAGAACAACAATAATAAATTATTATTATTATTAATATTTTATTATTATTATTATAATAATAATTATTATTATTATTTCTGTCATTATAATAATTATTATTAATATTTTTATTATAATTATTGTTATTATAATTATAATAATAATAATAATAATTAGTATTATTAGTATTATTTTTGTCATTATAATAATAATAATTATTGTTATTTTTATTATTAATAACAATAATAATAATAATAATAATGTATAAGACAATGGGCATAACAGTAATAAGCTAATACATATATATAAGGGGAGGGCATAACAGTAAATTCGCTAATCGGTTTTTGGCCTTTAGTGTTGCCATAAGAGGCTGTTGCGGCAGGGAGGAATTTTTTTTGATCTCAGCCGTTGCTCCTTCAGATCAACGGTACAAAAGTTAGTTGCTGAACAGTGTCCGTGGCAACCGGTTGCCACGGATTAGAAACCATATATATATATATATATATAAATAGAGATTCACGATTGTGTAAGTTTTAAATATACATAGTCTACCGATCGTAGAGTTAAATCACCTTATAATCGTAAAGTAGTCACTGACTGATAGTAGAGTAGTCATTCCACGAAATTCTACGATCGTAAAGTATACATTTGAGTGTCTGCACAAATGTTCAAAATTTAAATTCAAAGTTCAAAATTTAGAGATAAGACTGATACACTCATCAAATTTAACGGATAAAATTAGCTTTTTTATTGACCCAAAACTTGAAGAAACATTTTTACAACACTAATATTTTAATGAGAGAGACTTGTGCTAAAAAAAACATAAATTATAAAATGCTTTTATAAAATAATAATGCTATGCATATAAAAGAAATTCCATTTTCTAGCTAGCAGTAATATTAACTTTCAGTTCGATTGATGAATGCTTGTAGCTGTTTGATAATCAATGGCGTTTAGAGTTCTTGGTAGACCCATTTTTCACCTCTTTATCACCTCATCTCCAAGACCATTCTTTCCACTTTCAAACTTAAAACCCAAATCTTTCTCAACCAATACTAAATACCCAATTCCTACTTCTCAAGAATTCTCACGGAAATCTAAAAGGGAAAATTTAAATTCCCTCTTGAGTCTATTTCAAAGGTACGGTTTTCCACCCTCTGAACTCCATGAATTCCTGAATAAGAATCATTTTTTACTGAATTTGAAATACTCTGATATTGAAAAATCACTGAAGATTTTATTATCATTGAATTCCTGCCGAAAATTTGTTGTTTCAATGGTATTTAGTTGCCCTAGGGTTCTAGATTTTGAGTTTCTCAAGAGTTGGAGAATGGGTGTTTTAGAAATTGGGGCTTCTAATCTTTCTTCATTGGCAATTCAGAATATTCTTGAACTTTCTAGGAAATTTGATTTTACGCCAGATGATCTTTGTTGCTGTGTACAGCGTGTCAAGGGTTTAGGGTTTAGTGATATTACTGTTTGTAGGGTTTTAGAGGTGTCTCCAGAGGTGATTTTGTTTACAAGTGGTGAGATAATTCGAGACAAAATTAATTTCTTGGAAGGAATTGGAATCCAGAGGAACGGTATTGATTGGATTTTCGGGAAATTTCCCGAGGTTTTGGCATTTGGGTTGGAAAATAAGTTGAAGCCCTTGCTTGATGAATTTATGGATTTGAGTTATAGCCTGGTTGAGGTTAAGAAAGAGATCGTTAGAGACCCAAAAGTTCTCGGGCTGGAAGTAGGAGAGCTCTCTCAATGTTTGAGGATGCTGAGGAGTTTGAAATGTCGAATATCCGTAAAGGAGAAAGTATTTTGTGATGGTGCTTTTAGGGCTGGGTATGAAGTGAAACTGAGGGTTGATTGCTTATGCAAATATGGATTGATACGCAGAGATGCTTTTACTGTTCTTTGGAAAGAACCGAGGGTGATTCTATACGACATAGAGGACATTGAGAGGAAGATTGATTTTTTGGTGAATAAGATGAAATTTGATGTTCTATGGCTGGTTGAAGTTCCGGAGTATTTGGGTGTGAATTTTGAGAAACAAATTGTTCCTCGATACACTGTGATTGAGTATTTGAGATCAAAAGGCGGGCTTGGTGATGAGGTGGGGTTGAAGTCTTTGATTAAGCTTAGTAGAGTGAGATTTCACAATCTTTACGTCAAGCCGTATCCTGAGTGTGAAAGAATTTATGGGAGATTTGCAGGAGAGGTTGAACTTAAAAACCAGCATCCAGTAGGAATGTGGAAGCTTTTCAAACCACAAAGATATCCAGAATCCAAAGAAGATGTGAAAAACATAAGATCTTTCATGGAACCACTAGGACAAGTAGTTCCTCTCAAGTCTATGCGACAAATGCGGCATGATGGTCTATCTGTTCAACCTTTCTAAGGTATACAATCTCTCTTTTATTAACACTTTTTGTCTCAAGATAATCATAGCACCATTTTTAGCTTTATCTGTTGGCAAGGTTCAATATTTGATGGACCAATTGGTAGGACCTATTACTTTTGTTGAGTTAAAGAAGCAATGTTATTATCTTTTTTTTTTCTTATTTATATTTAAATTCACTTTTACACAATTGCTTCATAGTCATATGTATATTCTGTTCTTTTAGATTTTAGTTTACATCATGAATAAAAGATGTGCTCTCTATTGCTGCCAAATTTATCAACTGGATTTGACAACCCCCCCCCCCCTCCCCCCTCCCCCCTCCCCCCTCCATAACCAGTTAATTGATAACTTATTATAAAAAAATGCGTTGGAACTCTATTATCCTAAATCTTGAGTAACATATTAGGCTTGCCCAATGTTGTTTCCCCAATATGAGATGTTGGAAGAAGTTGCAATATATGAAAATTAGCGTCCGAGGGTAATGCTGGTTGTGGCTGCACTTAGTGTTCCAACTTGCATTCTCATTCTTAATAGCTCACTTTCTAATAAAGGCATCTAGCAATAAGTCAATAACCCCTTCTAAGTTTTAGATATGGGAATAAATAGTAATTTTCTATAACATGTATGGTTTGACTTTTCCTTTTCTTTCCTACTTGTATCTATTCTATATTGTATAATAACTCTATTTATTTTATTCCTACCCCTGTGGTTAAACATGCCACTCTGTGAACTCATGTGCCATCTTATTTTTCAAGGAAGATTGATGGCATGAAGTGGCTGTGGAAATGTGCTTGCGTAGACTGCTTCTATTCTTCTCATCTATTATGATTATATTGGAAGTGGTAGGTTCTCCCTTAAAGTGTTCTTGGCATATTATACCAGAAATAACATGGAACTGGATTCTGCAGAGGTCCAAAGTTCCGGTTCTCGCACATTTGGAAATCTAGGATGTTGCTTGCCCTTTTTAATGTATAAAAGAACCTGCTTGCAATTTCCACTAGCCTTAATTTTCTGAAGCACAATCAATGTGTTTTTGGCATTTTTGCCAAGTGCTGAAGAGATGCAAGTTGGTTGAATTGGTTTGAGCTTTTAATTAATCCATATGTTCTTATGCGGGGTGATAAAGGAAGCAAGAAGCAAGCTAAAGATTGTGCTTCAAGGTGGGTGATTCCATCTAGAGGATTAATGAAGATTCTATTTGAAGGTTCTTTTTTCCCAGCTTGAGAAAGTTGGTCTTCATGGGTTTTGTGGTTAGAGGTAGCGAAAGGATTCAGTAGACAGAAGCACTAGAACTAATATTGCGATCTACATAGAAGAATGAGGCAATGGCAGTAGGAGAAGTCCGTTATGTACCCACAAGAGTTAGTGGAGAGAGATGCTTCGTAGTTTCTGTTTTGTCTTCTCAATAGGTCACTTGTGTCCATCGGAGATTGCTTTTTACATTCTGGCAGATGCATCTCTGTTCACAGATGCAGGATAAGCTGTCAGATTCAAATAATTGAGCAGGGGAGCTAATAAAGCAGCTTCCTCTTGTTGGCTAGGTATGCAGATATACTTGTGATCTTTCCAAATCTTGTGCTTACATAATCTGTTATAAAGTAGGATTTTTTTTCCTTGCAGTTAACTAAAGTGTACATTACATGCCTGTACTGAAGTTCTTTAATAACAAGGTCACGTTGAATGTTACACCATGTAAGAAGGTTGGGCGAATCTGAACAGCACGAAAAATGAGAGCAGCGTTATGTCATAAGAAGCACGTTGAGGGTTGTTCTCCATTTTGACTGAAGCCAGGGAATTCCGACATGCAGAAGCAATTTGTAGTCGATATACCAAATGCATGATGTTTGGAGAGAAACCAGGTTGACGCAGCTAGTGGGGTTCTTGTGGCGATTATCTCATTTAGTGAAGGACTGTAATCAAGGCATTAAGGTCTGTGGTGTATTAGTGTAGCACTTGTTCTGCGGTATGTGCTCGCAGATGTTAATTGTCACCCTCCTTTGTTATTATTATTGATCTTTTGACTCAATATTATGGCCATGTATTTCCATTTTTCTTTGTTATATTGAATAAAATAAAGTTTCCCCCCCTCATTTACCACCCATGATACTATTTATAGTCCACTTGTGTATTTTTTTCATTTTATGGGGTTCCATATGATCTGTTGTTTTCTTTCTACACTTCAACCAAAGTACAATTTTATCTATTTCTTTCATTCTCAACTTCAATTCTTATATATACACAAGTATTATAGAAGCAGATAATCTACCATAGAACAAAATGTCAGTGAAACTAGAAACCGTGTCTTAGACCGTAAAATGAGCAAACAGAGTTCGATTCGTGCTCGACTCGAAATATAAATGATTCAAATATGAGCAAATTTTAAAGCCTCCTCAAATTGCAAAGTTCTATTGATACTTGGATCATATTTGTTTGTAAAGTTCAAACTGTTCGTGCTCGATTCGAGATCGTGCTCGACTCGGTAGTTAAATGAGCCTCAATCAAACCTTATTTCATACTATAAATTTTGTGAACCAAATCTGAGCAACTTAATAATCGGCTCGACTCGGTTCATTTACATCCTTAATCCTTAACCGCGCCCATCATTCAGCATTGAAGACATAAAGGTCTTGCAATTGCTACAAATAACCATTTCCATTGCTGATTTTTTTTTTGTCCCCCATTCGAGTTTAATTGGATAAGTTCAACTAAATTTCATTATTTGAACCTTGTAATTGTCTCTTGACTAATGCAGTATAAATACCATTCTTGGCGAGGAGCTCGTCGTGAGTCCCACTCTCAACTATCTGACCATCAGAAATAACTGCCAGTGTTTGCAGTTTTCACTGTCGAGAGCCTATGCGCTATAACTAGAACTGTCCTGCCTTTCATCAGAGAATCCATGGCATCCTATAAAATAACATCATATGAAAATTGTTAAACTGAAAGGCAAAACTACATACAACATAAGAAATCCCAGAAAAATAGCATTGGTGCAACTTTTTCCAATACAATTATCAATAGTGCTTTGGTGACTAAAGAATGGTTACTAAAGATGGATACAGAATGATGTGGTTGGTTGTGATTAACATGAAGTTAACTTTGGTTAATTGACCAATACAGTGTCGACACGCAGGTCGGGAGGTGATCCTCTCAGCGTGTCAGTACTGTATTGACCAACTTACCATGAAGTTAATTTCATGGTAGCCGGATCCGGCCCACCCATGTATGGTGGTTCATCAACTAATTACACCTTGACATATGATTTTGTAAGCTATTTTTTTGTAAGTTTCTTTTGTCACCATAGCAATACTCCACAAATATATAGCATCTGTTGCAACAAAACAAGTTCAACATAAAACACACACAACATTTTCATATACGATTGTATAGAAAAAAGTGGAATCTGTGCTATTTTTTTGGGGAATTTCCTCCAGTTGTAAACTAAATGTGACAGAACAAAAGTTAAGTTGTGGTTAAGTAAGTGCATTTCTGTGGACAACATGTTGATCACACACCTGAACTAGGTATTCGCTCTCAGCATCAAGAGCACTGGTGGCCTTGTCTAACAGAAGAATTCTAGGGTTCATCAGTAGAGCTCTCGCTATAGCTACTCTTTATTTCTGTCCTCCTGAAAGCCTTACCCCGCGTTCTCCAACAAATGTCTGGTACCCTTCTGGGAATTTGGATATGAATTCATGGGCATTTGCCATTTTCTGCAATTCAAACAAAAACAGTAGGAGGATCAGAATCACCCCTATCTTGCAGAATGCATGGGATGGCTACTTGGTATATGAAGATTTTGAAACACATACAGCTGCATTTTCCACATCGACGCTGCTTGCCTTGCCATCTAACCCGTAGGCAATGTTGTCTTGAATGGAACAGTTGAAAAGCACCAGTTCTTGGCTCACTATACTGATCTAATTTTTGATGGGAAATATTTATTAGATTAGATGGAAATCCTGAAAATCTCAATCCAAATACTTCTCTTTTTTGTTTTGAGGAATTGACACAGGGCCGTTACTGAGATTTTGGTGGCCCAGGGCAAAAAATGAAAAAGTAAAACTAAATAAATAAAAAGTACAAGTTGTATCTAAAAAAGTGCATTTCCGGATCTTAAAACATAACAGTTCGACTATACCAAAATATATGAGAACTTCGATTATATGAGATGTTCAACTATATAGTCAACTACAACAAAATATATGAGAAAAGCAAAATCTTCAATCAAATATTCAAAATAAGGCTTGTCCAACATATATATAAAAAATTTGGGCCCCCTGATCTAGGGCCCAGGGCGGTCGACCCTCCCGCCCGTGCTCAAGAACGGCACTGAATTGACGATACCAAGATTACCTTTCTATACAGATGATCATTTGATATATCTACTAGAGGAACTCCATTAAGAAAAATCTTTCCCTTGACAGGGTCATAAAACCTCTCAATCAAGTTTGCTATTGTGGTCTGCCACACACAAACATGAACTCCATTAAACATATGTTGTTTGGCATGAATATGAATTTAACTTGAACATGAACTTTTGGGGCTCAAAGATTTATTACCTTTCCACCACCACTTGGACCAACCAGCGCAACCTTTGAATCAGGTTGCAGTCTCAGTGTCATGCCCTAAAAATTCCCCCGAAATGTCATTACTTTGATCTCTAAGTTAGAGGGATAGTATGAGTTCCATCCAAACTATAAATAATCCAGGGACAATGTTTACCTTGAGTACCATAATGTTAGGGCGGGAAGGATAGGCAAACCAGACATCATCCAGATCCACTTCACCGTCTTCATTGCTACAATCAAAGATAACGGTATTAACTGTCAGTATCTTGAAAGTAGGAAAATCAAGCATTGCATTACCACTCTGGCTAAATTTTGGGAAAGACATGATTTTAATAGGGTAAACGGGGAGTGGTTAGCATGAAGTTAACTTTTGTCAATTGACCAATACAGTGTCGACACGCAGGTCGAGAGATGATTTCTCTCTGCATGTCAGTGCTCAATTGACCAACTTACCATGCAGTTAACTTCATAGTAACCAGATTCAGGGTAAATGCCTAGAATAATTAGACAATCGCTTTTGCACCATCTCTAATCAATGATTTCCAAGTCAAACTATTTGTGATTATGCATCATTATCAAGATGGCCTTGATCCCGGTCCTTCTCCTAATGCCATTTGTACAATAATCTCTTAAAGATGAGAGTATTAGTAAAACTAACCCCAGAGGACACTCATTTCCTGATTTTGGCATGGATGAAACGCGATCCAGAAGCTGAAAAAACCCTCCTACTTGCTCCAGCAGCTTTCATCATTACTGTATACGATCCTGACAGTCCCACAGATGTTCCTACTGCAAATTGAAGTATTCATCAAGTTGGTAATATTTCACAGTTCAATGATCAAGGTGAGTAAAGGTTACGAGCCAAAGTTCATACTAATTTATATACATGCCAAGTTCATGATGCATCCTTCATAATGTAATTGATTGCATCTTAACAGTTCGCCTCTTAATACATCTTAACAACCCACATCTTTATATGGACTGTTAAGATGCAATCAAACACCACCTAAATATATCGCAGTTTCATTGTGATGAATTGAAAATCAAGAAAATTTACCCGAGGCTGTAAAGAATGAAGGATGTGAGGGCACCCGGGCTCATAGAACCTGCAATGGCTAGATTAGCTCCATATATCACTACCATGATAACTGATAATGTCGATGCTTCATTGTAACCTCCATAGAAGCAACCAACTACTTTCTGCAGCACAAAGTAAAAGAGACTAAATCCTCTTTCGCGGTTGTGTGCCTCTAATGTGTGTGTTTGAGAGAGGTGATTAAGGAACTCACAGCCTGTTGAAGGCCAAGCTTCAAAGTCTCATCGACTTTTTTTGAGTAGTGTGAAATCTCAAAACTTTCCTGGGCAAAAGATCTTACTGTGCATATGGCGCCAAAAGTTTCCTAACCAACAATGACAGACTTCCATTTCAGAAACATATTTGTAGCTCCAACCCTCTGGAATAAAATGTAATCTATCTCCCCTGAACGCATTTACTCAAAAATTAAATGAACAGTAAACTTTTCAATCTCCACTCCCCCCCCCCTTCAGGATAAAATTGTGAGATATCTCAGCATAGTAACAATAGAATAAGATAAGAACACAGATTACTCTTTCTTAATATATTCACCAAAACTATTTATGGAACATGCCATAAACTTTGTCTAGTTTAAGGGATAGCCAGGGTTAAACTGCATGATTATTGAACATAGAGACTAATTAACAACTGAAAATTTTAACTTTTTTTTTCAAGTCACAACAAAAAACCTCAGCGACCGAGGCAGCCACAGCAGCAGCAGCTTGAGTTTGGTGGGAAAGTTCACGAAGATATCGACCAAATTTATGTACTGCTAGAGATATGACAGGAACGACGACCAAAGCCAATACTAAAACACAACAATGGGAAAGAAGTTAGGTTAAGCATGTGGTAGATTGTGGATAAAGAGTTGAAGTTTAGGCTTCATAATTAAAGCATTTACATGTTAATTTCCAAGATGTTGTAAACATAAAGCCCAGACCAATAGCTGCAGTAGAGAGATTCTTTAGGCCCCCAGAAATATTGATGGTTGCAGCATTTTTAATGATCTGAGTATCTTCAGATAGCCTACTTAAGAGCTCCCCAGTTCTAGTAACATCATAGAAGGTTGTTTCCTGCAACATTATCAGCTTTAAAAGCTGGGTGCTCTTGGCAACAAAATGGAATCTGTAAATGATAAAAAAAACTACATTTCTGTGCAAAGATAACTTATATTTACTTGGTGAACTAGATGGCTGAACAGGTTCTTTCTCAACCGAGCAGCAACCCTTTCACTGGCAGAAGTAAACAACCACGCTCGAAGTGCAGTTGCAACTGAGCTGAAATGAGCAAAGTAACCCCTTGAGATGTGTCATAAAGTTAAAAATAGCACGACTAAAGAACCACGTGCTTTATAGAAATCCAGACTCAAAGCCGTTCCTGAGAACGGGCGGGAGGGTCGACCGCCCTGGTCCCCCGATCAGAAGGGACCCAAATTCTCTCTCTCTCTATATATATATATAAGATTTTGAACATTTGATTGAAAATTTTGGCTTTAGGAATACTAGAAAAAATATCTTTCAATGAATGTATTCTCCTATATTTTGTTGTAGTCGAAGTTCTCATATATTTTGATGTAGTCGAACTATTGTGTTTTAAACTACGAAAATACACTTTTTTTGGATATAGCTTGTACTTTTTATTTATTTATATTTACATTTTTTAATATGAAGACAATGTTTCGAAGAGGGTCTCGTTTTCATTTTTCGCCCCAAACCACCAAAATCTCAGGAACGTCCTGTCCAGCCTATAACTATGAACTGTATTAATATAATAAAGATGCATTTTTCAACCAAGTGTAAGACTAGTGCTCATCAGAGAACATAACCAAATCCTGTCAAATCTACATATTAAATGGTATGAAAATCTGAAACAAGCCAAATAATGTGACTAAGCAAAGTGAACTGAATTCTGACAGATAAGGGGGGAAAATTGAGCAATGGTCATACCCAACTATGACAATCAGAAAAATTCCCAGTATAGTGTTCTTGACTGCACTCCGAGCTTCGGTTCTCTGCCCGGACGTTTGAATATCTCCCGACACTATCAATTATTTTCCCACCAAACTTTGGCTGCAGCACAAACAATATAATGGCATTACAAGTTTAGAATCAGATGCCTGTATTTCTCGTTCAGAAACATTTGTTGCTTCTTAATCAAAAGGAGGGAGAGGACATACGATTAGTATGCTTGATGCGGATGCAATCAGCAGCGCAACCATAGCAAGACTCAAGTTCTTAGCCTCAGGCTTTGCCTACAAAGTAATCATATGTATCAACATTATATTTCCACGAGAGTGGTTAGTATGAAGTTAACTTTGGTCAATTGACATGCAGGCCAGGAGGTGATAACTCTACGTGTCAGCACTGTATTGGTCAATTGACCAACTTACCATAAAGTTAACTTCATGGTAACCGGATCTTATTTCCACAATGCACTACTAATAAAATACAAATGTAATCCAACTAACCAGTGACAGTATTCTTAAAAAGCCCACATTTGCAGCCTGAAATTTTCAGGTGTAAAGTTAGCACCTAATACACACTACAATAGTATCTAAAAGTGGTAAAATTATACTTGTAAGAGTTCACAAATACCGGTACTGCATCTCCATGCTCAAGCTCTATCACCTGACCATTTTCAGCTGCACCATCTCTCTTTCTCCCCCTAAGTTTAAAAATCCAAAATCAAATAAAACATACTAAATAACTCGGAAAATTAATGAAATGTGACAATCCTTTATATGTAAACTCCTCCATTCTCAAACAAGAGTCCCATTTGCAACATTTGCAAATATTTCTTTATGTTTATCTCTAAAAATAATTTGTTAGTTTAATGGCGGGAATATAGTAATGAAATTATGATGACAAATTTGAAGAAACGTTGGGACTCTTTTTTTGGGGAAAAAAATGGCAAATGGGCCTTTTTTGTGGAAAGGAGAGAGTAATCAAGAAACAAAAACAACTCATGACGCAACAAAAGAAAAGTGTTGAGTCCGTTCGGCAACGATTTATTTTAAAATGACTTAAAGTTAAAATATAAGTTGGCTTATAAGTTTTGACTTATAAGTAAAAGCGTTCAACATTAATTTGACTTATAAGTCAAAAATTAAGTTAAAACAAATTATGAAGGTATTCGGCTCATACTGACTTATAAGTTAAAATTAAATGTAAAAATTACTAAAAGGGACATTAATAAAAAAAAAAGGACAAATCAACTTATAAGTAAAAAAATAAGTCCTTGCCAAACAAGGAAATAGTGGAAAATGACTTATAAGTTGGTTTGACCAACCAATAAATCACTGCCGAACATGCTCTAATATTTATGTAGAAACACAAAATTTGAGCCAGCAAAAGAACACTTTAGAAATAGCATAAAAATCAGATTATTATTCTAACTGGGCAACTAAGAATCCATAACTGAACAGAACCCATAAGCTGGAATGCAATTCGTATGTATGACCCAGAAACTAACTAAGAAATTACAAAACTGGAGACTTACTGGTGGTTTATTCAACAGAGGAACTCTCTCACTTCCAAAGCCATGATGATAATAATGAGGTTGCCCTTCCATTTTGTTTGTTTTTTACACAAATTCTCCAAATAGTGGGAAATCAATACCAAAATATAAACAAACAAGTACGGGTCATTTTCGTTGATCCAATTAAGTATTGGTGACTCACCGACCCAAAAGTTTTTTTTCTTTCTATTTTGTAGCCTTTGTTTCTTATTCCTATTAAAAATGACATTGTAATGACATCATTTGAAATTACATAAATTATTATTATTGCTCAAATATCATGTTTAAAATTTATTCAATAAGTCTGATTTGGCTCCTCTCCATTACACATTTCCTCCGATTCCATCTAATACACCAATTATTATCTTTTTGGCTAATTTGACACACCCTCGGCCACCCTCCTTGGCCACTGTCAAGAATTGAAGGTTTATTTACACTTCCTAGTACATTTTTAGAAAAAATTAAAACAAAAGTGTATCCAGAAAATATTTACAGAATTAATACATTTTCAATATTTTATTTACAAAATTAGTGTATTTGGCATGTCTAGCTATAGATTCTCATCAGAAAATGAACAATTTGCAGGGAAAAAAGAGATTGAAGATGGTGAAGTTATGAAAATTAAGAAGGAAATGGAAAGAAAGAGATACCAGCCGCTGGCAGCAATGGTCATTCATCGGCCATGGTGTCTCACCAGCCGCTGGCAGCGATGGTCATCATCGGCCATGGTGTCACACCAGCCGCTGGCAGCGATGGTCGAATGATGGGGATGCGCTTCACTACGGAAAATGCTTCATTCAGTCGTGCAACTCGTCTACTGTAGTCTTACTTGCAGTTGGTAACCAAACCTTTATACAAAGACAGTTTCCAAGTGTTATCTAGATTTGTTTTCTTCAACATGTGCAACCATGAACAGTTTTATTGGGTTCAGCAATAGTCGTCGTCGGTACATTTTTTTTTCATAGTGCAGTTGGTAGCCAAACCTTCATACAAAAGTAACCAATTCAGCTTTATTGAGTTATCAATTAATTATAAAAAATTTAAGAACAGTTTCCAAGTGTTACCTGAATTTGTTTTCTTCAACATGTGCAACCATGATGGGATTAGAGAGTAGTCGTGTGGATTTCCTCTTACTTTTTCCAATGCTTTCTCCTTTGATCTTTATGCTTTTTGGTAAGTGTTGCGTGGTTATTGTGTTGCACTCTTTTTGTAATTATTTTGTGGACGCACTAATCTTGTAATTACTTTTTAATTGTTGTATAGTAGTGTACAGACGTACAGAACCCAAAATTGAATCCCCAACCTCATCGTTAACATGAGTTGGGTCATATCACTAGGGCCAAAGACCTTCGGTCATTTAATACACCAAGTATTGTGTAATATATGAAATTAGAGTGAATGTATAATGGAGGACAATCAAATCCCAATAAATCGTTCTAAGCTTGACATGCATTGCTTGGGTTATTAAGTAGTAGTAGTAACTACTAATATTATGCAATGTTCTGCTAAATGCGTGCTCCTTGCCAGTTATGGAGTTCAAGGACGGAATTATACATGGCATGCTGCTGCATGGGACAACCCGTACCCCATGCACCCACCAAAAAACAAAAACAAAAACTTAAGACGAGTTCCATTTCCTATTTATTTCCACCCCCTCCCACAAAAAATCCAAAAATCTTCCGATAATCTATTATCTATTACTTATATTTATTACAATAATACAACCGTTTTCTTGTATGAGTTAACTGAGATATTTTTGTTGGTCCTGAACTGAGTTGACTCCCGAAGCTATACTTGAATTTAATTGGTTGATGTATTTACTTTTATTATACGGACTACGGTTGTACGAGTTTGGAGTTTAAAAGTTGTGTTTGCGAGTTACCCAAAAAAAATTATATTTGGAATAAACTGCGTCTAGACAAGAATATTTTCAAATGCGGTTAAATTCTAAAAGCCCCAAAAACTCCAAACCAAATATGTAATATTCTCAAGTTTATTATCCGAATTACATTATCATCCATCACTATTAATTAAAAACTAAATATTTTTGCAAATTTGGGACTAGACATTAAATATATATAATATTTCATGCATGCTACAAAATAGAATTCTTTTGTGAAACATAGGTAGTATATATAATAGAGTTAACTCTGTATAAAGTCGAAAATACTTTGACTTTGAGATGTGAACACTCCTCTTTGAGAGAATATTGCCTAATAAAATTTATGGTGTGGTCTGTAATGGAGTCATGGCACATGCTACTCAGCATCTTGTGCAATCATTCTCTGGAAAAGACCTCTTGGAAAGCATTATTTGAAATTGAAAGGATGCAAATGTGAAAGGAATCAGAGTATTGGAATAAAATAGCAAAAAATCCAAACTTTTAGGTGTAAACTGCTAAGCAAAATATCTTTATCTACCGTTTTGCTTTGCTGAACAAGGCACAAAAAACTGTTGCTGAAGCAAGAATCCTAATACTAAGTAGTCAAATGGAGATTAAGAATCATTTTCTAATTAGTATTAAGATTAGTAGATCATCTCTCAGAATTCCCAACCCCCACTTGAACACAAACTCATGATCCTCTGACTGATATACATTATCCATTAATATAACATCTAACCTTGGTCTGAATTGCTCCAGTAGCAGCATTATGTGTAGAGCATAGCATGCCTTCACTTGATGCAACCCAACCAGGTGCAATTTTGTAAAGAAAATCTTTCAATCATGATGCATATTTTAGCCATTTAATACTTGGGTTTAATTACTTTTGTTTATAATTAAAGATATTGTAGTGGAGCTCAGCTAGCTTAGGAGAAACCCCATGCCATGAGACAACATAACCATACTTCAATAGCATAAAGAAGAGCATACGATGCTCAAATAAGAGAAATATCCGGACATGATAGATATTACATCAGAAGCCAATTTCTCCTACAAAAGTTTCTAGATAGATAGAGAAGACGGTAAGAAATCAACAAGGAATAATGATTGAAGATTTGGAATCAGTGAGTCTTTTCTGGTACATTAAAAAATTTACCAGCTTTTCTTCACTAGTTTCGACTTCTCTTGCCGTCTTTGTATTTCTGTGTTTCCCTCCTATGCTCTTTCGTATTTCCAACCCAGTAGTACCTCATGACAGTTAGAGCAATAGACATCAGCAACTGTGTGGAGAGCTACCAGTCCTCTTTCGCCCCCATAAAAACTTCACCCAAGAGACGACTCATTTAAAAACTCAGGGAAGGAAAAAAGCCCTGCATAAGTTACTTGAGAGCCAAAAGAAGAGTTGGTTTACACTAAAGCATCAAGGTCCACACTATACAAGCTGAGAGCTCAACTCCCTTGAATCATCTCCTATTGAGCACCCTCCAAATTGATCACATAACACTTGAGTGGAGAACATACTCCTGTTTCTAAGAAAAAAAGTCTTGAATGATAGTGAAACCGACAGGTTGATGCGGTCATGTAGTTAGCCCCTGGGGTCACCCCGAGGAGACGGACAGAGGTGCCTAGTAAAAATAGAGTTATATAACCTACGTCAGCTTCTCATCACATCAATGACAAAAGCTGCACAATCTCTCATATTTTCCTCGGTGCTTCCACTCACCCTCACATCTCAACAAACAGTCATGAAATCTCTCAACTGTTATGAGTAACACCCCGATCAGGCTTGCACAAATGCAGGGTCCAAGGATGCTAAATTCATCATCACCTTAAATTATGATAAAAGATTATAAAATTAACATGCTAAATTCTTTTTAAGTAAATTTTGCATAAAAGCAGTTGAAAAAGAGAGGTAAAAGTAATGCTAAATAAGGTGGGTTGGTCCAAGGATGGATCAAAACATAAAGTATGGAGTACTAAGCAAATGCAAAGGGTGAACCACCTGTCAAAGTCCCTAGTATCTCAAGGCTAAATCCGAGCAGGCTTGCAGAATGCATAAATTTATACTACAAAACATGATTAAGTTTATACAAACCAGTATCCAACTATCTAACTAAAACTCTGGATACAGGATTGTCTAATAAGTGAAAACATTCAGAACTGACAAACATGACAATTTCATTCGCAATTATTACCTCTATTTTCTCTAGGAGGTCATGAATTGTGGAATTAGCCAGCCTGTGAAATTCATCCTCCTGCAGCAGAGAACTGTATTCACACTAATTGTTAGAAAATTTTCACTTCACACCCTTCAACTTAAAAAAAAATGTCATCATTTCTAAATATGCTAGCATTACTGTTCACAATTGCAGTACCAAAAAATCATATCCCTAACAATCTGAGCTTTGAAGCCTTCATTGGTTGATGAATTATGGAAGTTCTTTAATAATCAATATTGTCCCTTAATTCAATATAGATATCATTTAAAAAAATAGAGGGAGAGATCAGATACCTATAATCGACAGCCACTGGGTCGTGACACTAGAAGAAGGGCGAGAGAATCTATTTCTTGAACAGCTTTGTTCATAATGTTTGGATGGTTGATTAGCTCTGCCAGTGCCCATTCTGTTGTAATGGCAGATGTGTCTGTTCCAGCAGCAAAAATATCCTGCAAGTTTAAACATTATGCACTAATTATGTACAATTTTCTGTACTAGTATTTTAAATGATGTGCACTAACAAGTTAGGAATCAAATTTACCAGTATGAAGGCCTTGATGTTCTCTCTACTCAATCTAATCTCCATGCTTTCATCTTCTGATATATCAAGCAAGTCCTTTGTTGCATCCCCTCTTCCATCGCCAATCTTTTTTAACTTCCCCCTCACTTCTCTGTGCTCCTCTATAATCCTCTCCATCATCGTGTCAAATCTTTTCCGAAGGTCCACTAGCCTCTTCTTTATTCCCTGCAAATCCAAATTCTTGCAGAACCATATACAATCTGAGAGATTGAACTTCCCTGTAATTTCAGCAACCTCTTTAATCATCTTCCTAACTTCCCCAGCTTCATCTTCATTTTCTGAGCACCTCTCCTTCATTATCATCCTTGAAATTACATTGTTGGTCAGCCTTATAAGCTCTCCTCCAACATCAACTGCCTCTCCGGCTTTGGCCTTTACAGATATTACATTCACAAAACTCTCGATCTCGTGGCGTCTAACAGGACGAAGAAGGTCTAGCGTTCGACCCCCTAAAAGTTCAGACATACATAGTTTCTTCACGAACTTCCAGTATGATCCGTAAGGAGCAAAAGAGAAGTCTTGTGAGCTGTAATCCGTGGCCTCTGTTTGGGGCCGGTCAGACCAGGAAGTTTCGTGTGTTTTGAGAAACTCTTTGGCCATCTCAGGAGAGGAGGCGACAACACAAGGGTAGGAACCAAGGAAGACGTGGATTAAGGGTCCATGACGGCTCGAGAGTTTGTGAAGAGCCTGGTGTGGTATTGGAGCGAGAAGGTGGAGATGACCGATGATTGGAAGCTTAAAAGGGCTCGGTGGAAGGCGAGATGTGGTTCGACTTTTGAATATGGCTCCAAGTATGTCCTTGATTTTGAATAGTTGGAAGCTTCCAAGAGATACAAAGGACAGAGTAACGCTCTTGAAGTTGAATAAGAAGAAGAGGTAGGAGATTTTAGAGTCTTCTCAGTTGGAGCACAAAAAGGCTGAAAAGTTGGAGCAGCAAAATGGAGAAATTGGAATGGATTTAAGCTACTGTGTATGGTGGGTGCGGGTGCAGCTCCCAGTGCCGCTCCGGCCGGAGGCTGAGCAACCCAATCGGAGCTCTCACGCGCCCAGACGCGCCGTTTTTGTTACTGTCCGGTCTCTGCTGTTCGGAGCCGATTACAGTTCGTGCAGTTACGGTTTGGTGATTTTACAGTTCGTACAGTCGGGTCGGAGCTCCATTTTTGGGCGGGTTTTCGGGGTCCCTCCGGTTACATGGATTCCCTGCGGTTTCCGGCTCTTCCTCTGTGTAATGTACGAATTAATCAAATTCAAATCAATAATAGAGGGAGCTCTGTGTCTCTCTCTCTATATATCAACCATCGCCCCACCTCCACCCTCAAAACCCGCCTCAAAATTGGCGAGACCCTCTACGGCCTCTTTCTTCCCAGCTTCTCACCTACCCTCGCCGAGATCGCTGCCCTCTCCGGCTACGATTTCGTCGTCGTCGACATGGAGCACGGCCATGGCAGTATATATGAGCATGTAGTCGTTTTAAGTGTTAAGACCGAGGGTCAGGATGCTTTTGATTGAGACTTCTTCCAGTTCCAGTTGAAGCCTTTTTCCACGGATGCAAGGTGACTAAATTGTTTTTTGCTTTAGTCAATTGAACATTCAGAATCACGAACCATGAAACATATATTGCCATACAATTCGTTAAAAGGGACAAGGACTTTATTTCTCTTTCTCGACCATATTTGTTAAACTTGGGGGAGGTGTTTTTAACATTTGTGACCTAAGATTGATGCTATATTTTACCTTTTTGTGTCTCATGCACTCTACTCGTTCAATGTATTGAGTCTAGAATTTGGACCATATCTGGCTTGTTTAACATGCGAGTTCGGTCTGCCGACCCCTAACTGGTTGACTACGATGTTGTATCAGTTTGTTTATAGGCATAGCAATTCATTTACAAGTGAGCCACAGTGTCATGATTTATACAAGCTTATGATTGATATGCTGCCACTTTGTATAATAGTCATTTCCTGATATTTTAGTGCTTTGCCTTGCAATTTCTATTGGCATTTCTCATTATGTGATGTTTTGGATGGTTGAACTTTTATAATGGGTTTTTATCTATTCAACTTGTTAGATCACATACCCAAAAAAGAAAACCTTGTTAGATCTAAATAAATTCTTGAAGTCATCTTTGCATGAATTTCATCAAACTAATTGTTCCTTTAATTATTTTAGTCTCCAAGATATCTTATATTAATTTGTACCTCAAAGGTGATTGATGTATGTGTTTCTTTTGATGGAGCAGTGGCCGTCTTCCACCATCCCCTTCGGAATTCCACATCTTGGGTCTTAACCTTTTGAGACTCCTTGTGTAGAATATTATTGCTAAATTCTACACTGAATTGGAGTTACATTCAGCCAGTGCATCGAGGAATTCTTGCATCAAGCATGATGTGGAATTGGAACAATCCTTCATGGAAAGGGCTTATAATCGTGTGTTGAGTTCTATGCAAACTGTACCTCATGAAACATATGTTTATTTTATGGATCTATGGATCTGCTGGCAAAGACAGTCAAGTGAATTGTTCGACTTAAATTTATACTATGAGCCTATGACTTAGAGAATCTGATAGAAATAACATATATCACAGGGCAACACCGCCTCAATATCAGCAGATTGCTTATTTTTGTTAGGGCTAGATTCTGTAATAATATCGCAAATTGTGACATTAATTATGTAGTTGAAGAAAGGTACGTATGAGGTTTCCACCTTTATAGTATAATATGTATGTGTGTGTGTGTATATATATATATATATGATGCTATATTTCGCTAGATTCCACCACTGGATTCGAGTGCTCCAGAAAAAACTGAAATGAACGGATGAACAGAGGGGTTGATATGTCTCCAATGTTAAAGTCAATAATAACTATGGAGAGTTCTTTAGAATCTAAGAGTGTGTATTACACACCAAAATTTTCTTGATATTTATAGTTGAATATTTTGGTCATACACTGACCTGAGTTTCCATTATCGTTGGACGGGACCCATTATTGATAAGCCCAAATATAACTAAATAGATATAGATAATAGTCCCAAAAGCGAGGAGTCTAATCTATATGTGTTTGTCATACTGCAGACACTTGGTGCATAAGTAACATGGTTCGGGCGCTGTGGTTGGTATCGGGCCCCATCAAACTGTCGGGTCATAAGGAAGAGTTCGGGCCCCAATACAATGTTCGGGCTATGATCCCCTAACAATCACTATAAGAAAAAGGTTAATCTTGACGATAATATATTGTCGATAAAAGTCACGCTGGCAGGAAAAGCACGCACCATGGGTGATGCCTATTTCTGACAGAATTCCGTCGATATTAGCACGCAGGAAAAGCACGCACCATGGGTGATATTGGGTGTTTCGTTTAAGAGATTTAAATTGAAGCAAGAAGTTTAAGCAAGTGGTTAATAGTGCTAATATGAAAGTGAAGGGTTATACAATCATTATTTATTTTCCCAAAAATTATTATCTGATATATTTTATGATAAATGATCAATTATCAACGCTAAATGTCATCTAACGTACATTATATTGTTATGTACAGTGTTTTACTCAATCGTCCGTCATGTTTGTTGTGTAGACGGCTAAAGTTAATTGTCATCCGTCAAGTTTGTTGTGTAGACGGTTAAAATTGTTTTAGAAAGGGCTATAAACGAATCCAAATACAAGTACCATTTGAATTCGGTATTCAAAAAACTATTCCAATTCGAATATTATCCGTTTCGGAATAACTATCCGAATTTATTGCATAGTTAATTAAAATTAATAAATAAATAATTAAAAAATTAGAAAATTACTACTATTATATTAATATAACATAATATAATCATCAACCATATGATTTAATTGTAAAATTCAAAAGGGAAAAAAATTAATCACTATTTAATAAAATATCTTTATAGAAGAAATTAAAAAATATTATAATTTTATAATTAGACCCATATTTTACTTGACATTATAATACCGAATATCTAATATCCATTATTCGATAAATATGTTGACAATATATATGTATCCGTATTCATATTCGTAGTCAGAATTTAGCCATAATCCTCAATAAGAAAGTCTAGTTGATGATTCTTACAGAAAACTAAAGACAAATAATTTAATCTTCTAAAATGATACAAATTAAATGACACTAGAAGCAGATCATTAATTACATATTTTGAACCCTTGATTCCTATTACCTGGGGATACAACATTGGTTCTTAAGAAACAATAAAAGAGGAGGAGGAGGGGGAGGGGGGGGGGGGGGGGGGGGGGGGAATCCCAAGTAGAACTGTGTATCACCATTAATAACCAATTCTATTGCTGAGTTTGGTTGTACATTCAAGTTAATTTGGATACACAACTAAATTTCAGTTTTCGGACCTTGTAGTTGTCTCTTGACT
This sequence comes from Panax stipuleanatus, assembly GCA_020205555.1. Classification (NCBI taxonomy): domain Eukaryota; kingdom Viridiplantae; phylum Streptophyta; class Magnoliopsida; order Apiales; family Araliaceae; genus Panax; species Panax stipuleanatus. The sequence continues at coordinate 132,771,759 of CM035124.1, forward strand.
AATGCAGTATAAATACCATTCTTGTCGAGGAGGAGCTCGTCGTGAGTCCCACTCTCAACTATCTGACCGTCAGAAATAACTGCCACAGTGTTTGCAGTTTTGACTGTCGAGAGCCTATGCGCTATAACTAGAACTGTCCTGCCGTTCATCAGAGAATCCATGGCATCCTATAAAATAACATCATATGAAAATTGTTACTAAAAATATATGTGAAACAAAAGTTGTGGTTAAGCAAGTGCATTTTTGTGTTGATCACACACCTGAACTAGGTATTCGCTTTCAGCATCAAGAGCACTGGTGGCCTCATCTAAAAGGAGAATTCTTGGGTTCATCATTAGAGCTCTCGCAATTGCTACTCTTTGTTTTTGACCTCCTGAAAGCCTTACCCCACGTTCTCCAACAAAGGTCTGGTATCCTTCCGGGAATTTGGATATGAATTCATGGGCATTTGCCATTTTCTGCAATTCACAGCAAAAAATATGATCAGAATCACTTGTTCCGTAGAGAGGGATGACTAATTGGTATATAAAGATTTGAAACACATACAGCTGCATTTTCCACATCAACACTGCTTGCCTTGCCATCTAACCCGTAGGCAATATTCTCTTGGATGGAGCAGTTGAAAAGCACCGGTTCTTGGCTAACTATACTGATCTAAATTTTGATGGGAAATATTTATTAGACAAGGGAATTCAAAAAAATCTCAATCTTGAAGACTACATTTGTTTCAAGAGCATCATTCATATAAGTATCTTGCGGGCATAAAGAGGAATTGGTACCAAGATTACCTTTCTGTGCAGATGATAGTGCGATATTTCTACCAGAGGAACTCCATTAAGCAAAATCTTTCCCTTGATAGGATCATAAAACCTCTCAATCAAGTTTGCTATTGTCGTCTGCCACACAAACGGAAAACAAGTTATATGGTAAATAGATTGGTTATGCTTTTCTAACCATCATAAACTTAGCTCATTGTTTTATTTTAATTATATATGGCGTGAATATGAATCTAACTTGCACATGAACTTTTGGATTAAAGATGCATTACCTTTCCACCACCACTTGGACCAACCAGTGCAACCTTTGACCCAGGATGCAGTTTTAGTGTTATGCCCTAAAATTCACGAATATGTCATATTTTGCTCCACACAGCCTCAATTTAGAGGGATATTGTGAGTTCCATCAAAAATAGAAGTAATCAAGGAAAAGTGTCTACCTTGAGTATCATATCCTTAGGGCGGGAAGGATAAGCAAACCAGACATCATCCATATCCACTTCCGCGTCTTTATCACTACAATTAAAGATAATGATATAATCAGTTTAGATATTCCATTTTCATGTGTATAATCTGGCTATTTGCTTGTTAACACCAACAATTCTGAACGTTTTAAATGATAAGAGAATGCATAACTATAGACCTTATATATTTAACAAATCCCCTCACAACCAGCCTGCTAGGTCCAATGCATGTATTTTAATATCAGGGTGGTGAAAGATTTGAACACAGAATCTGATGTGGAACCATATAGGAAAGCTTTAGCTTTGCACTTGAACAGTAGCTATTATCCATTCAACATCTTTGTTGAGATATGGATACCAGACAGAGAATACCTGTCAAGGGCATTCAGTTATGCTCCTGAAGAGTCTACAGTCAAACTGCACTATAGCTCCTTTTAAGAGGGTGTAAAAAAATTATTCAACAGGGCACACCTAACATATATCCTAGTAATGTCTCTTATGCTTTAATTAATATCATCTAATAGTCTATTAACAAAATCAGTGACCAACGATGAATTGATGAACAGCTTGGCACCAGTAACAATCTCAATATGGAAGTTAATTGTCAGTAATCAGTATCTTTACAGTAGGAATGGTCAAGTAGGAATATCAAGGGTTGCATTACCACTCGGCATAACTTTGGGGATGATTATATAATAAGGAAAGTAGGAAACCCATGAATTTAATTGGGAAGTGCCTAGATGATGAAATAACTGATTTTGCACCTTGTGATTAATGATTCCAATTCAAACTATATGCCAATATGCGTGATTATGAGATTTTATGTACAAGTCATGACATTTCTAATTGTAATCACGAATTTTGGCACAGGTGGATCTGTATGTGCAAATGTTTCAGACAAAAATAAGGCAGAGCATGTGTTATGAAAGATGACCATGATCCCTATTTTGTAGAAAAATCTCTTAGATTTTAGAGTCCAGAACTATGGTCCTTTACCCATATTTGTGTGCCAAAGGTGATGTCTTCCTTCCAAATAAACTAAGATTTCTTACATTTGTATTCATAAATATTTGAAAAAAATACAACAAATAACTAACCCCAAAGGACACTTGTTTCCTGATTTTGGCATGGATGAAACACGATCCAGAAGCTGAAAAACCCTCCTACTTGCTCCAGCAGCTTTCATCACTACCGTGTATAATCCTGACAGTCCCGACACAGATGATCCTACTGCAAATTGAAACATTCATCAAGTTGAGTAATATTGACAAACAAAAGGGTCATTGATCAAGGTTATAAAATGTTTTACGAGCAAAAAATTCATACTAACTAATATAAATTCATGCAAAGTTCATGATATCCTTCATAACTAAAATATATAACTGGTTCTACTGGGATGGGAAAAAAAGAAGCAAATTTACCCGTGAGGCTGTAAAGAATGAAGGATGTAAGAGCACCCGAGGTAATAGAACCCGAAATTGCAAGATAAGCTCCATATATCACCACTAGGATAACTGATAATGTCGATGCTGCATTGAGACCTCCAGAGAAGCAACCAACTACTTTCTGCAGCACAAAGTAACAGAGAGTAAATACTCGATTGCGGTTGAATGCCTTGAGAGAGAGAGAGAGAGAGAGAGAGCTCACAGCCTGTTGAAGTCCAAGCTTCAAAGTCTCATCGACTTTCTCTGAGTATCGTGAAATCTCATAATTTTCCTGGGCAAAAGATCTCACTGTGCGTATGGCTCCAAAAGTTTCCTAACCAACAACGACAGAATTCATTGAGATATATTGATCATTGTAAGAACTAATTGTTCACTGAACAGGCTCTTTGAGGAACATCTCCAAGTGATATCTATGATAATACAGTGTAATTAGGCAATCTGTAAGCTATAATCCCTGAATGTGGCATCCTTAAAACATGAACCAAGTACATCCTTGGTCTAATAGTTTTAATTTAACTGAATGACCTTATTATAACCACCAATCACATATAGTTATTTTCATAATTGGCAAACAATTTTTCCATTTCCACTTCCATTGTAAGAAATAAATTTGCAGGTCCACTTTCCCCCTTCAGTATAAAAAAGCAAGATGTCTAAGCATAGTGACAATAGAATAAGATTAGAACACATTTATATAAATTTATATGCTTTATCATAGAGTCTCTTTTGTCTAATTCGACAAACTAATTCTGGAACTTGTCATAAAAAATGTTGACTGAAGGGTTATCATGATTAAGCAACAATACTCATTTAACTTAAAAGACTCAAACCAACTGAAAATTTAAACTTCAGTCACAATGTCAAACCTCGGCAATTGAAGCAGCTACAGCAGCTGCAGCTTGAGTCTTGTGGGAAAGTTCACGAAGATATCGACCAAATTTACGCACAGCGATAGAAATGAGAGGAACAACAACTAAAGCCAACACTAAAACAAAACGATGGGAAAGAAATTAGGTTAAGCATGCTAGAAAGTGGATGAATATTGAAGTTTATCGGGTGCATAATCATTATCAAAGGGCTTACATGTTAATTTCCAAGATGTTGTAAACATAAAGCCAAGACCAATAGCTGCAGTAGAGAGATTCCGAAGGGCCTCAGAAAGATTGGTTGTTGCAGCATTTTTAATGATCTGTGTATCTTCAGATAGCCTACTTAGGAGCTCCCCCGTTCTAGTAACATCATAGAAGGCTATTTCCTGCAACATTATTAGCTGTGTAAACAAGCTTTCACTTCGAAAGCATCATGTACTTTAAGATGGGTTTCATTTTCTTGACAACAAAATGGAGTCCATAGATTAGATAAAACAAAGGTTATGCACAAAGACAACTGATATTTACTTGGTTAACGAGGTGACTGAATAGGTTCTTTCTCAACCTAGCAACAACCCTTTCACTGGCAGAAGAAAACAACCATGCTCGAAGTGCAGTACTAATTGATCTGAAAAGTGCAAAAGATAAGAAAACCCTTAAGATGCATAGAGGTAAAATCACATGACTTGGAATGGAAAGAACCACATGTACAATGGAAATTCAGTCTATAACTAGGCATGCCGATCAGGCTTAGTGAACTGAGTTAAGGCTGCCCAAGCTCTGCCTAATGAAATATTGACGATTTTGGGCATGGTCCTATTTTCAGGCAAACCCCGAACAAACAATATCAAAGTTAAAAAGATAAAATAACAAAAACTAATGCAACTCATAATTAAAATGATATTAGCTTATTTTGACAACCTGCAAGGCTGTTAATAAAACATTAACATCTTTGCGACTAACAAGTGAGATTGTGAGATTAGTTATGGCAGGATCCTCTAGAGTTAGACTTGGCATCTTGTGGGCACTACTTAAGTAATCATTTTGACCACTGATAATCTAGAAAGTTAAGAACTAATTCTAGCCGATCATCTTTTAATTAACTGTGGAACTGGTGTTGAATTTCTTTAGGGTATGATATAACCTCTTTGCATCACATATTAGTATTCAGTTTACAATTGTACAACTTGTTATTCTGCTTCTACTGCTATAGTTATACGTATATAGTAAATATAAAATAAAAATAATATATAAATATGTCATTTTTATTTATTTATACACCCTGGGGGTACAACACCTGAGCTACATGTTGAATAAGCTTGGCCCAAATTTTACTTCGGGTTTAAATTTTTGTCAAAACTCAACTCAACTCACTCCAAACTTAATTTCAAATGTGCTTTTAGCGGGTTGAACAATTGATACAATCCTGATCAAGGCCACATCGAACGACTATAACTCGATTCAAATCTCAGGGGTTCATCAAATGATTTTAAGTAATTAGGCTGAGATTTATTCAAGGAAGCTTGAAATGGAGTTCAATTCAATCAAACCGCGAGGGGAGGATACATTGTATAATTTGGGTATTCTAAACTCAACATATTCAGCGAACCCAAATCAAGGCAAGTCAAGTCATCAAATACGTGTTCAATTAAGTCGCCTATAGTTCAACCAATCTATGTTCCAATTCATGAAGGGTTCGGCATTCACGACACAATATGAATCACCAAATCAAGCCGGAGCTTACAAACAATCACGTGGCAACACAAGTTTTGAAATCACGACGATCGAGTTTGGGCGGATCAGAGTTCAAGGGCACTCGAGAATGATTCTAAGCTTATTAATTTGATGCAAACGATAGGTCCAAGTAAAGAGTCGAGGCTAAAAGGTGAAACGGACATTGCAAGACATTTCAGCAAAACGAGCCAGTTTTGTCAACCTGGCGCTGCCGCGTCAGATTTAAGCCTATGAACGGCGCTGCCACGCCACCATGCCATAATGTTTCTGATGACACGGCACTTCCGTGCCATTTTCTAGTACAAATGAGGCGCTACCGCGATCCTGGAAAATCTGGAATGCAGATTTTACGGGATTTTTGAGGATTTTAAAAAAGTTTTCCAATTCTAATGTAATTAGGAAGCCTTTTAGTTAGGATTTTGATTTCCATTAGATTTGCTATTATTTAGTTGATTCCTTATAGGAATTAGGGTTTTTTCTACTAGTATAAATATGATACATGGATGATGTGATTGACACAATATACATTTTCAGATTTATCAATACAATACTTGTGAGATTTTATGTTTTAGTTCTTTAAGAATTTATAAGCTATTCCTAGTTTTCTTGATATTCAATTTGACTTATCATACAACAATTCATATTTATTTGTGGCGTTTTTTACCACATCAATTGTTGATTGTACCAAGATTCTTGTTTCCATATTAGCACGGGGTCAAGGTGTTGTTAGTGTCCATTTAACGCAAATTTCTTACACTATCGATTGTACCAAGATTCTCGCTTCAATATAAGCAAAGGTTGAGGTGTCGAGCGTATTCAACCAATATAACTTGCTAGAAACAATCCAGGCGACGACCACCTCATACAAGTGTGTTGTGAAGTCTATCAGTTGGTATCAAATCAAAGTATCTAGCGGGTTATCTATCCTTTAATTTCTTGTTTGATTAAAAAAAAGTAAAGAAAATTTTCAGTTTTATTTCAATTGCTTGCTAACCAATTCAGCAGCGATAATTCAAGCATTCAACCATCAATTTTGATCAAGCAAAACCTTAAAATTCCGCAAGCCTAACAAGCTTTCCCAGAAATTGAAGGGCATACAAGGAGTATACACAGCAACCACCCGTGATTTTGTTGGTAATCCGAGACTCATACTTTCTATATTTGTTCTTGATAAGTTCTTGTTGAATTGCAATAGTAAAACTTAGATTTTTATTTGGTGAATTCAAAAAAAAACCTATAAGAGAGAATATTTGAGCGGTAAAAGGTTAGAGTTGTGAGATCAATCGAGGGTGAAATCCAATTGAGTGATACACGAGTGAAACATTGTTTGAGCGAAACACGTAAGGGAGAGTGGTGAGGAAATTTTTTATCTACTAATCTTTGTTTTGTAGTAAACATGTTTGATTACGAGTTTGAAAGTACTCCTGAACCTCGAAGGAAATCTTTTCAAGACAAGAATGATCCCGAAACATAATTGAAATGGGAGAAAAAGAAAGAGTGGGAGCAGTGTTCTGCGACTAGGTCAGGGTCAGAGGGCTACCGAGTCGACTAGGGCCTAGTCCCTTAAATTAGTCGCTGACCGACTTAGTTGGGCCCTAGTCGGCGCTAGTCGAGCAAGTCGGTGCCTAGAGAGGAGGAAGAAGAGCAGTCGACAGCGAAGAAGAAGAGTCGTCGGTTGCGAAGAAGAAGAAGAGTCGTCAGCAGTCGAAGAAGAAGAGTCGTCGGCAGTCGAAGCAACAGCAGTCGTCACCGGAAGAAGAAGAAGAGTCGTCGACAGCGAAGAAGAGAAGAAAAAGCAACGTCGCTCTTTTTTTCTTTTTGATCGAGTCAATCAGTCGATCCAGCAGTGGTAAGAGGTAAGTTAGGGTTTAAAATTAAACTTTAAACTTCTAATAAATTACACTATGGCCCCAAACATTTCACATGTTCTGTTCTTTACCCCGTATGTTTCGATTTCTTTACCCCGTATGTTTCGACTAGCGACTTTTAGAACACTGAGTGGGAGTTTGACTATCATGACTATTCCGAGTGTAGGAAGGTCAAACCTGCGGTTCTAGATTTCTCCGATTATACAGCTACGTGGTGGAATCAATTTGTGATTAGCAGGAGGAGATGTCGAAAGCGTCCGATCGAGACATGGGAGGAGTTGAAAACCGTAATGAGAAAGCGGTTTGCTCTAGTCCAGTTAAATCGGAGGAAGGAGTATACATCTCCAAGACCTGTAGAACAACCTCCAAGGTGATCAACATTAGATGACGATAAGAATGTTCATAAGCGGGTAGACAGGTTGGAGTCGCGTTGGAGACAGCCACAAGATCTAAGGGGTATAGAAAGCAAGTCTTTCCTAAGAAGGTGAAGGAAGACATCATGGAGGTGGTTCGTAAGGGGATGGAGGCTTGTTGGTTGTAGGTACAAAACACCCCTAAGGCGTATAGGGAGCGAGTTCAGCCAAGGGAGATAGAAGTTGAAGAAGATCCTACAGTCCACGAAGCGTCGATGGAGACAAGGGATTCTAGTTGGCAAGTTAAAGATGAAGATCTAATGCAGTTACAAAAAGATCGTGATCAAAAGCTAGAGTGAACAACAGAAAGAGAATGATCAAAAGATTCGAGGGGGAAAAAGAAGAATTAGAAAAAAGTGAATTTAAAAACAAAAGAGATTGAAAAGAGTGAGAATGAAAAAGCATAAAGAGATTGAGAAAAGTGAGACTAAGAATAAAAGAGAGAATGAAACAGTTGAGAGAAAAATTGAACAAAAAGAATAGAGAAAAATAAGTGACTATGAAAAAGAAAGTGAGTGGGAAAGAGTATTGTATTTTAAACAGCCGATGACTGTACATTCGTAGAAAGAGATACTTTTGAATACTAACCAGTTTAACTCTTCTTTGCCTAGGTCTGTTTCTCTATTTCAGGTTGATATCATACCCCTATCATTCCGTACTGATCAGCCTATAACATTCATGAGGAGACAATGTAATTACAGAGGTAGGTTGGAGAGTTGATGGAGAGGGGTATCGTGAAAGTAACCATGAGTTCTAGTGTCATTCACGAGATCATAGTACCTAAGGATAGGACGTCGAGCATGTGCAATGATTTTCAATTGGTAAACAAGTATCGATATTCTTTTCTTTGTTATATAGTATGCTAGATGAATTGCATAGTACTTGTCACTTGTGTTTAGTCTAAATTTGATGATGACAATGTCTAATCGAATTAGCATGAGAGAATGTGATGGATGGAAAGTTGCAATAACATGTGAATTGTATAAGTGGTTAGTTATTTCAGTTAGATTAACTAATGCATCTAATGTTTTTATGAGTTTATTAAAACATGTTTTGCATACTTCCCATTGATAAATTTGTTTTTAGCTATTTTGATGGTAGAATCATCTTTATCATAAACTATGGAAGATATTTGATATATGTTGAGTTAGTTTATGATCATATTATTTATTCTCGTTTTCAATGTTCTTATTTTCATAATATTCATTCTAGTGTTTCTTGTCAGTATTCTTGTTTCCATACTGCTCAATCTGTACATAAGTTGTCGTTATTTAACATTGGATGTGATCATGTCTTTTCATTTGGTCAATCATCATTGCATGATTTTGAGAATGATGTCGTGAATGGAAAGGAGTCTAAAATGTGTTTAAAAAGTGTTTATCGTCAAATTGGAGTGAAATATGGTTTACATGCTTGTATAGTTATATCATTCGGATTAGCTAATGCATTGCGTACTTTCATGAGATTATTGAGCCATATTTTGCATTCTTTCATGGGGAAATTTGTATTCTCTATTTTGATGATATTCTTATTGGGAATTATTTAACACTTATTGAGTCTGTTTGTGAACATCGAAATGTTAATTTTCCAATTGATTTTTCATCTTGTGAAGTTGGATGTGACCTTTTAATTCCATTAACACCATTACTTGATTTTGAATGTGTTAATTTCGATGGAAAGGGAAAGGTTGATTATGTCGTGCAAATTCAGGATATGCTCAAATTCAGTGATGAGAATAGCATGGGTGATGGGTCATTGTGATAACCAATCGGAACAATGCATTGAGAATCTAAAAGGAAGTGTTTTGATTTTTGATCTAGTAGACTACATATAAATTTGAGTTTCTTGAGTTCTTAGTGATTACACAAAAGATACAGGTTGATTGGTTTTGTTTTGTGTTTAATCCAGGAACTCAAGTGTGTTTGCATATGCGATGTGACAAGTTTTAAAATTTGATATTTGATCCAGGTGAATTGAAGTGGATGTTTTTGCGAATAGACGAGATCATCAGATTGACTTTTGATTCAGGAATTCATAAATGGGTGAATATGCAACATGAAGAGTTCTACATTCTGAGTTTTGGTCTAAGAGGAGTTGGAACTATTCAAATTTTTGCTTGTGATGTTGATATTGATTATATGATTAATTTGTCAGGTGAGACGTGTGGTTATGTTTCGTTTGGTGTTACTGACTTAGTTTGTTTTGATGAAGGGTCATATTTGAGGACAAATTCTTTTCAAGAGGAGAGGATGCTAGATTTGAGGACAAATCATTTCCAATTGGAAGGAATGATACAATCCTGATCAGGACCGCATTGAATGACAATAACTCAATTCAAATCCCGGGGGTTCATCAAATGATTTTATGTAACTAGGCTGAGATTTATTTAAGGATGCTTGAAATGGAGCTCAATTCAATCAAACAGCGAGGGGAGAATACATTGTATGATTTGGGTATTCTAAACATATTAAGCGAAACCATATCAAGGCAAGCCAAGTCATCAGATTCGTGTTCAATTAAGTCGTCTATTGTTCAACCAATCTATGTTCTAATTCATGGAGGGTTCGGCATTCACACGACAATATGAATTACCAAATCATGCCAAAAGCTTACAAACAATCATGTGGCAACACAAGTTTGGAAATCACGACGATAGAGTTTGGGCAGATAAGAGTTCGAGGGTACTCGAGGATGATTCGAAGCTTGTTAATTTGATGCAAACGATTGGTCCAAGTAAAGAGTCGAGGCTAAAAAGGCGAAACACATATTTTAGGATATTTCAGCAAAATGGGCCAGTTTTGTAAACCCAGCGCAACCGCGCCAGATTTAAGCCTATGAACGGCGCTGTCGCTCCACCATGCCAAAATGTTTCTGATGAAACAGCGTTGTCGCGCCATTTTCTAGTACAAATGCGACACTGCCGCGCCAAGCCGCGGCCATGGATAATCTAGAATGCAGATTGTACGAGATTTTTGAGGATTTTAAAGAAGTTTTCCAATTCTAATGTAATTGGAAAGCTTTTTAGTTAGGATTTTGATTTCCATTAGATTTGCTATTATTTAGTTGATTCCTTATAGGAATTAGGGTTTCTTCTACTAGTATAAATATGATACATGGATGTTGTAATTGACACACTATACATTTTCAGATTTTATCAATACAGTACTTGTGAGATTTTCTTATCTTTTGGTTCTTTAAGAATTTATATGTTATTCTTAGTTTTGTTGATATTCAATTTGACTTATCATACAATAATTCATAGTTGTGTGTGGTGTCTTCTACCGCATCAATCATCGATGGTACCAAGGTTCTACTTCCATATAAGCACGGGGCCAAGGTGTCGTTGGTGTCCATTCAACACAAATTACTTACACTATCGATTATACCAAGGTTCTCGCTTCAATATAAGAGAAGGGTTGAGGTGTCGAGTATGTTCCACCGCTACAACTTGCTAAAAATGATCCGGGACACGACCACCTCACGCAAGCGTGCCGTGGATTCTATCAACAATGAGGCTTCGGGTTTACTTTGAAATTGTAGTATATAATGTAAATATTGAAGATAGATTAGATTTTGTAACCCAGTTTGAGACTTATGCTCATCAGAACACAACCTTGACACATATACATAATGTTGAAATCAAACTATAAAACGGTCTGAAACAAGCCAAATAATGAGAGTAATTCATACCCAACTATGACAACAAGAAAGATTTCTAGTATAGTGCTCTTGACTGCACTCCAAGCTTCAGCTTTCTGCTCAGGTGTTTGAATATCTCCTGACACAATATCAATAATTTTTCCACCAAACTTTGGCTGCACACGAACAATATAATTACATTATGACTCAAATGCCCACATCTACAACTTAGAATCATTTGTCACTTCACAATCAAGAGGGGTAAAGGGGTGAATAAATTAGTGAGTGTGTTAGAGAGCTAGTACATACTACTAACATGCTGGATGTGGACGCAATAAGCAGTGCAACAGTAGCAAAAATCAAGCTCTTTGCCTCAGGCTTTGCCTGCAAAGTGATGTCGGATTAGACAGTTTCAAATTCATAAGTATCAGATTTATATTTCCGCAATGCATCATAGACTATAAGTATAATCCAACTAACCAGTGACAGTATTCTCCAAAAGCCCACATTTGCAGCCTGAAATTTTCAGGTATAAAGTTAGCACCTTGTACACACTATTATAATAGTCACTAAGCCATAAAATTAGACTTTCAAGAGTCCGCAAATACCTGTACTGCATCTCCATGCTCAAGGTCTGTAACCTGACCATTTTCAGCTGCATCATTTATCTTTCTCCCCCCCTAAGTTTAAAAACCCAAAATCAAAGAAAACATAAGACTCAACTAAATAACTCAAAATTAACAAAATGTGACTATACTTCATAATTATGATATAAACACAAATTAAACTTGAAACATTCCAAATTGGCAAAAATATCTAACTGCAAACTTGAAATGGGACCAGAAGTTGGGTTGTCTAAACTAATCAAGAATACAAAAACACCCATGACCCAGCAAAAAGCGGTAAATTTAAGTAGCAAATACAAATTATGAGGCAACAATGAAAACTTCTGAAATAGCATAAAAAATTATTACATGAATCAGATTGTTTTACAAGGCAACTACAGAATCCATAACTACACAAAACCCATAAACTGGAATGCAATTCTATTGACCCGGAATCAAAAAATTGCAAAATTTACAAATCATAGACGCACTGTTCTGTTCAACAGAGGAACTCTGTCACTCCCAACGCCATGATGATGCCCCTCCATTATTTGATTTTCCAAATTCCCTGGGAATTTGGAATAGGAGGTTCAACTTTTAGGGATCACTAAAAGTCTTGCTTTTGAGATTTCTTGGGCACCAGTGCAGGATTTGAGCTTTTCAACCCTTTTCTCGGTAATGTGCTGTTGTCCAAAATACCCTGAATTTTTATTTTTTTTAAACTTTGAGAATTGTTTTTTAATTAGGGATTCAATTTTTAATTTTTTCTGAAACAATTAATAAACTTCAATTTTTCATTTTTTTAAATTTATTAATTCTAAAACAACTTATAAAAAGTTTTAAAAAAATAACACTAGACAAAAGGATATATTTTTTTAAAAAATAATAAATCTAGAATTTAGGTGTAAAAAAATCTAGATATATCATGTGACAGACAATTCTTTTAGTCGGATCCGACTATGGTGAAGTTGATTTTCAACTTCACCATAGTGAGTTATAATATTTTTCATCAATGTGTTATCAGTACAGTTTTAATATAATAAAAAACATTATAACTCACTATGGTGAAGTTGATTTTTAACTTCACCATGACCGGATCCCTTTTAGTCGGTTGATTTTTCATAGTAAAAATAATGTTGTTAAAATAAAAAAAATGTGGCTTAAAATGTTAAGTATCGTTAAAATAATTACAAAAATCTATAAACATATATAATAAGGCAAAACTAAGGTTTTTGGGCCTTAGTCTTTGTTATGAGACTATAAATTAAGTGCTACTGAAACACTTAATTACTAGTAGTATTTACAACATAAACGGTAGAATTATTATAATATAGATATGCTAAAATATGAAATTGTAATTATTAACTATAATTAACTTAAAAAGAGCCATAACGATAGTATTTTATGAGTGCTTAGTATTTTAGTTTTTTTAAACAAGACAAAAAACATGTTTATTTTATAAATAACACTATTTTTAATATTTTATTTGTTTTATATATGATGTTTTTAAAAAAATTGAATTTCAAAAATTAACTTACTATTAGTATTAGAATAATTAGAACATTTGTTTTTAAAAAACAAAAATAAATACAAACCACATACATTATAAACAATTAATATTATATTATTTATGAACAATTTTATTCTTTATAAAATTTCTTATCTCATTGATCATACATTTTCTAAACATTGTCATAACAATAATAATTTAATTTGTGAAATTAAAAAAAACATAATCATTATATATATAATGAATAAGAAATTAAAAATTATTAAATTTGAAAAATAAACTCGTGCTTCACACTTGATTTTTTTGTCTTTGGTATGGGCTTAGAATTAAACTACAACTAAAACACTTTTTAAAGTCTTCCTAAATTTATTTAAAACAATCTAAATAACTACTAATAAAACCTAAACTTAACAGGACTCTCTTTTATATATGTTCTATAAAAATTTTGGTTGATTCTTGTAATTGTCTTTCGACCTCAACAAAATATTTTTATATCGTAACATCATAAGATTATAATAATAAATAATAAAATAATGAAATAAAACCAAATCATATGCAATTAGTAAGTTAAACTGTGAAATTATTAACTATTAAAAATAATTAATAGTTAATGTTAGATAACCAAAATTCTTCTTATGGTCCTATTGAAAGTAGTACGATCTTAAGTCGATCATGTTTGATGTGATAGAGCATTTACTTTGTAATCTTATTTATTTATTAATAAAAAAAATTATTTATTTAAAGGCATTTATTTATTCATGTTTAATTGTTATAATTAATTGTTGTGATAAACCTGTAGTTTGGAGCAATATTTTTATAATCATGATGAGATCATGCTAATGATATCTAAAATCTAGATAGCTCAAAATTAGAAAATTCCTAATCATATATAGGATCACTAATATGGGGTTGTTGAATCCAAACAAATTAATACATATTATGTTTACTCTTTTGAAGAGAATGATTGATTTCATAATCATTTGTGTGAAGACATTAAAGCAAGTATATAAGTGTTTATTAGAAAATAAGTTTACTGAACATGATTCGCTTAAAGAAACACGTAATGGAGTTTTACATACCTGTTAATAGGAGTTCATGTATATATATAATGATAGTAGTATAAGTGATCCTTGAACTTGAGATAATCATAGTATATATCATGTGTATTTCGAGTTATAGTTTGTCATATTCCTTAAAACTCTTTGGGTATTTAAAAGGGTATCTTCGGGTATAACAAAGTGTATACAGAGGTAGGTGAATGATTAACAAATGATCTACACTTTCAGTAAAAGGAGATCAATGTCGTATGCGATTCGATTAGTAAAAACTCAGAAATCCCTTATCAGAGCAGAGTCGAATGAAAATTAGAAAAAAGTTTGTAATTTACATTAACTAGAGTTGTGTTTTTAAGAATTGAAATGCATATAATCAAATAAATAAAACTTGACAAATAATTTCATATTTTATATTTGATTGAGACATTATATGGTAGAAGGATTTATATAATTGTACAATAACTATTTAATGAATATTCTTTATGGTTAAATGTTGATTTCATATTATCTAGATACTCATGATATTCTAAGTGGTATCACTCATAATGTAAAATAAATATAATTAATTTTATTTATACAAGAATTATAAGAGTTTAATTTATTTAAATAAAATTAGAACAGTTCTAATTTTATGTATTTTACTACCGATATAATATTGAACCTAAAGGGTCACACCATAAAAGAGAAATATTGATTTAGAAGTAATTGACAAAATAATAATAATAAAAAATTAAGTTTATTTAATTTGTACCATGGGCGTGGAATAAATTTAATAGCTTAATATTTATAATAAAATATTTAAGAAATGCTAATTATAAATTAATAAGAACTATTCGTATTGTTATTATTATAAATAATTTAATTATTTCCTAAATAGTTTAAGAATTAGATTAAAAAATCTAAGTCCTAAATAGTTTAGGAAAGATGATTTGTCTATATAATAAGAGACTTTATTGTAGATTATGGTTGACACTCACTACTACACTACTATTATTCTCCCAAACCTAAATAGTTTAGGAGAGAGAGGGAAAAAAAGGATTAGTCACCCTAGGGTTTTTTATAAACCTAAATTATTTATTTTTCATCTATATTCTCTTGGTGGATCATTTTTGGAGTGCTACACACACTGACTATCTTGTGTTTGATCCGTTGAATTGAAGGAGCGCGGAAAATTAGAACTTGGAGATCAAATTAAGAGTTAAAATGTCTTCATACATTATGATTTTAAACATTCCTCAATTAATAATAATGCATAAAGTTGATTCTTGGGATTGCAGAGAAATTTTAAATATGATTCATGTCATACTTCCGCGTTTTACATCAATATGATTGTGTGTCGTAATTATATTTTTTGCACTAACACCTATAAACTTTAATGCTAACATATGATCTACAATAATTTTATTTTATAGTTCTTTTATTACTTATCATACAATAAATTTTAATTTTAAAAACATGTTTAGAATTTTACTTTACTCAAATTTAGACTCTAAATAACTAAATACTAAAATCATAAGAAAAAAATTATGATTACATAATAATTAATATAGGAGACATTTAGTTAATTAATGTTAAAAATAATTGTGACTTTTATATTGTGATTAAACTCTAGTTAATTTCTAAAACTAAAAGTCATAATAGTAACTTATTATTCTACAACAATTTTATTCATATATAACTATATATTAAAAATATAGAAAAATTATTATGCGACAATAATAATAAATATTAAATATTTTAGATAGCTGATTTTAGTTAATCAATGTTAGAAATAAATTTCACTTGTATATAGTTATTAAAATTTAAGTTAACGTTAGAAACAAAAAATCATGATGATAACTTATTAATTTACATAATTTTTACGTCATATAGAATTCCTTAAACACCAAATTTAGACTTTTAGGTTTCACTCAATTTTTAACTCTAAATATATAACTATGTATAAATTCGAATGATTGAAAATAAAAACTAAATATTAAATTTGAAAACTATATAAACTGAATATTAAATTAAAAAAAAAACAAATTACTAACATTCAATTGCAAGTCTTTGATGGTTGGTTGTTTGAGCAAAGTTTATAGTCATTCTATAATAAGTTAAATTAAAATTTAGAAAAATATTTTATAATCATTATATATATAGAATAAATAAAGAATTAAAAATAATTTAATTTAAAAAATAAATCTGGGCTAAGGTCACTTAGCTAATATTGTTAAGTACAAAGTATATATTTACTAGAGCTAAATACACTTATATATTATACTAAGTTTCACCCTTATTATAACTTGGCCCCTAAAGTAATTCGGCTTACAAATTACTATATAAAATACCGAATTACATACAATGTTGATCCCAAAATCATTTTTTGGCAGAAATGAATTGAAACACTCCATTTGTCGGCAGCTTATTCGATTTTATACGGTTCGACTACATATTGATATTTTTATACATGATAATACGTAGATAATATTTTTATACGCGTATAAATATATAGTTTTAGAAAAATACTTTTACATATATTTGTTGTGAAATACTTTTATTTAGTAAAAATAATTAAACTAACATTAATAATTTAATTAATATAACAGTAAAATTGAATATTATTAAGACTAAACAATATTAAATAATTTGGAGACCCTAGCAACATCCATGCAAAAAATACTATCAATTCCCGTTTCTCCCCCAGACCCCTCAGTCTCTCTTTGACTTAAAAGTTTTGAAAGAGAAGCCTTTTGAAAAGCCTCTTTGACTTGAAAGCTTTGAAGGAGAAGCCCTTTTGAAAGAAGCTATATTTAGGAACAGAGATGTATATAGTACTCCATTCGTTCTCAAAAAGATAAATTAATTATATTTTTCACACATATTAAAAAATAAAATAGAGGAAAGTAAGTAAAAATAAAATGAAAGAGTCAAATTTATTCTTAGTGCCCCAAGATTGCATGAAGTGTTTAGTATTTTTAATTTTTTTTATACTAATGAGACCCACTAAATAACATATTTACCTTTCACTATATGTAACTTGCCTCAACTTTTTTAGTACAAAAAAAAAATTATATTCTTACTCATTCTTTTGAGAACAGAGAGAATAATAGTATATGTATTAAAAAATTAATATTTTTACAAATAAAAATGATAATTCGACAAAATCTCTCTTAACATTAACATAGATAGTAAACAAGTTTCACACTAATGTAAAGCAAAATTGTGAAAAGATCAAATTTCACACGTAGATTAATCATCGATTCTGTGTAGTTAGTCTCGGCTCCCAAAGGATGAACAAAGTATAAATTTCACATATAGTAAGAAAAATAAAAATAAAGAAAAGAGAATTTTAATTAACGTGGAATTTTTAGCGACCGATAGCGGTCGCTATTAGAAATCAATCGCAATAAGTCTTCCACCGAAACGTCAGCGCCAAATTTAAGACGACAAAAAATAGATTAGTGATCGTAAGACGGTCGCTAATAAAACAAGCGACGGGTTTGGACGGCAGTCGCTGTTACCATAATTAGCGACTGAATATGCCTTCCACCGAAACGTCATCGCCAAATTTATGGATGCAAAAAATAGATCAGCGACAGTAAGGCGGTCGCTAATAAAACTAGCAACGAGTTTGGACGGCCGTCGCTATTACTATAATTAGCAACCGATTTCGACGATCGCTGATGAAAAATTTTCATGTAGTGTAATCTCGCAAAATTCATAAAATAGTAAGTTTTTTTATTTTTTAATATTAATAAATCTCACTGAATAATATAATTATCATTGACTAAATATATTTTGTCTCATTATTTTAAGGATAAAAATATTATACATGTAGTAAGGAGGACGGGGGAGTATTTGATTATGGAACTAATATTTTTACATAAAATTATCTTTAAAAAATTCATAAAATTATATGTGAAAATATGAGTTTGATTTGATTATTTGTGATTGGCATTTTTATACATGATAATATGTAGATAACATTTTTATACGCGTATAAATATATAGTTATAGAAAAATACTTTTATGTATATTTGTTGTGAAATACTTTTATTTAGTAAAAATAATTAAACTAACATTAATAATTTAACTAATATAACAGTAACATTGAATATTATTAAGACTAAACTATATTTAACTGATACTTATCATATATTAAAACTTAAATAAGAGTACTTAAAAAAAATAAATTATATTTTAATTAAAACTAAGTAAATACTTGAAAAAAAAAATCCAAGAAACCCAAATCAATTGAGCCATATAAAGAACACTCAAGAAAAATTATTCGTTGTTCTAAATAAAAGAAGTTTTTTCCTGATCCTTTGTTCGCATTCTTAAAAAAAGCCCTTCTTCGTTTAATAAAAAAGCCTTCCATATGCTCCTTATGTCAAACCTTAACTTCATCAAAACCCCAATCAAATAAAAACATGATAAAATTCCTACTCAATATCCATATTAATACTAACAAACAAAATACAAACTTAATATTAAAAATTCTAAATAAGCCAAACACAGACACTGCTAGCTTTTTTCTCTCTCTCTCTTTGATATATGTATATTTTTATTCTTAGGCCCCCACTACGTACGTTTATATATTATTTAATAAAGAATCAGTTGTATATTTTCACACCTTCCAACTCTGACATAAGTATTCTTAGAGAAAATCAAGTAGTTTTGATTTTTTTAACATATTATGCTATATTACTTAATTATTTAAAATACATTTAATTATTTTAACACAATCAAAATTTCTTGATTTTCTCTCAAAATGTAAAATTTGACACTAGTTTACATACAATCTTTATAGAATGTTTTCTCTATTCCATATTTCATTGACCCTTACCTTAATTATGAAAATGAATATACTCACTAAATATAAACTATGACAAAAATGTTATTTCTCTTTTGCGTTAAATAATTCATGGTAAAAATAAGAAAAAAAAATACTCTTATATAAAGTGGTTAAATTTATATTAATTATTTTTACTTTTTATTAAATATCTTGTAGCAAATCCTGCCCCCGCTAGACCTAAATCCTGGGTTCGTCCCAAATCTGCCATAAAAAGAAGGAACAGAAATTTCAGCCAAACTTTACTTCAAGATTGGACTAAAAAAATAAAAATCAAACAATTAGTATTTAACTTTATTTATTATGACATTATTATTTCTGGTTTGACAATCAACAACATTATTTTAATATCAAATTTAACAATTAAAGTTGTCGTCAAAAAAGATTCTGATCGATCGACTGAATCATATGCTAACCTTAACACTCTAATTAAAAGTCAAAATAAAAGGAGAATATTATAGTATTTGCTATTAAAGCTTACCCTATTTATCTTCTTAATCTGTAAAAAAAAAAAACTTTTTGATTGTTTTATCACCGCTTCACAAAAAATGTAGTATATGATAAGGAAAACGGCATGCAAGAAAACAATCACCATAAAGGTTAAAATCAATATATATATATATATATATATATATATATATATATATATATATATATATATCTAATAGTTATACGTATACTTTCGGTGCTTTTATTCTCCAATGTTGTGACTGCAAGCTTGGGGTAAAGTTATGAAAATTACTTAATAATTGGGAGGCAGGATTAATTTCTTTTCTTTTGTTTTGTTTATGAAAAGTGAGTTTTGGATAGATCAAAAATTTATGAAAATTATTTTTGCTTTATATATGACTTTTGGGTGGCATGCATGAAATACAAGTAAATTTTAGATATTTTCACAAGTTTTATCTTGCATGGGTTTCGAATTATGCATGATTCATGTGAAAGATAAATTATTTATTTTCACAAGTAAATTTGATAGTTTCACAAGGTCTAGTTTCTCTCACATGAGATAAACCCCACTTACTATTTATGTAAGAAAGAATTTGTAGAACTATCAAATTTTCTTATGAAAATATATCAATTTTCATTATTTATTCTTTTAAAGTATTAATTGTTTCTTAAATGCATAATTTTAAAAATAAAGACGAAGTATATTCTAAAAATTAAGATATTAAAATTTGATTACAAATATCATTACAAATTTTTAATAGATAATAATACAAAAAAGATAATGTTAGAAGTCTTAAATTTTGTCTCAAAAAGTGTTTTATTAATTGAGTAAACTAATTTTGTTATGTCATAAATTATCATTAAAATATTTAAGGTCATGTCATGCAATACCAAAATTTGGAGACCCTAGCATCATCCATACAAAAAATACTATCAATCCCCGCTCAATTCCCGTTTCTTCCCCCCTCTCGCAGGGCAACAAGAGAAGACGGAAAGAGATGCCCCTAACCCCTCAGCCTCTCTTTGACTTGAAAGTTTTGAAAGAGAAGCCCTTTTGAAAAAGCTTCTTTAATATTTATTTTTCACTTTATGTATTTTGGCTCAATTTTTTTAGTACAAAAAAAATTATATTCTTACTCATCCTTTTGAAAACAGAGAGAATGACATTAATAGTATATATATATATATATATATATATATATATATATATATTAAAAAATCAATATTTTTACAAAAAAAAATATGATAATTCGACAAAATTTCTCTTAACATTAACATAGATAGTAAACAAGTTTCACACTCATGTAAAGCAAAATTGTGAAAAGATCAAATTTCACACGTAGAATCATCAATTCTATGTAGTTATTGTCTCCAGCCTCCAAAGGATGAACAAAGTATAAATTTCACATATAGTAAGAAAAATAAAAATAGAGAAAAGAGAAATTTAATTAAGGTGGAATTTTTAGCGACCGCTATGTCGCTATTAAAAATCAATCACAATAAGTCTCTCACCGAAACGTCTGCGCCAAATTTAAGGCTGCAAAAAATAGATTAGTGACCATAAGACGGTTACTAATAAAACAAGCGACAGGTTTGGACGATAGTCGCTATTAACATAATTAGCGACTGAATACGTTTTCCACCGAAACGTCATCGTTAAATATATGGCGGCAAAAAATAGATTAGCGAACGATCAGCGACCGTAAGGTGGTTGTTAATAAAACTAACGACGAGTTTGGACAGCAGTCGCTATTACCATAATTAGCGACCGATTACGACGGTCGCTAATGAGACATTTTCTTGTAGTGTAATCTCACAAAATTCATAAAATAATAAGAATTTTTATTTTTTAATATTAATAAATCTCACTAAATGATATAATTATCATTGAGTTATAAATATATTTTGTCTCATTATTTTAAAGGATAAAAATATTATACATGTAGTAAGGAGGACGGGGAGTATTTGATTATGGGAACTAATATTTTTACATAAAATTATCTTTAAAAAATTTATAAAATTATATGTGAAAATATGAGTTGGATTTGATTATTTGTGGTTGGCTTTGGATGCTGTTTGTGTGAAAGTGAAATAGGGAAATTGACAGTACGTACGTAGCAAGTAATGATAATCCCGCGTAATATGGACGTACAAAGCATGCAGCTGCCTGATGACTTGCACTGTCACGCCACCCAGCTAACCTACCTATATACCTAAACCTACCCTCTTCTTTCTTAATATTTCCAGCTCATTCTTTTTATTTACAACCTAAATGTATAATTTTTATTGATAAAATAGGTTCTCTCCTTCTTTTCATTGTAATAATAGTTCTGTCAAAGTTGATATTAACATGATTGTTTTTTATTATTATATTTTTTTAATATATGTCGTTTTAAATAATTTTATTTTTAATTATTTATTATTTTATATAATATAAAAAAATTAATTATAATATTTTTAAAATATGCCCACATGAAAAAATATTACAGATGAGAGAGAGTATGACATATGTATGGTAATTATAGAAATTTAAGGGTATTATAAAAAATTATTATTATATTTAATGCTATATAATCATTTTATTAATTCTTGTGCACAACTCTAAAACGACATATATTAATGGAGGAATGGAGTATAGTTGTGTCAAAGTTGATATTAACATGATTGTTAGATTTTAAATTTAATACTAAAAAGCACAATTATACAAAAAATTATATGAAGAATAAAAAATAAAGAATACGCTTTATTTTTTAAATTAGAGTTAGTTTTTTATACTTAATGCATTCATTAATATATCTCGTACATTCAATAATATTTACTCACACACCAAATAGCGATTTATATAAAAATTAAAATAAATTGATTTTAATTGTTATAATATGAGTTCAAATACACACGAGACCTAAAACATTAGACGAACTTGAAATTGGAATGCTAATAAAACACATGGCCGAAATACACAACACTTGGCTTCTAGGGCAACAACCTCTGCTCGTCAGTAAATATGGCGGTCGAAGAACGAGATTCTCGACTACCTTGTTCTACTGACTATTGTTCTAACGTATTGAAGTATAAATCAATCTTAATAATAATAAAAGAATTTAAAACAAATTAAATATTTTATTTTATGACAATTAGCTAGTATCTCTGTATGTATGCATGTATCTATATAAATAATGCTACTATCATATAAATTAGCTTACATAAAGTTTATATAAAGTCGGGTGACACCCCTTGATTTATTATTGACATGACCCACTTGACCAACAACAAATTAAGAAGTGACACCCAATTTTATATGAACTATTTTATTTGATAGTACCATTACTCTATCAATATGTATTAGCTGCTAGGATAGAGCAAAATCTTCTCCCCACATAATCAGAATCAAAATCAAAAACAAAAGCAAAATCAAAACTAGAATCAGAATCAGAATCAAATTCAATAATATTTGTTTCCAACAGAATCAGCTTTAATTAATATTCTGGAGTACTACTGATATATTGAGTAAAGATGATTGTGGAGTACTATCAGTTGATCAATCTCATCCTCTACCACTCATTCTTAAATTTTAAGAAATTTATCGTACACACCATTATATTATATTATATCTAATTAATAAAACACAGTTGATTTTAAATTTTCTGCTCACCTTAATAAACGATCAGGGCCATCCAAAATTTGAGAGAAATCTCACCGTTCATTATATCCTTTTTAACTTTAAAGAAAAAAAAATTGTTCTCTCTCACACTCACAGATCCTCCTCCGTTCTTTCTCTTCCTGAGCTCGCCCTCTGCCTCCTCCATTATCTAGCGCCGACAATCTCTCCTCTCCCTTTCCCTTCGTACGTAGTGCCGGAAGCACGAATAGTACGGCTAATTATATTATATTACATTACATTATGGTTTATACATAAAATTTTCGTACCACCATTATGATTCATACGATTTATTTATTTTTTTACAAAATTTTCTATGCACTATATCATTGTCATTTTATCATTTTATTAATTCAAATTAAATTGTGTAGTTTGGTCACAGTTGGTTGGAATCCATATATAATTTTATTAATTCAAATTAAATTTTGTATAATTATGTGATAAATAAGAATATTTGTGTTCAAATGATTAAATAATAAAAAATATTTTTGTCTAAAAAGAAATTACAATATGATATATTAATATGTTATTATCACCTATTTTTTGGTCATTTAAATATTTGTCTCAAGCAAGAATGTTGACACATTACCAAGTACATTAAATTATAGAGAATATAACAAGGGAACTACTATTTGCACATATTACTCTCTCAGATGAGCATACAATGAA
The DNA here is from genome assembly GCA_020205555.1 of Panax stipuleanatus. Classification (NCBI taxonomy): domain Eukaryota; kingdom Viridiplantae; phylum Streptophyta; class Magnoliopsida; order Apiales; family Araliaceae; genus Panax; species Panax stipuleanatus. The sequence goes on from CM035124.1 coordinate 132,795,748, forward strand.
TTTCACTTTTATGTGAGAATCAACCATATAAAAATATTCAAAATACATGTAAAAATAATGATCATCTATAACAAACACGATTTATAAAAACAATCGATTCACATGTGTAAGCACCCCCACCACCACCCCAACCCCAACCCCAATCCCAATTCCAATCCCAATCCCAATCCCAACTATCTTTTCAGTTTATTTTAGGAAATTGTTATTTTTATAAAATCTCTCTCACATAAGTGTGTGTGGACTCAATTTACTATTTATATTAGAAAGACCTTGTAGAACTATTACTTTTGTTAATAGAAATATCAATTTTCTTATTTTATCTTACATGATTATTTAAAGTTACAAAGTAAATTATATAATTCAATTTGGTTTTAATTTTGTGATATATAAAAGTTATTTTTGATATATACATATGTAGGCTATGTGTATAGATGATGGACATGGTCTATGAAAAGTATGAAGGGTAGAAAGTTATGATGAAGGCGGCAGCGGCAGCAGCAGCAGCACATTGCTTGCTGTGAACGGCTCGTCAGAAAGATTCACTTAGTAACCTTTCCTTCTTTTATTTATTACTACTACTACTACTATATTATATGTACTCAAATTTTGCATGTGATCATGATTATGATTATGAAAAAAAAGAGAGAGAGAGAGAGAGAATTCAGTCAGCTTTAAAGGGAAAGGAAGAGGGAATGGAGGGAGTTGGGTGATGATGATGGAATTATATTGATGATCCCATCGAGGGGAAGGGAGTGAGACCCATTACATTCAGATCTTTTATGGTAAATTTGTAAATTGATCGTTATAATATGAGTAATGCTAGCGATATAATTTATGATGTGATATATTTTATTTTAATATATTGATGAATAAATTATTTTAATATAATCTTCGATCCCATATAAAAGTTAAAGTGGAATATGCTACATTAACAAATTCTAAAATAGTTGTAGAATAAGTTATGTCTCTAGCATTATTCATATAATATTGACACGCAAAGAGAGATTATTTATTGGTCTACGTTTCGATACTGTATTAATCATTTGATCAAAATTAACTTCATGCTAACAACTTCCATCTAAGGGGGTAAATGAATCGAGTCGAGCTGAGTATTGAATTGTTCAGATTTAATTCACAAAATTTATCTATAAAATAAGTTTTGATTAAGGCTCGTTTAGAAACTGAGTCGAGCACGATCTCGAATCGAACCCAAACAGTTTGAATTTTTTGAACGAATATGATCCGAGTATAAATAGAAATTTAAAATTTGAAGAGGTTTGAGTAATTTATCAAATTTAAAATTTATTCATATTTGAATCATTTATATTTCGAATCGAACTTTTAATCGAACGAATACGAATCGAGTCCGACCTGTTTGCTTATTTTACAGCCTTACTTCCATCACATTCATTTAAGAAGAAATTTGTATGAATATTAATTTCTTATAACATTTTATGTTATTCCTTGGCGAAATACCAAAGTGCTTTTAATATAATATTACTTTAGCATAGAGCTATAAACAAGTCGATTATTAACTTGTCAAGCTTGAAATTATTTAAAAGTTAAATAAACCAAGTCGAGTGAGACTTTAAAAAAGCCCGAAATTTGATGTATTATTGAACAAGTCGAGCGTGCCCAAACAAACATACTAAAGTTTAAACCTTGTTCGTTTAATTTTTTTTCAATAAAATTTTAAATAATTCATTAAAATACTAAATAAGCCGAACTTATTCGAGTTAGTTGGAAACCAATTAAGCTCAAGTCGGACACCATATTATTCATTGTTATTTTTATTTTTTCATAATTTTTAATAAATTATTTTAAATTTAAATTTAAAAATATCTTACATTTAAAAATTAATAATAATCTTAGAATTCAAAACCGAATGAATATATAAAAATATTAATTTAATAGAAAATAAGTATTATCCAAGAAGCAATACGGAGAAAATAGAGGAGGGGAGCTTTGATTGATTGAGGCCACGCAAAGAACGTGGTAGTAATGTTGTGTTGTGTTTCTCGGAAAGTGCAAACAACAAACAACTAATTCTGTAAAACAGCAAGGCGGCGCCGTAACGGCCTCCCCAATGCTTCTCCGCAGGCTTTTCTTGCTTGCTACTTGCTTAATTACCATTTACCCCACCACCACTCTCATTTATTTCTCTCTCTCTCTCTCTCTATACATATATGTCATATGTGTATATGTGGAGAGAGAAAGAGGAGGGACAGCATGCTCGAACCCACGTGATAAGTAGTACTGCAATTGACCATTTATGGATACCACGTGGCCAAAAAGTGTAGCCTTGTGTTTCTCTTTTCCTTTTCGTTTTAAGGATCTTCTTAACATCTGATCTTAAGACACATTTTAAACATACCGTTTAAATGAATATTTTCTTAAACTGTGTATAAATTCTTTAATTTTTGTATTTGTCAATAAGTTCAAGAGAATATTCTCTTGAACTGTGTACTTAGCATGTGCCCTAAAGGCACATGAAAAAATTATTTGTTTTAATTACTTTTTTAGAATCTTTAAAATTGGATAAGTGATATTTTCACATAAAAAATTAATATTTCAACGTGATCAGGTCTCACAGAGAGACTCGTGTGAAAATATCATTTTAACGTAGAAATATCAATTTCTATTTTTAAAACTCCAGAGAAAGAAAAAAAATGTAATATTATATTTTATAAAGAAAAATAATATATCTTGCGATTTTATATATTAATTTTTTTATTATGAGTTGCGTAGATATAATTATAACAATGTACAGTAACTAATTATTTATGACATGAAATATTTTAATGATAATTTATGACATAGTCAATTACATGAGATCTACCAAATCGATATTATGGTGAGAGATTTTTTGAAACTAAAAATTTGATATCCCTAATGTCACCTTTGTTATTTATCCGTAGAAAAACTCATCATAAATCAATACTCCCTCTATCTCTTTTTATCTGACGTTTTAGAGTATTTTTTTCTCCAAAATATTTGACGTTTTACAAAATCAAGAATATTTTGCCTATTTGTTTTCTTCTCTACCCTTTTTTTTCTATCACCATTAATGACTATTTTCTCTGTTTTCAAAACCCAAATCAGCCGCACAACCCTCCTCTACCACCCAATTAAACCTAACCACCAACCCATTCACTACTCAAATTATGTCCACCCTCCACCCTCCACCCTCCACCCCCAACCCCCACCACCCCCTTTCTATTTCCCTCTTCCTTCCTCTGCTAATTTGCGCTTTCAGATCTTTATCCCTCAACCATGGCTGCATCTTCATCATCAGCCCAAGACCCACCAAACCCATCTGTCTTACAACCGCTTCCTTCATTCTCCACCTCTTCCCGCCTGCCGCCGCCTTGTTGGTCCCATGATGAGACCGTAGCCCTTATTGACAGATACCGTGGAAAATGGTATTCGCTCCGGCGAGGCAATATCAGGGCTTCTCACTGGCAGGAAGTCGCCGATGGTGTCGCCGAACGTTGCGCTCTCTCCTCCGGTAGCCTCCAAAGTGTAACAAAGTACATATTTGAAACTAATAAATAGGAAGTTTCAGATTAAACCATTTGATGTAGTGATAATTACTTCCATAGTCCCGTTGTAGAAACTAATAAATAGATTAAATAGAGAAGAGAGAGAGAGAGAGGAAACAAACGATGCCTTATAAACACACCCACGAAGCCCACCGTTCCCATGGAGATGGGGGTAGGGGGAAATAAATATCTAAAACTTGTAACAAAGTTTTTCGATCTTATCAAGCTTTAGGGGGTCACAGGGCAAGTCACAAGAAGATTAAAGCGATGAATACTCGAGAAATTTTAATGACGGAAACAGAGGATAATGCAGGAGGTTTCAACAATGATGGAGGAGAAAATGAGAATTAAATGAGATCAAAGTATTAAATAAGGGTAAAATAGTAAAACAACATCTATTCTTAATCTATGTGAAAATATCTAGAACGTCAGATATAAAAGAATGGAGGGAGTATTATTTTTAGGAATTTCTTAGTATGGCACATGCTAAGCACACCGTACAAGGGAATATTCTCTTGAATTGTGTGCATATTCCATTGAAATTGGTGCAAATACAAAAATTAAGAAAATATGCACACAGTTCAAGAGAATATTCTCTTGAACTGTGTGCTTAACATGTGTCCTTAGAACACATGTTAAGAGGACCCTTATTTTTAAAAGAAAATACTAATTTAGTTGATAAAGAATCTCACATGTAAAATTGACACGACATTGGAAGAATATGCAAATGCATAAAAAAGTAGAAATAACGACCATGATTAAGAAATTGTATATGTTCTAGGCCACATAAATAAGTGCCCATGGCTTGAAATGAATCTTAAACAATACCAAAATAAAAGAGATGTCAATTTTTATGAAGTTGAAATCTATTCCTATTCATTAATGTGTCTTATCCACAATTGAGATTTTGATATATATCCACTTAACAATTCAACCGCATAGATGTATAAATTATGAAAAAATACAATAAAAATGAACCCATTTGACATCTCTAGTCGCGCTTAAGCGGTTTAGGTGCTCATGATTTGCTAATAGAGTATGACGACGGAGATGGTTTTGTTTACAAGGTGTAGGAGATGTTTATGTTAGAAGGGGATTGATAAATATGAAATTAATTTTGGTCAAATGATTAATAAAGTGTTAATACGTAGGTCGGGAGGTGATCTCTCTTTCTGCGTGTCAGCAGTGTATTGATCAATTGTTTAATTTACCATTAAGCTAACTTCATGATAACTGGATGAATGGGGGAGTTGCCATGGGTGGAGAGTAGTTGTGAAGCGAAAGTCATGCGAGTAAATTTATATTAAGATATCACAAGTAAGTTGGAGTCGAATATTGAAAAAAATTGTAAAAGAGTGTAGGACTAATAAAAATAAATGGGTCCAAGTCCTAATAATTTAAACTTTTGAATAAAGCTATAAAATGAATCAAACAGTTCGGACTCAATTTGTGTATGCTCGACTAAAAGTTCGATTAATTCGAGCTCGACTCAAAATATAATTGATTAAAATATGAACAAATTTTAAAGTTCGATAATTTACTCAAACCTCTTCAAATTATAATTTTCTATTGATACTCAGATCATATTCGCTCGAAAAGTCAAATTTTTCGGGCTCGATTCAAAATCGTACTCTACTCGGTAGCTAAACGAGTTTCAATCCTTATTTCACACTCGATATGTTTTGTGAATCAAATCTGAGCAACTCAATACTCGACTCGACTCGACTCAATTAATTTACACCCTTACTTTAGAGTCATATTGAACTATATTAGTATACTAGCTGTGTCCCGTGCTCCGGCATTACATTGACGGTGAGATTTATTTCAAATTTCGGACGGCCTAGATGAGTTATTGAGTGAGCGAAAAATTCAAAATTATTTGTATTTTGTTAGATAGATTGCATGGAATTATGTTATTCTATATATCAAAAATTGGAAAAGTTGATGGCAATGAGTTTTTTTTTTTGGTGTTTTGCGCTTTCGTTGGTTTGGGTTGGCTCATGTGGTTGGGGTTATTGAGCATTTGAAGGATAATTTTTAAATCAATTTTATTTTTGATAAAAATAGCAATGAATTTAGTTCTTTGTTGGTTTGGGTGTGTTTGTGTGGTAAGCATTTGAATGGTAGTGTAATAAATAAGTTGGCTAGTGTTATGTTTTATTTTTATTTTCTTATTTTTTTAAATAATTGTTATATTTGAAGAAGTAAAGTTTTTATTAGTAGTCAAGAATTAGTATTTAAGTGTTACGGAATTTACCGGGAAACCAAAAATTGTACTACTTTGAAAAAGAATAAACTACATATTCCAAATTAAAGTGAATATTTTGTACTATATATATGCTTGTTTTTGTTTTTTTTGATTGTTAATATATATTCTTACGACATCCAGACTGTATTTTTTTATTTTAAAAAAAAAACAATTTGTATTCTTTAGACAAGGTTCATGCCATATTTATGAGTAATGGTATGAATCGAGTCGAGCTGAGTATTGCGTTATTCAGATTCGGTTCATTAAATTTATTGAGTATAAAAAAATATTTGATTGAGGCTCGTTTAGCTATCGAGTCGAGTACGATCTCGAATTGAGCCCGAACAGTTTAAACATTTCGAACGAATATGATCCGAGTATCAATAAAAAATTATAATTTAAGGAGGTTCAAGTAATTTATCGAACTTTAAAATTTGCTCATATTTGAATCATTTACATTTCGAGTCGAATTCAAATCGAATTTTTAGTCGAACGAATATAAATCGAGCCCGAACTATTTACTCATTTTATAATTTTATTTTTGAGTCATACGTACTACGAGTATTTATTCATTTTTAAGTTAATACTCTTTTTTAGGGAATCATTAAAATCCTTAAATCCTAAAATTGGACCTACATCCCTTCTCACCAACTACTGTCGTAAGTTGTACCAATATAAAAATATACCCCTTCATAACAAAACAAGTTGCCTAAAGTACCAACTTGGCATTCAGTGGCAGAATCGTAAATTTCCCTGAAAAAGGACTGCTCAAATATCAAAGTTGATTCTCAACAAGATAAAAAAATTGATAAAAGTACAAAAATCCCCACTTTTCCCAGGGGCAAATCCGTCAAAAAAAACAACGACCCAGATTTTGGAACAATATCCATCTTAGCTTAACCAAGGTAAAAATTTCATAAATTAACCACGGTTAAAACTTTTTTCACCGTACTCCTCCCAGGCTCTAACCTAACCTCTATTTAACAGCTCGCTCACACTCTTCATCTCCTCACTCGCACTCTCTCTCTTTCCTCCTGAATTTTCTCTCTCCAAGAAACCCTTCTATTTTCCTCCCATTTTCAAACTGTCCAAAAAATCTCAAATCCTGTAAAAATGTCCTCTGATCAATACTTTCTTTTCTTTCCACGAAATGTGTTTTCCTCCCAATCAGGGAATTTCGAAATTTTCCTTTGTTTGGTACTTTTTCTTGCTGTTTTTGCCTTCTGGCTTTCCCCTGGTGGCCTTGCTTGGGCTATTTCCAAGGCCAAAACCAGAGCAAAAACCGCCATTCCAGGCCCATCTGGGCTCCCTCTTCTGGGTTCGGTTTTTACTTTCACTGGCTCTTTAACTCACAGAGTTTTGGCTCATCTTGCTCAGAGCTTCAAGGCTGTACCTTTAATGGCGTTTTCAGTTGGGTTTACCCGTTTTATAATTTCTAGCCAACCCGAGTCCGCAAAAGAGATTCTTAACAGCTCTGCTTTTGCTGACCGACCCGTTAAGGAGTCTGCGTATGAGCTTTTGTTCCACAGGGCAATGGGTTTTGCACCGTACGGAGAGTACTGGAGGAACTTGAGGAGAATTTCGGCGACTCATTTGTTTAGTCCCAAAAGGGTCGCCCATTTTGGAGAGTTTAGGAGAGAGATTGGGGTGAAAATGGTGGGTGAAATCAAGGGTTTGATGGTTGAAAATGGGGACGTTGAGGTGAAAAGAGTGCTTCATTTTGGGTCTTTAAACAATGTGATGATGACTGTGTTTGGGAAAAAGTACGAGTTTGGTGAAAATGGTGATGGGTTTGAGCTGGAGGAGTTGGTAAAAGAAGGGTATGAGTTGCTTGGGGTGTTCAACTGGAGTGACCATTTTCCTGGTTTGGGTTGGCTGGATTTCCAAGGAGTGAGAAAGAGGTGCAGGGACTTGGTGGGTAAAGTGAATGTTTTTGTGGGAAAGATAATAAAAGAACACAAACTTACGAGGACTGATAATAATATTAAAGGAGTTGATGAGAGCTGTGGGGATTTTGTTGATGTTTTGCTTGATTTGGAGAAAGAGAACAAGCTCAGTGACTCTGATATGATTGCTGTGCTATGGGTATTTTTCCTCTTTAATATTCTCCTCGTATGTTTATTTTGGGTTAAATGTTTTCTTATTTAATTTTTTTTTTGTTAATTTAAGCTAAAATCTTAACATTCCTGCCATTCCTGCCCAAAGCAGAAATGGATCCCAGACTTCTTGAACTTAAAGCTTTACGAGCAGTTGTTTTACCATTTATTTGAATTTTGTTACCTGTCTTTTATACAACTCTTCTTAGCGGTTATATTTAGTCATCTTTATTACTCAGCTTTAGTTTCATTGCATTTACTTGGCATTCAATGATTTGTCATGACTTTCTTTTTCAGTTATTCATAAGTAGTAGTATATGCATATTTATGGATTAGAGTAATTTGTTAATGGCTTTTGGTTACTTGCATGTGTTGTCAGTTTACTTGATGGGTATTTTTCCTTAAGTAAAGTTTATAACTTTTCATACTCAAAAGCAGGTTGATGATGTTAAGATGCTCCTTCATTTTTCCCCTACTAAAATAGTTGGTGGTTCCATGAATGCATCTTTTTTGCTAGCTAGGTTGAGCATTTACTCTGAATAAATACTAAAATAGTAGGTTTTGATTACTTGTCATTTATTTTATGGGGTTTTGAAACTGTTCAATGGGTTGATATAGTGTATTTTTAATGCTTTTTTATTTATTTATTATTATTCTTGCTTTCATTATGTTCTCTGTTGGTTTTTACCTGGTACTGTTATAAAATTATTCATGGATGTGTATCTTTCGACATTCTCTTTTTGGGTCGTTCCAAGATGTGGAGAATCTGAATATTTATTTCACCCTTTATAGCTTAAGCATAGCGGACTGATGTTACTTTTTGTTATTCCCTTCTGTTTTATATCTTGTTAATTCCAAGTTATTTCTTTTATTTGGCCATTTCATAATGGGAATATTTTCATGAGGATTAAATTTGATTTTTTTTTTCAGGAAATGATCTTTAGGGGAACTGATACAGTGGTCATCCTCCTAGAGTGGATTCTTGCAAGAATGGTTCTGCACCCAGAAATTCAGGCGAAAGCACAATCCGAAATTGACAATGTTGTGGGGAAAACCCAAATGGTATCCAATTCCGACCTCCCAAACCTTCCTTACCTCAATGCAATAGTGAAAGAAACCCTCCGAGTCCACCCGCCCGGCCCGCTCCTTTCGTGGGCACGGCTCGCCATCCACGATACCCATGTCGGCGAGCACTTTATTCCGGCCGGCACAACGGCAATGGTGAACATGTGGGCCATCACACATTCGGAACAACTCTGGCCGGAGCCTGAGAAATTCAGGCCAGAGAGGTTCTTGGAGGAAGATGTGGCCATTATGGGATCTGATCTTAGGCTGGCCCCATTTGGTGCTGGAAGGAGGGTTTGCCCTGGTAAGGCTATAGGCCTAGCGACAGTCCAGCTATGGTTAGCCCAGTTACTTCAAAGCTTCAAATGGTGTGTTGCTGATAATGGTGTGGATTTGTCTGAAATCTTGAAACTTTCACTGGAAATGAAACAACCATTGGTGTGCAAAGCTGTTGCTAGGGTTTCTTGAAGCTCATGATATGTTGTGATGAATCTAATCCCATGATTTTGGAAGCTTTACATGGGTATAGATCAAACATGTTAGTGTTTAATTAAGTATGCTACTATTTTATCATAGGTTCTGTTTGGTAGGAAAATAAAGAAAAAGTATTTAAGCTAGAATTGTTGGGATTTTGGGAAAGGCTTTGGTGTTTGTGTAAGGACATGTTTGGCTGTGGTGTGGTTAGAAAGTTGGTTTTCATGGCAACATGTACACAGCTTTTGTTGGATATTATTATATGATATTCCCACTGCATAGTAGTTTGAATGTTGATGCAGTTTTTAGTTTCATTTGTTACCCAAGTGCATGTCCATCAAATTTTAAATTGCTATATATTATAGTTGGTGATGTTGAGGGGAGCTCTCTTTAAGTTCAATGGAAATCTTTTTTTAATTTTCACTTGAATAAGCTTGTGTTATGTTTCATGCATATATTATAATAGTCCCATTTTTATCCAGTCTTTAGAAAGACCATGTAAATGGAGTTTCACTACAAGAAAACAAAGCAAATGACAGAGATGGAATAGGATTGGTTGGGAAGGCAATTGATTAAATCTTAGAATTTAAAGATTTAGTTGTATATAAAGGGAACATTGAATTCTGATCTGGTTATCATGAAGTTAACTTAATGAAAAGTTAGTTAATTGACCAATACAGTGTTGACACGCAGAGAGAGATCACCTCTCGTGTCAACACTGTATTGGTTAACCACTCCTATTAAATTCAAGCTTTAAAGAAAATTAACAAGGCAAATGAATCTTTGGTATGATCCCCGGTTGCAACCTACTGCTAACTGGGTAAACAAAACTGTGATCTGTCTGGGCTAACTGGGTAAACAAAACTGTGATCAAAGGTCAAAACTTTTGGAATCTTTCTTCTCCTTCAGATTGCTCATGGATTTGGAGACAGATCCTTAAGTTGCGACCTACTGCTTTGCAGTTTATCCACTATCATGTTGGCAGAGGTATTAAAATCAATATTTGGTATGATCCCTGGTTGCACAGAACACCTATCAATCCCAGCTCTACCCTGCTTTCAGTTTTGAGGCTGTCTCATTCTGCTACTGTGAGTGACATTATGAGAGATGACAGATGGGCTATTCCCCCTAGGGAAAATTGAGTCATGTCTCATGACGCTATCACCTTTAGAAGGCAAATCGAGTCTGCTCCGGTTCCTACTAATATACTAATACTAAAGATTTCATTACTTGGAACAATATTGACATTCAAAATATCAAAAGCTTCTTTCATTGGGACAGTATACGATCCAGAAATCTTCAGGTTAGTTGGCACAAAATCTTATGGAATAAACTTCATGTGCCTCATTACTCCTTCATTTTTTGGGTGGGCATTCTAAGGAAGCTACCCACAAATGACATTGTTCGACATTCCTCGCATGGCAGCCCTCAAACTTGTTTCCTTTGCAACAATCATACGGAGACTTTTGAGCTTTGTGATTATTCGTTTACAGTGCTATCTACAACATTTGGTTTAGGCAACTGAAACCCCTTTTCTAATGACTGGTCAGCGTTAATTGATTCTATCACTCAGTACTGGAGAAGGAAACTCTCCAAATTCATCCTATCTTACATTAACGGCCTCTTTCTACAAAATTTGGGAAGCTTGTAATATGAAATTGCACAGTAATAAGTTCATCCCTCCGACTCGGCTTGCTAATGACACTGTCCATATTATTAAGTCTAGATTATCTACATCTAATATGTTTATTAAGGCTACAAATGTCTGTTAGTTATACTATAATTGGTTGCTGTAATTATTGTTTTGGATGATGTAATTTCTGAACTTTTGTTGTTCTATTTCTGTTATAGCTGTTTCATTTTTTGGCATGTTTTTAAATGAAACAGCTATAATTTTGGTGTATGCCCTTTGCAAATTGTATATTTTGTCCCTCTTCAATATATTTCAAACAAACTTAGCAAAAAAAAAAAAACAAGGCAAATGAGCACTAATTAACAAAAATGAAAATTGAACAAGCCTCACTATTTCACATAATGCGTGCTTAATATTCTCAAATGTGATACCCCATGTGGGAATCACATGGCAATTTAATTAAACGACCCCATCAATTAAATAATAAGCCAAACCAAACAGAACCAAACCAAATCAAATGCAGAAGTAAATAAAAGTAACTAAAAGATTTCTGCTTCAATTAATTCTCTTTTTGGTTGCAATCATATGCAGTAATCTTTCATTCTCCCTAGCTTCTCTTCTTTTACACTTATTCCCTCATGCTTTCTCCTTTATCCCATTGCCTAGCTAGCCTTTTGCAAATGAAATATAAATGTGGCTTTTTTATGGGTTACAAAAGCCAACTAAGATTCTTTAGCCAAGGGCTGAGACATGATCTTTCTATAAGATATGATCATTACGTTTTGAGAAACTAAAAGAAATGATTTAATTTGAGGAATAAGAACCTGATTAGCCCCAACAAATCATGACATATATGGTTCACCTCTTTTGTGGGGATCCAAATCCTTCTTCAAGAATATGTGAAGAAGAAGCTTTGCCAGCAGAAAGCTTTTCTACTTTTTCCCCTCCCGTAAAGAAAAGATGCACTGGGGATTTGAATATCCAAATAAATACACTACACTACACAAACATCTATATATATATATATATATCCTAATTATATATTCAAGTTGCTTTGGTCCTGATCTTTCCTTTGATTCTCAGCCACATCCATCTCTATATATATTCCTTTGCTTTGCTCTTTATCACCTAGCTATTGCTTAAATAGGCATACTCCATTTTTTTGTTTTTGTCGAGTGTGTCGTCAGTGTTAGTCCATGCATATGCTTTTATATATATATATATATATATAATTAACAAAACATAACTGATTTTGAATTTCTCGCTCACCCTAATAAATGATGAGGACCGTCCAAAGTTTGGAATAAATCTCACCGTCCATTATATCTTCTTTAACTTCAAAGAAAAAAAAATTATTCTCTCTCACTCTTAGATCCTCTTCCGTTCTTCCTCATCCCGAGCTCGCCCTCTGCCTCCTCCATTTTCTAGCGCCGACAATTTCTTCTCCCCCTTCGTACGTAATGCCAGAAGCACGGATAGTACGACTAATATATATATATATATAGGATACTTTGAAGTTAATTAATTTAACTGTCCAATATGAGAAATATTTTTTAGATGTGACAGTTAATATGCAAATCCTTCTTAAAAACGCGATCATTATAAATGATATTACGACGCTTTATAAGTAAATTAGAGGGTTATGACAACTTCTAAATGTGACTTGACCGTCAAAATATATAATCACAGGTAAATGAATAGTAATAATTTTATATGAGAGAGCGTCGCACAAAATGACGAGTATACTAAATAATTCATATATTTTCAGCGTGATCGGGTCCGATATAAAAAATATTGCAAAATAGCATATTTCCGTACACAAAGGTGTACACATGATGTGCATTGCTGATATTATCTGGCTATGCATTACCAAACTTCATGGGTGTTTTGGGGGTGTTATTCATTGTGATTCCCAACTTGATACTAGCTATATGTTTCTACTATGCACGTGTAAAGTTGTGATATCGATGAATCATATCTTTTATACATGAAAATAACAAAATCATCCAATATATGTTAATTTGATCTCTCTCTCTACACACACACACACACACACACACACACACACATATATATTGTAATACCCGAAAAATAAATAAATAAATAAATAAATAAATGTCATTTTAAAGTTTTTGTTTAAATATTTTAATTGGACTTTTCTTGTGTTTGGGTCAAATTGTATTTAAGTATGTGTACTACATTAATTGGGCCTTAAAACTTAGTGGGTCTAATTTATATTTGTGTAATATTAAAATTCTATTATAATTTGTAGAGTTAATAAGATATATTAATAATATGAAAAACCTAATACTCCTCACATATCTGATACAAATCGAAGGGAAGAGAGGAAGGGAAACGACGACTTGAGGAAGAAAACAGTGTGGATCATATTCGTTTAAGGTATGTGTATAGCTTTAAGGAAATAAGTTAAATTATTCTAAATAAACAAATAAATGAATCATGCATGCATGGATTTATGAATATGTTATTATGCTTTTGAAGAAAACAAAGGTTACAGTATATATATATATATATATTAAGAATTTGAAAAAGGAACTGAAGATTTTGTTTTTTAAAATTTTGAATGAGTCACGGTGGTGATATATATATATATATATATATATATATATATATATATATATATATATATATATATATATTATATGTTTGATGAATATTAGTTTAACATTTGTTTGGAACGGTTTGGATCGGAGGTAATAATAATAATAATAATATGATTTTATTAAAAGTTTAAAGATGGAAATAATAATTTTGCAAACGTACTAATAATTAATTAATTTATTCTTTTAATTAGTTCGGACGGAAGGAATTTAGCGAGTCAAGTTTGGAATATAAATTTGGGTATTATATTGCTTAATTCAAGTACGGATTTCGTACTCTTTCAGCGATACTCTTGTTAAATTTGATTTGTTCGTTCTGTTTCTTGTTTCGAATTTCGTTATTATTTCACATAATTATTCTTGTGAAATTCATATAATAGTTTCGTTTTGGAGTTGATTAATATGATTCGAAATTGTACTCTTTGAATTAAATTATCATGTTTAGTATTTATTTTGATAATTGTAGAGCGGTACATGTTATTTTCTTTTTGAGACATTAAGGTTATTATTTATTTGGTTCAGCATGTACGCATAGAACCCTTTGTGTTGATATTACGTCGCATGTGTTGTGACATGATATTTTTGTTAGAATATATCGTAAGGTATACTTGAGCTATAACCACCTGTGGGAGTACCACAGGCATGTCCTCTTGGCACCGAAGCATGGCACCTTCCGTGGCGGTGTGATCAGTTCACGGCGTCTCCGTTTTATGCTCCGGTGGGAGTTGGTCATTTGGTGTTTTGTTGTGGGAGGCGTATGGGTCGACCCTAATTTTTTGTTCTGTTTTATTCTGCGGAGTGGCGATGTTTGTGCTAAACACGCCTTCCAATTTTGCATGCATCTGGATTGCGCAGTCCGATGTGTGATTGCCTGTGTGGCATTATTTTGATTGTCTGTGTGGTATTATTTGACTTGCCTATGTGGCGAGGTATACTTTTGAGCTCAGTATGAAATAATACTTAGCCATTTGATTCAGCCTATTATTTCGTTGTATTAGTTTTGTTCGTTAACGTTCAGTTCACTGTATTGAGTTAGTTATCTCAGTTCTTTATTTTGTATTCTATATCCGTACTGGACATTTGGCTCATGCTGTGTTTTTCTTCCGGCAGGTAATCAGGAGGATCAAGGGCAAGTGTGATGAGAGCTCCATTCGATCCAATGATTTAGATGTTTTGTTAAGGTTGTCGAATGGTTTATTTGGAGTTGTAATAACTATTTCAGATTATGATTTGGGCCTGTTTGACATTTATTCTGGTTTGCCCTTTTGATATTTATTGGTTATAAAAGCTATTCTTTCGTGGCATAGAGTTTTCGTTCAGTTTTGAGTAACCTCTCTTTCTATTTCGAAAATGGGGTGTTACATATATATATATATATATATATATATATATATATATATATATATATATATACACGGTCTCTTTCTTCAGCGAACCTTAAGTAGCGAATCAAGAACGAACCGGCTATAGCTATGATTTTTTCCGTCGCTATAGCATGCAAAGCCGACGACATAGTTATGCCGATAGTTTGAACCGTCGCTATAGTTCAAAAAGCCGTCGCTATAGACGGTTCGTTCTTGGTTCGTTATTTAAGGTTCGTTAAAGAAAGGGACACACACACATATATATATATATATATATAAAAGTAAGCTATGAAGAGAATTTTTTAATCGGGTAATGGGCGTCACCTGTATATATATTCTCCATGGATTATTTTTGATGAGTTGCAAAGGGAATGTAAGTTCATGTCTTTAATTTGGTGCAAAGAAAAAACGATTCTTTGACTGCCAATATATTTTGTCCATTTGATTCCACCTTCCTTTCTTTTTAAAAGGCTTTAATTTTGGTTGATTTCGAATATCATCCATTGTAAATATATCCTTGGCTTGTATGGAACAATATTTGTGGCTATTTAGGAACTACGTATAGATCTTACGTATGATTTGTTCATTTGCCTGCTATATAAATTTCTCTTCGGATTCCTTTCAAGGCTGCTGCTAATTTTTTCTTAATTTTGAGGAATCATTAATTAGTCTTATTGAACTATATATATATATATATATTCTTTAATTTGGACTAAACAAATTAAATAATTTTTGAGTGCATGCATGGCCCAGCTCCAGTTGATTGTAAAATAATCTCCAAGATGATTTGTAACAATTGCTTTAATTTCACAAAAAGATAAAATGGATAGATAAAGGTATGTTGGAACTCGAAAAACTCGAGGGAAAATTAAGAAATAAAAAGAAAAGAAATTTCAAAATTTAACACGACCATATATCCATTTCTTTAGTTATTTTCAAATTTTCCCAATTAATTGATGAAAATCATTCTAGTTGCATGCATGTATATTAGTTCTTCAAATATGGAGATATATATAGGTATAAATTGTTTGATAGACATATTTAAGAAAGAGTATGCTTTAGGGTTTGCATGGAATTAATTGCAATGAAGTTATTTCTCATCGACCAAGCATAGTACATATATATATATATATATATATATATATATATATATATATATATATATATATATATAATATGTTTGAGTCATGTGAATTTAAAGGCCTAAAATATACATATACTACAAGGTAAAAAGATTAATTAATTAGGAGATTTTTGTTGTGGAGATCCCACAGTTTTGGCCTTTGGAAAATTAAATTGCCATAACAGTACAAGTTTCTTGATCTAATAATACATGTACATGTTTGAGTAGATATAGAAATTAAAAAAGCCAAAAGTTCAGGAAGATTTGGTGCTTTTTATATATATAGTATTCTTCAAATGATGATTTGTTTCACTATTTATAAATAAATAAATCTGATATATATTCGTTAATTGTCGCAAGAGCTATCGCCACCTTCTGCACCATCGAACATAGTATATTATCTTTAATTTAATTATGATTATGATCGCGATCGTCATTATATTAAAATAATTTAATTATCTGTTATGAGGGGACCAAAATATGCACCATGTTCCTTTAATTGTCTAGCGTAAACAAGGTTTCATTTAGTGGAATTCCTCCGGACAATAAAACAGGACATATATAAAATTTTTAGAATAATATGAAATCCATATCTCACTTTCAAACCAATTAAAAGGAGAGAATAAGTTCATCATATATATATATATATATAAAAGCAGAATTTTAAAGTGAACTTCCTTTTTGTTATTAAATCAAAATGACATAAAGAATTCATGAATATACCGTACGTGATTATTATTTTTCATACCAATGCGGTGAGAACAATAATAATGTTCAATATGCCAATGCGTTTTAGTGCATGTTTGGTTAACGTTTTAGTCCCTAGCTAGCTAACTAGGGTTAGAAAGAAAGCCTAGCTAGTAGCCACATTAGATCAAATCATCACTAGCATAAATAACTCCTTTTTGGCTTTGGAATTTATTAATACAATAATAGTACTTGGGAAGCTTACTAGAGTACTCATGGTTGATTAGATAATTATGTGCCTAATTCGATCATCATATTCCTTTCTCATTGCTTCTTCAACATGTTTATATATATATATATATATATATGGGGTTGCATCCATAACAACTGGTTGCTGGGAACAACCACTTTATCTTACTCTTTGTAAGAGTTTTTGACTCAATTTATCTCTCAAGTATAGTGGATCCCATTATAATAATAATTTTCAAATCCTATATAAAGTGGTTGCTCCCAGTAATCGGTTGCTGTGAATACAACCTCTATATATATATATATATTTGAGTTTTTGGGCGGGAAACAAAGGGGTTGAATTTAATATCATTAGGGTAGGTAAAGAAAGTGACCGATAGTAAATTAACTTTCTTTCATTTTGTTTATTAGTTTTGGAGCTCTTGTAAAAAAAAGGGAAAAAATTGTTATTACAAATTTTTCTTTAAATCAAATTTTAATGTTTGTTTTATCTAAGGATTATACTTGAATAAAGGACTTACTGCAACATGGTGGGTCCACCGACAGTTCCTTGGCAGCCATGCATGCCCTATTTCAATAATAATTAATACAATGATACTCATTTTAATAGAAGATAGGAGTGTATATATATATATACACACACACATGACTGCATTTAAATTCTTAATAATTTTCTGTAAATGGTAATGATGCATGAGCAATATACATTGAAAAATTTATCGAACAGGTGCTCTTAATTTCTCCTGTACAATTAGAGACGATATCTGATATCATATCATAAAAATATCATAAGAAGTACACCATTGGAGGAAAAACATGCAAGCCTACTATATAATTATTCATATTTGTTATGATATTAGGCCAACCACTGAAAATTTACATGATTTCGTTGCTTTATTAGTTTTTAGTTGGGAGATCTAGCTAGCTTAGCAGTTGCCTTTGCACATCCATTCCTATATATTATTAATAAATAAAATGATCTTTATTAGTTTTTAGTCCGGTTAGTTATTGAATATATTTATATTTCTTAAGATATTATGAAGTTTCAAATCCAAAAGATTGAGATATTATGGTAGTTACAGACTTAGGGTCGTGTCTTTAATTGTGAAAATCAAATATTTATAAACCGGATCAATTTGTCAATTTCATGATGAATGAAATAAAATTTTAATGACTTAGAAAATGAGTGTCATTATTTTGGACATAAGAACTTATAAACATGTAGCAGAACACTCAAAACAAAACAGGAGAAAAGTCCCCTTACACCACAACTTAATTTTGGGTACAAATCTTGTATGATCTTGTATCCAAATATTTTGGGTACAAATCTTGGTTTTTTAAGTTCAATGAAATTTCTTTTCTTAAAAAAAAAAAACAAAAAAAAAACTATCTGCTTCAATTCATTACAGTTCTCGACATGTTCTCCGATAAAGTAGTAATCCATCACAATTGCAATAATAATGTACAATCATGGCATAAGTATTCATGAATATATATACACCTCCATTTTTAACAATAACAATAATGTTGCAGAAATTAAGTATACAATATATATCAAATGTCTTGTAAATATAAAAAATATGAAAATTAGTAGCATCCTAACCTCTAATGCATTATATATATATATATAATTAGGTCTAAGCAGCATTTGATCATATCCTCACTAGCATAAAAAAGTCCTTTTTGGGTTTTAAATTTGTAAAGTATATGAACATAATACCAAGGAAGATGTGCCAAGAACAATTGTTCCCAAAGTTTACATACGCATCCAACCAGAGTATTATTCATGCATGGATGCCATCATCATATTGCTTTGTTGGGTGCTTTTCCAACATGTTATTTAAGCTCTTTTTTGGGCAAGCCATGGGAGTGAATGGAGAGAGATATATAGAGTCAAAGGAGGAGAAGATCGAAGTATTAGCATTCTATATGTATTCTTTGGTTGCTGAAACACATTTGTTATGATATTAGGTCACCCGCTAGCTGAAAATTTACATGATTTTGTTGCTTTAATAGTTGTACTATGTAGGAGGGTTTAATCATAACTCCTATGCATTCGTATTGTTAATTAATTCATTCCTATATATTAATACTTCTATAATGTCATGCTAGTAAATTATTGAATATATTTATATCTGTTAATATAATATGAAGCTTCAAATCCAAAAGATTGACAGATTAGTGGATACTAAGTTGGAAATCACCGAATATTATTTGTCGAGGGTTGAGTTAATCACCCAATATTATTTGTAGAACTCTCTCATTGCAAGATTGATATATGGAGTAGAAAAAATAAAACTCTCCAACTTTTTATCTTCCTAATTAACATTTACTTCTTTTTAATTTTTTAATTTTTTAATTTTATATTTTATGAACAATGTATAAAAAGAGCAAACAAGAAATTTTGGTTTTAAAATTACAAAATTGTAAAACTAAATTAAATATAAGCAAAAAAAAACAAAGATGACAAAAACTAAAATTATAGCATGCATATTAATAAATAGTGATCAAATTTTACACAAAAATTCCAACATTTTAAAAAAAATATTTTTTTATAATTTCAATATATAATCCTATTCAAGATTTCATATTTGAAAGTTAGTAAAAACATATTAATGCCACTCTATCCTATTCAAGATTTCTTAATGACAGTCTCATTTGTTGGACAGAAGAAGTAATTAAACATGTGGGAGAAACTCTAAATTGAGTCAAAATTCTCTTTTATTTGTAAACCTAACTATTACAAATATATAGTATATAGTACAGGTAAGATATCAGTTAATTAATTTGAGGCTAGTTAATTACAAGTTTGCTATATCTCTTAAGCTACCTAATTAACTAACTGCCTCATTCCAGCTCTTGGAGTTGTTCTCTTATAAAGTATATATAATATTGTAGCATAAAGTGTTAAATTGCCAATGTCTTGTAAAAATATAAAAATATGAAGAATGTCGCATGAAGAAAAAGCTTATATAATTATGATTTGATATATATATTAGGATGCGGGAATTTTGCTGATAACTTGATCATCAGTTATATCCTGTTGAGGAGATTAATAATTAATTATCTCCAATATCAAATCATAAAAATATATATAAAAACAGAACCATTATTAATTAATTAGGAGGTAAAGTTAATTATTAAACAAAAATCTTATGCTAAATATTATATTCTAGTTAATTTATGACTGCATATTATTTATCAAAATCTTTTCCTGCAAGATACGTACAAACTAGCATAGTCCAGATTGATATATATGAGGTTGAAAAAATAAGCCTTTGTTTATGCACCTAATGGCTCCTTTTCAATTTACAGCTAATAAATCTGAAGTTTCAAAGGTTAGAATTGGTATGGATGAATTATTTCTTATCTGTAATTGGAAGGTCAGTTTCTTGATACTTTTTTCTTTTTCTCTTGCATGAAATTCCAAAATATAAATTTTATAAAAGAAATGATTTGCGAATGTATTATTCTAAAAGTTTTGCAATATGATGATGAATGAAAATAGAATTTTATTAACTTAATCATAATTAGTACGTACATTGGAGCTGTAAGTGAACAAAAATGCAATTTTGGTTTTGAAATCACAACAACCCCTTAACCAAAATCATATAATAATGTAAAATTATGACATAAATACTAATGACTATATACCACAATTTTTCACAATAATTAATAATGTAACAAAAAAGTGTTCAATATGCATGCCAATGTTTGTGAATATAAATATATGAACAAGTAATGTGTGCTAGCCTCTAATGCATAATAATGAAAAAGTGATGTGATGCGGTTGAAAAGCAAGCGTGTTAGTTTATGAAAAGATTTGATTTAATGGCAAAGATTTGATTTAATGACAATTCGGTAATTTCGGCCAAGTTTGGAGTGTCGGATTTGGGCGTTTCCGGAGCCTAATTTCATTGAAAACAGGTCAACGATCAAATTCCATCGTTTAGGCCTTCAAAAAGATATTTTTCTGTTTTAGGTTTATTTTCGTAATTGTCTTTATTAATTTTCTTTTTTCGTTTTGGATTCTGCTTTTAGGGTTTTGCTATTTAAACACCTTGTTATGATGGGGAACCGCAGTTTTTGATGAATAATAAAATTTACGTATTTTTCAAAATTATCTGAATTAGAATTTTGCTGCCTATTTCTTGGTATTCATAGAATCAACAGATTGTAGAAAGTTATCGTTTGACAATCGTGTGCGGTTCAACAATTGATAACAATTTTTTGTTTCTTCCGCTACGTCAAAAAGCTTATATATATATATATATAAATTAGGTGGAAGCAGCATTTGATCAAGTCATCACTAGCATAAACAAAGAATACACATAGCATATGAATAGAATACTAAGGAAGATCATTTTCCAATTAAAAACATTGTTATCCTACCAACTAGAGTCACGCATGGTTGATTAATTAGATAATCATATGTCTACCAACTGCCATCATCATATATATATATATATATATATATATATATATATATATATATATATATATATATATATATATATATATATATACTCCCTCCGTTCCTAAAAAATTATCGTTTTAGAAGAAAAAATTTGTTCCAAAATATTTGTCGTTTACAACTTTCTAAAATAATAAATTATTTACTTTTCTATATTACCCCTATCTTTTCTCATTGTCCCAACAAATTTTGTCCTTTGTATTAATAGTTTTTAATTTCCCATAAAGGGGTAATAATGGAATTTCAAATAAATTTTACTAGTATTAAATGACTTTTTTAATCCATGTGCCAAAACCTTGAACGATAATCTTTTAGGAACGGAGAGAATATATATTCCTTTGTTGGGTGTTTTTCCAACATGTTTAAGATATCATTAGAGAATTTGTTACTGTTTAAATTAATTTGAATTAATGGCTGTTTTTTAAGGTTGATTTGTAGCCTTTTAATTCTGTAGTGGACTAGTGCCGTGTGCCTAGCTCTATCAATATGAGATGATGATCGCGCGTGATCATGATTACATTTTATTACTACATTAATTGTGATATATATATATATATATATATATATAGAGAGAGAGAGAGAGAGAGAGAGAGAGAGAGAGAGAGAGAGAGAGAGAGAGAGAGAGAGAGAGACTTCTAAGGAAGAAACTACAACCAAAGTAAATAATAAGAAGGATCTAGGGGTTCATGCATGAAGAGAAATAGAGTCAAATTAAGGAGCACAAGCATGCTATGTGTATTCTTAGTTTGTCGGAACACAGTTGTTGTGTGATGATTAGGTCACCAACTGAAAATTTTATATGATTTCGTTGCTTTAATATATATTATGTAGACTAGTTAGAAATATATATATAAGCTATATGTAGGTATACAATTGTGTATTATACAGTAGAGTTATGGCAATGGATTTTTTGGGCTATGACGACGGGTCACCTGTCGCCATAGCCCAAAATAACTATGGCTACAGAATAGCTATGGCGACGGGTGACCCGTCGTCACCCTTGAAAGAGTGCGTAATAGCTCACTGATCGAGCGCTCTTGCGCCGAAGATGAACGGGCCTAAGCGATCTGCCGAAGGTGTGGGATGTAAAAATACATCAGTAGGGGAGCGTTCCGCCTTAGAGTGAAGTACCCGCGCGAGCGGTAGTGGACGAAGCGGAAGCGAGAATGTCGGCTTGAGTAACGCAAACATTGGTGAAAATCCAATGTCCCGAAAACCTAAGGGTTCCTCTGCAAGATTAGTCCACGGAGTGTGAGTCAGGGCCTAAGATCAGGTCGAAAGGCATAGTCGATGGACAACATGTGAATATTCCTGTACTACCCCTTGTTGGTCCCGAGGGATGGAGGAGGCTAGGTTAGCCGAAAGATGGTTATCGGTTCAAGGACGTAAGGTGACCTTGCTTTTTCAGGGTAAGAAGGGGTAGAGAAAATGTCTCGAGTCAATGTTCGAGTACCAGGCGCTACGGCGCTGAAGTAACCCACGCCATACTCCCAGGAAAAGCGACCTTCAACAAAAGGATACCTGTACCCAAAACTAACACAGAAACCGTCGCTATAAGCCAAAAATCGATCGCGATAACCGACTGTATAATACACAGTTGTATACATATATTTTTCCATATATATATATATATTTGACCGTTAGAACACTGCTTTTAATTTATTTTTTAGTTGAGAGATGGAGTACTGTGTTCGTATTTGCGTTTTGTTTTACTTTTTGGATGGCCTAAATAATAACATATGCAAAATACTATGTATTTATTTAATACTATGCAAAATACACTATGTGTCTAACCCCACTTACACACGTTAATCTCTCCCAAACTCTGACTGACATTTTGAATCATGAATAAATAAATATTCTGCATATACAAGAAGCCCAATGTTTATTTTTTGGCTGATAAATTAAAGTTTGCAAAGTTGAAGTATTTTGAATTATCTGAAAGATCAAAACAAGACATTTGAACGTATATATACAATAATACAATATAACCTTAATATACACATAATATTATTAATCAAGTTTGGATATATATACAACACCTTAAAAATGATATTTCAATTTTTAATTCTTTGAAATCTAACCATATAAATGACAAAAAAAATATGAAAAAAAGAAGATAAATTAAAGTTTTTTATGGATTACATGAAAATACTATCCCTCGGATTCCTCTCCCTACATATGTATTATTGTATAATTGAGTTTCATGGGTGTTAATTGAATTTATCATGGGTGTTGGGGCATGATTATTTGGGCTCGGATGATTCGGGGCCATCATTCACGTGGAAGAAGTGTCCCCACGTAGGACCTGATTGGGCAATTAGAGAATTTTAAGGAATCTAAGATTCCTAATTATATTTGATTTCTAACTCTTAATGAAAGTGTCATGATAGAATTCGACTCCCTTCCTTTAAGAAGAATCAGTTCAATCCCATTAAGGAATCTAATCTAATGAAGAATCTTATTTGAATACGGAGAAGTGTAGAGAAGGTGTGATCATAATTATAAATACGTACAAGGTTATACCCTAGTTCTTAGGTACACATAAATTATTATTATTTTTTAGCACTAAATACCTCCATTGTTAAATCTTGTCTAACTTGTACTTATTCTCACACCGGATCTATTCCCGGCGGCCCAAGCTATTCCCAGCGACCCAAGCCGCCAAGCTCTACGTGTGCTTTCGTTTCTATACAAGATTAAACACACTTTTGATTATTATAGCGCGTGAACGAATCTTGACATTAACAATGGGTATATCAAAGACTTTTTTTGGTTGATCTCCCATCCGAACAAACTTCAAAAGCTTGGTTTTTGTCCAAGCTTATGTTATAGAGTCAAAGGACAAGAAGAATCAACTGTAATTCCAAAAAAAAAAAACTGTAATATTTTTTTTTTGTTGCTAAGTTTGCTATCTTAATTAACTCTCTAATTAATTAATTAATCTCCTCATTACCGTTCTGGACTTGTCCTCTCATAGAGTGGTAATCAATCATAGTTGCAATATGACATAAATATTCATGAATGTACCCCAATTTTTCACAATAATAATGTAACAAAAAGTGTTCAATATGCCAATGTTTGTTAATATAAATATATAAACAATTACTAATGCATGCTAGCCTGTAGTGCATTTTAGCCTAATGCATAAAGAAAAAGCTTGTAATATAGTTAGGTTTAAGCAGCATTTGATTAAATCATCACCAGCATAAACAAGTCCTTTTTGGGATTTAATTAAATTTTAAAAATATATGAACAGTACTATTCTACTACTGGGCTCATGATAGTCCTTTGTTGGGTGTTTTTCCAACATGTTTCAGATATCATTAATTAGAGAATCTGTCACTGTTTCAATTAATTTCAATTACTTTTTTTTAAAGATTAATGGTTTGTAGCCTAAAAGGGCTTAATTACTACAATATGCCTAGGCTCTTTTGCCTCTATCAATACGAGTATGAGATGATGATCGCGATCCTGATGACATTTTATGCATTATATATTAACTATGATATAATAATGTTTATAAATTGTAATAAATATTCATAATTTAAATTTAAAAATGAATTTCAAATAAAAAATATTTAGATATAATTTAAAATTTTATTTCGATTATTTGTCATAATTCAATTTGAATGATTTCTCAAATGCTCAGTCTCAAACTAAATTTGTTTTTTATATTCAAATAAAACTATGAATTAATTTCAAAGTATAAACTAGTTTTGTACTTATAAGATTTCACCAAACCTTAAAACTAAGATTTTTTTTACTTGTATTTAGAATTGATTTATGAAATTTATTTTGCTCCCTCCAAGTTTAACTTTTTCATTAATCTGCCCACTTGAATTTATTAATTTACATATCTGTCCGGCCTGCTTCTATATTTATAAAAAAAATTCCAGCAGGTGCTTATGTTGCCCCGAAATAATTCATACCAAGTACTTACTATAAATTAAAAATGGACAAGCACCATCTCTATCGTTGAATATGGGAACTAACAGTCAATATTAAAACTGCAAAATTTACGTCCGCTAATAATGATGTTTGCCCATCTTTTTTATTCATATATTCAACCATTTACCATGGACATTATTCTACCAACCAGATATCCAACCGTCCAATAGCAGATCTAATGGTTGGGGCATGGGCATGACCGCTACAAAGATTAGCAGCAGTGCAACTCCTACTAGCGGACAAAGAAATGACTAAGTTGGATTTTATCCTAGCCGCTACTCCTACAAGCGGCCAGGCAAAACAGCGACATTTTTAGTCATCTACTGACTATTAAAACCAGATTCTTTAAGGAAATTTGTACAATTTTGTCTGACCGCTAGTCCTATCTGTGGCTAGAATACATAAAATTTGTGCAATTTTTTGGAGTTAATTATGTATAATAGTATGCACTGTTGCACCTTTTAATATGCATTGTTGCACTTTGAGGCCATCTAATGTAAGTCGAGACAATCCTCAAAGTCAAAAAAGTACTCCAACCATAATGAATCCTCAAAGCCAAGAAAATACTAAGCTTCAACAACATATATGTCAACTATAAGGCCATCTACAAATCAACTAATTAATGGAAGGAATGCAAAGCATGATGCAAAGACAATAGTATGCACTGTTGCACCTTTTAATATGCACTGATGCACTTTGCAGTGACATAAAGCACAAAACATCAAACAGATGTGTTAGATTGAAGTCAAGTGCTCAAAGAGAACTTTACGGTCGTCAGGGGAGGATCCAGCTCGAAAGTTCAGTGGGGTCAATTCGAAAAAAAATGCTTAAGAATAAAAAATTAATAAAATGAATCACAAAACTAAATAATTCTCAAATATTATTTACAATAACATTTTTCGTGGTTTTTTTTCTTCGTGGTTTTTTACCCGTGTAGGGGTTTGGGAGTGGATATTTTGGGTAATAGAAGGTTAACATTTTGCGGATGAGTTTCTTGGTGAATATAAGTAGTGACTGGTTCGTCACTAGTCCTTTCGGCTTGGACATTTTCATGAATAGATTCAAAATTTGTACGTTTAGTTTTTGTAACCCAATTACGTATGTCCATGCCTCACAATCAATAAATATTTAAAAACAAATTCAACATCAAAAATAGATCAATATATATTACAAAATAAATTATAAAGAAATTAATTATAAAATTTAAAGAAATTAAACCAATTAACAAGTAACAAGTAACATTACAAAATAAATTATAAAATTTAAAGAAATTAAAAATAGAATAGAACACATACTTGAAGAACTTTTATTTGGAGTTCTCTTCATTGTTGGAGTGTTGCTCTAAGAAGGAAAAAGCCCTAATTTTACAAAAGTACAAAAAAGAAGAATCCATAAACAATTACAAAAATTCCTAAAGCAATTGTTAAATTTATGAAACTAAAAAACTAAAATTAAAATATACTTTTTGAAATTGTTTCAATTGCAAATCGTGATAGCCTATTTACCATTTTATCTGATTGGAATTTGGAGACTTTGCGAACTTGCAATGTGCCGTGTGCAAATTTAGAATCTAGAGACTTTGAGAAATACTAAAGAAATTCACTTGGAAGTTGGAATTTGCTTTAAAGTAGTCACTCGTTGATTACTAAATTTAAAGTAGTCACTCGTTGATTACTAAATACTAAAGTTATTAATTTAAAGGGTTTGGTTGTTGGCTTGTTGCTCTATGTAGACTCTGTTGCTGAGAGACGAAAGTGAGAAACAAGAAATATGGGATTGGTCCTTTAGGATTTTTAGGTCTAAATCATGAAATTTCATTTAACATGCTCCTAATTTATTTATTTTTAATATGGCCCCCTGACTTCTTGAAAATTCAGTGGGGGCATGTGCCCCTCCTGTCCCATTGCTGGGTCCGCCCCTGACGGTCGTTAAGTGAAGGTTAAAGTCACTCTACGATAGAGTGAAGTGCTCAAAGAGAATTTTACAATCATTGAGTGAAGACTGAAGTTACTCTACGATCGTAGAGTGAAGTGCGAACAAGAGAACTTTATGATTGTTGAGTGAAAATTGAAGTTACACTACTATCGTAGAGTGAAGTGTAAACAAGAGAACTTTACGATAGTTGAGTGAATACTGAAAACTATCTATTAGGATTAGGGAGTTTTAAAAAACTTTATCAGTCAGTTCTCCTGTAAAAGAGATCCACTCTAATTTCATCACACACACACACACACACACACATATATATATAGTCCCCTTCAGTTGAGGGATCCCTCAAATAGTGTTATTTGAGGGATGGGTCAACAACCGTTGGATCTGTTTGTGGTGGGCCAGGAGTGTCTGAGATTGTTTTACATCTTTTAACCCTTTTTCATCCTGGCCCACCACAAACAGATCCAACGGTTGTTGACCCATCCCTCAAATAACACTATTTGAAGGATCCCTCAACTGAAGGGGACTATATATATATATAATCAAGTTAATTGCATGCCAGCCTCAATGGACTAAGTTTTAAACCTAAAATTGGATTTTAAAAAAACAACAAATATGGTAAAGGTGGTGTTTACCAATTGGCTAAATGTAATGAATCTATGAGGTCAGAGTTCTATCTTTATATATTTTGTTTATCCATCTCCATTAATTAAGTGGTGTACCTATATCTATATTATAAAGTTTTTGACTTGTTTTAATTGCTTTTTGGTGTAATTGAATCACACCATAATTTTATTTTATCTCTCTTAATCTCTTAACCCCTATTTTATTTCTATTAACCTCTCACATTATTAAAGCATGTCTCTTCTCACTATCTTTTTATTTTATTTTAAACATGATCTGCTAATAAAATTTTTATTTTTTTAATTGTTGGGCTGTGGATATTTGGGGCCGGTTGAGTCTTATTTATTTTGGGCTTTCCGGGTCAAACTCATGTTTACTCTTGGAGCATTGGGCTATTATCTAAGTGATTGTTTATATAAAGCTTGGGCTAGAGGTGGTAGTGGAGGACAGGTGGCAGTTCCTGGGTGAGTAGCTTATTAAAGAAGGGTTAGCTAAAAAGGGGTTTAGCAGGCGGCTGATTGATTAGATGGGCTAAGCTGTTTTAAGCCTCCTTCATTAATGAGGAATTGACATAATGTTGACTTAGTGGGGAGCAAAGTATGATAAAGCATGCATGCAGCTAGTTGACGTAAGCATCGGGGGAAAACATGCAAAGTTGGTGAGATAGTATATGAGTACTTAGCACCACACAAAAAAAAGTAACTACATATTTTTTCTCTCCAGACACTAGAGCACATAACCTCCATTATTAACCTTTTCTCCGGTCTATACTCATTCTCACACCGGAGCGATCCCCAGCGGCCCAAACCGTCGAGATCCGGTGCTGACGTGTTCATTGTGCAGGATTAGGCGTGCTTTTCGTGATTGAGGCGCGTGGCGAGATCTTGACGTTAACATTGGCGCTAGAAAGAGGGGCTCTTTAGTGTTTCTGATTTTCAATCACAACTTACTGAACGTCTTACATCGGAAGCCATGGTGAAAAGTAAAATGTTTACAGCCGAAGGGCAACCGACGACGGCAAGTTCTTCCTTACAGAGGGTTTCGGTGAAAGATAGGCTGGGTCCCTCAAAAAGTATTCATGATAGACTTGGGTCACAGGAGGCTCTGGGAGGTTCTCAGGCCAGAGACCGTGGTGATACCAAGAGGAAGTTATTTTTTACTGCTAGTAAAGGTCCTGACAAGGATCGAAAAAGGATGGTAGGCACACCGCCTAGGACCCAACACCGAGAAGGTCAGGCAAACAAAATTTCTACCTTGGCAAAGATGGCACAAGAGACCGACACGGCTTTGAAAACACTTTTGCAGCAAAGGGAGGAGATCTCTAAACAGATGGTTCTTGTGGCTGAGAAAGAAAATGAGGCATCCAGTTACACTCGACCGGAAAGACGAGGTAGGTCACCAGGTCGAAGAGCAAGGAGGGATGAATATTCTAGGCAGACTGAGAGTGGGTTTTGTAGTCATTCTCCTGACAAAAGACGAAGTGGGTCACGAGAATATTCTCCCGAGACTTGGAAAAAGGTGCCCCGTATCGAATATCGCAGGAACAGTAGAAGGGATGGGCGTCGAAGCCGTTCAAGAAGTTATTTTCCAAAGAGCCCGAAAAGGGTACACCACACTAGGGGTTCTCACTCTGGCCGAAGTAACAGACGAGGTTCTTCGAGATCGCCTAGTTCGGATAGAAAAGGTTGAACTAAACATAAGAAGATGAATTCTCCAGTGAAAGAAGTTGCTTCGCCACCCGGGGGAGTAGAGGACCTGGCGAAAGAGATGAAAGAACTTCGAAAGCAGCTAACGGAGGTTTAGCAAGGGAAGAAGACTTCGAACAAAAAGGCGTCTCCCTTCTCATCGGAAATTCTGAAGGAGAAAGCAGATCCTAGCAAGAAGCTGCCTCATATGGAAAGTTATGATGGTTCTGGGGATCCATATGACCACAGTCAAGCATTTGACAGGCTGATGGATTATTATGATTATTCGGATGCTGCTAAGTGTCAGACATTCAGATTGACATTGAGAAAAGACGCGAGACAGTAGATGGGGACTCTGGCTTCGAATTCGATTGCGTCGTGGGCGGATCTGTGTGACAAGTTCCATGCTCGCTTCGGGAGCAATAAGAGAAGGGAAAAGCCCACGGGATCGTTGGCTCAAATAAGGCGGCAAGGCATGTTGTAGATGTGATCTCTGGGGGTAACATGGGCAAGGTTGCGGGGAAGAAAAGACGAGGATATCTGGACTCGGTGATGACTCTGGCAGCCAAGCCTCTGAAAGCTGAAAGGGCATACCCGGGCTCCGTAATCTCTTTCACAGATGAAGATTTCCCTTCGGAACCTATCGACCCACATGAAGGAGCCTTGGTGATCACTGCACAAGTCGGTTTGGTGGATATGAAGAGGATGATGATTGACAATGGCTCTTCGGTGGATATTCTATATGCTCATTCTTATCACCGGATGCCTTTGGATGGTCAGAAGATGGAAATTGGGCAGGAGGCCCCTTTATATGGTTTCAGCAACGATCCAGTCAAAGTAGCAGGGACCATTGAATTGCCAGTTGTCTTCGGAACGGTTCCCCAACAGGTTCAAATTATGTGTAAATTTTACGTCGTATATGTAGATTCAACTTATAATGCCATTTTGGGGAGACCTACTTTAACAGCTTTGCAGGAAGTTACTTCAATTTCCCACTTCAAAATTAAGTTTCCTACGCCCCATGGAGTTGGCGAAGTTGTAGGAGATCTGGACTTGGCGAGGAGGTGTTATCGAAATGCTCTGATCACTTCGGGAGTAGGAGTCAGCAAGCAGAAACATACCATGGCCATTGAAATGGAATCATTTACAGAAAATGGAACGGAACCATTAGTCATGCCCGCGGGGGAGACCGAAGAGATCGAGTTAGTTCCGGGAAGGAAAGAGAAAACTGTGAAAATCGGTTCAGGATTGCCAGAGCCTTTTCTAACAAATTTGATGGAGTTGCTCCGGTGTTATGCCGATGTTTTTGCTTGGGTTCCTAGTGACATGCCTGGGGTGAGTCGAAAAGTGGCTGAGCACAGATTGCAAGTGGATCCAGCTAAGAAGCCAGTTCGGCAAAAGAAAAGGATTTTCGCGCCAGAAAGACAGAATAATTGACGAGGAGGTAGCCAAGTTACTAGTTGCAGATTTTATCTTCGAGATTGACTACCTGGAATGGATGGCAAACGTGGTTCTGGTACAGAAGCATAATGGAAAATGGTGAGTTTGTATAGACTATACTGATCTGAATAAGGCGTGTCCGAAGGACTTCTATCCTCTACCTCATATTGACCAACTTATTGATGCAACTTCGGGGTATGCCTTGCTGAGCTTCATGGATGCTTTTTCGGGATATCATCAAATTTTTATGTGCAAGGAGGATATTTCGAAGACAGCTTTCATTACTTATCGGTCGGTATATGCTTACAAAAAAATGACGTTCGGTTTGATAAATGCTGGAGCTACGTATCAGAGAATGATGAACCGCGTCTTCACAAAGCAGCTCGGGAAGAATATGGAGGTCTATGTTGATGATATGATTGTTAAAAGCATGTCAGTTCGTGGTCATCTGGATGATCTAGAGGAGTGTTTTCAGACGATTCGTCATTATGATTTGAAGCTGAATTCGACTAAATGCACTTTCGGACTGGGAGTAGGCAAGTTTTTGGGATATTTGGTCAGCAAGAGGGGTATCGAAGCCAATCCAGAGAAAATCCAAGCTATGTTGGACATGAGATCCCCACAGTCGTACAAGGATGTCCAGCGTTTAACTGGTAGAATAGCATCGTTGCGGAGGTTCATGTCTAAATCGGCAGAAAGGTGCTTGCCGTTCTTTAACACATTGAAAGGGCCGAAGAATGCGAAGACGTTCCAATGGACTTCGGAGTGCGAGGAAGCTTTCCAAGGAATCAAGAGGTACTTGTCTTCGGCACCTCTGTTGGTGAAGCTAGTTCCTACTGAACCTTTATATTTGTATCTGGCTGCAAGTTCGTTGGCAGTAGGAGCAGTTTTGGTGCGTGAGGTTGGGGGTAAGCAGCACCCAGTTTACTATGTAAACCATGCCCCTAGGGACGCAGAAATAAAGTATCCAAACCTTGAGAAGTTTGCATTTGCTTTGGTCATTGCTAGTAGAAAGCTTCGGCAGTACTTCCAAGGTCGGGTAATAGTGGTATACACGGATCAGCCACTGAAGAAAGTGCTGGGAAAGCCAGAGGTTTCGGGGAGACTTGTTGCGTGGATGATGGAATTATCTCAGTTCTTCATAGAGTACTATCCACAGACAGCTATTAAAGGCCAAGCCTTGGCTGATTTTGTGGTAGAATGCTCATTTTCTGAAGCTGATGGGAGCCTAAACGAAGTGGAGAGATCTACGGAAACGGTGGCTACACTTCAGCAGGCGCACGATTCTTGGACCTTATATGTCGATGGATCTTCTACTTCGGACCTTAGTGGTGCCGGGATCATTCTGACAAGTCCGGAGGGATTCAAAGTGCAGCAAGCTATCAGATTTGAATTCAGGGCAACGAATAATGAGGCTGAATACGAGGCAGTGCTAGCAGGGTTGCGTCTGGCCAAGAGTCTGGAGGTTCAGAAGTTGATTATTTACAATGATTCTCAACTGGTCATCAAACAAGTTTCGGGGGAATATGAAGCTCGAGGCTCTAAATGGTCAAGTATCTTACAGAATTGAAAGATCGACTTCAGTACTTCGGCTCGTGTGAATTTCAAGGTGTTGGTCGAACTGATAATTCAAACGATGATGCATTGTCGAAGCTGGCTATAACTGAATCAAGCGCTTTTGACGGGACAGTTTACTTGGAAATCCTGAAACAAGCCAGCATCTAACATAGGGAAGTAATGTGCGTATAGCGGTCTAATTATTGGATGACCCCATACATAAACTATCTAGCAGATGGCATACTACCTTCAGATTAGATGTTGGCTAAGAAGGTGAGATACAAAAGTACAAACTTTATACTTATTGATGAAGATCTGTATTGAAGGGCTTATTCCTCTCCATTGCTGAAGTACTTGGTTCCGTCTGAAGCTGAATATACCCTTCGGGAGGTTTCATGAAGGTATATGTGGTGATCACATGGCCGTGAAGTCGTTAGCGTATAAAGTGCTTCGTCAAGGATTTTATTAGCCAACAATTTTCAAAGAGGCTACCGATTATGTGAAGAAATGCCTGAAATACCAGTTGAATAGTCCAATCCCACATCAGCCACCAGAAGAGTTATACTCGGTTTTATCTCCTATACCTTTTGCTGTCTGGGGGGTAGATATACTGGGTCCACTCCCGAAAGTGAAAGG
This sequence comes from Panax stipuleanatus, assembly GCA_020205555.1. Lineage (NCBI taxonomy): Eukaryota > Viridiplantae > Streptophyta > Magnoliopsida > Apiales > Araliaceae > Panax > Panax stipuleanatus. The sequence continues at coordinate 132,829,149 of CM035124.1, forward strand.
TCAGGTCAATTTTGTTATAGTGGCAATTGATTATATGACTAAGTGGGTAGAGGCGAAGCTGCTTCGGCTGATAACGGAGCAAGAATGCTTGAAATTTCTGAAGGAGTCAGTAGTATTCCGATTTGGTATTCCTATGGTGGTAATTTCAGATAATGGACGCCAGTTCGTGGGATCAAAATTTGAGGCATTCTTGAAGGAGTTAGGAATTCAGCATCGAAAGACTTCGGTTGCTCATCCACAATCTAATGGGCAAGTTGAGGTGACTAACAGAATACTCCTAAATGGGATCAAGAGAAGGCTGGATGATGCCAAAGGAAGATGGCCTGAAGAATTACTTAGCATGCTATGGTCATACCGAACTACGCCAAGGACTACAACGGGAGACTCCCCATTTAGACTGGCATACGGTTCTAATGCTCTAGTTCCGGTGGAAATTGGATCTACAAGTCTTCGGGTCAGTCAGTTTAAAGAATTGTATAATGATGAGGGACTCAAAGCCAACTTAGATCTGCTCGAAAAAGTCCGAGAGGCAGCCTTGATAAAATTGGCTACATATCAACGTCGTGTGGCTAAATACTACAACAAAGGGGTAAAGCTTCGAAGATTCGAAGTTGGGAATTTTGTTCTTTGGGAGGTAGAAGCTTCTACACCTCAAAATATGGGTAAACTCATGCCAAATTAGGAGGGCCCTTCTGAAGTCATTAGCGTACCGAAGCCCGAAACTTACCGGTTGCGAGCCTTAGATGAGTCTGAGATTAAGAATACTTGGCATGCTAGAAGGCTCCTCAAATATTTTCAGTAGAGCCAGTGTCAAAGCCCGGAAGTCTGTAACTACTACGACAATTATCAATAAAAGTGGCTTTTTTCTCCAATGATGGCTTTTCTTCCTGATAGTTATAAGGTTGGATCCCTTCGACTTTTTTGACAAGCGAAGAGGAATATTTTTTGGGTTGAACCTGTTCGGCTGTTGGAGAGAACGAGGTTTCCAGCTTGGTATAAGGTTGGATTCCTTCGTCTCCTCGTAGCGAAGCGAACTATTGATGGTCCAACCCGTTCGGCTCTCGGAGAGAACGTGGTCGCCAGTTATAAGGTTGGACCCCTTCGACTTTTTTGACAAGCGAAGAGGAATATTTTTTGGGTTGAACCTGTTCGGCTCTCGGAGAGAACGAGGTTGCCAGCTTGGTATAAGGTTGGATTCCTTCGTCTCCTCGTAGCGAAACGAACTATTATTGGTTGAACCCGTTCGGCTCCCGGAGAGAACGAGTTCGCTAAGTTATAAGGTTGGATCCCTTCGTCTCCTCGTAGCGAAGTAAAATATATTTTTGGCTGAACAAGGTTGGATTCCTTCGGCCTTAGGACGACGAAGTGAATATTTTTTGTCTAACCCCTTAGGCTCTCGGAGAGAACGGGATTACCAAATTGTTATAAGGCTGGATGACATTACAAGTTCTTCGGAACTAATGTTCTTATTGAAAGATCGGTGAATTATTCATTTCAACAATGGCATATAATACTCTTCGGTAATGAGTAAGTCTCATCTTATAGTGTTACTTGATTTTATTTGAAGTGTTAAGCTCAGATTGTATATTGTTTAAATAACAGTATAATTTAAATTGAAAAGGAGTAAAAAAAGATAAGATATATTTCATTAAATATAATAAAGAAATTACATTATCGTTGAAATTTGTACAAGTTTATAAGAGATAGATTATCTTCGCCATCACCCTTCGTCTTCGTCATCGGAAGAGTCAAGGAGTAATGGATTTAGAGAGGCAGCAGCTAGTTTTGCTTTGCCTTTGCTTCGGGCCTGTTCATAGCCCTCGGCATACATCTGAACTATTTCATTTATTAACTCGGTGGATTTACGGTATTCAGTTTAAACTTCTTTTCGAAGCTCCTCGGTAAGAGGGGTGCCGGCCAATTTAAGGTCGCGAAGTTCCTTCTCAACTTTGCCCATTAGGTCAAATTGTCGTTCCTCGGACTTCTTGGCCACGACGAACGCTTGGTTAGATTTTGATTATTCTGAGTTAGTTGCTCGTTGGCCCGTCGCAAACCTTCATTTTGTTCAACAGTTCTTTGTTGAAGGGCTTCGGCTGCTGCCAGTTGTTCCTTCATCTTGGCAAGATCGTTTTGGAGACCTTTACAGTTGAAGCGGATATTTTTGTGTTCACTCCTCTCCTTTGCCAGCGCAGACCTTAAAATGGCATTTTCTCTTCAGGCCGCCTTTTCTTCGGCTTCGGCCTCTTTATACCTTTGATAGAGACGCCCGAAGATTCTATTTGCCTGCAGTTATCCTGAGTTAATACAATGCCTAAAGAAGATATTTGTAAGCCGAAATGGTTAAATACTTACTCTAGCCTGGTTAGTCATGCCTTCTTCTATCAGATCAACAATGGAGCTGTTGCCGAACCGATGGTTGTCTGTGTCCAGAACGAAAGACTTATAAAGATGTAGATGGAAGTCTTCGTTCTGATTAGGCCATAAGCTAGGCGATCGAGAATCACCAGACATTGACCCAAAGAAAGAAGGGTTTGATCGTTGTGGAGAGGGTATTGGCTGGTCCTTAGCTAATGATTGGTCATCTGAAGGATGTTTTTTCTTTCGAATAAGAGGAGAACTGGGTTAAACCTCAAATTCATCAAGTTCGGTGGGCGAAGGTGGAGGTGGATGTTGATTCGATTCAGAAGGAGGTACTCTCAATTCTTCGGTTGTGAGAGGTATAATGTTGACTTTAGCCTTTCGCTTCTTGGTGAGGAGGACCTTAGTACGATCAGCGATAGGCATGTCGAGGAGGCTCTCGGTAAGGACAGGGGCTAGAGTATGTCTGGGCTTTCTAGCAGCTCTATTTTTTCGACGAGGCTGGCTAGACCCTTCGGCAGGGTTTAATTCGGCCGTTGGGGGTTCGGTATGTTGGGCTTCGGAAGCTTGTGCTTCAGTTTCTTGATTTTTGGGAGAATCTTGGGTTGGTTGGACAGAAAGGAACTGTTTTAAATCCCTTCGGTCAGGAGAAGAAGGCCTAATCAAGGACACTGTACACAAAGAAAAATATTTCAGAATAGTGATCGAAGAAAAATTGAAAAATTATACAAGAATTGGGTTCAGAACTTACATTTATGGTTGAATAGCCAGGCGTGCTTACTTAGAAGGGTGAAGCTCCATTCCTTCATGGGAAGCTTCTCCATAAGCTTCGCTATCTCCCTTATGCGATCTTCGGGAAGATCACCAAGATCTGCAGTGGCGTGCGCAGAGGTGGTCCAATCGAGAATAGAAGAGATTTCGGGTCCTTTGACGAAGAACTATTTTTCATACCATTTCTTGTTACTCGAAGGTGTGTCCATCAAAGGGTGTTTCCCGAACTTGGAATTATGTTTTGGGGCTTGTTTACCCAGCACCTTGAAGCCCTGTTCGCGAGATTTGCCAAAGACGAAAAGGGTGAAGAAAAAGTCAACGGAGGGGGAGACCTCTACTTCACTGCAGAAAGCAATGAAGGCCAGGATGTGGATGTAGAAATTGGAGACCAGTTGGGCAAATTCCACGCCCATGAATCCTAGAAGGGTAATGATGAAAGTATGAAGAGGAAATCGGATTCCTCTTTCTAGAAAAATGAGAGGCATGGCGGTCCAGCCGTCGGGACGATGATACATTCGGTCGGAGAGGGCAGGTGCTTTCACATGGTGGGTGTCTGGAATCAAATAGCGATGGGGTGTTGTTCCTCATCCTCAAAGTTGAAAGGAGGGGGTACAAAGATGGGGGGTGTAGGATTTTTGCTAGAAGATAGAACAGACCTTGGGTTTGGAGAGGTCGGGTTGGAAGAAGGAGGAATCTCAGACGTCAGGTTAGGGTTTTCTGTGTTTTGGAAAGTCATTGTTGACAGATTGATTGAAAGAGAAAGCCAGAAGAAGAAGAAAGCTAGAGAGTCTTTGAATTTCAAATGGGCAGGCAAAGCTATCTAAGTTGGAGATTCGGGGATTTTATAGAGTAGTCTTTTCGATAATTTACGAAACCCAAAGGCTGCGCATTCAATAAAGGTAATGATAGAGATGCAGATTTGGTGCCTGAATTTGAACTCGAAGGGTTAACAGCTGGCGGTTCTTTTTAAAATTGAAGAGTTGGCGTCTGACGGTGGATTTGAGGAGTTGGGGGTCCGTATTCGGTTCTGGGTTTTCTAAGTGGACTTAGCAGAATCTGTTCGAATTCTTTTTGGTGGTTGGGCCGGACTCTTATACTCTTTCATCAAACACTCTGTTTAATAAAAGACTAGGGGACAATGTTGGGCTGTGGATATTTGGGGCCGGTTGAGTTTTATTTGTTTTGGACTTTCCGGGTCAAACCCATTTTTACTCTTGGAGCATTGGGCTATTATCTAAGTGATTGTTTATATAAAGCTTGGGCTAGAGGTGGTAGTGGAGGACAGGTGACAGTTCCTAGGTGAGTAGTTTATTAGAGAAGGATTAGCTAAAAAGGGGTTTAGCAGGCGGCTGATTGATTAGATGGGCTAAACTGTTTTAAGCCTCCTTCATTAATGAGGAATTGACATAATGTTGACTTAGTGGAGAGCAAAGTATGATAAAGCCTGCATGCAGCTAGTTGACCAAAGCATCGGGAGAAAACATGCAAAGTTGGTGAGATAGTATATGAGTACCGAGCACCACACAAAAAAAGGTAACTAAACATTTTTTTTCTTCAGACACTAGAGCACACAACCTCCATTGTTAACCTTTTCTTCGGCCTATACTCATTCTCACACCGGAGCGATCCCTGGCGGCCCAAACCGTCTAGATCCGGTGCTGACGTGTTCATTATGCAGGATTAGGCGTATTTTTCGTGATTGAGACGAGTGGCGAGATATTGACGTTAACATTAATAATAAAAATTAAGAGTGCATGGAATTATTGGAGAGAAATAGGGTCACGAAGAAGTACAATAATCACGCTACGCGTATTATTCTTTGGTTGTTAAAACATACTTATTGTGATGATTAGCTAGGCCACCTAGCAACTGAAATTTATACATGATTTGCAGTTTGAAATATATTTGCACATTAGAACATTATTTATTCTTATTCTTTATTTGAGATATATATAGTCTTTGTTTATGCACACTTTTATTTGCACTAGTAACTGATTTTATATTTATTTTTTTCACATAAATTGGGGGTCGAATTAAATTATTCGGTACAACCTTCAATTTTATTATTTTATATGTTTTTGAATATGTTTATATTTGTACTTAGAGGATTCAAATTCAGACTATTGAGAAATTGGTGAAAACTAAATATTTATGAAGATTTAGAAAGGGGAGGCAATGTTATATTGTGTGTAATAATTAGGGAACAAACCTACCATCCATCAGAAAGCCTTTCATTACCAACACCAGTTTCTATCCTATATCATCAATGGGATGTTACATGATTTCGACACCAAATTTGTATTCATGGATGATGGGTTAACTTTCAATGGCCATAGTAGTTTGTATCCATCTAGAAAGAGATGACAGATTACAAATTATTAATTGTATCATTAGATCTAAAAAGGGAGGACGAATGCCAAATAGTAGATGAAGAAAAATAGTATTGTTGTGTTTGAGGAGAGAGAAGAAATGACCTAAATGTGTAATATCATATGTATATTAACCACACAACGTTTGTTGTTAACTAAATATGTATATAGTTATTCAACTAAGGTTGACCTGGGGTGGAAGGAGCACTGGCCGCTTAAGCAAGTGATCTCGGTTTTTATTTCTTGTGAATGCAGCAGCTAAAAGTGAAGTCGTTTTTGAGCTTTTGTGGACGCAACAGCTAAAAGTGTGAGGTTAAAGATACCTTGAAAAACCAAAAAAAAATTATCTACCTAGGATTCTGGCCCTCTTTACCACTACTGTAAAGTAGAATGGTTGCATCCCTCTTCTATTTTTGAAATATATATATCATAAAAATGAAATGAGTGGTTGCATCCCTTTTCTTCTATACTCTTTGATTTTTGATATATATATATATATATCATACAAATGAGTGATTGCCAATTTGACAGAAATATCTTACAAATGAAAGTATGCTTAACATTGTGTAAAATAAATCATACTGCAGCTGGTATTTTCAATTTCTCAAGACAAAAATGCTCATTAACTATATAGAGTGAATAGTCTCTAGTTATTCTTTAAACAATTTAGTATCCAGAATTGAGCAAGCCTGGAGGACAACTGCAAAGAGATGGTGTAATTCGGGTACCAACTCAACTCAAACATTGAAGATTTTGAAGGAATCAACCACAGTGTGCAATTTGTCTTTCATCTTCTCCCATCTCCTCTCATTGGCCCCCGTAGTCAGAGTGTAAAATTTTCCTGCATGACAAAGCCGAACCGATTTTTAGTGAAAAGCAATCGAGTTTATAGTGAAAACTTTATAGTGAAAACGCAGCTTTGAAATGCTCTACACTGCTATCGTGTTCATGTTATTAGAGCATCTCTAGCAGGTCGGTAATGAACAAATCCTAGACTATGGATACAGATCTCGCTCCAGCAGACAGACTAAAGATAGTCCATCAAATTTTCCGGCGAGGTAAAACGACTATATCAAGGAACAAGATTTGGTGGACTATAATTTGGACTAAATTTTTTAATATATTTAAATAGGAGAGATGCTGATGAAGAAGAAGGAGAAGGGAGATGCTGGAGAAGAAAAAAGGGGATTCTGAAGAAAATGAAGGAGACGAAGCGGCTGAAGAAAAAGAAGAAGAAGAAGACGAGAAGGGGCTTTGTCTCCGAGGCATATAAAAAAAATCAGAACCGTAAAATAATAATAACAAAATTGATCAGAATTGTAATAAAAAAAATTAACGGATAGAAATTAGAAAATCTATAAATATGCACAATAATTCAATACATTTTACCATCTCTCAATCAACTACTTCAACCTTTAACAATTGTAAGTATTTTGTTAATAATAGTTTGTATTTTTATATTATTTTAATCTTCATTGATTATTTTAATCTTTTTATATTATAGTCCGCGGGATAGTCCACATGATAGTCCATCTGCTGGAATGATGGAAGACTAAAGGACATCTGCTGATGTCATATGGACAAAATATAATCCAGCAGATAGTCCATCTGCTGGAGATGCTCTTATACCATATTCATCGAAGCATTATAAGTTCCATACCATTCCCAATGCAAATTGTACTGATAGCATGACGAGTAAAGTTTGGGGCTTGAGCAACGAACTCGAATGTGTAATAAGCTTTTCCATCAACATCATGCTGGAACATAATAAGAGGAATAACAAATAAATCATAACTGCATTACATGTATATAAATACATGCATCAACTTATTAGCAGCATATATGCATGGGTCAAGTTAGGACTTTCGAATGGGCATCATATTGTTAATAGACAAATATTTGCTTGACAAAATGTGATCCCACAAAACACAAGCTTCAGAGTGTGATCATAAGTTCATAAGTCATAACCAAACAAAAGAAGCATGGATCAAACAATTTATTTTTACTGCTCTAGGCATCACACTGTAGCATCTAAAGATATATTAGACATATTTAAGCCAAACTTAAGTCACAGGTTGCATTTCTCTAAAGTTAAATGGTAGTTTTGATTCAGTTTGAGATTTAATAAATTTTCGACATAGGCAAACAGACTGGAAGCTCAGGAAGTGTCGCCGAATCCTCTGCCAAGAGTATGGTCAGAAAAAATTTCGGCTAGTCATATATGTGCCTCTATTAATTTAAAGCACTTGGTTATACTCTATATTATCAAAACTCTTGAAGTTTGTAGAGGTATTAAAACAGGGAGTATTATAACTCTTTCAAATATTGTGAATTATATGAACTCCACCTAAACCAATCAGAAGCTCACAAGTATGCTATAATGAAGAAGAAATACAGAATTATCACCTCTGCTGAATCAATTAGCTTTGTCTTTTGGGAGGGAGGAGCCAAGACCTTTTTGATTAAAGCTTCAGCAACCTGAAACCAATTGACGATTCACGGTAATTTTATGTCTGTTAGTATTAAAGATTCATCATCCTTGCAAAATTCTGGTGCACATAAGAACAGCGGGAATCAACACTATTCAGGGAAACTATCAAATATGAATGGCAAATATATATATATATATATATATATATATATATATATATATATATATATATCTGAACAAAGAAAGATAAGGTATGTAATATGTGGCAAACCTCTTTTGGCGAGCCAAGCTCATGAATGTCCTCTTTGCTAGTAGGAAAAACATTTACACTGACGTTTTCCAATGGTTCAATAACGTCTTTGAATACTTTGTCTTGTCCTTCAATCACTATTTCCTGGATCAAATATAAAGAGAGAATAAGAACGATCAAACAAATATGATAAAAAAAAAAGTATATTACAACAAGGATCATTTATTGACACATAACAAGGATAAGTTACTGAAATAAACCACAGAAACTATGCTGACGCATACTTAATAAAGCATCAAAAATGTAGCAATGCATACCTGCCACCCAAACGGATAGACAAAGGAATATCCATCCGTCTTGTCTGTGACTCCCAGAAATCCCTTTGTATTTTCTGCAGCAACTGAGCCATATCAAGGGTGTAGTCTTAGGATATCAGCCATCACTACTGAGGAAATTAACTCACTGCTCAACTTGTAAGCATGCCTTAAATTCCTTTCATTGAAAATTAGGCATGCCTTAAACGCTTCTTAAAATGAATAATAGAACTTCACACGAAGAGGAGAGGGCAAACAGAAACCTCAGAATAGGAACTGTGTGTTACAAGTGACACTTTTTAGAGGGAAGAGGATTACGTACATGATATTGATGTCTGCTCTGTTGACAAAAACCAAGGGACTGCTATTGCCCCAACGGCAAGCAAGTGGCGCCTCCCAGGTTTATCTGAAGGAAAATATCCGATGGTAATACGATCTCATTAGCAAGCTTTAGTTGTAAAGTTAACAGACAGAGAAGTTTATCGTAGGCTCAAAAAAGAGGTTAAAATCACATTTTTGTCGTGTTATTATGTAACACCCCAGTCCCACATCGAAAGATATGGAAAAAATTTGTCTTTGTATAAGAAATTAAGTTGCTACCAATAGTACCTTCAAGTCATGAACTTTTGGGTGAGCCTGTGGTGGGCTAAGATGACCCAAGAAGATACTATTGGGCCAGTGGTTTAAGGCATAATTTGGATAGATTGATTCGATTCGGACTTGGGATTTGACCCGAGATTAGTTCCGGACTCGGGTTGTTTCATATTAACTTAAGATTTCCGAACAAGGATGCAATTCAACTACAGATAGCTTACCTTGTTATGCAGAAAACCTAACGAAAATATCTATCAGATCACTTCAGATAGCAAAGCACGTCTTACCAAACTGTATAGACATACATTTCTCCTACTATAAATTCAAATTCATTTTGTTATATGAATCATAAATTCCACACCTGCATACTTCTTAACCAAATGAAATACAGGGCATGAAGAATATTTCCCACCTTGGTGACAGGAAGTTGAAGCTGCTGCTGATACTTGCTCTGCTTTGACCGGAAGGGGAACACCACCTCTTCGAAACTGTCCATGCCTGTATAACCCTAGCTGATGCATAAATACAACTTATATAAACACGAGGAGAAGAATGAATATAACTTAACTGAATAAAAAGAAAAACAAGAAATATATGATAATGACAAGTGATGTTACAGCTATGGAGAAAAGCATGAGGATTGAGACCTGAGTAGATGAGCTCCGCCACAATGTCTGGTGAATTGAAGGTGATTGTTGCAAAGACACCATTTCTTACTGCTCTATATACAATAGAAAATAAGGAACTTTGATTTGGGTCGGGCAGAGTTTGATCGGAGCATGTACCAGCAAGATGTCATTATCCATTATATTTCTTAGCAAAAAGAGATTCAATTCTGGAACTGTTTACATTGCCTTTCTAGGATTCGATTGTGATGTTTTTAGCAAAAAAGTAATTTTAGATGTTTGGATTCGCTTATGTGGTCAAAATAATCATATTCTGCTAAAATGTGAAACAGTACGAAGGGGGATCTAGTTACCATGAAGTTAACTTCATGGTAAGTTGGTCAATTGACCAATACAGTGCTGACACGTAGAAATCACCTCTCGCCTGCGTGTCGACACTGTATTGGTCAATTGACTAAAGTTAACTTCATCCTAACCACTCCCATGAAGGGGGAGTTTGCTTTTTCAGATTTTTAGAATGCAAATTAGTTGGTTCATTTTTTCCCATTCTCGAATAGCTTCAAACCTTCATGGCAATTGGGGATTTGACAGAACTAAGCTCGATTAAACTTTAAGAAATTTGAATTCAACTTTCTGCTAGCATCCGACTGAAATCACTAACAACCAAGTCCAAGGCCATACTTTGAGAAAACCTAATGGTCCCTATAAAGTGAAACCTCAAGCAGGAAAAAAATCTAATTGAAAGTGTTTTAACATGTGATTCATATACTTCATTATATAGTTCTTTTGTGAGCCTCGCGCTGCAAATTATTCTATGAACTTTTAATAAAGAACATCACCAAAGTTGCCAGAAGCCATATCAGGCTGATATAGAATCCAAACGGGGGAATAATTACCTAAACAGTGACAAATTAATGTAACAATTGAACTCGATTCTCCATCTACAATTGTTCTTTGCTTACGCCGTATCAAATTACAGTTCAGATAATTATAAAATGAAAATTTTTGGTTCATGAATTTGAAGTATATCAAGATAAGGTCAAAACAAAGTAAAAATCAAAATGTGCATCTGTTATTCCCTTATTGTAAGCATAATAATATAACTTCCCAGTATATAATGCTATTGAATGACAGTTATAATAAGCTCATAATACAAACTCATAACAATTCAAAAAGCATATACAACAATTTCTCATTTACTAAGAAGTAAGAAAATTAAAAGAAAACATTTTTTCTGGAAATCTGTCCAAACCCATTACATAATAGCTACATATAAACATATATATATATATATAGTAGTATGAAATTAAAGTGTTTGTTGAACAAGTGGTACCTTGTTCTTGGTGTTCTGGGAAAGAGAGAGAGAAGGAAGCACAGCAGTTGGAGTTGGAGTTGGGTTTTATTGTTACCAGTAGTTCCGCATCAGGATATATCTCTATATCCACTTCTTTATACTCTAAAATACTCTTTTTTGAAAAGACAAAACTATCCTGAAAAGTGGTGTAAATAAACTTAGTGGAGTAGTTACTCAAATTTAGTTCATAAAATTTATTGAGTATAAAATAAGGTTTGATTGAGGTTCGTTTAGCTACCGAGTCGAGCACGATCTCGAATCGAGCCCGAGTAGTTTGAATTTTTCGAACGAATATGATCCGAGTATCAATAGAAAATTATAATTTGAGTAGGTTCGAGTAATTTATCGAACTTAAAAATTTGTTAATATTTGAATCATTTATATTTTGAATCGAGTTTGAATCGAATTTTTAATCGAACAAGTACAAATCGAATCCGAAGTGTTAGCTCATTTTACAAGCTTATAAAAAATTGACTGGATAATAAACAGAAATCCAAATAGCTTTGGGTATACTCGTCTTTTCGGTTAAGTTGGGGGCCCGTGCCAAAAAATAATCGTATGCTTTTTTTTTATAACCATAATACTATGATCTGCCGGTTCTTTGTTTTCATTCACAGTAAACTAATTAAACAAAATTGAATGTTACTTTTGTGCAAAGTAAATGAAGGATGGAATATGATTATTTATATTAATTTATTTTTGTTTTAATTTATTATATTTATGATTAGTATGTTATTTAATTTATAAATAATTAATTATAAAATAAAATTAATATAAATAATTATATTTTATTTATTATTTTTACAAATAAACATAAGTACTTAAAATTATTTAGCAACTACAAAAAAATAATAATAAACATTTAAGTTTTGGTGGGAATTTGGTGAGGAAAAAAAAAGAATTCTCTTTTGATATGTGAAAAGTGAAAACAGAAAGGAAAGAGAAGATAATTTATTTATTTAATAATAATAATAATAATATGGCATTAGATGAAGCCTCACCTTAGTTACAGTGCTATAATCCGCATCATAGCATTGATCCTCTCTAGGTTTACCAGTGGCTGCTCCAGAGTGTAGACTGTAGACGACGCATAGGCTGAAACAGACGATGAAAATGCCTAGACCCTCGACGCCATTAACGCCGCTCCAACTCCGTCACCTCTTCTTCCGTTGCTTCTCTTCCTCCTCCTCAACTCCGTCACCCCATCTCCATCAACAACTTTCTCTCTCTAAACCCTCTTCCTTTCTCTCTCCAAATCTCCCCCCCAAATCTCTTCCCCTAAACCCATTTTCTGTCTCCTCTCTTAAACCCTTTTCTTCTGTAACTAAAAACCCACAAAATGAAGAAGAAATTATTTCCAGTTCTCTCTCCTCTGAGCTCCTCAAAGAATCTGGTTCAGAAGAGTCTATTTCTCTTCCTCAACGCCTTGATTTCAGTTTCTCTCACATAAAACTAACCCCTACCTTGATCCTCTCCACACTCAATCTTTCCCCAGATGCTGGCCGCTCTGCTCTTGGATTTCACAAATGGGTTTTTTCAAGACCCAATTTTGAACCCACTGATGAAATTATTTCGTACTTTGTCAATTATTTTGGCCGCCGGAAAGATTTTAAGGCGACCCATGAAGTTCTTGTTGATAGCCGTGGGGTTACCGGTGCTAAAACCCTTGAATCTTCGATTGATCGCCTGGTTCGGGCTGGGAGACCCACGCAGGTAGTTTCGTTTTTCGATTCAATGGAGAATGATTATGGGTTTGTTAGAAATTTTGATTCTTTGAAGTTGATTGTGTCTAAGTTGTGTGAACATGGGTTTGCTAGTTATGCTGAGAAAATGGTTAAGAATTTGGCTAATGAGTTTTTTCCAGATGAATATATATGTGATGTGCTTATTAAAGGGTGGTGTGTTGATGGGAAATTAGAAGAAGCTAAGAGGTTAGCTGGGGAGATGCATAGGGGAGGGTTTGAGATTGGCGCCGTTGCTTATAATGCCATTCTTGATTGTGTGTGTAAGCTTTGTAGGAAGAAGGATCCTTTTCGGCTTCAATCTGAGGCTGAGAATGTACTAGTTGATATGGATGTGGCAGGTGTTCCGCGAAATGTAGAAACGTTTAATGTGTTGATTACTAATTTGTGTAAGATTAGAAAGACTGAGGATGCGGTGAATTTGTTTCAGAGAATGGGTGAATGGGGATGTATTCCTGATGAGACTACTTTTCTTGTTTTGATTAGAAGTTTGTATCAGGCTGCCAGGGTAGGAGAGGGGGATGAGATGATTGATCGGATGAAATCTGCTGGATTTGGGGATGCTCTTGATAAGAAGGCGTACTACGAGTTTCTGAATATTTTGTGCGGAATAGAGAGGATTGATCATGCCATGAGTGTTTTTGCTAAGATGAAGGAGGATGGTTGTAAACCTGGGATTCAGACTTATGATTTGTTGATGAAGAAATTATGTGCTCATGGGAAGGTGGATAAGGCAAATGCTCTTTTTAAGGAAGCTGAAAATAGTGGGATTCAGGTGACACCCAAACCTTATAAATTGGACCCAAAATTTGCAAAGAAACCTACTGTTGCGAAAAAAGAGAAAAAGCGGGAAACACTGCCTGAAAAGATGGCAAGGAAACGGAGAACTCTTAAAAAGATCCGTCTAAGTTTTGTGAAGAAGCCAAAGAAAACAATGCGCAGAGCCTTTTGATCACTTCCAAAGTTTTGCATATGATTTAACCGGAAACCACAAGTGGTATGATGAAATTGAGTTCCTTTGTAAAACTCTGGTTACCTTTTATATTTCTCAGTATGATTTTGTTGTCTGGCAACAGTAGAAATAACATTCAGGATAGAACTTTTGTTTCATTCTTTGCTTCATATGAAATTAGAGCAAAATTTCCTTTGTACTTGAGAAGTAAACCAATTAGACTTGGTATCTGTAGTATCCTGCAAACATTAAAATATATCTGTTGCATCAGTCTTCAAAGTTTCATATGTAGCCTTCTACCTTTTGCTGCGTTGTCACTAGACTAGAATTTGTAGGACTTCTGGCAATAGGGAAAAAATGAGAACTTCTATTATTTATTTATCTACATATTGTTGCAGTATTTCAGTTTATGCTTATTTGTGGGTCAGCTTGTTATGGTACATGCATTTAGGCTCAATCTGTGAGCCTTTTGCGTAGTTTCATGTGTTGTCTTCTGGAATTCTCAAATAGTAAATGTTCCTTGTATTTTTATACCGGCCGTTGAGTTATACTAATTTGCTCACCTAAACCGATATGACGGACATAAAGCAGAGCGAGTAAGAGATTCTCCAAGTTTATATGAGAAGAAAATATCACATATGGTTATCAGATATATGGGTTCCTGGTGACATTTATACGCTAGGTGATGTTTTGGTGATTGAAATTATGTATTATGTGATTGAATGTGTGTGGTCTCATTACAAGTATAGGTATAGAAATTTTTTGTAAAACTTAACTACGAAATCACTATTCATAAAAACGCTAAATAACTATTCACAAAATGTAAAGTCAACTTTGGAAAAGTCAACAATTTTTGGCTAACTGGATTAGTTAGGAAACCTAACTAGAAGACTAATTAGAAAGTAAACTAAGTTGTATTAACCAAATTAAGTGAAATTTGGTTATGGTGTAGGGAAAGGGAGGGTTTTTTGGCCAATATGAAAGTATGTAATACTTACAAGCTTGAAAGTATGTAATACTTGCAAGCTTGTAAGCTTGTAAGTATTAATACTTTGTAGAGTTAGTCATCAAATTGATTTTTGCTTACTATGAGTGTTGTCAAGCAAAGGGAGGTGAGATGTGGCTCAATGTTTTGCTTGAGGTGTGGTGTCTAGCTTTAAGAGGTGAGATGTGGCCTCTTGTATGGCAAGTTATTGTTGCAAGACACAAGTGATAAGGCTTGATCTTGTTGGCCAATTGCAAGTGGTGGATTTGTTAGGCATTGGCCACTTTGGTTGATTGTGGGGTGATGACTATTATATTCTAAGTGTTGGATGCCTATAAATAAGACCCTCATGTCATGCTAAATAACCTTCATTAAATTCCAAATCAATTCTAAGAGAGAGAATAGTAAGTATACTTATAATTGAGAGTACATCAAGTCTTGCTTATTCAAGATAAACGTACAGTTTGCAACTTCAAGAGATTGATCGAAAAGACGCAAAAATTAGCTTAAACTATAGAACCGGAATCAGGCAAGTTTTTCAGACTATGTGCAAGTTTTTTCGGACTTTGTGCAAGATTCTAACTATTTTTATGTGCAACGATGTGCTATAAAACTGTTCTGAATTTCAGTTGTTGTGTGAAGTTAGTTGTGATATGTGAATTACTTGAATAACTTGAGTATTGTGAATTCTATAACTTAGGCAGTGTGAACCCTATAACTTGGGCAATGTGAACCCTATAACTTGAGAGTAGTGTGAACTCTATTATTTGTATAAACTTGAGAATTGTGAAATGAGTTGTCTGTTAGACTTGTTGAGCATTTGTGCTCATTCTTGCGAATAAAATCTTATTTGCAGTTAAGGAAGAATTATCAACAGAATATGACAGTAAAGAGAAAGTGAAAGAAGAATAGTTAGGTCAAGAGAGATTATTATTGTTGTATTTTTTTTATGTAATAGAACTTAAAGTTGTAATAACTTTGGAGATATGATTTAAAGGGTTGGGAATTATTATAAGAATGAATTGTTTGTGTACTGTACATTTAAGCTAGTAAATGTAGGAGTCATTTAATTATGTTAGATTAACATTATTGATAATGTTCAGAAAGTTCTGTCTTGAAAAGGGGGGAGTCATTTAATTATGCTAGATTAACATTATTGACATTGTCTAGAAAGTTCTGTCGAGAAAAGAGGTTAGGTTATCTAATTGCGCGCCAATAAGGAGAAATCCTATCGGAAAGTCCCCTTTTTCATGGGAACTGACTGGTTGCTAATATTGAAAGTCTAAGGTAGATAAATGGTGCTGAAGTTGAAAAGAAGGATTTAGTGTTGGATTGAAGTTATGGAATACTCAAGAGGAAGTAGGGTTGGAGGAGTTGCATCTTTAATGCATTAGAATAAGTTGTAATTTTTATGACTTTGAGATGTAAGCGAAAATTGTAAAGTTTACGATTCTGGAATAAAGAGTATGGTGTTAAGTTTTTAATTAAATGAGTTTTTATCAAGTATATTGTTGGTGAATGTTATGGAAGATGATGATTGGTACGCACAAGATCCGCTGGGGAAAGCACTCGAATTTTCGGGGCGTTGCATTACCTCTATTTTATTTCAATTTTAGTGGGCATTGTCACCAAGAAGCCTCTCATCAAGTAAGTTGACTTGGAAAAGGTTACGTCATATCTAAATGTGAAAATTTTAGTTTTATTACTTTAAAATTCTTGCTTTGGGAAACCCAGCTTGGGTTTGTTGTGGGCTTGTGAATGGTTGATCTCAAGTGTCTTTTTGTTCTTGTAACTATTGTTGCAAACCATTACCATAGAGAGCACAAGAAAAAGGGAGAGACAGACAGATTGATCTCTCCTCATCCTGCACTCAAAACCACTCGGTCTCTTTTTGGGCATTACATCTCTTAAAAAATTTCTCCCAAGATAGTATTGGTATATATTTACAGTAAGCATAACAGGATGATCCAAAACAGAGAAGTTACTGCTACTGTTGTTGATAATTGAATCCGATTTGTGTAGGCAGAATTTGGTAAGATTGGGTATGCATCGGGCGGAGGAAGCTGACATTCTTCGCCATTAAAGTAAACTCTTCGAGGAAATGCCCATCCTTGCTTGAATGTGAACGTGTCTCTGTTCTTCTGCAGAAGCACTTCAGACTGGACATTTCCCGTGGCTCCGGCTTCCATTAGTAAGTCATTGTAGAATTTCATCCCATAAAACATACCACTGTCATCTGCATTTATATTCATGGAAAAGATGTCATAATACAATTTCGTAATCATATATTATGGATCCAGATTCATAATTTGACTCACTTATGGATTGGTAGGGGACAAGAGGCTTGTAATCGAAGCTGAAAACTTGAGTGACATTGTTGAGATTAGGGTGTTGTGCCACAAGGGTCCATTGTGTATAGTTCATTCTATAATTGAAATTAGTGATGGCAATCTTTACGCGCCAATACTCCTTATAGTTGAGCTTCACATGCCAATGGACTCGAATTGGGCACATGTGATGAGTGCATTGTAGCAATGCTGCATTATCCTTTCTTGGTGTGTTTATTCCCACTGCATTCAACCGCTTTGAGTTGCTCCTGCATTTCAAAACTCTAAATCAGGACAGAATTCGACATATATTTGTTTTTCGATATTTCTATGTATATGATAGCGGAATGATCCATAACTAGGATTAGATAGAGCAGTATTTTGTGTATTTGCATACAAAAGTAAACCGACTCGTACATTTCTCATATAGATCATAGATGGCTATATATACGCACCAGATGAAATAATGTTATATCTAACATCGACTATAAATCATTCCCCGTAATAATATCTTTAATGAAATGCTTACGGAATGCAGTTATGTTTGTTGTGGCAACCACAAGCGCAAGATGGGCAAGGAGTGATGGTCTGATTGTAGAACGACGAGAAGGAAGCGCAACAAGTTGGGTTCTTGGAAGCCAGAAACTGAGAATAAGTGCAAGTCACATTCCATGTCACTGCACAAATAACAAAAAGCTTAGAGCATCTCCAACAAGGTAGACTATACCATGGATTATATTTAGTCCATATTAACATTAATTCATGGGATAGTCTTTTAATCTTTCCAGCAGATGGACTATTCTATGGACTATAATATCAAAAAATTATATTATATTTAATGAATTATAGTCCACCAATCATTCTTCTACACTCCCATTAAAATATATTAAAAATTATAGTCCACCAAAATCAGATTCCTTGATATTGTCTTTTGGATCTACCGAAAAATCTCCTAGACTATATTTAGCCTAGCTGCTGGAGAGGGAGCATGAGTCTTAGACTATATTTAGTTTAAAATTGATGGAGCTCAGGCCAGTTGGAGATGGTCTTAGTTCTGATATAGGTTTTTTTTACTAGATGACTTTTTTTTTGGGCGTCTATTAATGTTAACATACGACGACCTATTTAGATGCATATATTTGAAACAGAGCAATATTTTGGCAAAAAATAAGGTTTGAGAAATAGAGAATTTACTCAATGCTTGAGTTTTTCGCCTGCGATCGGCAGTCAAAAAGACGGTAGATGGCACGATTTTTGCCGGGCCGCAAGTGTAGCCCGGTCCGGGGCCAAGCAAAGTGAAATTCTGCGGCAATTTTACAGTTTTGTTGGATGTACCGGCCAGGCCAACACTGACCTGGAAGGAAGAAACCGCAGAGGATGGATCCTGGCCCCATGACGCCACGACGCCGCCTTTGCAGCAATTGGCAATCTGTTGGTTGTATGGAACTCCAGGGAGCAAATCTACGACTGTTGGGACTTTCTTACAACAATGTGGGGTGTTGCCTTTGAACTTGGAACAATCCCCCTGCTCTGTTGTTTGTGCACCCACCATGGACCAAATCACTTCTTTCTTAGCCCAGCCCCAACCCAAGGTCCAGCCAGGGCTCATTATGTGCCGATACATTTGGAAATTGTTCATGGTCACTACAGCCTGCAAAAAATAATATTAATCTCATAAATTTTCTTTCAAGAAAAATTCTTTAAATCAAATAGTTGGAATCTTTGGGAATAGGATCACTTTTACCCGATTTTTCCCGATACCACACAAATATTACTTTTACCAACGGTAACAACGACACAATTATTTGTAGACGGTTTTTGTTATCTCGTTGGAAAATTGGGTGAAAGGTGTAATGGAGGGGATTCTGATCCGAATAAAATCGCCTCGCTGGAAAATTGGGTGAAAGGTGTAATGGAGGGGATTCTGATCCGAATCCAACACCTTTCGGTCAATTTTTCTCAATACACGTCTAGCAATAAGAATATTGTTTTTAACGAAAGTACTAGTGACGTAGTAATTTGTGATGAATTTTATTGTGTCATCAAATGTAAAATTTTGTGACGTAAAATATGTATTAGAAAAATTGAATTTTAGACCCAAAAAAAGAAAAAGAAAAAAGATACTAACCACATAACCATCAGGAGTCCAGGACACTACATCCCATTTGATTGTAATGTTTCCGAAAGGATCCAACGGATCAAACGCAGCTAGAATTACAAAAGAAAAAAATATCTGATTAATCAATGAATTGTAAATTAATTAAATGGAATTTCAAATTATGTATACCCACCTGCATGAGAAAAAGCCATGACTAAAATGGCAGTCCATAGGCTGAACTTCAAATTGGGAAAGGGAAGGTAATTATTTTCTGAGGACATTTCCAAGCAAAAATTCCAAGAGATTATCAAAATGAGGCAGCAATATATATTAAGTGGTAGCATTAAAAAGGAGAAGAGGAGGTTTTTAGATGAAAAAGATTTCATGGAGATGCATGTCTCACCTAATTAATAGTTGTTGGGTGCTTCATGAGTCATGAGATAAATTTGTCTGCTCATTCTGAAAATCTAATTTTATCTTGGTTTTTGATTTTCTGAAGTCAATTTAAAATATGCATGTATTCAAAATTATTAAGAATTTATTTAATTTTAAACAATTATGTAAATTGTAAAAATTTATTTTTTTTTAAAAAAAAAGGTAAATGAAATTTGAATTTGAGAATATATGAATTGATATTAAAATGTAACAATGAATCTTATAATTTTGACAAGATGAGTGATTATTCATTTTTGATGTTTTTGAGTTCCTGCTTAATGAAGCAATTAAGCTTTGGTGGGCAGTCGGACAAAAAAGCTACAATGTCATTTTCCTAGCTAATGATACATACTCATTATCTCACAGAATGATTCTGACCTGACTTTTCACCTATTTACATGAATTCGGATAGCATGAAGTGATGATAAGTTCATTTTATACTTAATACAGTGTTGACACACAGACGGGAGGGTGATCTTTCTGCCCGCGTGTCATCATTATATTGGACATGAAATGAACTTATCATGAAGTTCACTTCATGCTAACTATTCCCTATTTACATAATACTGAAAATGACCAAACACCTTGTATTGCAGATAAAAGCAACATGCTTGGACTTGGTAGTCATATGATATTATTATTGCAAAAAATATTGGGTCTGGTCAAGAAATATAAGAGTCAATACTTTTTACTAATTGTCATTGACACAAATCGTGCTAACCATCGTTTTGTCTCAGAAGCTTGAATCGTGCGGGTTGAATGGAGAGAATACCTTAAGTTTGACGATAAACAGAGTCGTTCTTGAGATTTTGGTACAAGCTGTATTCAAAAAAATGTATTTTCGAAACTTAAAACATAATAGTTCGACTACAGCAAAATATATGAGAAGTTCAACTATAACAAAATATATGAAAATACATCTATTGAAAGAACCTAGAGTCAAAATCTTCGATCAGATGTTCAAAATCCTATATATATAAATTTGGGGCCCTTCTGATCGGGGGCCAGGATTGTCGACCCTCCTGCGCCGTGCTCAGAAATGACTCTGACATCAAGATCATGTTGTCGGATGATAGCTCCGGTGTAAGAAGATGAATAGGTTAACAATGGAGAGTAGAGAGTTGAGTGTATAAAGTTACATTACCTTGATCACATTTGGATGTAGTTATTTAAAAAATTCAATAACTTCTTGACGAAAGACGAGTAGAATGAAACAATAATTTTTTACTTTGATGTATTGGCCCATTACGCGAGTAATGTGATAGATCATAAAAGAAACAATCATATATTTGGTGAACCAAACATAATTTTAAATATAATATAATAACATTACAATTACTATACAAATATGAAACAACCATATCTTAATAACCTATTACTATAATATTACAACTTTATTGCATTGCATTGCATTAAATGGGGAATCAAACCCCACCTAAGGCCGAAGAGTGCTCTTATTCTCAAAGTTAATTAACTCACTAGATTGCTGGGCTAAGCCAATAGTACTAATTTCATTAACATGCAATGCTAAATGGACCAGCATTTTAAAACGCAATGTATATTTAAGAATAGAACAAACACAGACTAGGCCGGCCCATGAAATTGGACCTGACCTTCTTTAGGACTTTGTATATTATTTCAATCTAATCCAAAAACTCACATTACATACATTGTATTATATTTTATATTTATTGCTTCTTCATTTTCTTTTGTAATAATAAAGTTTTATATTTAAATAAGGGAGAGGTGAAGCCAACGAGGTACCATTTGTATATATGCACTTGTTACGTTACACTACACATGCAATCAACTACTGTTACTATTTTAATTTATATTATAATTAATTAATGTTATAGTGATAAAAGATAATTATAAAAAAATAAATATAACATGATATGTTGGTTTATAATTAATTACTTGAGATTCCATCTTACACAAGTGGGTCCAATAATTATAATTAATCATTATTATACACATCATTTTGTATTCTCTTTATATATTCAATCTTAAAAGACTATATTTGAGAGGGGAGGGAGATGATAATTTATCGTCTTTATCGTTCTGCTATCGCCTTTTGAACTTGTCTTCATAACATATTGTTAATAAAATTTGAACTCTCAACTTTTATATCGATATAATTGAGTCATTTTAATGAACCAAGCGACAATGGGATGTGCCTAATAACTCAAATATGAGATCTCATTTGAAAATTTTGACATTATTCTTTAAAATAATGTCTTAATGATCCCGTTATCATGAAGTTAACTTTATGATAAATTGACAATGTGACTAATACAGTACTGACACGTAAAAAAAACTATCTCCCGTCTGTATTTCGACACTGTATTAATCAATTAATTAAAAATTGCTATATGCAACCCAGTCACATGTTTTAACTATTTCTTCACCATCCACAATTTAAGGTACAATTTAAAAACGTTTGACACTGCAATAATGTCACTTGAAGAAAATATCTCAATAGGAGCGGGTGGGTCCCATTATAATTATTGAACCTAAGGAGAAATAACTTGAGTCGGTAAGACCAGCATAGGACTAGTACCCGAAGAAGAAGCAATAATTTTGGGACACAGACAAGTGAGTACTAAATAAAATAGAGTTTTTTTATTCGGATATGAAAATTGAACTCGAATGTATTTAAATTTTATATATTTATATTTTACTTCATGTATAGGATCAAAATATACATAAATAAAATTTAAATACATTGGAGTTCAATTTTTAGGTCACATAATTTTGAATATGCAGAAGTTTGATATTGTTCTATTTCTGGAGCTGATACAAAAGTATAAGGTGACAATTGGTCCGTTTGTGCCGCCGATTGAATTGGCTATTGCTAAAACTCCAATTGTTGATAATTATGATTTATCTTCAATAAGGACTGCCATGTCTGGTGCTGCCCCGTTAGGGAAAGAACTTGAAGATACTGTTAGAGCCAAGTTTCCTAATGCCAAACTTGGTCAGATACATATCAAATCCAACCCCCTGTATCTCTCTCAGATTTTTGAATAATCTAAGAGTACTACTTATATAATTTTAGGGTATGGTTGAAATATAATTCAATTTGAGAATATAAAAATAATTATATGATAAAAAAATACCCACTATTAAAATGAACAGTAATCTTCTCGTTCTTCTTTAGTACTATTGGTAGCATAAAATTATTTATTCTTATAAATAAATAATGTCACTTGAAGAAAAAATAAAATAATGCTGCTATCATATAATTTGGACTAGGATTCTCTTCATTTTAAGTCTCTATTTCATGGTCCAGATTTAAAATATGCGTTTTCTCTCCTGTCAGCATGTTGTCACATTCTAATACATTTTAAATATGGACTATGAAATGGAGAGTTTCCATTCATTTGAAATGGAGAGGATCCTAGTCCATATAATTTTCAGTCCCATAATGCTCACATACACACACATGTATACTGTGGGCCCTGCGTGACATGCAGGGCCCACAAATATGCTTGTGTGTGTATGTGAGCTTTATGTGACTTAAATTATGTGATAGTAAGGTTGTGTTTGATAAAACTGAATAATTAAGATCTGAATGATTATGATGTCTTAATAAATTAGATCATCTGAATGATTATGAGGTCTGAATCTAAAAAATTATTTGATAACTAAAAAATAAGTCGTCTCTTAATGACACTATTTTACCATTTTAAAGGGTAAAATTTTATTTAATAATTTTAAATATTAAATTTAATAAAAATGAGTGAATAATATTGTTGAATATATTTATATAAAAAAAATTTCATTAAGAGGTACCTCTTAATTATTAAGATTTTATTTTCTGACTGACTGATTAAGAGGCATTCAGAGATAACAAAAAAAAAATAAACAGCATCATATCCCTTAACGAATAAAAGATAATCCATTAAGAGACAATCAAATGTAAATAAACAGCACCTAACATTGCTCAAGAAAATATCTCAATAGGAGCGGGTGGGTCCCATTATAATTATTGAACCTAAGGAGAAATAAATTGAGTTGGTAAGACCAGCACAGTACTAGTACCCGAAAAAGAAGCAATAATTTTGGGACATAGACAAGTGAGTACTAAATAAAATAAATTTTTTTTATAATGATATAAAAATTGAATTCGAATGTATTTAAATTTTATATATTTATGTTTTGTCACATGTATAAGGTTAAAACTTAAATAAATAAAATTTAAATACATTCGAGTTTAATTTTTATATCCTTATAGAATTTTTAAATAAGAGAATGCCCCTAGATCTCTAATACACAAGAGATACCAGCTATTAAGATGGATTCAAGCATGAGTTGTTGTTTTCCGTCTCATGGCATCGTGCGACGTATATGTTTGAAAAATGTTGGAGATAGGACCCACAATCACCATGCAGTTTACGTCTACAATTACTCACGATCACCAAAGGATAAAAAAATATAAGTATATTCGGCAGCACCCTCTTATATGACGTATTTCTTTATAATAATAATTTTAATTTTATAATAAGACTTGTTCTTTGTTTAGAATTATAATACCGAATATTTGATATTCATTATTGGATAAATATGTTAGAAGACGGATGTTAAACGAATACGAATATATATATATTCGTATTCGTATTTGTTTATTTACGAATATCTATAATCGAATACAAATAATATCTGATTATATATACGAATACGATTTATCTTCTTTAAACGAATACGAATTACGGACGGATATTTTATTTTTCAGTTCACCTCCTCTCCTTTTTTCATCCAACAATTCAAACGGAACATTAGATTATTAATATGTTTACAAGTAAAATTGCCACTCACATAAATAGTAGGTGAAGTCAACAATCATGTAAAAGAGAATCTTGTAAAACTAACATATTTGTTTGTGAAAATTTGATATTTCCACACTTTATAACTATTAATCATCTGAAACACACTACGTGTGTGTGAAAAAAAAAATTAAAGTTAAAAGTGAAAAGAGGTTATAAAAGAGTCCGAGCAGAAAAGAGAGAAAAAAAAATGAAATAGAAGGAGAAAAAAATAGTAGGAAATAGTTATTTTTCTTCCTCTCTTAATAAAATATGTAAGTTATTTAAAAAAAATTAAACTCTTTAACATATAAATATAATTTTTATTTATTTAAATTAATTAAATAAATTGTTCATTTGAAATGGTCCCAAATAGAAAATATAAGAAAAGGGGCATAATGAAAGCACAAAGAGTCCAAAGATCAAAGCTACTACTAATGCGTGGGGGTGGGGGTGGGGGTGGGGGTGGGGGTGCGACTGTGAACATGTGGCTTCACGTCTTCTTCACGCTCTCGTTCGGTGGCGGTGCCTATATAACGCTGGATTCACACGTTCTACCGCGTCAATCACGACTTCACCACAACCTTTTTTCCGTCCCATTTTGATTGACTACCTTTTTTTTTATATATATAAATATTAAATAAATCAAACTAAGGTAATATTGCTAAACTAAAAGTATTTTCACATGACTTATATTTAGTCCATATGATATCAATTTATGAGATAGTTTTTCAATTCTTTTAGTAGATGGACTATCCGGTAAACTATAATATTAAAAAATTATATTATATTTAATGAATTATAGTCCACCAATCATTCTTCCACACTTCTATTAAAATATATTAAAAATTATAGTCTACTAAAATCAGATTCATTAATATAGTCTTTTGAATCCATCGAAAAATCTCTTAGAATATATTTAGTTTAGTTGCTAGAGGGGGAGCATGAGTCCTAAATTATATTTAATCTAGAATTGATAGAGCTTCGGCCGGCTGGAGATGCCCTGAGCCTTAATTATTATACACCTCTCTAGACTCTAAGGGTATGTTCGGATACAACGTTTAGAACGTTTGGTGTATTAGGAGTTGAAACTAAAATGCATCGTTTGAAATTAAACGCAATATATATGAGTTAAATAAATTATATTTAAAATATATTGATCGTAAATTGTTTTTGTTGGGTCAGTCCATATATAATTGGTTTAACAACTCTTGTTTTACATACACATTTTCATCCTAAATTATTTTAAGTAAAAGCATTTTTGGAGAAAGTAAGAAATTATGTAGAATTACTTATTCCTCCCAAAAAATAAATTTAATATTGGAGTTTATAGCTGGACGGAGGTAAAAAAGAAAAGAAAAATATAGCTGTCACGCGCCAGATCCCACCACATATTTGGGCGTTTCAACTTTTAAATACAATTCAACCTCTTCTCTTTTTCTTCATCTCTACAGAGTCCGCCTTCAATCTTCAACTCTCTCCCTCTCTATCTAAAATTCCCGATCTGTTCTCTTTCTCTCCCTACCATGGCCGGACCTTCTCCGACTCCAATTCTGAAAGATGAGCTAGACATAGTAATACCCACAATTCGAAACCTCGATTTCCTCGAGATGTGGAGGCCTTTCTTTGAAAAATACCATCTAATCATTGTTCAAGATGGTGATCCTTCAAAAACCATTAGAGTCCCTGATGGGTTCGATTATGAACTCTACAATCGCAATGATATTAATAGAATTTTGGGTCCTAAAGCTTCTTGCATCTCGTTCAAGGATTCTGCTTGCAGATGCTTTGGTTTTATGGTGTCCAAGAAGAAGTATATCTTCACTATTGACGATGATTGCTTTGTAAGATCCCTATTCTTTAGTACCCTTCTGAGAATTGTTTTGTTTTTGCTAAGTTGTTTAGATTTGGGTTTTGGGTTTTAGAGTTTGATTTTATGTTATATTTGTTCAACTTTAGTGGGGAAGTCCTGAATTTTGGTTTGGTATAGAGTTTTATTTTGAGAGATTTGGTTTTGATTCGTTTGATTTATGGATATTGTTAAAGTTTTGTTTTTTCAACTGGGTTTGACTTTGGGAGTAGGATTGTGGTATTTTTTGTTGAGCGTTTGTTAAATTGTACTGATACTGACTTTTGGCGTGATGGATTTCACTTTTAACGGGGTTTGATTTTTTAGCTTTTTCTTTTTGGTACCATGATTGTTTTGCTGGTAAGGATGAGGATGTGCTATGGGTTTTGGTGGGGTTTATGAGTTTGGATCTGATTCTATTGTCTGTGATTTACATCTGAATTAAATTTCAAAGTTTTTTGATTTAGTCAGAATTATGTTGACTTTGAACGAATTTCAGTTCTCTTTTTTAAATATTAGAGATCTGAATCTGATCTGCTTGTTTTCCCTGAACATACTTAATATGACCTCAAGTATTTTGGAAAATGAAGTCTGGTCCACTATATATAAAATGTATGATGTCCTGTTTTGCATACAATAAAACTATATAGGGATGTATTGGGGATAGACTTTCAGATAATGACCTTGGTTTTATCTCTCTAATTGATTAGAATTGAAGACACGATTGTATTTTCACATTTTAATTTTGGCTTATGCAATGTATGTCTTTCTTGGGTTATGTGTATAACTTAAATTGGTTGATGCCTTTCTCCATTTGGCGGAACTTGTTTGTTTGAAGCTTCCTAAAAGATCTGTCAAGTTTCTCATTCGTATGTCTTGGATTTCTCATTTTTAATTAGTTTTGATGCTGCAATTTTTAATTGTTACATCAATCAAATTAGCTTGGACAATGTGTTAGATCTAGCTGTTTTTGTGATGTCTTTACTTTATGGCTCCAAATTTTGCAAGATAAATTTTCTTGTTTGTACTTTTGAAAATTAATCTGTTTATTTCTGATAAAGCTGTTTTCTTTATCACACCATTAGCATGGAATTTACTCTTAAAATCAAATTTAATTGCCTTCTGAAATTTGTGGCCTTTTGAACCATAGTTGCATGTTTCTAGTGAGCAAATATATCTGTGCGCGCGCGCCCCGTGTGTTGAAGATTTCTCAGTTACTGCTTTGTTGTTATTCATAGGTTGCCAAAGATCCATCAGGCAATGAAATCAATGCGCTTGAGCAGCACATTAAGAACCTGCTATCCCCATCAACCCCATTTTTCTTCAACACTCTGTATGATCCTTACAGAGATGGTACAGATTTCGTCCGCGGATACCCATTCAGTCTCCGAGAGGGTGTCCCGACTGCAGTTTCCCATGGCCTTTGGCTCAACATCCCAGATTATGATGCACCCACCCAGCTAGTCAAGCCTCTGGAGAGGAACAGCAGGTACAAAATTCACTTTACTTTTTCACCTTTTTTGCTTATTAATCACAATTTTTTCTTTAATTTCTGCAATGTGCATTTTTAATAGGGCTTTTTCCTGATACCATTCCATATTTTCCAGGTTTGTTGATGCGGTTATGACCATACCAAAGGGAACCCTCTTCCCCATGTGTGGTATGAATCTGGGATTCAACCGTGAATTGATTGGACCAGCAATGTACTTTGGACTCATGGGCGATGGTCAGCCAATTGGGCGCTACGATGACATGTGGGCTGGCTGGTGCACCAAGGTATTGTGTGGTTATTCTTTTGCTCTAGACTTTGTGGTTTAATTGATTACCTGACTAAATATTTTCTCACATGAGGTGCAATACTAATGTGTTTCAGTATATCTTATTTTTTTTTATGAAACATATAACAAAATTAAGGTCCTGTTCGCTGCAGTTGATATGTTCTAGGATTATGGGTTATAAATTAAAATAAGCTGGTATGTAATGTTGGCTGCACAAATTTGCCGACTAAACTAAAATCATATTATAGCTTAAAACATACGTAATCCACAAGTTGCGCAAAGGCTTAGAGGTTGATATATGTTGGCAGACTTTTAATGAATTTTTTCTTAAACTACCAAAGTTGTTGTGAATCCAAATTATTAAACCTCATGATGTTCCTAGATAATGTGATTTTTATTGTGATAGTCTCCAGCTGGATAAAACGAACAGTAATGCCTGGACCATACCGTCTATAGATTACTTCTAACACAGCCACTTAGATCTGTATTAACACCCATAGATTATTCCACGCTTTCATGCTCTCATGTATGTTTTTTTAAATGGAATTTGTAGGTGATATGCGATCACTTGGGATTGGGAGTCAAGACTGGCCTCCCCTACATCTGGCACAGCAAAGCAAGCAACCCATTTGTGAATTTGAAGAAGGAATACAAAGGTATCTACTGGCAGGAAGAGCTGATCCCATTTTTCCAAGCCGTTACCCTGCCAAAGGAGTGCACCACCGTTCAAAAATGCTACCTCGAACTCTCCAAGCAAGTCAGGGCAAAACTAGGCAAGGTGGACGAATACTTCAACAAGCTGGCTGATGCTATGATCACATGGATTGAAGCTTGGGACGAGCTGAACCCACCCACCAGCGGAGAAGGTGCTAAAATCCCAAATGGCACCACAAAGTAGAGAATTTCCATCGACATTTCTCTCTTTTTGAGAGATTGAGGCCTCCTCTGAATCCCGAGTCATTCTTTTTGGTCTGAGCTTTTGTTAGAAGCTTAAGTTATTTACATTGCAGTATTGAGGTAATTAGTTCATGTTATTTTTCAATGAGGTCAGAATCCTAATATGTTATGCATTTTATTGATTAATTAAGGATGTTCACACATTATTGAGATATCTTAATTAAGAGGTCTTATTTTATTGTAGTTTAGTTATTTTCGAGTAGGAGTAGCAACATAGTAAAGGAGTCCTTTTATTCTCGAAGCAAAGATTATAGAATTCCTCCCTTCCCTTTCCTAAGGGTCCTCCTTTTAACTCCCCCAATCCAAACAATGTCTTTTTCTTGTCCCACAATTTGTCTCATTTTGATTTTAAATACTCAATTTACGAAATCTTAAAAAATCAAAAATATATGAATTTATCTGTTTTTAATTTATAAGTGTAGTTATTCTAAACTATGTAAAATGTTTTTATAATTACAAAATGAGTTTTTCTATGTATTGTGAATATTTTTTGTTTAATTACGATTGCAACGAATATTAAATACACTGTTAAAATATTATTAATTATAATTATCTATTTAATTCACAATAACAAAAGTCTGACATAAAGTTGTAAGAATATATTTTTCCTTGCAAAATTTTGTTTTTAACTTGAATTGGGCTCACTTTATTTTAATTTAGGTGATTTCATTTGTTTCAAATTATTTGATGTTTTAGAAAATCTAGTAGCATTAATGATAATATTTTCAAAATTATCCCTCATTACTTTTACTTCAATATCCAGATACTTTTAACTCTCTCTATTCTTATTAACACAAAGGGTATTATAGACAAATGATACTATATTTAATGCTATACAATCATTTCCTTAATGATTGTGCCCAACTCTAAAACATCACTTATTATGGGACGAAGGGAGTAGCTAGGATTGATTAGCAGAAAGTTAATTTTGGTCAATTGACCAATACAGTATCGACATACAAATTAGGAGATGATCTTTCTCTGTGTATTATTATAGTGATCAATTAACCAGTTTAATATCAAATTAACTTTATGATAACGGAATCCATCATAACACTATATTCGATACAACTTATACCTCTTGGAAGGACATAATATACAGTTGTCATTTGTAGTACATTAATTGCAAGATAGTTTTAATTTTCTTTTTAACATTTCTAAGCCAAGAACCTAACTTTATACCTAACCATAAAGTCAAAGAAATAACAACAAAGAAGAATATTCAAATTTAGATCTGTGACCACTGAGGAACTGACCAGCTGACCGGCCAAACATAGTGAAGATGATTACTATGACTTTACCAGCTGCAAGACATACTTGGAAATTTTGTAATGGGAATAAACCTAATAATATAATACAGGGTCAATTGATAAAAGAAAGGGACCTGGCCATGGATAATTCTTTGCTTGGAAAATCAAACAGAGAGTGGCTGTTGAAGAGAAGAAAATTGGAAGCATTTATAGATGGATATCATGAAGAAAATAAAGAGGAGTTATTGATTTGAAACCCCAATATAATAAAGCGAACACTATTTTACATATATTTTTGATATTTCTACATAATTCTTTCTCACATAATGGTGAGACTCACCGTATACTCATGTGAGAGAGGATCATGTGAAAATATCAAAAATACATATAAAAATATCAATTTCCTATAATAAAAGATGACTTGTATTCTTGACAGAATGCTATGAAGCAGACACTACAAGAAAAAAGCTTAAGTTCAACGGAATTAACCTCGACGGAATGTGTTCAGTCGAACATAGTTTATATCCGACGAATTATTTTGTCGAAGATATATCCCTCGAAAATAACCTAAAGTCGACGGAATTTCGTCGGAATTATAGAACCCTTAGTGGTGCCAAGTCTCCTGCCAGCGCGAAACCTAATTTCGACGAAATAATCTTTATTTTTGAGGAAATTTCTGTCGAGGTTAAGGTAATTCCCAGGGAATTATGTCCGACGAAAATTTTGTCGAAAGTAAGTGAATGTATGAGTTCAACACTAGTTGTGCGAACCCGATTTTGATAAGGTTGAGAAAAGAGGATATGAACTCGTGTAGTTGGAACCATACCCTATATTTTAGGGCCTAAAAGGGAATGACGACCCATTCTCCCTTCGGTCACTAGTATATCCCTCGAATAGGTTTGGACCTTGAAGTTCGTATGTGTCCGGAATTTGGAATTGTTTTCGGATGTTGGTTAGTTGATAGCTTTGAACGGATGATCTGGTGATTATGTGGGTGAAGGCCTTATCAGACAAATAATGGTTCCTGATTTTCATTTATGTAAACTCAACAAGGGCTAATGTTGGATTGGGGGTGCTTGTCGATGATGAGGTAGTTGCTTCCGTAGGGGTATTAGTTGTAGTAGTGACTAACTGTTCGAGCTCCACGAGTATGAGGTCGTTCGTAGCGATGGTGGATGGGGTGGTTTCAGTGGACGTTTGGTTGGGTGGTTGGACAAAAGGAGGGATGGGGATCATGTTGAGTGGCATGGAGGAGGTGTTATCTGGGATAGTGTTGTTTGCCATTTCACAGCCGGAGAATGTCGAGCTGTTGGTGTAGTTGGCAGGAGGAGAAGTTGCAGACGGCGGTTAAGCTCTGGAGAAGTTTTTTGGAAATTTGAGTTTGAGAGAAAAAATTGAAATCAGGTGACGAAAGTGTGGCAGTTAATTTTGGACGTGGGGGGCTTTTGAAGTGACCGACACTTTATTTTCACACGTTTCCCTAGATGCGGCGCAATGAGTGGAGTTGATGGCGAGGTCTAGTAATGAATGTTGGATGTGGAATCGATATGTTCGACTTCGGACTTCATGTTTTTTCATTTATTGTTTAATTATTGGGCTTTAAATTTTGAACTCTTTCATTAAATGTCCCATTATAACAAAAGAGTGGAGGGCAATGTTGGGGCGTGTTTGGATAGGCCCAGATGATTCGGTGGGCCATAAGCCACGCGAAGGAACCTTCCTTACGTAGGCGAATATTTTGGGCATGAGGTTGGATTTTAAGGAATCTAAGATTCCTAGTTGCATTTAAATTTCAATTCCTAAGAAAAGAGTTAGGATAATATTCGGCTTCCTTATTTTAAGGAGATTGATCACTTCCATCTCATTATGGTATCTACCATAATAACGAGGAATTCTATTCCAATTCGGGGACGGAACGTTTAAGAAGGTGTGATCACTATAAATATCAGGCCCTATAACCTGATTTACAGGTACTTGATTTCTTTTTTCGTACTAAAGTATTAAGCCTCCATTATTACCCTGTTTTTAATATTTACTTATTTTCAGACCGGAACTATCCCCCGACGGCCCAATTAAACCGTCAAGTTTCAACGTGTGATTTCGTTTTTGAGTAGAATTGGATGCGTTGTTAGTAATTAGACGCGTAGACGAATCTTGACGTTAACAGGAAGAAAACAAATGAAAACATGAACATAAGGTGAAAAAACAAATTTCAGGAGGGTCTCTTTTGAGGGACTCTTTAGTACACAAAAGAGACCCTCCCAAAATATTAGAATTATACTATTCAATTCATGAAGTAATAATATTTGTAATTTGTGTACTATTATTTTGTGCAGATTTGAGGGACTCTATGTGCACAAATAGACTCGCACAAACAACATAAAAAATAATGCGGGTCGTACTATTTATTATTGATAAATGATCTCCCTACAAGCTATATATATATATAATTTTTTTTTTCAATTTGAAGTCGTATTCTAAGCATGTGCATTATAATAATGAGGATATCAATTATCAGCCGAAGCAACTCTACTGTTCTCAGCCGAAGCAGCTCATCTATCATCGCAGTTGCTGCAGAATTTAATTCGTCGGGGTCGTTACTGACAAAATTTGTCTTTTAGAACAAAACAGCCCCATTTCCAACTTTTGAAGAAAGTACTTTGGTCTGTGAAAATGATAATTGCGAGCTATCAAATGACGCAACATCTAATTGGCATATAGATGATCGTTTTAATCAGTTTTAATCAACTTGCTTGCTTACAAAAGTTACATCCTCAATCTGTTCAGAGTTATGTATCAGAAATCGGGGCGGATCCAGGATCTATTAATTCTCACTAGGAACATATTTTTTTAAGTTATAGTTTAACGAGGTAGAGAGAAAAAATTTAAATACATTATACGCCGTGTATTTAACGAATATCTTTTTTAAAAAATTCATTTTTATTATCATTTGATACACCCTTCTTTTAATTCTTTAGGTACTTTGCTTCTTTGGCACGAAGTAGTGCCACAACAAATCGTACCAACCTCCAAAGTTTGAGCCAAAAACTAAATCTCTAGGTCCAAAATTCTTTTTTATTCATGATGACTTGTGCAACATTGGTAAGCATGTTTACCAAGTTTTAAGTTCAAGAAATGTAGAACAAGGATGACAAGGTCCTTATTTGTATTTCAAAAAAGATTAATAAATTAATAGCGATTTTATAATTAAAAACAAGAGGTTGTAGTATATATTACATCGATTCATAAGCTCTAACGCATGCTTTGACTGTTGGAACTTTAAAATTTTAAATTTAATTATTTAAGGAATTAAAATAATGAACCTGTTGGGTACATAGTGGAAAAATTGAATCGCTATCCTGCAGAATGATCCAATGATACTGGAGAGTAGGGATAGAGATAAAAAAACTATTGTGAATGCTCTAACTATGTAATCCTTTTGAATATAAATTAAAAATGTTATATTAATAAAATAATAATAACCATTACACGATAACAAAGAATGCTATTTCCAACCCTAAAATAGAACTCATGCCCTCCGTTTTCTCCATGATGAAATGGATGAGAGGAAAAACAAAAAAAACAATTTTAAGTTAGATTGTGTAAAGAAAAGACGTAGACAAAAAACTTGAGTATTTTGTCTAAATCTCTTGTTACATGATTTTTTTAATAAATAGAAAAATAAAAAATGGATGGAAAGCTGACCACTTTTCTTGTCAGATTAAGTTTTTCATTCAAAAATGGTCAAAAAAGAAATAGAAAAAAAATCCATGAATATTAATTGGTCTAAGGATGCAAAGTCATGGTATACTAAAAAAAAGCTGAAGTATGACTAATTTTATATACACAAACACACAGACTATGCACGCATAATTATATATAAACATGGGGAAAAAAATTAATTTGTAGGTTCCATTATTTAAAGTAATAATAAAGTTTATTAATTATTTGCATCGTTTTATTTACTATTCAATACATGGGATAAGAGTATTTGTGCGCAACTGTTTGGGGAGGAGATTACAAAAGTGAGAAGAATAAATTGATGGTAAGTCGTAAACATGGAGGAGATAACAGAAGTGTGCATGTATTTCAATACTCATATTCCCAAGTCGAATAAATGCAAGTATTTACTCATGTTCCCTCTTGTTGTGTGAGTTTATAATTAATATACAAATGTATGGGTGAGAACATTGTATTTTAAACAAAAGATCTTTCAAATTAAAATATGCAATTATACGAACAAATTAATTTACTAAAATAAAGTATGCCATGCTTATGAACACATAAATTAGCTAAAACATATATAGCATGCCAAACAATTTACTATTACTGAAATTCAGAAGTAGAGGTGCTTATAATGAAAGTGATCTACAATGATAACTTTTAATTTATCTGCTAACTGAACTATATAGACATGTTATCACTTATCTGCTTAAGTGTTTAAACTAATATGCAGAATCTGTTAACTAATTTGCAGAACCTGTTAAGCAGTAACTCCTTTTATCAATGCAGAATATGAAGTGATTAAGTGCAAAATTGAAACAATGCAAACAAGATAAACAGTAAACAAGAACACCAAGATTTTTTACGTGGTTCAGTCTTTAACCTCTAATGGCTTAATCCACGTCCAATACCAATTAGTATTGGAGACTATTTTATTAACATTTCTGAACTTTATAAACCAGATGATTGATAGACAAGAAAAGATGAACAAAATATGTATTTCTCAATGCTTAAGCTAATACAGGAAAGTTGCTACTGAAAACAATTACTTACAAATTGTTAACCAAATGTATTTATACAAGACTTAACCGACTATGCTGACCACTAATATTATTACAAGTGTTAACTAATCCGAATGCAATAAGTCCATGTTGACCAGATGTTTGAATCCTTGAGTTAACTTGTGCTGAAGCTGAGGCAGCTGTGATGTTGGTTGAGACATTTGCTGCTGCACTATTTGCTTTTGAGGCATTGTATGTATTTTGGGCATTATGTTATGCTGCACTATGTTTTGCTTCCGTACCATAAGTGTAGTACCTTCAATACTCCCCCCACAAGTTGGAGGGGCACAAATATTATGCACACCCAACTTGGCAAGTAAAAACCAGTGAGGTACCTTACCAAGAGGCTTAGTAAAAATGTCGGCTAACTGCAATTTGGAAGGAACATATGTAGGACGGATAAAATTAGCTTGAACCTTTTCCCTGATAAAATGACAATCAAGTTCGATATGCTTCGTTTTGGAATGATGAACATGATTTGAAGCTATATCAACTGCAGCAACATTGTCACGAAAAATTGATATTGGTTGAGGAACAGAAAAGTGAAGGTCCTTAAGTAATGCAACCAACCAAATCAGCTCACAAGTAACTGTAGCTAATGCCCGATACTTAGCTTCAGCTGTACTTCGAGAGACAACTGATTGCTTCTTGGAATGCCAAGCAATTAAAGAAGAACCAAGCTCAATTGAATATCCGGAGACTGATCTTTTAGTAATAGAACAAGAACCCCAATCACTATCACAATAAGCTTGAAGATGCATAGGTGTATTTCTGGAGAAGAATAAACCTTGTCCAACAGTACCCTTAAGATACCTAAGCACTCGGGTAGCAGCTTTAAGATGAGAGTCTCGAGGTGTTTGCATGAATTGGCTTAACAATTGTACTGCATAACTAATATCAGGTCTTGAAATAGTTAGATAAAGAAGCTTGCCTACAATGCTCCTATACTGAGAAGGATCAGAAAACAAAACACCATCTGTATCATTGAGTTTCACATGTTGATAATTAGTTTCAGTAAGAAGATCCAGAATGTACTTCCTCTGACTTAAAGAAATTCCAGCAGAAGATTGACAAACTTCCAAGCCAAGATAGTACTTAATAAGTCCCAAATTTTTAATGCTAAACACCTCATCAAGAAATTGTTTGAGCTGCAAAATTGTGGGTTCATGATTGCCAACCACCAATATATCATCCACATAGATCAATACAGCAGTAAAAATGAAACCTTGAGACTGAGTAAAGAGAGAGTAATCAGCATATGACTGAACAAAACCTACTTGTTTGAGAGATGTAGTTAATTTGGCAAACCATTGGCGATTGGCTTGTTTCAGACCATATAAGGATTTTTCCAATTTACAAACCACATTTGGCTGAGAACAAGTGTGACCAGGTGGAAGTACCATATAAACTTCTTCATCAAGATCACCATGTAGAAAAGCATTATTAACATCTAATTGATGAATGTACCAATTGTTTACTGAAGCCACAACAAGTAATGTTCGAACAGTGATCATTTTAGCCACAGGAGCAAAGGTTTCATGGTAGTCTATGCCTTCAGCCTGAGTAAAACCCTTTGCCACCAACCTAGCTTTATGTCTCTCTATTGTGCCATCTGATTTATACTTGATTTTGTATACCCACTTACATCCAATAGTTTTCCTGCCCAGAGGTAGTTCCATTAAAGTCCAAGTTTTATTTTCCTCTAAAGCAACAAGTTCTCTTTGCATAGCCTCAACTCAATTGGAATTAGTAATAGCTTGTGAATAAGTAGAAGGTTCATGAGTAGCATCAAGAAGTGTGACAAAAGCTCTATGTTTAGGAAAAAACTGGTTATAGGATATATAGTTAGGTATAGGGTATTTTGGTGAACATACCTGAGACATGTGAACATCTGTAGTAGAGAAGAGAGAAGTAAGCTTATTTTGAACTGCATAATCCTTCCACCATGTAGACTTTTGCTTAAGTCTAGTAGAATGTCTGAGAATAGATTTATCTTGAGGAATAGGAGAAGTGCTTGGCACTGTAACAGGAGAAGGAATATGTGAAGGAATATCAGGATTGGGAATATCAGGATTAGAAATATCATGATTAGGAATATGAGGAGATGAAAAATGATCAGAAGAAGAATGAGATTGAGAGGATTTTGAGAGATCAAAACTAAAATTGGTAATAAGAGTGTCATTTTCTGAAACAGATGAAACAGGTAAAACTTGTGAAGAATTGAGGAAATGTTTGTTTAAGTAAGGAAAAACATTTTCATGGAAAATGACATTTCGACTGATCAAAATTTTATGTGTGTGAATGTTATATACTTTGTACCATTTCTTTCCAAAAGGATAACCAAGGAAAACACAAGGAATAGCTCGATGAGAAAATTTGTCTGAAGGATGAGTAGAAACATAACACAAACAACCAAAAATTCTCATGTGATCATAAGTAGGAGGAGTATTGAACAATAATTCATGTGGAGTCTTATGATTCAAAACAACAGAGGGCAACCTGTTAATGATATATGTAGCTGTAAGTAAATTCTCCCCCCCAGAAAGTAAGAGGGACACCAGATTGAAATCTGAGTGCCCTTGCCACTTCTAACAGATGTTTGTGTTTTCGTTCTACCCTACCATTTTGTTGTGGAGTTTCAATGCAAGAACTTTGATGAATCATGCCCTTAGATGTCAATAAACTATGCATTCGAGT
This sequence comes from Panax stipuleanatus, assembly GCA_020205555.1. Classification (NCBI taxonomy): domain Eukaryota; kingdom Viridiplantae; phylum Streptophyta; class Magnoliopsida; order Apiales; family Araliaceae; genus Panax; species Panax stipuleanatus. The sequence continues at coordinate 132,866,875 of CM035124.1, forward strand.
ATTAAAAAATTCAGTCCCATTGTCAGTACGAGCTATCTTTACTGAGGTATTAAACTGTAGTTTGACATAGGCAAGAAAGGAATTAAAAAGCTGAAATGTATGAAACTTAGTAGGCATAAGTTAAGTCCAAGTAGCCCTACTAAAATCATCAACAATAGTAAGAAAATATCTACAACCTGAATGTGTTTGTATGCGATAGGGACCCCATAAGTCACAATGGATAAGCTCAAACAGAAAGGTAGATTTACTATTACTGATTGGAAAAGGAAGTTTGTGTTGTTTGGCAAGAGGACAAACAGCACAAGATTTATTACAATCACCAGAAAACATAGATGAAAAACAATCTTTATGTTGAAGAACAATATCAGATGCATGACCTAACCTACAGTGCCATACAGTGCCTGAAGTAGCAGTATTAGCAGTAGATTTAGAAGAAAACAAGATGGCAGATTCAGTTGGAGAATAATCAACTTTGTTTGATGGTACAACTTTATGAGATGGAACAAGTTCATATAAGCCTGCCTTCACTTCACCAACTGCCAGAGTTTTCATCATTTTCAGGTCCTGAAACAGACAATGATGTGGGAAAAACAAAACTCTACAATTAGTATTTTTAGTCAATCTACTAATAGAGAGTAAATTGTAGTGGAAAGAAGGCACAAAGAAAACATTATGAATTGTCAAATCTGGAGTTAGAACAACTGATCCCACTTGAGAAACCATGATCTTGACATTTGTAGGTAGAGAAACATAAACTGGTTGAGACAAAGTTGTAAGAGAATGCATGATATCAATGTGAGAACACATGTGATCTGTTGCACCTGTGTCTATAATCCATGAATGTGAGTGAATAGATGCTGAAAAAGTAAAAGTGGTAGTTAGACCTGCAAGATGATCTTCAGGAGTCAAATGAGACATATTTGTAGTGTTAAGCAACTGCATCATGTAAGTCATTTGGTTTTAAAGTTGCCGGAACTGTTCATATGTTGGCACACTCTGTGATTTTGACAAAGAATTTTCCATTGGACTCTCAGTGTAAGATGTAATGTTTAAATTTGCTCGTGGACTATCTCTTTTGAAATTATTGTACTGTCCTGATGAATGAGACATGCCCTTAGTATATCCTTTTGTAGCAGCTGAATTGTTGTATTGAGAATTGTTTTGAAAATGACTTGTATCATGAAATTTTCTTTGATATCCTGTTGGACCAGAATCTCCAAAGTTCCTCTTTCCTTTGTTAGCTGGATTAGCAGGATGATTAGGAGGAAATCCTATAATCTGGAAACACTTGTCTATAGAATGGTTTTCTCTTCCACAGTTGGCACATCCTGTTTTATGTCCAAAAGTTCTTCCTGCATAATTGACTGCCATCATTTCATTATTCTGAGCAATGGAGTTAGCCACAAAAGTGTTACTTGCTTCAGGTATATAACCTTGTTTCATCCTTTCATCTTGCTTCAACAGAGAATAAGCATGATTAACATCTGGCAATGGTTGCATCATGAGTATTTGTCCCCTAGCTGCTGTAAAACTTTCATGTAAACCCATAAGAAATTGAAGTAATTTTCTTCTTCCTTCTCTTTCTTCAAGCACTTGATGTGCACCACATGTACATTCAACTGCAGGTTCCAATGCTGTAAACTCATCCCAATAACCTTTCATCTTGTGAAAATACAATTCAATTGACTTGTTTTCTTGCTCTAGAGAATGTAAATCTCTCTGTAACTGATAAATTCTGTGTCCATTAATACTTGAAAACCTATCTTGTAACTATTTCCACATTAGAGAAGCACTTGTTATAAAATTCAAACTATCTCCAATTTCATTTGAAACAGTGTTCAGAATCCATGAGATTATCATGTCATTCACTCTAGCCCAATGAGGAAATAATGGACTATCAGAATTTGGTTTATCATAACCATCATTTATGATTACAAGCTTATTTTTCGCTGATAATGCTATCTGGATGGACCTTTTCCATGAAGCATAGTTCTCAGTTCCAGTTAGCTTTTTAGAAATTAAAATTAAGCCAGGATGATCACTTGTATGAAGATACAAAGGATGATATACTGAGTTCAGTGGTGAGGTCGAATCATTTACCTGATTTAGAAAAGCCTGATCAGCTTGATTATGAGAAATATTTCTCTGTTGCTGATTCTGTGTTTGACTCTGGTTATTTCCACTTGATGATGCTACCATAGCTGCGTAAGAGGTCATTGTACTGGTCTAGGGTTTTGAGATTGAGAATTGATGAAGATGATACTAAACAAAATATGTATTTGAAAATGTTTTGAGATTTGTAATGAAGTAATTTCAATTATGTTTGCGGAAAACAGAATCGAAGAGCTTTGATACCATCTGAACTTTATAAACCAGATGATTGATAGACAAGAAAAGATGAACAAAATATGTATTTCTCAATGCTTAAGCTAATACAGGAAAGTTGCTACTGAAAACAATTACTTACAAATTGTTAACCAAATGTATTTATACAAGACTTAACCGACTATGCTGACCACTAATATTATTACAAGTGTTAACTAATCCCAATGCAATAAGTCCATGTTGACCAGCTGTTTGAATCCTTGAGTTAACTTGTGCTGAAGCTGAGGCAGCTGTGATGTTGGTTGAGACATTTGCTGCTGCACTATTTGCTTCTGAGGCATTGTATGTATTTTGGGCATTATATTCTGCTGCACTATGTTTTGCTTCCGTACCATAAGTGTAGTACCTTCAATAACATTAGTATTTAATCAATTACACAGTTAACTCCCTGTACAAAGCAACTTAGATAATGTTGGACACCACTGCCCCTTGTTGCACAACAACAACCTCTTGTTCCACAACAACCTTTGGTCCAGAGCAACCTTCAAAGTTTGCTTTGCATTATCCTATCCACCATTGGATCAAACACAAGCCACATTAGGCTTGTATACACTTTTTGATTAAGAAAGAATATTATAACAATATCTATAAATTTCTAACAACAAGAAATTAATATCAAGGCACAAACAGTTTGCTAGAATTTTCTAATAGAAGCACTGTTAAGAATGGTCTCACACTTCGGTGTCTGCTTAAGCTTCAGCCAAGAGGATGTATATATATAGATAAAGGCTAACAGTCAGAAAACCAATCTCCTTAACTTCAGAATCCCAAAAGATATATATGAACAGAACTAAGATATGAGGGATTTGAATTTTGAAGCTAACAGCTAGAATAAAGGAATAAACATTTAGAAAGATAAATAGTAAAAAATCAGCCACACAAAGATCTTTTAACTTGGTAAAAATAAGGTTGAGATTTTTGTAATTGATTTTGTTTCTAAAATAACTTCCCATCTTTTGAAATTTGAAAATTCAGCTCTAAGAAGTACAAGCAAGATTGACTCGGTTTAAAAAAGGCTTTCAAGATTTGATTTTGAAATAACAACTCTTTGGAATAAGGAAAAGACTAAGATTCCAAAAATAGTAATATAGGAAATTTTTAATCTTATGAAATACTCTTTTTGAAATTAGTTTCAGCACAATGAAATTACCTTAAAATTAATTAAATGAGCTAGAAATTATTACATTTGATTTCCTAGGTGAAGCCGTCCTATGGACCAAACCAGGTGGTGATACTAAATACCTTTTCTTAATTCATACATTCTCACTAGATATCTTACATAAATATTTCAAAACCCGTAAATCACAAAATAACTCCATACAAAACATATGTTGTCATCATTAAAATAAAAATCATAAATCAACAATTACAACATCTAGTATGAATTGAACAATCTCATGCACCATACTCCGTCCGTTCTCAGATAAAAAAAGCACCATAGCCTTGGTCTCCTCAGTAATAATGCAGAATATCTTGTTATTACAAGTTACCTATATATCTCCCAATCCATAAATACAGGCCAACATGTTGGGTGTAGGTCTTCACCCATGAGATAAAATTCAAGATAAAAAAAAATTAATTTTCTTTGTGTGCAAGTAAGTGGGTTTACTTGATATTAATCCATTTAGAAATTGGGTTAATGGAAGCAATATTGGAATTGGAGATTTCATGAAAGGAATCCAAGTTGAAAAAAGATTTGATAAGAAGATGTGATCCCTAATATGATTAGAAGAATAAATTATTTCTAATTCATAATAAAAATGGATTAGAAAAAGTACTATAAATAAGGCGATGGGGGAGTCTTATTTTATACATGAGAGAAGCTTGTTAGCAAGAAAGTATCAAAAGAATAAAGAGAGAGAATTACAGTTTGTTGTTCGTGGGCATTCGGCACCATCTCCATTCAATAGAAAGCTTGAAGACTTTATTGTTTGGAGTGTTTTTGGGTGGTGAAGTTAATTAGGTTTCTCAACCTAATTAAAGGTAAATTTGTATTCTCTTGATTTATTGTGTAACCTCAAGTTTTAGAGCATAAATCTTGAGAGGATTATTGTAAGCCCATTATTAGTGATATAATGGAGATTTGGAGTTCGGTCTGTGGTTTTTTTCTTTTAAAGGTTTTTCACGTTAAATTTGGTGTCTTGCTTGTGGATGGTTATTTGTTATTTTTGTTCTCATAATTAGTTTTGTTGATTTCCTATTTAATTGCACAAAGACGAAAAAGTAATTCCTAAAATTGAGATTATTTTAGGCGTACTTTTCTCAACACAGCAAGCATAATAACAATATATTGTTGTTTAAGTTTAATCTCTGGTAGAATATCTTCTAACAGCCATGTTGCTAAGATCCTATAAGCCTTCTGTGTGACATGAACTCCATCCCAACTAATATAACGTTCAGGGTCGGAACAGTATGGAACATTTGATATTCCACACCTCCTTGTCCGGTCAAAATTATAATTACCACCTATCTCATTCTTTTTTCTCTATAAAGGAACTGGAAAGACACGGGAGGGAGAGAGGGAGAGAGAGATGTTATTGCTTGATTTTTTATTTTTATTAAACCAAATCACAATCACTTACAAACAAAATTAAACTACCCCACGCAAATGAGATGAGATCAGCCCCAACTCCCATAAAGCTACAAAATAAGCAAATACCCAGAAAGTCGTAACAAGAGAATCAGCAAAAGAAACTAAAATTAGATTAAAGAAAAACCATCTTACCTGATGTAGAAATGTACTGGCATGTGAGGAAGAAGAAAGATAATGACCCATCCCCAATATATTTTAAGTTAAAAGAGCAAATGGGTATTTGAGAAATTTAGATTTTAGAGTACCAAATGTATCAATTAATCAGCATAGTCATTTAACAAGTTTTGCTTAAATAGTTCATAGGGTTAAAATGGTAAAATACTATTATTCAGACATTTAAAAAAAAATAATTATTAAACAATATTTTTTCATTCAGATATAATTCTATTCAGATGCTCTACATTATTCAGATGTCTAAACTGTTCAGGTCTTAACATTCAATTTTATCAAACACAACCTTAGGCCTATTACTGCTAAAGTTCTTGTCTAGAGGAAATAGAGAAAGATGGAAGAAAGATAAACTGCACGTGTGGATTGCATGCGAGTTAATTATTGATATATATGGACCAGAAGCCATAACTTCATTTATTTATTGTTCTCAAGTCTCAAACAAAATACTTAAATAGTACTAATATCTTTAGTATGTGTGTTTTATGTAATAGCAACTAATAAAATGGAACCGACGGAGTATTAGTGTATAAACAACTGCCTATATTTCAATGGCAGGTATAATGTGGCAAGCAATATTTGTATACACACTAAGGTTAAAAATAGAAAACTAATATTTCTACAAACTTTTTTTTTGATATTTTCACAACAAAAATATCATTATAGATGTATAACGACGATAAAAATCGTCCTTATAAAATTTATAACGATAATTTTATTGTAAAAATATTATTTTCTATTATGTATTTATCAGTTTTCTTAAAAATAACATAGGTAATACTGGTGGAAATAGTATTTATATAGGCATATTACTGCTGAAGTTATTGTCTGGTGGAAATAGAGAAAGATGGAATTTAAAAAGATAAATTAAACGTATATATGTGTGGTTCTGTGGATGTGAATTATTAATATGGACCACATGCGGTCACTTCATTTAGTGTCGGATGCCTTTAATTCGTTTTAGATTTTTATTCACACTTTGCCTTCAAATCTCGATCAAAATACTTAGATATTTATTTAATCTATCTCTATACCCAGGGACAAATCTACATGCTAGCGTCTGAGGTAAATTGAACTCACTGAAAAAAAAATTATTTTAAAATATATATAATTAATTAATAAAATATATAAGTGTAATAGACAAATTGACCCACAAAAACTTTATAATTTAATATACGAGGTTAATTTTTTTTTATTTTAACTTTCTTAATGTGATATCACTTCTATTCCTTTGTATATGCACGCTCCTCTAATCCTCTTAAAATAAAGGCTTAAATAAATTTTACTACCTTAAATTATTATCATTTTTGTCAATAAAATGAGTAAACTATTAATTTTTTTTACATTTTTATCCAAATTCACGTCAGAAATTGATGACGTGCCCCCCTGAGTGGGGTCATGTCTGGCTGATGTGTATTTAAAAATAATTTTCCACCATTTTATTAATGTAGATTGTTTAATCAAAGGTGAATTTGGCAAACCATGTTTTATTTTACTTTCAAGCAAAACAAAAAAAATTTCAGACCAACATCTCCTTCAATCCATTGATCCCCAAATCGACAAAAATCCTCCCACTCCAAAAATGTAAAGCCCTACTTGACGAATGCCTAATCGACGATGAAAAAAGTGTAAGAATTTCGGCACATAAACGAAGCGAAAATTAAAATTTTTTAAAACCCTAAAACAGGATCCATGCGAAAACATATTAATTCAGAGGTTTAGATTTATTGTACCGATTATCCAAGCTTGAATGGAGACGATGGAAATTCTGGAACAGCTTCGAATCTTCAACGCAATCCAAAGGAACTGCGTCTCTACGGTATTCACACGAATGCCCCGCGAATCGTCACACGATCTACAACAAAGAGAACTGCGGTACTAGCCGCCAAGATCTGGATTTTGGAGCTTTTTTCTCAAGTCTCTCTCTAAGAGCGGCAAGGATTTTTGATAATAATAAAATACCCTAAAACGGTTGATATATCATATATATAGCAGTTAAAGAAATTAACTAAAACCTAATCCAATTAAAAAAATAAAATCCAAATTTATATATATTATATCTTAATTAAGTCTTACTTAATTAATATACATATATATATATATATATACAAATTATCCTATTAATTTAAATTCGTAATTTAAAATCATATTGACATATTTAAATCCTTACAATGTAAATTTATTTCCTTTTAATTACGTTCTAAGTGTCCCTATAGGTTATTATTATGTTGGCAATAATTTTAAAATCATATTATAAAATTATAAACAGTGAGCGGCATCTAGTAATGCATCACTACTATCCAAATAATAATAAGATCGGTGATTCGATGCAACCTTTTCGTGACCAATGTTTCAATATAATTTAATCCTTTTAACCTTGACATCCTAGATTAAACTCGAGTCATGGAATGTGTCATACTCTTCATAATTTAATCTGAGTTTTCTTGATCAATGAGTATACTATATGAAATAAATCACTATTTGAACATGGTCATGCATTTCTTAGTCCTACTCAATCAGAGGCCTATGGATATCACCGCTAATATATAAGAGGGTTAAATTCCATCTAGATCACTTATATTTCTCACACGATTCATGATGTACCCAATAATCACCTTTATTGTCCACCCTATTAAAGGTGACCTTTGATGATATTAAAGTACATAAATTCCCGTGTAGTAATATAGTGATTTCAGGTCGGAGGATCATTACATCATTGTCACTATGAGAATTGCTTATGACACTTTGCATAATGCTCCACGTAGAATTCTCATGGTTGGTCTGTCCAGTACATTGTTCCCTAACATGTACCTATGCATTGACTCAATATCTCATATATTTATGACCAATGAGATTTGGCCATCAGTCAATCCACATACTAGTCTCAATGTATCATTGTTGTCCCATTAACAATGACACTCGACTAGGGACATTTAAGAATAATGATACTAATTGTAATTATATTATCTCATGTTCAAGTCACATACTTGAAGCCATATAATTTGTATCACTATTCTAAGGACTTTTATTATGCTAACATTTATATAACGCAGTAAATAAAATCATAATAAAACAATTCATTTATTCAATCAAATATAATATCAAAAATGTATCAAAGAATTGGCCTCTAGGACATAAACTCTAACAAAAAGGCATAATTGACAACGAAAAAGAAGTAAAATTATTCCCTAATCGACTACTGAAAAGCACAGTCAAAAGTAGGTTAGGGTTTTCTTTCATCCAATTTCATCTGCGAATGGATTGTATTGGTATGGAAGATGAACTAAAATAAGAGGAGTGTACTGATTCAATGGGTGACTCTCCAAGGTGCTATTGTGGGTATAAAGCTTAAATAAATATATCTTGGACTAAGAGTAATCCAGGAAGAAGGTTCTTTGGTTGTTGTCAGCAACACGTGTAAAGTTTCATGATTTAAATCGTAGAGTAATGAATCATAGAGTAATGTTTGAATGGAGCAGAGAAGAAAGGGAATTGGCAATACGTTGCGTTTTATCTATTATTTTTGTCAGCAACACGTGTCTTGTTTTTAGTGGAGAGGCTTGTTAGGGAATTGTCAAAAATTTGTTGGATCTGGGAGCTTATAATGCATTTATTATGATGTAAAAGGATAAGAAAAATCTATCTAAAAGTTTTGTTAATTTTTTGTTTAACTATTTTCTTCAATTGTTCTTATATAATTTTTTGTAGTTTTTGCTAGTTTAATATCAGTTCATAGAGTTAAGACTGAAGTCACTCTACTATCGTAGAGTAAAAAAGTAAAGTCACTCTTCTATCTTAGAGTAAAGAAGTGAAGTATTCAAAGATAATTCTACAATCGTTGAGTGAAATATAAGTTCGTAGAGTAAAGGAGTGAAATCACTTTATTATCATAGAGTAAAGAAGTAAAGTCAATCTTCTGTCGTAGAGCTACTACAAAATGTAAAGCATAGTATCATAGAGCTAAATCATTCTAAGTCATTACACGTGTTGCTGCAACAACCAAATGATATTCTTTTTGAATTACTGAATCTTAGTCCAAGATATATTCATTTGAGCTATATTCCCACAATTGCACATTAAAGAGTCATTCATCGAATCAGTGTACTCCCTTGATTCCATTTCATCTTCCATACCAATACAATCCATTCGCAGATGAAATTGGATGAAAGGAAACCCTAACATGCTTTTGATTCGTGCTTTTCAATCGTCGATTAGGGATTTTTCTTCTTTTTCGTCGTCGATTAGGCCTTTTTTCGTCGTCGATTAGGCATTCATCTACTAGGGTTTTACGTTTTGGGAGTGGTGGGATTTTTGCCGATTTGACGTGATCGATCGATGGATTGAAGGACATGTTCTAAGAATTGTTTTGTTTTGCTTTAATGTAAAATAAAACATTGTTTGTCAAATTTACCCTTGATTAAACAATCTACATTAATAAATTGGTGGAAAAGTTGTTTTTTAAATATACATCAACTGGACATGGACCCACTTAGGAGGGCACATCATCAATTTCTGACGTGTCAAGTGAATTTGGACAAAAGTTAAAAAAATAGTTTACTCATTTAATTGACAAAACTGAAAGGTGAATCATCTAAGTGAAAAAATAGTAATAGTTTGGATAGTAAAATATATTTAGGCCTAAAATAAATAATAATTTATATAATTCTTATAATTTAGATTAACTATTATGTGATTATTATTTCATTATGACCATATAAATTAACTTTACTAATTTTTAAGATTTAAGTAACTCAATACTTGGTTTGGTGGTGCAAATTTTAGAAAAATAAAGTAAATTATTGTGACTAAATTAGTTATATTAATAAGATAACAATTATTATTATTATTATATAATAATAGAATACCAAATGAAATTTTTTATTGCATACTATATGAATTTTCTTTCTCGAAATTATTATTTTTGTATGATCGATTACATAATTAATTTATTAGCATATATCTATACGAGATATCAAATCATTTTTTGGGTCATTTTGCACCATTTCAGCCACAATTATTATAATTTTGATCTTAAAAGAAATATAATTTCAACAACATAAATTGATGGTAACCAACAAGATTATAACTGTATTTCAACTGTATTTTAATTTCAACTGTATTTTGCAAAATGATTTTACCTCTGCAACCACTACTGCCATACCATGTAAACGAACAAATTAAGCACCCTTAATGTTATGGACAAGTTGGAAAAAAATTTCTTTAAAATCATCATTTTGCAAATGTATCTCTGGTTTGGAACTACAAGAGTATTTGTTTGTAAGGATTGTTTATGAGATTGTATTATTTAGTTCCTTATGAATTTAATCTCATATTTAGTACTAATTAAATTCACACTATAGATTAGTAGTTTTAATATAAAATAAAATTCTAAAAATGTTACTATTTTTAATATTAGCTCCCTTTATTGTTAACTAGTGACCAACACATATACGTTGTGTGTGTAAATTATGTGGGGTAAAATAAAAATTATATAAAATTAAGTAGAAAAATATAAAGAGTTAATATTAAAAAGAAAAAAATAATAATATATCTAAAGTCGTAGGGTAAAAGAGTAAAAAAAGTAAATAAACAAATAAAAAGGAAAATGTGTGACCCAAATACACGAAACTTCAGTCACAAGTATCATAGAAGCTTTATAATATAGATAGATAGATTATTCACTCAGTAAGTGACCTTAGAATTGAAAATTTTAAGTCATTATTACCCTTAGTTTAATAATTCACGTATAATGCTCCTCTAAACAAACATATGACAAAATTTTACAAGATAAAATATTGACTTGGATTATTTATTTATTTAGCTTGCTTGGAAAATATCAGAGGATTATTAAATTCATGGACTGCAGTCCTAGATTAGTAATCATAGGTACTGTTTAATCAGTTATTTTATTTATTTATATATGGGATGATTAAAATAAGAATATTTGTGTTCTGAAACTTAATGCTAACATTATTTAAGTGAGACGCTATTTTATAATCAAGGGAGGTGATAATATACTATCTTATAAGAGTAATATTCCAAGCAATAATGCATATCTTTTAAGCAACAAAAAGAGCTGAATTTGCTATATATATGGCAAAGGATTATACTATTTGTCTCAAATAGTATTTCAAATCATATGCCATAATTATATGAATGATTAATATTCTTAATCTGTATGACGAAATCTAAATGTTATTGGGACAAAACTTGAAAAGTCCTAACATACAGGCAAAGGCAAACCCGAGAAATTTAGGATATATAACAAAGAAGAAGAAGATCTACTGGTCACCCTAAAAGCCCAACTAAAGGCATGGTAACAAGGCGGATAGATTTAGGGTACATAACACCATAAGAATAAGCTCAATTGGTCAGCTAAAGGTCCAACTAAATGCATTTGTAACATGGGGAATGTGAAAGATGAAACTGAAGGAAATATATGAAAGATTAAGATCAAACAACATTTGGGCTTCGATTCTGTAACCTAACCATGAATTTAATACTTGTTTTAGCTAAGATAAGCAATTTTAAAAAGGTATCATTTAAACATGAAATGGATATTATTTTTAATGCCAATAAATATAATTTCTGATCAAGACTTATGGCATCTTGCATGATATAGCAGTTGAATTATAGGTATGCATAAAAATCATCTTAGTCATGTATAAGCATAAGTTAGCATGCATGCTTATATTTTCTTTTCTCTTTTTTGCTATTAATGGGGAGAATAAAAATATCTGCCACGAAAGATTAATATCATCTACAGATAATCGTTCATTTGCATTAAAACTTATAGAGGTACCAATTTTCAGTCAAGTCAATTAAGAATTTATTACAGCAGTATATAGAAGTTGCTGAAAAAGGAAAGATTTGGCTATATTACTTCCGGATATTGGGAGATATATTAGTTGTTAATGTTAGCTGTAATTAGGTGATAGCTGGGACTATTAGTTGTAATTAGGTGATTGACATTGCTATAAAATATGAAGTAGTTAGTTAGACCAATTAATTATGTTTCCTATTTTAACTGATTAGGCTGATTTTGTGCTTGTATTCTTAGCCTTCATTCTTACTCACTTGCAGTCCATTTCTTAAGGGTCAAAGTTTTTCATTTCTTCACTATTACCACTTATCAATTGGGTCAATAGTTGCCCGTGGTTTACTAGATTTCTTCTGGACTTGTCTTGTGGCTAGCTTCTTCTGGTCTTGCTTATCTTGTGTGGGTTTTCATATTCATCAAGTCCACGTGCAACCCTCAATACACCGGGTTACACGTGAGGGGAGTGTTAGAATATATATTTTGTCTCACATAGTCACATTGAATACCTTGAGAAAATATGTCTAGCATATAATGACTTGGTTCAACTCTTCTCATAGTCAATCGGTTTTGAGTTAGAGAGCTTAATGTCTTTATATTATAGACTTTAGACCCATTTTATAAATCTAACAGAAGTGCATCTTTAAAACTAACAGAAAATCTTTAAGATTTTCAAGCAAATATGCGTATATAAGTTTTGAAGTTTTAACATAGTTTAGCAAAAAAATACTTCAAATATATTTTTCAGTAAAGGCTTTAGTTTTGGTGGAAACATGTACTAAGCATTTTTATAATTCAATTTGGCATGAATATCATAGCCATGAAAAATTAAGATCATTGAAAATTCTCATACTTGAAGTTATCTTTGTTTTGAGATATCATGAACTAAAATCAAGAATCCTTATTTGGTGGTGGTGTGCCCCAGTCCAAATTTTGTAAATAATTTTATACTTATTAGTTGAAATAAATTTTTTTTTGCACATGTACATATGCACCCTTTATATATAGTACACAAATTGGAGGGAAGAAATATCGTAAAATTTGATAATCCTGTAAGGGCTAATTACACTTCTATTACATCAAGTACCACTATATTCATGATTCAGCTCTCAAAGAATTTGGGCTTACAATTTACTACATCAAGTACCTAATTTAATATAATTTAGCGCCCAATTTCAGAATTCAGCTAGAAATACCTACATTTCCGTATAAAATACGATTTTACTAATAAAAAACAAGAATCAATCTATGAATAAATTGGTATTTCAATCTCAGATCTTTTGCAAATCAATTTTAAATCAGTATCATCCATCTATTCACAAGAATCACAGAGAACTAACAACAAATTCATGTAGACCAATACTATTATCAGCAATTAACAACAAATTCTACAAGCGTGCTCAGTGTATGTCATTGCATCACGAATCACATTCTCCAAGAAAGTCTTCAAAAACCCTCTTGTTTCTTCATAGATGAGCCCACTTATCTTTTTCACTCCGCCTCTTCTGGCAAGCCTCCGAATCGCCGACTTGTTAATCCCCTGCATGTTGTCCCTGATAACCTTACGGTGCCGTTTAGATCTGCCTTTGCCCAACCCTTGTCTCGGCCTGACATTTCTGAATTGGAGAGAGAAAGAGAGATGATTTGATTGAAAATCTAGGTTAGGGTTTGAGTTTGTATTAGAGGGATTCAATTTGGATTTTGCTGTGAAAGTGACGTCGTGCACTAGTAGAAAAATAAGAATACGTGACGGAAGTTTGTGACAGTTTTTAAAAATAATTACAAAAGATAGTATTTTGTGATGGACTTTTTAAGCAATCACAAAATAATAATATATATGATGGCTCTTAGTGATGGTTAATTTTGCCATCAATGTATTATAATTGTGATGGTCATGTCAATCACCAAAATTTTCACGTAAAATAAATATTCTTTTTGTGACGCACTAAGTCATCACTTATAGATATACCCTTTTTCGTGATTGCATTTAAGCTATCACTAATATTTTAATATAAAAAATAATCAACACAATATTTTATAACGACCATGACAATCATTAAAAAAGATAAATTTTTGTGATGACTTTTATTTGCAATTACAAAAAGAAGGTATTTTGTGATGGAATTTTAAAGCCATCACAAAATAATAAAATTTATGATGACTCCCAGTGATGACTAAGTTTACCATCATTATAGAGTATTTGTGACTGCAATTGCAATAACCAAATCTTATGTGGAAGTAATTTTATTTAATAAGTCAACTAACATATGTTTCCTTTTATATTTTATTTTAAAACTATAATCATGATTTGGGCTTTGGTGTAGTGGCAATACTCGTTATTTAGTTTGCAAAGGGGGGGGGGGGGGGTTTCGAATCCTACAAGTATCATTTGAGACAATTAATATAGTAAAATAAATTATCCGTAAATAGAGATTCACGTTTTTACCTTTGATCCCTAAAGTCGTATTTTTTGTGTGTGATGACTTTAACAATCACAATAGATTATGTGTTAATATGATTGTATTAATCATCACAAAAGCACTAAGCATTTGCGTGATTGCCAAAACCATCACTAAAACCTTTCATGATGGTCGTATACAAGACGACCATTGTGATGCTTAAAGGCATCACGTAAACCTTTCATGATGGTTTTTTTAGTTCTTGTGATGGATTTTTGCCATCACAAATGACCATTATTTTAGTAGTGGTGGAGGGGAGTAGGAGTGGGAGGCAGGATATGGGGAGTGAGGGACGAGCACCATTTTCAGATCTGTGTCTCAGCTCTTCAGAAGAGGAGTAGGAGGAGGAGCTCTATGAGAGATTTAAGGCCTCTCTCAAATTTTCATTCATTTATCTTTTTCTTATTACTCTGATTCTTTTTGGTCCTATCTTTTTTTTATTACTTAGTCCTAGAAGTCAAAATGTGTACACGTGTGATTTAGATACATACTCACACATGGATAATGTGTGTCTTGTGTCTGCAAATGACGACCATTGGCTTTGGCATCGTAGATTATGACACATTAACATGAAATTGATTAATAACATATCTTCTAAAGAACATGTTCGTGGTCTTCCTAAACTTAAATTCCTTAAAGACCATATTTGCGAAACTTGTGAATTAGGAAAATAAATTCATGCATCTCATAAACCTAAACTCACAATTTCAACCTCTCGACCACTTGAACTCTCCCCAAACATAGTATGGGTGGTGCTGTCTATATTTTAGTCCTAGTTGATGATTATTCAAGATTCACTTGGGTTGATTTTCTAAAGTTCAAAAATGAAGCGATAAACTCCTTTTCTGCACTATGTAAGAAAATTCAGAATCAATAGGGAAGCTCTATTGTTTATATTCGGTCTGATCACGGAAGAAAATTTGACAATTCTGATTTCATAATGTTCTGTGATGAGCACGGTATAAGTCATAACTTTTCTGCACCTTACACACCTCAGTCAAACGGTATTGTTGAAAGGAAAAATCGTACTTTACAAGAAATGACCAATACTATGCTTAATGAATATCGACTTCCTAAATATTTTTGGGCTGAAGCAATTGCAACTTCTTGTTATATTTTGAATCGCGTCTTGCTGAGACCAATTCCTTTCAAAACTCCCTATGAACTCTTTTATCAAAGAACTCCTAAAATAAACTATTTTCGTGTCTTTGGGAGTAAATGCTTTATTATAAATACTAAACAATATTTAGTGAAATTTGATCCCAAATTCGATAAAGGAATATTCCTGGGATATTCACTAAACAGTAAAGCATATAGAGTCTTTAATAAAAGAACTCTAGTCGTGGAAGAGTCAATGAACGTGACTTTTGATGAATCTAAACCTCCTCCAAAATATAAAGAACTGGCAAAAAATGATACAGTTATTGAAGATATTCTCAGAAATATGGAAAAACTGAAAATTGATGATATTTCTCCTTCTGTCAATATTAATCCTCTTGAAAATCCTAATCCCCAGCTAAATGACTTGCCCAAAGAATCACATGCTATAAGAAATCATCCAATAGAAAATATCATTGGTGCTATTGATAAAGGGATTCTTACAAGATCACAAGCACAAAACATGGCCAGTTATCTATCCTTTCTGTCACAAATTGAGCCTAAAAATGTAAAAGATGCTTTGATTGATGAAGATTGGATAACAACCATGCAAGAAGAACTTGAACAGTTCACAAGAAACAAAGTCTGGGAATTAGTTCCAACTCCCGAAGAGACCACCATTATTGGTACTCGATGGGTGTTTCATAACAAATTAGATGAAAATGGAACTGTTATACGTAATAAGGCACGATTAGTTGCACAAGGGTATAATCAACTTGAAGGAATTTACTATGATGAAACATATGCTCCTGTTGCTAGAATTGAGTCTATACGTATGTTATTAGCTTTTGCATGCCATAAAGATTTTAAATTATTTCAAATGAATGTGAAATCTGCTTTTCTAAATGGTGTTATTGAAGAAGAAGTCTTTGTTAAACAACCCCCTGGCTTTGAAGACTTTGAGCATCCTGATTATGTGTATAAAGTACACAAAGCTTTATACGGTCTAAAACAAGCTCCCAGGGCTTGGTATGAAAGATTTAGTAGGTTCCTATTAGAAAATGGTTATAAAAGAGGCACAGTAGATACAACTCTTTTTACAAAATATAAAAATGATGATATTCTTATTTTACAAATATATGTTGATGACATCATTTTTGGATCCATTAACATGAATATGTGCAATGAGTTTTCTGAAAGCATGAGCAAGGAATTCGAAATGAGCATGATGGGAGAATTGAATTTCTTCCTAGGACTACAAATCAAGCAAGGAGAAAAAGGTAAAACCTCTTAATACTCCTATGTCAACTACTGATAAACTAACTGCTGATGAAAATGGAAAAAGTGTTGACACTAAGAAATATCGAGGAATGATTGGCAGTCTCCTTTACATTATAGCTAGTAGACCTGACATTATGTTCAGTGTCTGTAAATGTGCCAGATTCCAAGCTAATCCTAAAGAATCCCACTTGGTTGCAGTAAAAAGAATATTTCGATACCTTAAAGGAACTACAGACTTAGGTCTATGGTATCCTAAAGGTCAACTATTTGACCTCATATGTTTCTCTGACTCTGACTATACAGGTCATCATGTTGATCGAAAAAGCACAAGTGGCACATGTCAGTTCTTAGGTGGATGTCTAGTCTCTTAGTTTTCTAAGAAATAAAATTTGGTATCTATTTCAACCACCGAAGCCGAATATATAGCTGATGCACGATGTTGTGCACAGATATTGTGAATGAAACAGACCCTTGCCGATTACAATATAAAATTTAATTGTGTATCAATATTATGTGATAATACAAGCACTATCAACTTAAGTAAAAATACCGTTTTACATGCTAGATCAAAACACATTGATGTTAGACACCATTTCTTACGAGATCATGTGAACAATAGTATTATTAAACTAGAACATATTGACACAGAATTAAATATTGCTGACATATTTATAAAACCACTCAGTTCTGATCGATTTTGTAAATTGCGTCTAGACTTAGGAATGTTAGATATTACTTCATGAAAATATTAAAATTTCTTTTGGTTGTTTCTAGTAATATATAAATATAATTTTTATTGTCAAAATTATTAGTTTATAATTTTCTATTAATTCATATACATATGATTATACATAGAAATTATTTGTTTCTTTTATATGTTAATATATTTAAATATACATTTTACACATTAAAATTCATATTCTCTTTTAATTATATTATTCTAATTTTTTTTAAAAACATTTACATGTATTCATAAAAATGAAAAATATTAATTTACTAATTTTAATATAGATATTTTAGTATTTTCTATTAATTAATTATACAAAAAAAATCATGTTTTTAAACATTTAAATAAATATATACTGGATTTAATCCAAGCCGCTGATCAAAGAAAGCAATCCAACGGTCATCTACAAACACAATTCGCGTCCATTCAATCCAACCAATCAAAAGCAAGTAAGCCTTTGGCACATGGATCGTGTTCATCAACCATCCGATCAATACAGAAAAAGCACAAACCAATCTAAGCCGTCCGATCAGGGTCAAACGGGTCAGCCGACCCGGTTCATTAGCGCGTCTCATCCGGGCCGTTGATCAAAACTCAGGTGCGCTCTTAGCCGCACGATCACCATAATTAACCTAAATATAAAAACAAAAAAAATCATTTTTATTTCATTTTCACTCCTCTCTCTCTCTATCGCCGGCTCTCCCTTCTCTCTCTCTCTCTACTCTCATACGCTCTCGTCTCTCTCTACCCTAACCCTCTCAAACCGTAAACTCTCTCAGCCTAAAATAATCAATCCTTGTAAGTTTTCTGTGTTCCTCTTTTAGTTAGATGAATCTTCTATGTCTTATTAATATTTATGTCAGTTTGATTGATCCTTCTTCGTGTTTATAGAGTTTTTTTTAAAAAAAAACAAAAATATTTCTTATTTCTGTTCATATTCTTAAAGATTTTCAAACCCTAATTTTTTTTTCGAAGTTTACTTTTTCAAAGAAATTTTTTCTTTTGTTAAAATTTTCAAAACCCTAGATCTAAATTTTTTTTGTGTTTTCTTCTTCTTCTGTTCGTCTTCTCTGAATTTTTTTTAAAAAAACTAGATCTATACATTTTTTTGAGTCTGTCTCGTGTGTGTTCTTAAATTTTCAAAACATTACATCTATACAAAATGTATTTTTCATATACATATATATTTAATATACTTCGAATGTTTAAATTTTTGCATATTTTTTGAAGGAACTTTCTAAGCCCGAAATTTTTAAACCCTAATTTCTGATAAAAGTTTTGCGAACAAATTTTTTTTATCTGTGTATTTAAAATTTATATATATATAAATCTTTTATTTCGAAACCCTTAATATAAATTTTTTATTATTTTTTAGAAACCCTAAAAGTTCACATATAGTTACATAATTTTTTTTTTAAAAAGGAATTTTTTTTCTATGCGTTTAAAAAAAAATTTCTCAAAAATTTTTCTGTTAAAACGTGTATATATATAAACCCTGGATTTTTTTTGTTCTTCACTTCTAAACATTTTCGAAAAATCTAAATGTTTCTGTGTAAGTCTTAGTAGAATTTTTTTTCACTCGTGTTTGAAATACTAAACCTTTTCTGTGTTTAAACTCAATTTTTTCTCTCTTAAAAACTGTCTGTTCAAAAAATCAAATTTTTCCCTCAAAAATGTTTCTGTCATTTTTTTTTCTAAATTTTTTTTAAACCATAAAATTTCACAAATGTTTTTCATATGAATATAAATGTGTAATAACTGCTGTGTACTATATTTGTATATATACACCTGAGTTATATGGTTCTGAAATGTCTGGTATATGGGTGAAAAGTGGTTCTCCTACTCATACATTTATTCTGGAAAAACTTGAAAGCTGATTAGCTTTGTGAATAGCTGTGCGAAGGTAATCACTCCACCCTCTTTATTTTAATTGAGACTATAATGAATATTGAACTGTGCGGCTACTGAGGGCCACTGGCTATATATATATTTATCTGACTATGTGAATATAGGCATGAAAATCTCCATGTCTAGTTTTTGTTTATTTGTCTACGAGAAATTGGATAACTGTAAGTTTCATATTTATATTTCTGCATGGGTGGCTATTTGAAAGCTACTGGTTTATATGAGACTTGTCTATGTGAGTTTAAATATTGAATGAAAGTTGAATTGTCATGTCTGAAATCTGCAACTTTGAAAATAAGACATTAGGTGGTGAAAATAATTACCATATTTAGTAATTATATGTTATTACTGTTATATGCTGACATGTATAATAGAGATCATATGTTATATCAGTTTTATATAACACTGATTTGTTGAATCAATGTGTTGACACACTATATCTTTATATATTGGAATCTGACAATGACAACATGTTAGTGTTATGTAACATTGACTGGTTGTATCTTTGTCTTAAATTTGTAACAGTTTGATGTGGGCATATCTGTGCTATCTGTGATAACTTATTTATGTTGATTTGCTACAGTCTGATATGGGCCAATAAGTCATGATAGCATGTATCTCTGTTTGATATTAGATCACACATGTTATGTCAATAACCTGCATATGTTTGATATTTGACTGTGCTCTCTTATTGAACTACTGGACAAATTTTTTAAAAATAAAAAAAATCTGACAGAAGATTTAAATTTACAAAACAATACTACACTTGTCTGTCCCTTACTGTTCACACTACACAGTCATCACATGAACTGTTTATCTTTTGACAAATAGGACATACCATATTAATCAAGATAACTTTTTAAGTAAAACTTTTTCTATAAAAGGGTAGCTTTAAATGGTATTCTACTACTTGTCTGCTTGTGCATTCTCTCTCTCTTTCAAAAACATGAAACCTGTTCAGTCTTCTAAAAGAAAAAGGTATGAGATTTTCACTGACCCACACCTTGACCTATACACTTCTTTGTTCATCACACCCACTGCAAAAACAAAGTATGAACATATTAAACATAACTTGATTCTTGGTGTAGCAACCTCTTTTAATAGTTTTTCAGGTCTGCTAGAGAAGATAACCAATGAAGTATGGGACTGTCTTGTCTCTTTTACAAGTAGAGAGATATATCCTAGTCTAATTGCTGAATTCTATGCTCATATGACTTTTGTGCATAATTCAACTGACTTTCTATCTGGTATTAAGACTTGCATACAAGGTCAAGATTATATGTTTGATGAAATTCTGCTTTTGCATGCTTTAGATCTCAAAACAGAGTTCTTGAGTTATCCCAAGATAAATGAATACACATATCCCATAGGAACCACCACCATTGATTGCCTTACCTTCAAGCACAACCTTGCAATTACCACTGACCAAATTGTGTCTGCTAATCTGTTTGATTATCCATGTAAAGTGTATAAGGACTACTTTACTGCTGAATGTCAATTTTTAGGCAAAATTCTGATGCATAACTTCATGCCTGTCAGAAATGATAAAATGTTCAGTCCTTTTGATTTGGAATTGATGAAGTGTATTCTAACTGAATGCATGCCTTATAGCCTGCCTTTCTTTCTCTTGACATCCTTTGAATTTTGCCATTCTAATAATTGCATGGGATTTGGACTTTTGCTGACTAGACTCTTCATATATCTGGGTGTTTCTGTTCATAATCATAAGACATAAATGATTCATAATAGTAATATTGTGTCTCATTTGAACCTTCCTGCCAAGCCTTTAATTGTGTTTCAGCCCAATGAAACTGACCATATAGAAACACACTTAAATTTAATGTCCCAAATTGACTCCATAAACAGCATGAATCAGTTATCATTAAAGAACCAGTCTTAGATTTTGAGTCAATTAGAGGCTTTAAAAACCTCTGTGCAACACTTGCATGACATGGTGACTATGCTGATGGAACACCACAAAGTGACAATCCCCCCATACAACTTCACTGCCACCACAAGCTCAGTCCAACCAGATCATACTGGTCAGACCACACCTGATCTGCCTTTGTCAAATTTGGATATGAATATTTCTCCACTCAATTTTGATAAAATCTGAAGGAGAATGTAAACTAACCTACTAACTATTTGTGGATTACTGTAATAATACTTAATACTAACTAGAATGATTACTATATGTTTAACTGTTATACTAACTTGCAGAAAAAACTCTGAAACTAACAGTTTCTGCAGGTTTTGGTATTTTACTCCTGCCCCTCCATTTTTGTTAATGACAAAGGTGGAGAAGAAAAATATCAGAAAAAGAAAAATGTCAGATTTTTATTAAGTAAATAATCTGATATTTGAGCAGACATGGATCTGAACTGATCTGAACTGATAATCTGATATGAAAAGAAAAATATCAAAAAAATGAAAGTATCAGATTATTATTACGTAATAATCTGATATGAAAGCAGACATGGATCTGTTAGATATAAACTGCTATAAAACTGCTATGGTATGAATAGTGCATGAGATTGACAAGAGCTGATATTAACTGTTATAACTGTAACTGATAGGATGGATTGTTTGTATGAATGGATGGTTTGCACATGTTATATACTGTTATTATACAAACTGCCTGAATAGTTATAACTATGAATGTCCGTCTAATAGTTTTTCAGTTTTTAAAAATTTTAAAAATTCTTTTAATACCTGATTCATGATCTCAGGGGGAGCTTCATGAATTAAGGGGGAGTTCTGAAAAATAAATATTTTTACTTGTTGTCATCATCAAAAAGGGGAAGATTGATAGGTCTCCAAAATTGGGTATTTAATTTTGATGATAACAAATTAGGATTAAAGGTCAAAAAAAGTAGAATCCTTTCCATAGGATTAAGTGCTAAAATGATTTATTAATTACCTTGAATATTTTGACCAAAAATATTTATTTTCTTATTTGAATTTATTTTATGACATTGATAATTTAATTTCAAGTGTTAATAAAATGAGTTCGTATAGTAACATTTCCTAAGGTAAGGAGATTCCTATTTTATTTTTAAAATTGATTTTCAAAAATTTTTTATGGATAAAAATTATTTTCAAATATATATATATATATCCGTGTGTGTGTGTGCATGGAGTGTGCCAAAAATACAAGGTGTGTGCATGTTTTGTGTGTGTGTGCCGAATTAGTATATGTATGGGAGTATAAGATTAAAAATGCAATGCTTACATAGATGTTTGTGCAAGTGGTGTATGCATGGAAGTGTAACATGAATGTAGTGCATGAGTCTTGATGTTTGTGCTATGCAATACTTGAATATGCTGGGAACAAAACTTCAAAGAAGGCTTATGCCTTTGCTTTATACGTTGGGCACAAATTGAAAACTAATGATTACAAAAACATATGTAGTGACTCATAAGTATTGGGCATTTTCGAATTTCACAACCGGCTATATATCAAATTGATCCGAGCCTTTTATTTTTCTTCATGCAATCCGGACCTTCCAATTCAAAAATGTTTTTCAAAAATTATGATTTTGCCCGAACTTGAAATTTTTTATAAATAGGAGGCTTTTCTATTCATTTCAATTTACCAATTCTATAAACCAGAAAGCTTACTCTCCTTGCCTACAGATTATTCAAACAAGCTTTTACTCTCTTCGCTCAAATCAAAGTTATAATTTCGTTTGGAAGAGAAAAATTGGTCCAAATATTTGAGATAAGTTGTCGAATTATAATTGTTCATATTATCTCATACTTGCTCATTCATATATATATCTGTGATAAACTATCATATGTATTCATATATTTATATATCCATATTAGTAAAGAGTCAGTACTTGGACACCGAAACACGTTAAGCTAATTCAGATGCTATTTCTTTGAAATACTCTGACGGTCTTTAAAATTCCAAGTAGCCCTTTACTAGTATAATCAATATATAGATTTAGATAATCAGATATAATTTATGATAAACATTTATATATATCTTATATATAATCTATCATATCTAGTAAAGAGTCAGTACTTGGACACCGAAACGCGTTAAGCAAATTCAGATGCTATTTTTTTAAAATACTCTGAACGGTCTTTAAAATCCCAAGTGGCCCTTTACTGATATATATAATCGATATAAATATTCTTTAATATTCTATATCCGATTATCAAGTTGTGAATCGAAAAAATTTAGTCAGTACTTGGACACCGAAACGCGTTAAGCAAATTCGGATATTTCACTTGAAATACTATGGACTGTCTTTAAAATTCCAAGTGGCCAAATTATTCGCAATGTAGATCAAGTATAATATAATATATATAAGTGGGTAGAACGAGTTTGTTCAAGTATTATCTACACTGAATCATATTGTCATACTTGATAAACTGTCATCAAATATACTATTCATATAATTGCTTATAAATTATTATTGTATTATATAAGTGTGTGTGGTTGTTTAATTCAAAGTTATATTTATTTAACAACAAAGAAACACACTCTTTATAAAGAAAAATCTTTTTCTTAATCCATTAAAAAATATTCTTTAAAGAAAAAGAAAATCTTTATTACAAGTGCTTCAATATTATATCTGCTTTCACAGAAGCACATCATATGAAAGTCTTTGAACTTTTATCACACACTTGAAATTCTATATCTGTTTATCTGAGAACTATCTGTGCATTGTGTGATTGAATTTTAAACTGTTTATTAATTTGATAAAATTAATTCACTAAAATTCAAAAAGGCCAAAGATAATTTTTAAACGGTAATAATCTATTCAACCCCCATTTTAGATTATTATTGGACTTTCAAAAAGTTAAAATTTGAAAGTTCCAACAATCAAAACATCAAATTAATAAATATCTTATAATTTATAAAAGAGAATATAATTTATCAATTGTATTTCACTATAAATTTTTTTTAACTTTTTTTTAAAATTTAAATAATTTATGGAGTAGCTGCAAATGTATATAAGATCAATATATATTAACTTTTAAAAAGTTAAATTATGATATTTTTAAATTTAAATTTAATATAATTCATTTAAAATTTGAAAATAATAAATTTTATAATTAAGTATTACTTTTATAATATTTATAATTATATTGACATAAATTAAATAAATTTATATCAATTTTAAATTTGAATATGTTTGAAATTAATTTTTAAAAAATAAGTCAATATTAATTTTATAATTTGAAAATGAAGTAGTAAAAAAATGTCAAGATGTGTATGATTGATGATTTGTCCACTTAAATGAGGGTGTGAAATGTCATTTTATAAATATAGAGAACGATCTTTTGACTCCCGCATACTGGGGAGTAAAATTCTATATAGAGATTAAAATAGAGAATCAAATAAGGATAAGAAAACTGTTGGATAATGATTTGTTGATGTATTTTTTAAATTTGGAGATAGAGAGTTGATTAAGGAAACTGTTGTGAATACTCTTAGTACTTTGGGTATCGGAATGTGAATTTTTAAATCTCAGGGTACTAAGCGCAAATAGGTACATATTTTGAGGTCAAATATATAGTTAACTCTGTAGTCACCTGTGTATGTGGACCTGTCGTTATTTTTATTGTGAGTAGACAAATCAATATATAGAATTACCCATTGCAGGACACCCCCATTTAGTGTCCCACTTTGGGCTATCTCTATCACATAATAAAGTTTTTTTGAAAAATATAAGCTTCTTCAAAGTGAGTTTGAAAAATTTAAAGTCGAAGAAACTAGACTTTCTGAAAATGATTTTTTTTAAAAAAGAAAATATTTTATTAGTTTCTAAAAATGAAAATTTGTTTAATCAAAATTAGTGACATTTTAATAAAATATAATGAAAAAAATATTATTGAGAAAATAAATTTGAAAATTGAACTTGAAGAAATCGAAGAGACTAATCCTTCATCGAAGTTGTCTTTATCTCAGCAGAAAATTTTACTTAAAAGTAAGGATAGATACCTTAACTAAATAAGTGACTTGAACATAATGGTGCTCAAGTTTATAAATATAAAATAAAACCGAGTTGTCATGCTAGGTCAACAAACATGCATTTTTAATTGTGAGGGGTTAGATTATACAAGTGAAACTTAAAAACATAATAATTATGGTTTATATCATGTCAAAAGTAATAATAATATTTAGCAAAAAGGACACGACATTAATTAATAATGTACGTACTGCCAAAAAGGAACATGTTAAGCCACCTAAAACTGGTCCTATTCCTACAAAGAACAATTAATAATTTTACTAATGTAGAAATCCGTCACCCCAACAACATTTTGGTGAATTATTGGCTACAATCAACTGTGAATTATTGTTCTCAGTAGTTGGACAGTTTGTGTTAACTTTCTGATAGTTTTCTTCAGTTTGTTGCGCTTGTAGAATAGTAGGATGGGAACTGTTTATGCAATAATCAGGAAATATTTGTGCTCCAAAGCTGTAGCTTGTCTCAGGTTGTTTTCAAAGTACAGATTTTGGGTGTTTTCAACCCCAAAAGCTTAATAGTGGTTTGAGCATATTTTTGCAGATTCTATGCTAACTTATAATGCTATATAATTCTATTGTCTCCCTATCTTTTCCTTTAAAAATTGCCTCACTTTGTATCAATTTGTTTTTTAATATGATGGCTTAGGGGAAAAAAACCCTAGACAATAGTTACTTGATCATAATTATTCTCTTATTTTTTCAATAGGAAGATTCTTACCCAAATAGACAGATTCATGCATCCAATTTTTCTCAAACTGCCAAATTGAAATCTATAGCAGATAATGATTCCAATTATTCAGTCCTCCATATAGTAAGGCGTATAAATATCAGTTTAATTACCCAAAGAAGAAAAGGAAGGAGAGAAACAAAAGAAAAGAGATCTTGAAAAAAAAAGGAGGATCCATGCATGTCCTGACTCCTGAATATTGGATGGGAGGTGAGATTTGACCTTACAAAAAAATTTAGTATGTGAAAAGATGTCACTGTGTCATGGGTAGTACAACTGATGCCAATGTTTCACTAGAAGAAGTAGTAGTATTTTTCCATTGATTTAAAGTGTCATCCTCATGCCAAGAACCAAACCCTACCAAATAGTACTGAGAAATCATTAAACCAAACCCTACCAGAAACGCGTACGTTACCCACTTATTATAATTTATACGTATAGTGCACATAACTGATATAACAGGTACACTGGTTAGGTAAGGTATTTATCTAATTACTAGTATACCTGTTCGTAAATAAATACCAATGCCAATTTTTTTTAAAAAAACTTTAATATCCGGAATTGATCTTGGTAAAAGAATCGGATAATTTTTATTAAATTTGATGAACACTTCCACTCCCTTTTTTTATATTCTATTTTGTATTTCTGATGTTCAATGTTTAATACAGTTAAAAAAAAATCTTTCATGATAAAATTGATAACAACTTGAAAGTTAAATGGGTTTTTCTTTTTTTACTTTTTATTTAATGAAATCTTTTTTTAAGTGAAACGAGAACCTTATTCGGTTACCTTTGATTAATAGAATAAAATGTGAAGGGGCTTAAAAGCGTCCGTTTTAATTTTGAACAGTTTTTGAATGTCTGACATGACCAAACTGGTCCTTATTATTATTATTTTTTGCCATTTTGAAAAACTAAGATTTATATTTCTCAAAAAAGTAAAACTAATAATTGTATTTAAAATTTTTCAATTTGATGTAAACTTCATTTTCAATTTAATAAATACCTTTAGAAAAAATAAAATGTAATGTTAATTTTTGGGTTGAAATTTTGAGTCACAATCCCCCTTCGTCCGTCACCCCATTATAGTCAGACCATTTGCTTGTGACGTCTTTTCATATCAACTCATCACATTGATGATTGATCTACCTTGTAATGATTCGAGTCTTCTCTTCTACAGTTCCACTACTTAAAAGTTTCAACAATACTACAATTACATAAAAAATAATCATATAAAATTTACATACACATATATACATATTTATAGACTTCGTTTAATATGCGGAGTCTATAATATATATATATATGTGTATATAAATTTTATTTGATCATTTTTTATGTGATGATAACATTATTTTAAAAGTTTCAACGACTTCTCACTTTTCTCATTCAATCAACTTTAGCTAGCTTTCCTTCGCTCACATAACAATTTCACGAGTTTAGAAAGAGTCTGGCATGGTAGTTCTTCATTATTATTATTTTTTTCTCAAACAACCTTTTTGGTTTGGAAATTGAATTTTGACAACACTTTTTAATATTTTTTTTATGAAAAGTGTCGTTATAAATATATAGCGACCGTCGCTATAAATGTATAACGGCGATTTTTATGTGAAAATATCATTTTCTGTTATGAATTTATGAATTTTCTTTTTATATATGTTTCTTCTATTCTTTCTAAAATATTTCTATAGGCTAGCACGCGTGAAAGTATTTCCATCATATACAAACCTATTTGGTGCAATATATTGTAGGGTTGATTGCATATCGGACCAATACATATGTCGAGTTACCATTCATATCTTGAAGTTTAATTTCTCCTATCTTGCTCCCCAATATTTAATTAAGTAAGCATATTGAACCCTAAATACAATTCTGACCAATTTTCTAACATAAATCTTTACATGTGTCTCCACGTCAAATAAAGGTGCGACAATTTTTTCCATTGGATTTTCATGAGGGTGCGTATTGGGGGGATATTGTTACGTTAAGTTGCATATCAAGAGAAATTATCCTATATTGTCATATAGAATAATTTTATTATTACAAATTTATAAAAATATTAAGATATTAAAAATATTTCTTAACATACAAACCCATTTAATTATATTAATATTAATCATACATTTCATTATTAAATTAATATACTTACTAAATTAAATTCATTAAACAAATTTTATCAAATGATTCTATTAATAATGTATGTGAATTTTTTTTGAAACATAATAACTGTAAAATTAGTTAAAAAATTATAGTGGATTCAAAACTAACTAATTGTCATAACTAAGTTAAACCTTTATTAAAACTTGAATTTTATACTTCTATTTAGATTAGAATTTCAAGCAAATATTGTCAATATAAACACTAATATAGAATTCTATTACAAACTTTAAAAAATTAAAAAAATTTATTTTCTCATAATCATAACTAAATAAATTTACATTCCACTCAAATGTTTAGCTTTATAATTGTTCGAAAGAACCTACAATATATAATTCTAAATTTAATTATTTAACTAAATATTTAATAATTATAAATATCTTCTTAAAATTTTAATTAAATATTTACCATATATTTAATTAATTATCCTAATAACTGCCATAATAAACCGTAATTGATGCCACCCGTGCTTCGCACGGGGTTGGTGAGCTTGTTTTTAAAATAAGGGTAATTTTATCAAATACACATTTTAATTCTTACATCACTCGTGTAAACACTGTCAATGTATCAAATTTTAACTGTTAAAATTTTTTGATTTTATTTGGAGTCTTGGAGATTTAGATTTTCATATTAATATAAATTATTTTAATTGGCAAAATATTTGATCTCACATACGAAAAAAGTTATTATTTTAATTAAACGTAATGTTAGAGGTCTCAAATATTTAGTCTCAAATTTCTCAAATGATATGACTTCATTACATTGATTAGGTACATCTCTTGTGTCTGACTATCAGAATATTCAAGGCCACAACATTTAAGCTTATATAAGAAAAAAATTGAGACATCAACTTTACCTTTTGAAATTCAGAGTGCGTGCACACCTAGAAGGGGGTTGAATAGATGTATCTAACTTAACTGAATAACAATGATATTTTAAAATTTTCTGCTAAATAACTATCCAGACAGGTTGATGTCTGTTTGCTTAAGGTTTATATGAATCATGATATGTAGAGAGACAAATACTCAACTATATAGACAAGGTAAAACCTGTCTGCTTATATATGAGAACCTGTTATGTAGTTGCTTCTTAGATTTTAAGAGTGCAAAAGATGAATCGAGTGAAGTGCATAATTGATGTAATGAAAGCAGGATACACAAATAACCACAACACCAAGATTTTTTGTGGTTCAACCCTTAAGTACCTCTAATCTAATGGCTTAATGCACGTCCAATACCAACTGGTATTAGAGACTCTTTTATTAACTTAATATTCAATCAATTACATAATTTACTCCCTGTGCAAAACAGCTCTGGCTATGTTTGTACACCACTGCCTCTTGTTGCACAACAACCTCTTGCACCACAACAACCTTTAGAGTCTGCTTTGCTCAATCCTATCCACCACTAGATCAAATACAAACCACAGTAGGCTTGTATACAATTTTTAATCAAGAACGAATATGATTACAATATCTATGAATTTCCAACAACAAAAAATTAATAGCAGTGCAAAATCAGATTACTAGATGTTTTTCTATAAGAGCTAGCACTGTTATGATTTTCAATTCTTTGGTTTGAAATTTTAGCCGAGAATGATTTATATAGAGTAAAAGTGCAACGACAATAAAAGCTGAGGAACCCAATTTCAACAATTAATCCAACAGAATCAAGTTTTTATGAAGGATTTTGAGTTTGAATGATATATAGCTTGAATTATGGCAGATTGGATCAAGGAATAATATGTCACCAAAATTTAGCAGCTTGAAATAAGGAATTAGAATCCCAGAAGAATCAACAATTAGAATAAAGGGAATCAACAACTTGATCAAAGGGATAAGATTAATATAATTTTGGAAAACATGGCATATTAGTTTCTCAATTGGTTTGGTTTCCAAAAATAACTTCCCATCTTTTAAATTTGAATTTTCAGCCCTTGAAATAAGGAATTGATTCGGCTTCAAAAAATAAGCTCTTTAAATGATTTAAATCTTTTATTGATTTTAATTAATCAAGCTAGAAATTCTTAAATTTGATTTCTTAGGTGAAGTCCTAGCTAGGGACCTAACCATGTAGTGGCTCTAAACAATATTTCTTTATATTGGACAATTTGATATCTTGCATAATCAGTCCATAACCTAAAAAAGTACAAAACAAATATACAAAATATATGTTGTCATCATTAAAATAAAAACTCATAAATCAAGACCTTTCAAATTTAGAGTCCTCTCGAGATCCTAGGTAATCTAAATTTTGGAGTTCCCAAAATCTCAACCATTCAAATAAAATCAATAGTTAACAAAATAACACATAAATTGTTTAACACATTTTGTTAGATTTTGTCCATCTCACCTTACACAACTTTTTCCCTCCTCTCTATTTGTTTCCTTAATTTCCCAACTATCTTCTTTCCTAGACCTACGTAGTTAGTTTCATCTCAACTTCTCAACCATTAACAAACTGTAAGTCTTAGTTCTCTTATTTTTCTATCTTATCACTCCGCTTTCTCTATTCAAACCTTCACAAAAAATTTACTGTTTATCTCCATAAATCTCAAATAAAGCATCCAATCAACCAAAAAAGATTATGTCATCATACTTGAAAATTGGAATGAAATTTTGTCGGGTCAAACACATCAATTCCCATCCTCGTTCCTTTTAAACAGCAACTAGGAGCTGAAGCACACGCATGCGTGTGATCATATTAATTTATTTATACAAAATAGAGAGTATATTGAACAATTTGAAAGATATTGGATGATAGAATGTGTACAAGAATTGCATGATTCATCCCACCTCAATTGATCACACACGTGTAGACTAACTCAGTATGCATGTAAGATTATCTCCTTATTTAAAAGGTTAACCTATTAGGTTAAGACTCCACCATACTCATAAATCCATCTATACTCTTGAATTTATTTGATATGAGATTCATGTGAAATATATCAACAATCTCCACCTTTTACTTGAATACACATCACAAGTATCATACTAGAGTAATCACCATTTAAGCACACCTTCTTTGAGTCTTTCAAAAGCTCTACTCGACTCTAATACTACTCCACCACGCCCGAGGTAAATGTGGGAGTACAACCTTGCTCCTTGTGAAACCTTCACCCTGAGCAATTTTTTCAGAGCCATCCTGAGCTTGCTCCACCTGACTCAAATCATACTTCACTACGTGGTGCCAAACGCATGAGTGGTCATCTCGTGCTCCACCTGACTCAGCTCTATTTGCTCCACCGCGCGGATTGAGTAACACACCGCCTGCGAATGCTCTACCATGGAGTGACAACCTAATACTTGAATCGAACCATGAGTTATGATACCACTTGTAGCGAAATTGCACGATCGATGCATCACACATCAATTCATCACACATCTGTGTAGACTAGCCTAATAAGTATGTTGGACTCCTTACCTAAAAGGTATGAGCAAGGTTGTACTTCCACGTTTGCCTTGGGCGTGGTGGAGTAGTATTAGAGTCGAGTAGAGCTCTTGAAGAACTCAAAGAATGTGTATTTAATGGTGACTACTCTAGTATGATACTTGTGATGAGTATTCAAGTGAAAGGTGGAGATTGTTGAGATATTTCACATGAATCCCACATTAGATAAATTTAAGAGTATAGATGTGTTAATAAGTATGACGAAGTCTCAACCTAATAGGTTAACTTTTTAGATAAGAAGGTGATCCAACATGTTTATTGAGCTAATCTACACATGCTTTGATACCTCTGCTCGACTCTAATACTATTTCACCATGCCTGAGACAAACGTGGGAGTACTGTTGGATTGTAGAAACAATATCAAAGTATACAATCAAATTGTAAAGTAGCGAAAATATATAATAAACGGAATTTAAAATTTGTCTGCACTATCAGAAATCACCTTATGTAATATTATTAATCGAGGAAGGATAAAAGATATACCTTAAAGATGAAGCAACTCCTTGATCAAATCTTCAAGTTCTAATCATTTGCTCCGCGATCTCTCTAATCCTTAGATCAAACGTTGCTACTCAAAGTGTGCAACGCCCAAGAGGTGATCCACCAATTAGAAAAATTGATTGAATATTTGAATTTAGATTATACTAGATATTGGGTGGCTAGCTAGCCTCTATTCTCCCTCTCATACCTCCTTAGGGTTTTGAGAATACTTGCAAGAGAGATGCAAGTAGCATTAGTCTTTTCCATAAGTAAGACCCCTCTTATTTATAGACTACCCCTCTCTCCTAAACCTTTTAAGAATTAGGGTTTTAATTTAATTTCCAAGGAGCTAAATATTAATAATAATAAATAATAAGACTTCTCTCATTAATTTATAATTAGTATTCCTCCATATACTAAATTATAAATATTATGTTATTTAATTTATTTCACTAATAAATTAAATACACTTAATTTATTATTATTAAACCAATCACTTCTAAAATCATATTTCTCCATTTTTATGGTGTGACCCTCTAGGTTCAATAATAAGCCAGTAGTAAAATAAATAAGTTGAAACCATTCTAATATTATTTATAATGAATTAAACTCCTTTAATTCAAATATAAATAAATAATATTTATTTTACATCATGAGTGACATCTTATAAATAATGTATCATGATTATCCGGATAATATGAATTCAACATTTTATCATAAAGAATTATCACAAAGAATACAAAGAACCTATTCCGTGAATAGTTACCGTACAATTCAATTCTTCTACTATATAATGTCTCAATCAAATATAAAATATGAAATTACTGTCAAGTTTTATTTATTTGATTATATGTATTCCGATTCTAAAATATACAACTCTAGTTAATGTAAATTAGAAACTCCTTTCTAATTTTCATTCAACTCTGGCTAGGGATTTCTGAGTTGTCACTTTAATCGAATCACATAGGACATTCTCTCCCTTTACTAGAAGTGGTAGATCCTTTGTTGATTATTCACCTATCTGTATATACTTTATTATATCTGAACATACCCTGTAACATACCCTAGAGTATTAAGGAATATGACAAAACATAACTCAATATATACAAAATATTATAATGATCTCAAGTCCAAGGATCACTTATACTACTATCACTATAGGAACTCCTATTGACAGACAAGTAAAACTCCATTAGGGTTCCTTTATACAAGTCACGTTCAGTGAACTTATTCTCCAATAAGTACCTACATACTTGCTTTAGTGTCTCCACACATGATTATGAGATCAATCGTCCTCTTCAACAGAGCAAACATAATATGTACTAATATATCTAGAATCAGTAACCCCACATTAGTGATCCAACGATTAGGAACATTTTAATTTTGAGTTATCTTGAATTTAAATCTCATTAGCATGATCAACATCATGATTCTAAAAGTAATGCTAAAAAATTATGGGTTTATCACATTGATTAATTCAACTAATTAACATGGATAAAAAATGCCTTTTATATTAAATAAATTCTCTTATTAATAAATAAATAAGATTACAGATTAAATGTTGATCACATTCAATGTGATTGGCTTGAGGGCATACTACTTTCAAGTACAACCTTGCTCCATGTGAACCCTTCACCCCGAACAACTTTTCCAAAGCCATCCTGAGCCCGCTCCACCCGACTCAAATCATATTAATTGCGTGGTGTCAAATGCATTCCATTGCACGAATTGAGTAACACGCTGGCCTGCGAATACTCCACACTAGAGTGTCAACCTGATACTTAGGCTAATCGAACCATGAGCTCTGATACCACATCTGCTCGACTCTAATACTACTCTACCACGCCTGATTCGAGACAAACGTGGGAGTACAACCTTGTTCTTTTTGATTCCTTCACCCTGAGCAATTTTTCCAGAGCCATTATGGTCCCGCTCCACCCGACTCGAATCATACTTCACCGCATGGTGCCAAACGTATGAGTGATCTTCTTGTGGTCCACCGCGCGGATTGAGAAACACGCGGCCTACGAATGCTCCACCCTGGAGTGTCAACCTGATACTTGGGCCCATCGAACCATTAGCTCTGATACCATTTGTAGCGGAATTGCATGATTAATCTCATATCAATTCATCACACACATGTGTAGACTAGCCCAATAAATATGTTGGACCACCTCCTTATCTAAATTATTAACTTATTAGGTTGAGGCTCTACCATACTTATTAGCCCATCTATACTCTTGAATTTATCTGATGTGAGATTCATGTGAAATATCCCAATAGGATAGACAAGAATTCTAAATTAACAATCTTCAGTATTATGTATATTTTAACTTTCTCAATAACATGAATAATTGTAAACAGCAGTTACTGGATGTTGGGGCGTGATTATTTAGACCTGACCATGGTGTAGCCCTCCCTATGTAATTGGCCGGATTTAATGTTGGCCCATATATGTTTATTATCTATTTTAGTGGGAGAGTCCTTATTAGAGTAGGATTGTGTTTCCTTATTTGATGAGATAAGGAGATCTAATTTGGGAAGGAAGCAATTGCAGTTATAAGGGGATTCTGAACAGGACTCCTACTCCTAATTGGATTTAGACAAACAAGACTTCTATAAATATAGCTACAAACAAGGGTTGAAGGGATCATTAGATTGCAACATACAATAGGAGTTACATCACAAGATATCATACAATACACCATATGTACTCTCAATATTATTATAATGGATTTCTCTCTCTCTCCGTGGTTTTTTTCAATTGAATTTTCACGTAAATTCTTGTTTTCATATTTTATATATCTTTATTTATGTTTATGTGAGTGTATTCTGTGGGTTTGATCTCACAACGATACAATCAACCGTTGACACTGTTTTAATCTGTTCTTTTTGGTAATTTTGTCAGACGTACAAAATCAAGCGTTAACACTATATAACTTCCAATAATTGTATAACTACGTGAAAAATAAAAACAAAGTAAAATTTTAAGTACAAGGTGTGACTCAATTACACCGAAAAACGATTATAAAAGCTGAACACTTTATAATAAGAGACTAATGAAATTAGAGAGCATAAGCCAATGAAAGTTTAAGATATAAAATTAAAAATTATTGTAGTGAATAAAAGGTAACAATGATGTAAGACCATCAATTTACTTCACTGTTATATACTACGCAATTTCCATATTATATGCATAGTATCATCTCATTCCCCAAAATTTAGATTACCTTAAGAACAACTCCGGATGTGGCGCGCGGATCCAATACTAATTCATCTAATTATGTTAAATTAATTTGAGTGGTGGTCATAAAACTAATCTCATATATATATATATAGAGAGAGAGAGAGAAGATACATCAAACCTTTGAGAATCAAATGTTAGAATTTGAGCTTATATGAAGTTTTAAAGCTATAATTTAAGTGGATTCTATTAATCATTTGAGATGAATTTACATATCAATGTATTCTATTTCATGAGTAGATGAAAATCAAGTAAAGTTCGAATACATGGGGTAATGAATGATAAATTTACTCCAAAAGATCACCCATTAAAGAGAATAAATAAATTTTAGTGGGAAGTGAGAGTCCCACGTCGCCTATGAACTAAACATTAAATTGTATATATACAATAAGATTGCTTTTGGGTTTAGGACTCAAGGGGCATCCCATTTTTGTAGAAAGGAGATAACCTAGTCAAGACTTGGTTGCCAACAGACCAGATCGTGAGTACCAAGTACTAACCTTGACATACTACTTTTTCTATTATTATAATTCTAGTTTACATCAAATGAGTTCATATATATATACACTCAGTTGTCCTAACAATCCTAAGTTGCAACAGTCACAAATCTTTTAGACATTTAAATACATTCACAAATTAAATATAAATAATTTATTAAATAACAAAGGCTACTATTTTAACCAACCCTCTAAATCTCAAAAAAGAAAAGAAAATCAAAATTAAAGGAATTTTTGTTTCAATGCCAACTTTCAAAATTCAAATTAAAAAGTGTGTTTTTTCTTTAAAGGCCAATTCATGTGACTACTTTTTAATTCATCATAGCCTTTGATTTTGAAATCAAGAAATCATATCCTTTGATTTTTCAAATGAACTTCTAAATGACCTTTATGCCCTGAACTTGAAAAATCTATAAATAGGAAGCTTTTTTCATTCATTTCAACTTTACCAATTTCAAAAGAAAGAAAAGTAAAAACTCCTTTCCTATATTATCTCTCTAAGCTTTCAAGAAGCTTTCTCTCTCTTCTACTCAAAATTTCTATCTTTTGTCGAAGAGAAAATTTGTCAAAGTATATGAGATAAGTTCTTAAGTTGATTTATTAATTGAATTTATCTCATATTTATTTATATTTATAGATATACAAATATAAATTGTTATACACATTTTATATATATATATATATATATATATATATATATATATAATCTATTTATATATTATAAAAGGTTTGTACTTAGACACCGAGACTATAGCAGATATATTCCTCTAAGTGAGGGAATTAGCTAACAAAACGAGAACTCAAAGTCTAAGTGATCTTTTATTGATATATTTTATTGTATAAATTTCGTAAAGTAGATTCGTACTTAGACACTGAGACTATAGCGGAAATATTCTTTTTAAGTGAGAGAATTAATTGAACGAGGACTCAAAGCCTAAGTGATCTATCGAAAATATTTATATAAATATTAAATAATGTGATAACTATAAACTTGGGCAGTACTATAGCAGAAATATTCTTCTTAAGTGAAGGAATTAGCCGAACAAGACTTAAATTAAGTTAAGTGGCCTTATTTAAAGTATTTAAATCATAGATCAAATATACTATTATATATTTTTGAGTTAAACAAATTTATTTGTTATATCAAGTATTATTTAATTGATTCATTTATTACACTTGATATCTGTCATTACAAGTATTTGAATATAAATTCATTTATTCACAAATACTTGTTACATAATATAAAAGTTATTTAAACTTTTATATCAGAAACATCATTGAATATATCTTCTTACAAAGAAACATATCACTCATTATAAAAGTTGCTTAAACTTTTATATCTGCAATTAAATTTATATCACCTTGACGTAGAAGCACTTTCTTCATTTATAATGAAAAATTAAATCTTTTTAAATCTGCACTGAATTATATATTTGCTCATGTAAGAAGCATCTTTCAAAACAAAATTATATTGAAAAGGTTTTTTTAGTGAGTTCGTTGTTTTTATATATCAGTGAGAAAGAAAGAGTGATCCTTTGACAAAGATTAGAGTCATAGAGAGGCTTATAACAATTTGGTTATAACAATTTTTTTAATAAGGGTTGTTCGTCTTAGTTACTAACATACAGATATCGCCCCAAAGCAATTTGGTTTGATAAATAACCTCAACTTTAATAAAAAATTATAACAATTCAATATTTCGTGAACAATAGATTATTTCTTGAATTAAGCCAGAACAATTGGCAATAATTCATTTTTAGATGAATATTTCACAATTATCCATGAATACTTGAATTTCAAGTAATTAAGTATATACAAGATATAGAAAGAATTTGCAACAATTTAAAAGATAACTTGCCTGACTGTCTTTTACAGTTAAAGTTAAATCTTCGCAGAGCCTACATAATTTATGAGGCCAACATATAATTTTATCAGTCACAATAATATTTTTATTGGACTTTAATTAATGTCCCTAAATGTGTTTCTATAATTTTTATTTGACAAAATCCTAATTTTTTTTATCTTTTATAATTTAAACCAACATGCTTTCAATAATATATAATTTGTTATTTTAAGCATTATTTAATATGGTAACACATAAATTTAAAATTTAATCATGACATACTAATATGAATTCTATTTAGAATATAATTAATATATTAAAGAAATTTTAAATAAGAAAACAAGATTGTTGAATACCTTCGCGTGCTTGTTTTTACAATGCTAGCTCCTCTCTCTCACTACAACTCACCCTCTCTATATAGTACTTGAAAAGCTTGAGAACTTGATGCTCATGAATTGAATAAAAGTGGCTATTTATAGTGCTTGTAAAGATTGGACAGTTTGGACTTTTTAGGCCATGTTCATTATGATTTTTGGTCAGTCATGCAACAATTCACCACTCTAATACACAAGGCTATTAGCATGTAGGGAATATGATCTTCCGATGAAATTGTGCCAACATTTCATGTAATTAAAACACTAGATGAGTCATTGTAGAAACTCATCACTCTACTAGCCCTGCTACATCACATGGCTAAATAGGTAGAGACACCTTGCACCACTCATTTATACCAACAAATAAAAAAAAAATCTAAGCTAAGATAGCTTAGATTCCTAGCAAATTTGGTGTAATCAAATCTTGGAGTAAATCTTTATAGCATTAATTTTATAGATATGGGTTATCTTCTCCCCTTGTTCTAGCAAATTTGGTGTAATCAAATCTTGGAGCAAATGTTTATGGCATTAATTATATAGATATGGGTTATCTTCTCCCCTTGTCCGAATCCTCCCATTCTTTTCTCTTGATTTTATACACATGCTTATTTAGATGAATTAATTACATTGATCACTGATTATATTCTCTTTATAACATAAGCAAGACAAAGCTAATGTATATATGTAGGGAATATATATACACACATATTTTATTATTTATTTGAACCAAGTGGCCCTTCGAATTCCCTTATCCATCCCCCACCATTCCTTGATTTTATTTCATGTTGCTTGTCCAAAATAATTAAATTGCCTCATGGGTCAAGTTTTATTTATTTATTTTTATTGTATATACGACAAAAAAAAAATTAATTGATTGGTGAGTCCTAATTAATTAATGCATGCTATATATTTATATATAAGCATGCTTGTCAAGCGATGGAACAATTAATATATCACATAGTATTTTAATTATAGTCTCATAAGAATTCGGAATATTACAACGCCGTGCATGACATTTCTTTGGTCACTTAAGATTGGTCAGAGGACGATGCATTTTTTTTAGATATAGAATTGCCCACGAATTAAACACTAATAAAGCTAGAGAAATGAATTATGTTTACATGATTTCAAATGTAGATGACTTATTGTAATTTGTAATAATTTTGTTAGTTCAATATTTACATTTTGGAATAATTGTTTATTGAATACATGGAGTATTATGTTTTGTAAATTTGATGGTATGAAATGGTTGTGTTTATTTAATACATGGAGTATTTTTATTGTCTTTTTTCGGCTGTGTTGAATACAAGGAGTACATGTTATGTTGGTTAAATAATAGGACTTAAAAAAAATTTTAATGCAGAGTCCGCAGTTTAATACTGCGGACGCTAAGTTAGGATTCACAATTTAGTTCTATGGGAGGGAATTCTTCCAGAGAGTTTTAAACTTAAAGACACAGTAGTTAAAATCTGACTTAAAAGTCGGATGCAAAGAATAGACATGACCAAGTTTTTCAGGATATTTTTTACTAATGTGCCACGTACACAATGCATGGTGGGTATGAAGAAAAACCCTAGCAATTGCATTCGATATAACATGATCTTGATCAATAATAATAAGGAAAGAAGAGGAGGGACTCAATTGATAAAACAGAATGTGGAGCAAAATTTTATGTTTTGCATGATAAGAGTAAAGATAATTGGTTTGTGTCTACTCTTGAACTGAATCACAATCATAAATTTGTGTCCCCAAGTAAAGTTTCACAAATTAAAACACAAAAATATTTTAGGAGTTAGAGATTTGATTGAAACTCTTAATAATGATGTGATTGGTCCAAGTAGGATGATGAATGTTCTTAGTTCATTGGGAGGAGGTATGAGCAATGTTGGGTTATGTGAGACAAATGTGAGAAATATAGTTAGAGATATTAGACGTGATTAGATGGATTTAAATGATGCACAAGTTGCAATAGATTACTTGAGAAAGTTACAGCGTGAGAGCCTGAGTAGATTTTATTTGGTTTAGTTGCACCCGAAGTATACACCCTTTTACCATTTGTACTCTAATGTTTAAACGCTCTCATCCCGTTACCCCAAGTATGTTAAGTAAGCATAATTGACCATTTTGGTCAATTTGTTCGTCGAAAAATGACCACGTGTCTCAATTTAAATGGCTGAAAATTACAAAATGGTCAGTTATGTTTACTTTACCGTACTTAGGCCAGCGAGATGGGAGCGATTTGGTACGAATGGTAAAAGGGTGCATACTTCAGGGTGTAATATGCAATTAACCCATTTTATTTTAGTGTCAAACCAGGCGTTGATAATCGTAAAGAATGTATTATGTGGACAAATTATCGGTAAATACTAGCTTATCAAAATTTTGGTGACATTGCTACTTTTGATACCACATACAGAACAAATAAATATTCTATGCAATTTGAACCTTTCACTAATGTAAATCATCATTACCATTATGTATTGTTTTGATGTGCGCTATTGAATGATGAGACTGAGGATACATTTGTATTGTTCTTTGAGTAGTGGCATAAGTAATGAATTTCAAACATCCCATAACCATTGTCATTTCGTCTTCTGGTATGCTTTCTAGTTGGTTATGCTCTCACAATGGTATAAGAAGATGAGAAATAAAGAAAGAAAAGTGACCTGATATGCTCAGTACTTGTTTTACTCTCTCAAGTTTATTGAAGTTTTGAGGAAAAAAATGATCATTTATGTTAACTAGTCCTACCATCCGCAGTTTAGTTCTGCGGACGGGTAAAATATTTAATTTTACCGTCCGCAATTTAGTTCTGCGGATGTGGCCTAACTAAAAAATAGTTAGATTTAAACCTATCAATTCTTCCATTTTTCTTGCATATTCTTGTTGCATATTCTTATCTGGAATGATGAGAAACATTTGTTTGGCCATGATCATATTTTTCATCATCCCATATAAGATGAATCAGGCATAAAAAAAATATGCAAGAAGAAGTAGAAAATTGAAAAGCCTTGAATCGAACTCTTGTAGTTCAAAATCGCCAATGTGAAGATTAGAGAAAAATCCAAAAGTGTATATATGCAGAAGTTTAGTTCAGCGGACGAGTGATATGACAAAAAAATTTTGATTTAAAATCTATCAATTTTCTATTCAGTCGTTTAGCCATGCGTGTTTTTAATTATCCTAGATCACATGAATCAGTAAGAACAAGAATATGCAAGAAGAAATGAAAAATTTGATACCTTTACATCGAACTCTTTTAGTTCCAGATCGCCACTGCCAAAATGAGATGTGATCCGAAAGTCCGTGTTATGAAGAACGCAAATAGACACATAACTTCATCGTTTTATAAAGGACTCACCATCCACACTTAGTTACGCAGATGGTGATTTACCTTAAAACGCCACCGTTTGGAGATTAATTGGGAATATACTCAGCGTCGCAGTTTAGTTCTGCGAACGAGTGATATGAGCAAAACTTCGTGTTAAAGATATTAATACTTGACATACATAATGTCCGTAGTTTATTTCTATGGACGGATGAGGGGTATTTTGGATAATTTTTCTGTCCGCGGAATTAAATTACGGGCTCCCCCATATTTAATTGCGAATGAGACTTACTCCTTATCGTTCGATGGACAATTAAAAGACTGAGTTCTATTGTAGATTAGTTATGGATCAGTCTCTATATATATAATTAATTAATTTTTATTAACAATGTGTCGAACTTGACGAAGAATTTTTCATTTTAGTTTTAGAAACAAATTA
Organism: Panax stipuleanatus; assembly: GCA_020205555.1. Classification (NCBI taxonomy): domain Eukaryota; kingdom Viridiplantae; phylum Streptophyta; class Magnoliopsida; order Apiales; family Araliaceae; genus Panax; species Panax stipuleanatus. Next base: position 132,908,831 of record CM035124.1, read on the forward strand.
AGACTTTATTTTTTACATATAACTCATCTCAAGTAAATGAATCCTTCTATGGGGATAGGGAATTCTGACCGGGGTGGCGACTAGCTGGAATATTAATTTATTTTTTTTGCTTTTAACTCCCAAATAATTAATGTGATTTATTGGAACCCAATATTTTTCAAAATATAGTGATTTAGGTATCATTTGGATACATGTATAAAACAGAGTTGCACAGACCTGTTTTTTATATGTATCCAAATGACATATAAATCACTGTATTTTATAAAAATTTAAGTTTCAATAAATTACATTAATTATTTGGAAGTCAAAAGCAAAAAAAAAAAAAAAATCCAGTCAGTCGCCACCTCGGTCGGACCCGGCCGGTCGCTGTAGACTTATTGCAAGTAAACGAGTACCTAATTATTTCAGAATTTTATTTGTTAATTTGGTTGAGATTCTTAGTCCCAATCAACCAGTCACCTTATTATAGGCAAACCATTTGCTTGTAAAGTCTTTTCATATCAGTTGAGAACTTGTCAGATTAATAATCTATTGATTTGGGTCTTATCTTCTCCATGGTTACACTTCCAATTATTTCAGTGTTGTCGTTCAATCACCTCCAGTTTTCCTTCATTCACCGAATAATTCCATGACTTTAGAAAAGCAACCAGTTACCACTTCTTGTCGTAACCATATTTTCACACCATTTTTTTATTTTTACATATAAAGTTCACATATTTGTTAATAAAAATTCGACACATCAGTTAATATATTAATTTTACGTATAAAATATTAAAAAATAATGTGAAAAAATCGATTTCCCTTCTTTTTTATCTTTTTTATTTTTTTATAGTCCCTCCATTTGAAATTAAAGATAAATTTGACCTTTTAATTTAATTTGCAAATTTTTTATTTTATTTTAATACAAACAACTATTTTATTCTAGATAAAATGTACTACTAATTAATTAACGTATTCTTTTCTGATAAGCTTATATTAAATATGAATTGAAGATTTCACAAATTGATTTTAATTAAAAAATTAAAAAAAATTCTCCGATTTTGAAGAGAATTAGTTCTTCTTTTTCCCTAATCAGGCAAACGTTGGTTTATCTTTCCTCCATATTTTCTCTCCAAAGTATTTCTAGAGTATTTTAAGCTTAATATTAAGCTGAATATCATAATATACTCGGACCACTTGGTACCATGCACTTCTCATGCTGTCAACAAATTCCAGCTAAGGTTTATTTCATGAAAACAAAATATTATGACTAAATTAGGTCAATCGTAACCCTAAAAACCAAGTTTCTCATACCCTAAACCAACTTATGCTAGAGTATTTTAAGCTTAATATTAAGCTGAATATCATAATATACTTGGACCACTTGGTACCATGCACTTCTCATGATGTCAACAAATTCCAGCTTAGGTTTATTTCATGAAAACAAAATATTATGACTAAATTAGGTCAATCGTAACCCTAAAAACCAAGTTTCTCATACCCTAAACCCACTTATGCGCTCGACAAAAATGGAAAACAAAAACTTTCATTATTTGATTAGGACATACAACTATTTTAATTTTTTTGGTCTAAATCACGATGCTGGCTTACATGTTACAATTTCAGTCAAGTCCCCTTCTAATAGTAATTTTGATCCCTACCATTTTACAATTTTAGTCAAGTCCCCTTCTAATAGTAATGTTGATCCCTACGTATGTCTATATACTTGGTACGTGCACAATTGCAATGGAGCAATCAATTTTTGAGAAGACTAAAATGTAAAATTGTACTCAAGTTTGTTACTTGTGAAAATATGGTACCTGATTTTAAGAAATAACAAATTATTATCTCGTTGTTCAATTAGTAGTGCAAAATTATAACTTCTGATTTAGTTTTTCATTGCTAGTTATACTACATAAAATGCAGAATTTTGCACAAATAATTGTATCATGAGTGAGCGATTTGATATATTATAAAATTAGGTACCTTATTTATATCCATAAAGTAATAAATCTAATTAAGGTATAATTTTACATTTTAGTCTTCTGAGAAATTAACGTCTATGTTGATAGTCAATTAGTGAATGAATGCAATCTTAAGTATAGGTTCAACAAGCCAATAAGTTTTATAAAACATTGGTCTCATGAATATCTAAAATAAAAGTTAGTTGTTATATTGCAAATTTGACTATCTAAAAAAAAATCAGGTAAAGTATTCATATTCTTTTTCATATGGTTCCAATTAGTTATTCAAAACTTTTTCCTTCTATTGATTTTGTTTAAAGTAAAACTTCCTGCAAGAACCTATTTCCTTTCCAATTAGAAATGTAATCATACGTGTATCTATTTTATATTTGATGGATTGAAGCATGTTAAGAAATTAATTTTCAAATATAAAATCAATCAAGCAACATGACAAGCATGTAGAAGACATCCACTTTTTTTTTTTTTGGCTATATTAGAATGAAATCTAACATTCTTGCCGATTCCTAAAACCTCATGCCCCAAGCCTTATGAGTAATTTTATTTTACCATTGAGTCATGAGGAGCTTGGTGAAGACATCCACTTTTATTCGTGTAAAAGCTTTTCTTTTCTTTTCTTTTTCCCTAATTTCTTGCAACTAATATTATTACATTTTTTTTAATTTATATGTTTCTCCCGCATATATACCATGATTGATCAAGTGATGAGGCCCTCATATTCTTCTGTCATTTATTCTTTAAGTAACGTAAGAAACGTATGTTAACATGATTTATTATTCCTACAAAGAGAAAGGAAAATTTTCCGGTGCTACCATTTTTGTTTTGCAAAGGAAAATGAACTTTATTAAGTATATTGCCAACTTTCTTTCAATTGTCTCAAAACTTTATGTGCTTCTTCCACTGATGACGGCCATTTGCATGCAATACGTCGCAAGTTAAAATAGCCTTAATTAGATTCCGTCTTACTATATCTGTTACCATAAATAAAGAACAGGAACAGCTGAAAACTACTAGAATGCAGAAAAGTTAGGTCAAATATATTGCTTCTGGGAAAACGCGTATTTGCATACAGTTATTAGCCAAGTTAAGGATATTGACCTACATATTGCTTACATTTCTGGAAGCCATATTAAGTATAGATATTGCTAACTCTGTATTCCACCATTTCTTGAGATAATTGAAAGAAAAAAAAGCAAAAAGCTAATTAAAAAATATATCTAAATATATTCTTCATGCCCTACTAGGCATTAAGGCATGTCATATTGTAGATCCTTTCATGTAATCTCTGATTCAGGCATTATTTCTGGCGAAGCCATAAAATAATTTTAGTGGGGTCAAATTATTAAATTATACCTACAAAAAATCTATTACATCACATATATATATATATATATATATATATATATATATAAAAAAAATTTAATGGGGTCAAATTACTAAACTACATCCACAAAAATCTATTATATCATATATAAAAAAAATCAGTTGGGTCAATTGACTCCACACTCGTACATGTAGGCTAGCTAGTACAGCGAATAGCTACGTACATTTAGCTGTTTTCACCTTAATTTTTAATTACTATTGAATAAATTAAATTGAATGCCTTTGAGAGTTTACCTTTTGGTACCAGCCTTGTAATAAAGTTCACGGGACAAAAATGGATTTCCTTAACGATGTTGCCACACATGGAATGATGCATGTGCTTGCATCATGTTCTTATTTGTTTTATGGTATATGATGGAATGTTAAGTTTTTCGATTCTTGTAATGCAACTTTTGTGATTTCATTTAAATTTTTTGAATTTATCGCATTTGTATTACATTAAATTGTTATAAAAAATTTCTTTTTGCTGATCATAATAAAAGTTCACAGGACGAGAAAATTGATAAATTTAATGATCGATTATATTTATTGAATTTTTCCTAATTGTTTTTATTCATCACACTCTAATCAACTATAATAACGATTATTTTAAAGGTTACTGCTGCAGACTATAATCGGACATGTTAACCCTGTCTGTTTTAGTATATGTTCTTCGTCTGTTATAATCGGACAGCTAATACCTATCTATTTTAGTATATGTTCTTCGTCTGTTATAAACGGACAGCTAATACCTATCTATTTTAGTATATGTTCTTCGTCTGTTATAAACGGACAGCTACTACTTGTTTGTTTTAGTGTAATTTTTGAGCACGAACTCAAACTGAAAGTGCAGAATACTAAAGCAGATAAACAACAAATGCAGAACAGAAATCACACTAAGATATATATGTGGTTCAGCCCTTAAACCTCTAGCCTAGCGGCCTACATCCACGTCCAATACCAAAAGGTATTGGAGACTCATTTTATTAAATTAATATTCAAAAGATTACACAGAAAAACTCCCTGTTCAAAGAATTTCAATTCTAATTTGGACATCAATGACCCCTTTGCACCTCTGCAACCTTTCTCACCACTGAGACCTTTGAAGCTTTCTTTGAACATACCAACGATTACAAAAACATCCAACCCAAACTAGACTTGTTTTTGGTTTACAAGAGATAGAATTTAGAGAGTACAATAAATTTTCAGCTCAAAGTAATTTAGAAGTTATACAATCAATAGCTGGAATAACACTAAACAAGCTCTTTGATGTATTATAAAATGCATGTTTTGCAGTTTGAAGTGTTGTCCTTTTTTGCCAACAAGATGAATATATAAAGACTAGTGAGCAACGGCTATAACAGTCAGTTAGCATGAATGGCTCAATAGGAGATTGCAATCTGTTATAATAAACGTCTATAATATATTCGAAAAGCAGTAAGACCAGGGGCGGAGGGAGGGGGGTCCAGGGGGGTCCACGAGCCCCCCGGCCGTCGAAAAAATTAGTATGTATTATGCGTTAAGAAGAAGGAAGGGGAAGAAGAAGAAAAAAAAAATTAAATATATATATATATATAACTTTATAATTAAGTAGCCTACACATAATATAAATACTGACATATTAATAAATTTTTATCCGTTTGCAATTTTGAAATGGTCAAAGAAATGAATCTCTAATTTAAAAAAGAAGAAATACTAATTTACCTAGATTTTTTGCATCTTTTTGACACTATTGGAGGCAAGTTGTCTAACAAACTTTATTATATAATCTTTCTATTTTGCAAGAGAAAAAAATAGAGTCCCATTTATAAATTTTGCAAACACTAACTACTTTTCATTTTATATATGTATACTTTTTAAAATAATAAGGTGTTCATTCATTAATAATGACATTATATACATGAATATAACTAAGTGATAGGATTTATTTTTTTGAAATGAAAGGAGTATTTCTGTTATTTAAAAATAATAATTACTTCGTTTCACAAAAAGAACTTTATTTATAAAATTTATCAATATTAAATATGTATTTTTGTTCTATATCTATCTCAAGTGAATAAGTTGTTAGGTTAACATTAACATTTAACCACACTATATTAAAATATGATGATAATTTATACTCATCACTACAAAAATAATTATTTTATACTATTTTTAAAAGGAGTAATGGACGTGTTTGACCTTTTCAATATTTTTCTATTTGTGAAACGAAATAAATAACAGAGGATGTCTGTATATTGGGGGATCTGGTAGAAACGGGGGAGGAGAGGAGAGAAGAGAGCCATCGCTGCTGCCAGTCGGTCGCCACTGCCGGTCGCAGCGCCGACGCCCGCCTGCCGGACCCCCCGGCTAAAATTCTCTGACTCCGCCACTAAGTAAGACAAAGATATAATAATAACCCAGGCTAAAATAAAGGAGCTAAAAATATACATGATAAGATAAAAGAGTCCATGTAAATTTAATAGCTTGTTACCATAAAAGACTACAATATCATCTAAACAAACTACTTAATCCACTTCCATTCGAATTTGAATTAGTCAAACACTTTCCATGATGGACTCTAATTAAAACAGATAGTATAGTAGAAACAACATAGTAGAACCAAATTCCTTACGAGACCCCAACAAAAGCAAATTGTATTAACAATATATATTAAATAAATTTCCAGCAATAAAGATACGAATTTTAACTTTATTGGGCAAGGAATACTTCATGCAATCCTACAAAATTCTTTAATCAGATTTATATCCAAATTGGGTCATTACAATATCATATTCAATAGACCAATATCAGATTAACCCAAAACATAATCCATGCAGTCCATTAAATTCATCAGCATATTATCATCATTAAAATCACAAATAATAAAAACTAACACCTCTTTCATTGTCTCTCTCAAGCTCTAGATCATATTCTAAGTGGCGAATGTATGCACCGTACGGATGTATACATGTCAATAATCATACGTTGTTATAATATGTAAAGCAAATTAATTCTTTATAATAACATAATATTATATTATTATTAAATTTAAATTTTTTTAGAATTATTATATTTTCATTTTCTACAAACCTCTAGCTATCAATATCATATACTTGGCACAGAAATATAAGATTATTGTTAATTTTTTAAAATTAATTTAAGACATTTCAAATTTATAATTGGTATTGTATTACAATATATAAATCATACAAACTATTAGCTTGCAATCCTATGTGCTGAATCACACAAAAGATTAGCATGCGCGCACAAGCGTATTGAACTCGTAATAGTATACCTAACTAGATACAAATCCGCTCGTTGCGGCGGGATTATTCATTTTGTTAATAATAAATTTGTATGTGCAATTAATAAATTAAAATATAATAAGATGGTAGATTATTGTGCGATGATCAAATTTTGGTAATATATGTTACATAGAGTTGGGTAAAAGTTCTGTGCGCAAATACATATCCAAGACAATATAGAATTAATCTGATCACTAAACCCAGGACATTATATAACAATTGTGTGTGTGTATATATATATATATATATTGATTTCTTAATAAAAATGTTTATAATGTAAACAATAGGGTTAAAAATGGATACCTCTCTCATTCTAAAGCAGTAACAAATATTTAGAAAGTGTAATGCACAATGTTATCGAGTTGTTATGTTGATATGATTGATAGTGGCTTATTTAAAGTCTGTTACATATTACACAAACCTCACCAAGCCTCAAATATCTGGCACAGGTACTTGATGCATTTTAAAGAGTCCATGTCTCATATACACTTACTTGCACCAGAATTCAAATATCCAAACGAAAGGGGAAACAGCGCAAGAATGTCCTAGTTTCTGTCCTTAGTCCTGAAGAGAAATTACATATTACATGCGAAAACTGAAAAGCACGAACATTAATAATTATGTTGGATCTTCATGTCAAACAAACACCATGTTCAAAAATATAGCAGCATAACACCGTGTCGTACATAACACAATGTTATAGTTAAACAACGAATATATTGCATCATTAGTTTTTTATCCATTTTTGGCATTTGTGGAGGCACTTACAGTATTACCATAATGCCAAAAAAAATTATTAATGATAATGAAAATAATTTACCGGATGCTAGTACTTAATAAATCATGCAAAGCCACAATTCAGAAACCGTTTAGATCGAAAAAGTAGTGATTTAGGGGTTTGTATCTAGTTATTTATGCTAAAAGTCACCTTTCACACGCGATATGGGTTCGTTATTTTTTTTATTGTAATATAAAAATGTTGTTTTTTTTAAAAAACAAATCAAAAACAAATCGTATTTAAAATTTAAAATCCTGTTTGGTTTGCTAGTTTGATTTTTTTCTCCAAAGTATATCACGCGTTGAGTTGAGTTATAATCACATAATGTGTTTACTACTTAGCAAATTCGAAAAGATTCTATTAGTTACTTACCTTAATAAAATATAAAATATATTGGTAATTTGACAAAAATCTTATATATACTTTCCAAAATCTTAAATATAAAATTAAAAATGATAATATCAAAACAGATGACACTATCAAATAAGTTTAGATTTGTAATGATTTAGGGGATTATAAATTCAAAATATTAGTTTGGGATTAAAAAGGAGTGATTTTAGGTGATAATAATAAAATTAGTAATGATAATATTAGAACAGTTAATATTATCAGAATAATTTAGATTTACAGTGATTTATGAGATTATAAAATCAAAATATTAATGTGGGATTAAAAAGTAGTTATTTTAGGAGATAATAATTAAGTAACGATAATATAAAAATCGTTTAGATTGAAAAAATAGTGATTTAAGGGATTATAAAAATCAACATAGTAAGTTATGATTGATATTATTTGTTATTTTAATTTTGTTTTAAATGTTTTAAACTATATAATATTATGTTGTAATATAATTATAAATTGTATAATATTATATTATAATATAATTATAAATGGTATAATATTGTGTTGTAATATAATTTAATTAGTAATGATAATATCCGCACAATTTAGATAGGTAGTGATTTTGTTATTTTGTTATATACGTGTATTAATATTATACCATACATGTATGATATAATGTATGATATAATTATGAATGGTATAATATTAGAAAAATAGTGATTTTAGGATATAATAATTATGTTTAGAAAAGTAGTGGATTTTGGGGATTATAAATTAAACATATTAGTGTGGGATTATATATATGTATGATATAATGGATGGTATAAGATTATAAATGGTATATAATACTGTTAAATTCCAAAAAACGGATTTATTGGATTGTCAAGGTTAATAATGTTGGAACTTATATATATGTATGGTATAATATTATAAAAGGTATAATATTATAAAATTCAAAAATCGATGTAATTATGTAGGACAAGTAAAAACCGGAGTAATGGATGAGCACATTAATTAGGTAGGACATGTGTTGCAATTTGAGAATGAAATATGTTATGCAATTGTGTTATGTACTGCAATTTAGTATATTTAATAGATTATATATATATATGATATAATGTATGGTATATAATACTGTTAAATTCCAAAAAACGGATTTATTGGGTTGTCAAGGTTAATAATGTTGGAACTTATATATATGTATGGTATAATATTATAAAAAGTATAATATTATAAAATTCAAAAACCGGTGTAATTAAGTAGGACAGGTAAAAACCGAAGTAATGGATGAACACATTAATTAGGTAGGACATGTGTTGTAATTTGAGAATGACATGTTTCATGCAATGGTGTTATGTACTGCAATTTGGTATATTTAATAGATTGGTTGGTGTCATGAGGTTCCGATTATATAGGTTTCAAGCATGAAATAGTGTATCTAATATTTTTAATTATATTAATTTCTATACAAAAATATATTAAAGAGGTATATTGTTTTCAATCCAGAAAATAGAGAATTATTGACATAAAAGAAGAAGATCTTAACCTTCTTAATGATAGATATCGATATTGTAAAAATATTTATAAACAGTATTATTAATAATTCGGTGCATTCATGTCAAACTATATATTTAGAAAGGGAAAAAAACGGATTGACATAAATTTGTATGCAATTAACAACAAACTATCAAATATTTTTATTTTGCATGATAGTTTGTTATTATTCATATACAATTGACATCAAATAAAATGATTTAATATACAATTGTTATATATGAAATAAAATGATCGAGATGCATGTTATATACAATACTTATTACTAATTACGTAGTCAATTTAACGGTGGCTATATAAAATATAAAGATTCTAAAAAGATAGAACTGATGGATACTACAATTTTTTATATATATCTCATGAATATATAAGATAATACATATAAAATAAAAGTAGACAAATAAATAGAAGATAAAAATATCAACCAATCAAATTTATGAGTTAATTCCGTTCAAAATCAACCAAAACTTTTCAATTAACTTATATAATAAAATATAATTTTGTGTATATAGATATATATATATAGTATTATGATAAGTAACAAAGTACCGTAAAACATATAAACCACATGCTATATATTGTATTTTACTCAAAAACATTCAATTCTATACTAACATCTCATATCCATATCATTTCACACCGTGACTTACAAAAATCAATCCAAATATGAAGAATATATTATTTAAAACACACACACAAGAAATTCCTTGAGTAAGATATAATACTCTTTTCTTCTTGCAAACAATAAAATCTGGCATGAAAGGGCAGTCCACAAGTGAGGATTCGACACGTGTACAGCCAAAACTATGGAATGTCTTTATCTTTTAAGGTTACTGAAATATTCAGTGGACATTACAAGGTAAAACAATAAACAGAAACTACACAGATATATATAGTACAGTATTATTAATGTTCAGGTGTGGTGGTTAAATACAGTACTACAAAACAAAAAAGGTACATGAAGGTAACCAAAAAAAAAAGGTCTCTTTATTCTTTTTTCGTGTAAGTTGCATTCATATTATTATTATTTTTTTCTTTTCTTATATAAGAAGTGTTTGGGTTCACATAGACTTCTAAAAGTGGCTCAACTCTTAACCAAGAGTGGAAGATAGAGAAATGGGAAGAGGGAAAGTTGAACTGAAGAGAATAGAGAACAAAGTAAACAGACAGGTAACATTTGCCAAGAGAAGAAATGGGATTCTCAAGAAAGCTTATGAGCTGTCTGTTCTTTGTGATGCTGAAGTTGCTCTCATCATCTTCTCTACTAGTGGCAAGCTCTATGAGTACTGTAGCAGTCCTAGGTAAAACACTGTTACTACTTTACTACCCCTCTTTAAATTCTCTCTCTCTCTCTCTCTCTATATATATATATATATAGATATATAGATCCACAGTTAACAGTAGATGTCATATGACTTACGGTGGTTAGACCAGGAAAGGTATTTTTGTTACCTAGTGGTACTCTTACTCTCGGAAATGTAGTACAAAAACATCTTTCGAAGATCTAAACCCTGAAAATTAGATAGCATTTAACAATAATTGTGGATCACTATGTTTATTGACACCCCAAACAAGACTTTAACTTCATCTACCTTTGGTTTGTATTTGCAAGATCAGCTTATTTACTTTGGTTTGCACAATAATTTATGTTGCGATAATCGGATCCGGTTAAGGTGAAGTTGGTGCCGAACCAGATCCGTGATATATAATCTGTTATATAGGGGTGTATATATATATATAAAGGTTCTTCATCCGTGTAAAGCTGCAGCTTCTACTTTTATTGTTTCATGTAAAAACTACTAAACTCTTTTATTTGTTTGAGTGGGTATATGTGGAAAGTTTACTTATTTACTTTCCCTTTTTTCTTTCTTTTTTTAAGCAATAACAATTGAAATTAGGGTTATTTTTTAAGGCTAATCATGATAAGTAATTATGAGAAAACCTGGTGCGAAAATTTTTCCCGGTATAAAGAATTTAGTTAAAACTAAATTACTGTTAAGATTTTGTATTTCAAAGAGATGTGATGTTTCGGTTCAAGTGTACTGCATTTTGTTTTGTGGTTAAAATAGGGATAGGGTGTTTTTTAAATCTGCAGTTATATACAAACCATTAACAACTCCTATTTCCTTAGTGTAAGAATTACAATTAACAACAGTAATTATCACTGTCTTGATAAAAATGAAGTTTGTTAATCCAATAGAAACCCTAATAGTAATGAATATTAATTATTACCTTTTTATGCCATATTATAATTAATGTGAGTCCAAAAAGAGAAAGTAATTAGGCAGACCAAGAGTGTTTTTTGGTTCTTCACTTGGTTGAAACAATTATTTTTTGGGGAGTCATGAGATTCTAAAATTAAGAAATATAATCCCAAAAAGTGAAAAAGAAAGCAGATATGCAAGATATACCTCCTTTTCTATTCAAAAAAAGAGAAACTAGGAGTATGCCGAACCAATTGTTGCTATGAGCAAAAATGAACAAATTAGTAGTACATTCAATATATTAATCGTTAACTCCTAGGCTTAGCAAAAATTAAGCTAAGATAGCCTCAAACCCTTTGTAGGGCATATATTTTTATTTAAAAATATCATTGTTAAGTAACCAACTCATCTAAAAAATTTTAAAATCTTGCACACTCATGTTAAGTAATCAACTCATTTAAAAGTTTAAACTGTTAAAAAGTGACACCAACAATATTATATATATCATGCTAATAATATATATAGTTAGATTTGATAAATTTTTCTCTCTTTTCTAATTAGAAAATGGAGTGGAGTAACAAAGGAATAAACACACATAGACTACCCATATCCTAGCTCGATCTAACCATACTCTCGACCTCTCTCAAGGATTAGCCTCACTACAGGAATTAAGTAAGTAATATTTGGGCTTTAATTGAAGTTGGCATGTCAATTATTAAATAGAAAAGATTGTTGGAAAGTAGTTACCTCATAGATCATAATTCTAACAAAAAGTCTAAGCGGACAGCCGAATTGGACATTTTGATTTTGAATTTTGTTTTTGTTTTTGTTTTTGTTGTGATTCTCAAAAAATGTATAGTATTTATTCCAATTGGATTTTTTACAAAAAAAAAATATTTTAGGTATAATTTGGATACATATACAAGAAGAGTGTTGTACACAGACTGTACAACACTGTTCTTGTATATGTATCCAAATTACACCTAAAACATTTTTTTTATAAAAATTCCAGTTAAAATAAATACTATACATTTTTTTGGAGTCATAACAAAACCAAAAAAATAAAAAAATAAAAAATCAAAATGTCCAATTCCCATGTCCAATTCAGCTGTCCCCATAGAAGGACTCTAATTCTAATTCAACCAGTGGCGAAGCCATGTAGGATTTGTGGGGTCAATCGACCCCACATAAAAAAAATTGTTTTATAATGTAAGGTAAATTTTAAAAATTTTAAGTATTATATATAAATTGATCCCACTAAAATTTTATAAATTTTCTATTATACGAGGTTAAATTGAAAATTTATAACTTTGTCAATCAAATTTTAACCACATATGACTCGTATCCTTTCAATATATGTATATCTCTCTATAATATTTTAAACTAAATAATAATCTAATTTATATTATTTTTAAAAATAAATAATGAATTACTTATTTATAAACAGTTGTGATTAAAAAAGTCTATTATGAGTCAATATAGTGTATACATACCATATATTATTATTTATTATATTTTCATTGTAATATAGTGTGTATATATATATGTGACCCGAAAGTATAAAGTATTAAAAAAATAGCTCAAGGACGCTGCCCCCGAGCCCCCACCAAATTATTTGTAGCTTTATAATAATTTCGATCCCACTAACATAACTTTCTGACTTCGCCACTGAATTCAATCAAAAAGACAGAAAATCACTATCTACCGCTAAAATTAGTTAAAGCTTAACTTAATAATGAAATGGATCGATTGACTTGCGGTTTATGGATTTCGTGTGCAAGACTCCAAGTTTCTTAGTGAAGTTAAAAGCAAAAAAAAAAAAAACTCTTTCTTCATATTTGTTAAATCAATCGACGTATGTTATATGTGAGTGGCTGCAAGTATCTGGAGTTTTGCAATGAATTAAAGCTCTGCATATAAGGAAGTTGTGTATGATTGTACTAGTTCTTCGTCATCCAAAAATGTAAACATAGTTAACTCTACCTATGGATCTTTAGAAAATCATTAGGGCTTTAAGGAGTAAAACTTTTAAGTAGACAACCAGTGTGGCTGGTCAAAAGTCTTTTGTTTCAAACTTATTCAAAGTTACATCTACCAAAAACCCTAGCAACATAAAACTAATTCACTCTCTCTCTATCTGTCTGTCGCTCTCTCATAAGGAACTCCGTTACAAGAAAGAAGAAATCTTCAAAAAGAGATGACTAACGATATGGTGAATCAATGTTGGACAGATCTACAAATAAACCTCAAAATTGAGATTATAGGATGCTTTAGACCGGATTTCCCTCAGAATATAGGGTGAATACAAGATATGTACTGCAGTGCGTACAACAGTTGTACTAAATGATGAAGTTATAGGTAGTTTCACTAATTGGGACTAAATTCATAATTTCAATTAAAGATTTGAAATTGTTGAAATTATGAATTACTAGTACTTTTAGCACAAGCTAAAGAAAAAGTTATGGTACTAAATGAAAACCTAAGAACATACCATTGCAAGCCAGTTCAATTTGTACTTGTGACATGCAAATAATAAAATTCTTTAAAATGAGCATTTTGTAGGTGGAAATTTACATATATATTCATTCAAGAATTTTATATGGAATAGTTAGTTATTTCCTTTTTGTTAGACCTTCAAAAGGTTCTCACTGTAGTTCATTCTTTCTTCCATTTTAGCATGCTGAAAACAATTGACAAATATCGAGAGTACAGTTATGGCTTGGAGGCCAGACAACCAGTCAATGAGAACGAGGTAGCACAACAGATTCTCTTTTGTTTGTTATTGATGTATAAGTTATGGCCAAATTCAATTTCAAGATAAGCTTTTCTTCTTGCATTTCTTTTCTTCTAAAATTTATTGCAGTTGCATTAGCCTATCAATATCTTTTTGCTCTATGTTTGGAACTCGAAAAATGCGTTGGAAAGCAAACGAATATACAAAAATATCTATAGATTATACTTGATATTAATTAGATGTATAAATTAAAGAAAGAGCTCATATATAATTACAATTGTATTTTTTAGGAGGGTCTTTTCCTTTAATTCCTTTTTTTATTTCTTTTTCTTTTTACTTTCTTATCTTATTCTCGTTGTCCTTAAGTTTTCCAAGTTCCAAACATAACTAAAGACGTCGTATATATTACATTGCTGATTGATTGTCATGTTATGAAAGCAAAACTGCTACCATGAGTATCTGAGGCTAAAGGCAAGAGTCGATGTTCTACAACAATCTCAGAGGTATCTTTGACATTTATGAACCACCAAAATTCCAATATATATATATATATATATATATATATATATATATGCATGGTTAATTATCTGAGTTTTATATTTGTTCAAAGATTAATGATTGAATTATTACCAGAATAATAAAGTCATGTTACTCTCTTGCAGAAACCTTCTAGGTCAAGACTTGGACACCTTAAACACAAATGAGCTGGAGCAACTTGAGCACCAAGTGGAGATGTCCCTAAAGCAAATTAGATCAAGAAAGGTAACAAATTAATTAATACTTAAAAGCTCTCTTGCAACAGTGCTAGCTAGATATACTTTCGCTTTCTTTTATGGGTCCAACGTAATTCTCCTTAATTTTGAGCATATCCCAAAATGAGAGTCACTTATGGAACGAAGTGAGTATTTAACTTTGATAGTCAATGCCTTATTTACTTAATCAAATGGAAAGAGAGGGGGAAAAAAGGTTTTAAAAAGATGGATTATATAAAAACATTAAACTCTCAAACTCATAACTCAAAATCAATTGGTAATGAAAAGAGTTGATCCAATTCATAATATTGTATCCGATTAGAGTCAAGTTGGCACTAACTTCACCGTAGTAAGTTCTATTACTTGTTATTGCATTAATTATAAAAAATATTATATTGATAAGTTCTATAATTTTTTACTATATTAGTTAATGCAATAATATTTTCTATAATTAATGCAATTAAAAGTTATATGAACTTACTAGGAACCTACCTAGGAACCTAACCGGATCCCATTATATACTAGATAACCCCCCCCCCCCTCCCCTCCCCTCCCCTCGTGTATAACTCAGCCCAAAGATAGATTTGCTTGTGTACCATGTTAATCTATTAGAAAGATGAACCATCAATGTATATCATGCGAATACTTCTCCCTCAAATGCAACTTTATGGAGAAGAGATAAATTTAAGTGCATTTACTCTATATTAAATTAATATAAAGACAATTGTGCGGTCGGAAAGATTTGCACCCGAGATCTTGCACACCCAAAACTTTGATACCATATTATAAAATTTATAAAATTGGCTCAAAGTTTAGCATATAAACACATCAAGTTCTCTAACTCAAAATTAATTGATAATGAGAAAAGTTGATCCATAACCCGACTATGTAATACACAGTTGTGTATATATATATAGCCCATATACAAAACATATTTTCTCAAACGTATTCTAACATAATTTAGGTTGGAATTTCACTAAATTGTGTTTGATCGTTATTTTGTATAACTTTGCTTTTCAGACTCAGTTTATGCTGAATGAGCTTGCTGATCTTCAAAGGAGGGTATGCATATGAATATTCCCATCAATACATCTAATTTAAATGATCTAAATAATTAGTTATATCTAAAAAAAATTAAGTCATTCCTTGCAGGAACAAATGCTAGCCGAAGCTAATAAAGTCTTGA
Source organism: Panax stipuleanatus (assembly GCA_020205555.1). Taxonomy (NCBI): domain Eukaryota; kingdom Viridiplantae; phylum Streptophyta; class Magnoliopsida; order Apiales; family Araliaceae; genus Panax; species Panax stipuleanatus. The sequence goes on from CM035124.1 coordinate 132,924,991, forward strand.
GAAGGAAGGTACTAACTTCTATAAACCCTTTCTCAATACAATAAAAGTTTTAAAAAGGTAATGCCCTGGTATATACAAAACACACACTAGTGTTGGGATGATTTGGACAAATTTCAGTACGTACCTGTCTTTAAATAAATTAAATATCTCAAGGTTAATAATATATTGTCGTGCCAAAAATTAAATAGAAGAAGCATCAAATTATGCTAAGCCAAAAATGAAAAATTGTTTCCTGAAAATTAAGGGGAAGCGTTTATTTCAAACACATGTATGAGGTGTTAAAGATGAGGGAGTTAGACACAATAAAATGTGGTACAAAGCCATGCAAAAGGAGAAAAACCTTGCATGAAGATCACAATATTAAATCTGGAGATTTAAAATAGGTACCAAAAGTGAATAAAGAAAAAGTTAGCTCACATCCAAGGTACAATAAAGCTGTTTTGAAAAAATTTGACAATAAAAATTGTCAACTTTGTGTTTCCTCCCACTGAGAATATCCATGCCAATGAGATTTAACCGAACATGCAGACGGTTGAAATTTCTATGAAGATAGGGTTAGAGCCATGAATTCGTTAGAAATTGCTCTGAGGAGAAGTCACGTTAGAAATTGCTTGGGGTTTGGCCCATTTACTTTGTTATTTTCCTTTCTTTTATACAGTTTAAATTTTGCAAAAAAAAAAAGAAAAAAAAAGGATCAAACTCTCCCACTTAAATTTCCTTATATACATATACGGTCACATTGTGAGATAATACCGACTGACTTCGTGTCCCCACCACCAGACTTTCGACCCCAACAACCCGGGTCAAATCTCGAGTCCGAATCGAATCATTCGACCCTAACAACCCGGGTCAAATCTCGAGTCCGAATCGAATCAAATTCATCAAAATAAAGTCTTAAACTACTGGCTCAATAGTTCTTGGGTCATCTTAGGCCACCACAGGCTCACCCTAATAGGTCATGACTTAAAGGTATTATTGGTAGTAACTTATTTTCTTATATATGTAGACAAATTTTTTTCTTATCTTTCGATGTGGGACTGGGATGTTACAGGAGAGATTGTTGGTCAAGGGTGCATAATTAGCACTAAAAGTAACTTTGTTTACTTGTTCTTTTTTCCTCATCTATGTAGACAATATAGTCATATTATTGGTTTCTACCCTGCAGAATAAAAGTTTTCTGCAGCTACATATTGTTGGCTTGCAGAAAGCAAGAGTCACCAATGCACCAAATCGATTATGGGCCCCCACATATACAACTGGAAATGGCTAGATGAACCAATAAATTACACCTTAATAGGAATGATGGACTTCTTCAGGAAATGGTTAGATGAACCAATAAATTACTCCTTAATAGGAATGATGGACTTCTATATATGAAGAAGAGCTAAATAAGTAAGTTGAGCCTAAGAAATAATTGAGGGATATCCTCATGGTAAGGCCTATGAAACCTGAGATTAGAGCTCCATCCCCAAGACACGGGCATGTACGTAGAACATTCCCATAGGTGATGGAATGGATAGACTTGAACCCAAGACACGAATCCGTGGGTTGAATATGTTCCAATGGGTGATAGAATCTAGGGCAAAGACTTGCCTTGGAGGAACATTAAACCGTGGGCAATATTCCCTGACTAGGAGTATATGGACTCACACATGAATGGGGCAAAACTCATACTAGGAAAAGGAACAAGGTCAAAGGACCTCTTGTTATCCCTCATGGATCTGCTTAACGGGTCATTCATGAATGAGTTATTGGTTATAGAGTGCTTTCTTGAGGATGTGCAAGTATTACCCTGACCATATCCCAAGTGGCAATCCACTGGACCAATTTGGGGCTAAGGGTGGATAGTAATAGAATGACTTCATGACTAGGAAGGTTGGCTTTGGACCTTACATGAGTTCTCTTGGGGCGACCTATCTTCCCCAGAGCGGAGGGTTCCAAGCGTGGAGGATGCAAAAGCACATTTAGAGAATACCAAGGAAAGAAGGGTAGAGGGATTGATGCTTAAGTTTGAAATGATAGGCATTTGTCCTTTGTCCAACCAATGTAGAAGGATTAGACTAAGGTGGTTGACTAAGAGAGAGAAGATGATAGTAAAGAAAAGAATGGTAAGAAACAACATACACGAAGGGAAAGATAGTAAATGACCAGGAAGAGAGATAAGACATTATTATCCACCACGAACCTCAGGGATGACCCAGGGAAGGACAGAGAACCAATGAGATAGATAGAAACCTAAGAAAGTCAACCAAGATTAACCACTACAACCCTTTGATCCTGGGGCTCTTCTTTCCTATGATCCTTGATGCTACTCCAGGTGTTGTCATGCTCACCATCATGCTTGGGATGAGCTACTTCCTAGTCGAGCAACCAAACCAGCAAGTCCACCTGATGGCCACCATCTATATGCATGCAACTTTCTTTAAGTGTAATTTTTCCTCTTGATTACTCTCCTTTACTATTGTGTTATATACTTGTTCTCTTGGGTCGATCTGTGCCCTGGAGTCATGATCAGAGCCTTATCTTTGCCGCTCCATCACCAACACTTTGACTCACCTCGTTGACCCACTACCCCATGCTCTAGGTGGCACTTTGTATACATTGAACCCTCAAAAATGACCCCAACAGTCTCTAACAAGACCAAAGTCTTCCCATTTATGTTATTACACTACAATTCACTCTTGTTTATGGACTCTACTCCATCAATTTCAAGTAGTTCATACAAATCCTTGAAATAAAGGATATCTTCCATTCTAGACTTCTATATTGTAAAATTTGAAAACATCAATTTCATCAAGGAATTGGATGATTCCACCAATTTATTTTTACTATGCATAGTCAATGGTAGCTTTGATGCCACTTGTTTGGGATATTTTGGATAATCCCAATACCTTTCTTAAATTTGTGAAATTTCAGGATTCCGATAATAATTATATATATTATCGTTCCCAAAAATGAAATATCAATAATAACACAAGGACACCAATGCAGAATACCGTCCCAAGTGATAAGAGGGGAAATAATGGGATAAACTCTGAATAATTCCACTATTTTTAAAAATAAGGAATATAGTATATCTGATTTCAAGTTTTGTTTCGGACTAAAACTTGAGGTGCAACCACATAGATAAAATACAAGAAAACCTCTTTAGTACGGAAAACTTGTACCCAAAGGAATACATGCACTAGTATTTTATTACTCTATTTCTTCGGTATTAACCCAAACCCTCGTAATTCTCTCATTAGAATACTCGAGCAGCTAATGCACTCTACTTGTGCATTGCTTGATTTGATGCTTGGTGCATTGGTGAACTCTTACACAACCTCTATTAATTGTAGAAGTAAAATTAGTGAAAGAATGGAATAGAAAAGAGAAAAGAGAGAAGAGTGGAGAGTGGAGAGTCGAATGATTCATATCATTTATGACTAGAAAGAGTCGTTCCATACCCTCTTCTAAGAAATAATTTCACAAATTTGGCATGAATGTGAATGGTTTTCAAATGGAACAACTAAACACATTTTTTTCAACTTCATAGGAATTTAGTCATTAATTTCATTAATTCTTGCAATACAAACATAGCATTAGGATCTTTGTGAATAAATTACATTTCAGTCACCAAAATGCTCACACATCAACTTATTGAATTAATTATCTTAGTCCTATTATAACTTGTGGTTTTGGTCACATATCGACACCTTACTTGAAGCTATGCCTTGATTTTTCTGTCTATAGTTGGAGGAAAGTGCAACCGAGTTTCCATTTCGACCATCATGGGAGGCCGCAGGCCCTCAAAACCTTCCATATAACCACCAATCTGCTCAATTAGAAGGGTACTCAACATTGCAAATGGGGTACAATTCTGAGTTTTAGCACTTGAAATTATATATATTTTAATTAATACTAAGATTTGTCTAGGCATATACAAGAACATTATTTTTTTCAATAATTAATAATAAATTTTATTCAAATTTTATTATTTTGGGGAAAAGGGGAATTAATCATTGGAAAAAAAATCAATGTGACCTAAGCAAAGCTTAGTAATAATATACATTATTAATACTAATGTGTACAAGTTAAATAGGAGTCTTATTTATGCAAAGTGGGAGGAGTTAATATATTGGTTTATTGCCTAAAGTTAACTAGACCTTTCACTGCTTTCAGATATAACCCAGTGAATTCAGAAGATCATATGCATGTTTCTGTCCCTTCCGATCATAATGGTCATGGATTCTTCCCAGAGTGGATGCCTTAGTGCAAGAACATTCCTCATGGTTTAAAGTACTCCACTTTTTATTAACTGGTATTTATAAACAGTCTTCTTTTTTATATACTTAGCAATAATTCATCGTTGGTGGTGTTTACTGCCATGGATGTCTAGCAAGTAATTTTAAATTGTACTAACATTCAAAAACTTGTGATCATTTCTTGAAACTTATTTCAAACTTTTACTTCATAAGAAGAATAGTATAGGTCACAAACTTATTTGTTATCAAGTGGTTGGAAATGTTACTCAGCTACCTCACCATATGACCATGCAACCCTACCTATACCATTGATTTATACGTTGTGTTGGCTTAACTCTCATGGAGTTATGCATGTGTATTTATATACCAACTCTAACGATATGTTTGTTTGCAAAAATGATGAATGTGATAGATAGTTGAGCTCGAGCTATGAGCCTGAGCTATGCTGAAATGCTACTGAGCTCGAGCTATGAGCTCTTGCTCAACCTCATTACCGAGCTCTTCACACCATTCAGAACCCAGCCCATGGTCTCCTCTCTCCTTTAATTTGATTCGTTTAAGTGATTACTGAACCTCTTTGTTCCCAAAGTAATAAGAGACTAAAGAAGCTAAAGAGAGGCCTAAAGTGCTATATTTTAACCAACTAGTGAGGTTAAGCTCTAGCTCAATTGCATAGATGCGCAGCAGCGTAGCTCAGGCTAGCTCAATAACTACACAATAGTATTATTGGTGATGCATTAACTAACTATTGGTGATGAAAATAAAGACTACATTTTTGGGTTCGAGGGTTACCTCACTGATGCTTCAACTCGAAATAATGTGTTGCGTTATATATGGAAATACTGGGACCATGTTTGTTTACAATCAAAGAAAAAAATGAAGCATCCAACCAGGATAAAGCAAAAGCAATGATTTTTCTTCACCACCATCTTCATGAAGATTAAAAAATGAGTATCTCATAGTAAAAGATCCAGTTGATCTGTGGAAAAATTTGAAAGAAAGATATGATCACCAAAAAATAGTGATTCTTCCTAAAGCTTGTTAAGATTGGATGCATTTACGTTTGAAAGATTTTAAAAATGGAAATGAATATAACTCAACAATATTTAGAATCAGTTCTCAACTAAAATTATGTGGAGAAAGTATTACTGATGCAGATATGTTAAAAAAACATTCTCTACATTTCATGCGTCAAATGTGCTCTTGCAGCAGAAAGATCGTGAAAAAAGTTTTAAAAAATACTCTGAACTAATTTTAATTTTTCTTGTGGCTGAGCAAAATAATGAGCTACTAATGAACAATCATGAATCCCGTTCAATTGGTTCTGCTCCATTCCTTGAAGTGAATGCGACATCATTTAATGGTCGTGGTCATAGAGATAGACTGGGACGTGGACATAGAAGATGTCGCTATAATCGCAATCATAGTTACAATAAGAATACAGGTAACCACCAAAAGTGGGAGAATAATAAAGAGATGCAATAAAAAGATGGTGCACAAACTAAAAAGAATATGGAGAATATTTATCATCGATGCGGCATGAAAGGTCATTGGTCTCGTACATGCCGTACAGCCTAAACATCTTGTTGACATTTATCAAGCATCGTTGAATGATAAAGCTAGTGTTAAAATAAATTTTGTTCAAGGTGATTTCAACTATGGCAAAATTGATATGACGCACCTGGATGTTGCTGATTTTATTCTCCCTGAAGGAAAATTAATGATTTGATTAATGATGGAAATATCCAAGAATGAATTTTATTTTTTATTTAGTTTGTTGGTGCATTTTAGTGTATTGTCATTATAAAATATGTTTTTATATTAATATATTCTTGTAATGTTATCTTATATTATTTTGCAACTTTCTTACTTATATTTATTTTATTGAAGAAAATATGGAAATTTATCTGACTAGATCAAAGATAAATAATACAGATATATGTCTAGCAGACAGTGTTATAACACACACCATATACAAAGACAAGAAATATTTTTCTCACTTAACATTAGGAGAAGTCAATGTCAATACAATATCTGGTAGTACAAAATTAATTGAGGGTTCCGAAAGAGCCAATATTTTTCTGCCTAGAGGAACAAAATTTATAATACATGCATTATTCTCTAAAAGTCTTAAAGAAATCTATTTATAGGTTTTAAAGATATACGACTGAATGGATATCATATTGAGACAATGAATGAAAAAAATATTGAATATCTCTACATTACATCCATTATATCGGGTAAGAAATATGTATTGGAAAAATTACTTGTTTTATCCTCTGGATTATACTATACAAATATTAGAATGTTTGAAACTTATATTATAGTAAATCAAAAATTTACTAATAATATTAATGTTTGGCATAATTGGTTGGGTCATCCTGTATCAATAATGATGCAAACAATTATTGAAAATTCATGTGGTCATCCATTGAAAAAACAGAAGATTTTTCAATGTAATGAATTTTCATGTGTTGTTTGCTCCCAAGACAAATTAATTATAAGGCCATCATGATTAGAATAAAATGTGTTATGTTTTTATCCCTTAATACTTAGTCTTTTATATTTATTTTGTGCCTAAATATACTCATATTCTTATATTTTTATTTCAAGTGCAATTAAAAGAGTTCGTGACTTTGTAAGTGATTTGGAGACAAATTGAACATTATTTGAACTTAAAGTAAAAGAAGGGGCAAAGTTATAATATTTTATTACAATAAAGTCAATATCTTATTGATCAAGTAATATTTAATGCTCTTATTTATGGAAGGAAAGAAATAAGAAGAATCTTATAAGGAGAATGAAGGAAGTGGAACAATCTTGGAGTGTAAGTCAAATCCAATGAAGGAAAGGAAAGTCCATCTAAAATATATTTTTGAAGAAATTTGATTGTCACTAAGAAGTTGAAACCTACATGGAAAAGAATCAATGTCTTATACCTATGAACTTCCCCTCATTATTGGACTGCTTCCTATTGTCTCTCGACCCGTTGTTGTTTCTGGTTCCTTGTGGTTTGTTGAAGCCCCGATATGAATTGTTGTCGTTATGAGAGTTGCCACCAGAGCGATTTCCAGCAAAGCGATTTGAGTAATTCGCTGTTACCACTAGTTGTTGTGTGGTGGCGTCAAGTCGACGGAGATATGCCTCATGTCCCACGAGCAGATCGTGAAGCTCCTCATATTAGAGGATAATGTTATCTATTCAGTTTGTATATATCTTGTAATCTGTATTTTTATCTTTAGGAAGTTTGATTTTTGAATTTTCCTAGATTAGATTTAGTTACTGATTTGTTTCTAACTTCCACAAATGTATTAGGCTATTTATACTCCTGCTTATTCAATGAAAAAGGGTGAAGATTATTATTCTTCATACCATTATTCTTCATGGTATCAAAGCACTACGTTCCTCATTTTTAACTTAGCAGCTACCAACATTATCTTCCTTTTTAATTTTTTTTTTCTCTCTTACTCTTTCGTCTATTCTTCATCATGGCTGATGACACTCAACCTCAACAAATCACAATTCCAAATCCACAAAATCCCACAACAACTCTTCAAATTATTAATATTTCTCACCAGAATATTATTAAATTAACCTCCACCAACTATCTGTCATCGAAATTGCAGATCGAAGCTATTCTCATTGCCTATGATTTATATAAATTCATTGATGGCTCCCAACCATGTCCACATGAAACAATAAGTGTTCATGATACAGAAACATCAAATCCTGATTACTTGACATGGATTCGACAAGATAAACTTCTGTTTGGTGCACTTGTTGGTTCCATTTCTTCTGCTCTTGTTCCACTAATTCAACAGGCTAAAACCTCCCGCAATGCCTGGATTATTCTAGCCAATACTTACGCACGCCCGTCTCGAGGCCACATCAAACAAATCAAGGACCAGATTAAGAAAGCTGTTAAGGGTTCTCAAACTATTTCTGCATATATGCAATTTATCAAATGTCGATCCGATGAACTGGCTGCTCTTGGAAAGCCGATGGATCATGAAGATCTTATTGAAAAAATTTTAGACGGTCTTGATGATGATTACCGTGCTATTATTGACATTGTTGAAGGTCGTGAGACTATGATTTCATTTGATGAACTTCATGAGAAACTTATCAACCGAGAACTGTCTCTGAATAGTGCCCAGACCCTCAGCTCTCCCTTACCGGTCACGGCGAACTACACCACCTCCAACTTTCGTCCAGGCAACATCACTCGGCGAAGCAACTTCAGGCAGCAATTGCCGACCACCAACATGCAAGGCACACAGGTCCAGTCTCGGCCTCCCACACGCTTCTCCCGTCCTTACCTAGGCAAGTGTCAGGGATGTCGCACCCAAGGGCACCCGGTATCTCAGTGTCCTCATTATCAAATTGTCCCAATCTTGAGTGCCACCTCTTTTGCTTCTCGGCAGCCATCTCAATCATCTTGGACGCCGAAAGCTAACATTGCCATGGCACAGACTGATTTTACTCCATCATGGCTCCTTGACAGTGGCGCTTCTCATCATGTCACTGATGATCTTCAGAATTTGTCCTTGCATTCGCCATACGACGGACCCGACGACATAATCATTGGTGATGGTACTGGGCTACCTATTACCCATACTGGTTCCACTCTCTTACACACTCCCTCTCACAAATTTTCCTTAACCAATGTTTTATGTGTTCCCAACATCAAACGAAAACTAATCTCTATATCTAAATTTTGCACTTCTAATAATGCATCTGTTGAATTCTTACCAACTTGTTTTCGTGTGAAGGATCTGCAAACGGGGGCACCACTATTCCAAGGCCGAGCTAGAGATGGTATCTATGAGTGGCAAAACAATCCAACACCCAACTCTCCAATAATTGCTTTCTCCAGTGTCAAAGCCACTCCCTCTGAGTGGCACCAACGTTTAGGGCATCCGTCCGAGTCAATATTTCGAAGTCTTGTTTCTAAATTTAAGTTAGATTTGTCTTTGGATTCCAAAACCTTTCATTGTAATGACTGTTATTGCAATAAAAGTCACAAATTACCTTTTGCTCAATCTACTCTTATATCCACTAAGCCATTACAAATAATATTTTCTGATGTTTGGACTTCTCCACTTTATTCTATTGATCATTACAAATGCTATGTTATCTTTGTCGATCACTTCACTCACTACACATGGCTTTACCCCCTAATCCGCAAATCTGATGTAGCCAACATCGTTCCTCGCTTCAAAGCTCTTGTTGAAAACCATTTCCAAACAAAAATTATTACATTATACTCTGATAATGGAGGTGAATACACTGGACTTGCCTCATTTTTAAGTCAACACGGTATCTCTCATCTTACATCTCCACCACATACTCCTGAGCACAACGGTTTTGCAGAAAGACGACATCGTCACATAGTTGAAACAGGCTTGTCCCTTCTCACTCGTGCTTCTCTACCTCTATCGTTTTGGTCATTTGCATTCTCCACTACAACCTACCTCATAAACGGCCTCCCCACCCCAACATTAAACATGTCGTCTCCATACCAATCTCTCTTTGGCTCTCCTCCCAACTACTCCAAACTTCGTGTTTTTGGGTGTTTGTGCTATCCCTGGCTTCGCCCTTATACTACTCACAAGCTCCAACCTCGTTCTTCTCCTTGTGTATTTCTGGGTTATTCTCTCACTCAAAGTGCATACCTCTGTTACAATTCAACCACCAAGAAATTACACACATCTCGTCATGTTCGCTTCGTTGAGTCTCTATTCCCAATGACTATCAATCCTAGTGTTTCCCCTAACCACAATGAGTCCACCTGCACCTCTTGGCTTAATCTTCAGGTTGTCCTTCCGACGTCCTCGTCACCATCTCAAACTTAACCAATTCTACCTCGGCTGGATAAACCTCATTGCAGATCCTTGGTACATGCACACCACTCGCCATCGGTCACAAACCTGCCTACTCCCTTACTCGTGACGAACCAAGCTCATGACTCATCAGAGTCCCTTCCCGCGTCTGCCCATATCTCGTCCGAATACCACACCACTACACCCGAGCCAGTTACTTCGAACTCTCCCTACACATGCATATCAAACACCCCACCCACATCTTCTCCCTGTGAGCCCACATCTGCACCCACCATCTCAACTCGCCACTCTCCCATTGTCACCAGGTCTAAAAACAATATTTATAAACCTATCACCAAACTAAACCTCTCAGCCCATCTTGCTCAAGAAGTGGAACCCACTTCGGTAACTCAGGCGATCAAAAATCAGAAGTGGCGTCATGCCATGTCTGCAGAATTTAATGCTCTTGTCCATAATGGCACTTGGGATCTTGTTCCTTCCACTGCGGCTCAAAATATTGTTGGTTGTAAATGGATTTTTCGAATTAAACGTTTACCTGATGGATCTGTTGATAGGTATAAAGCTCGCTTAGTAGCGAAGGGATTTCATCAACGACCCGGTGTTGATTATCATGATACGTTCAGCCCTGTGATCAAACCTGCTACAGTTCGTCTGGTGCTCTCCATTGCTGTTAGTCATGGTTGGTCCTTACGCCAACTTGATGTTAATAATGCCTTTCTCCAAGGCACGTTGAGTGAAGATGTATTTATGGTCCAACCACATGGCTTCATTGATACGGATTTTCCTACCCATATCTGTAAATTAAAGAAGGCAATTTACGGCCTGAAGCAGGCTCCACGTGCATGGTATACCGAGCTTCGTCAGTTTCTTCTCCAATCGGGCTTCGTCAATTCCACTGCTGACACTTCCTTGTTCATTTTTAAATCTGCTGGTATCACCTTGTTTCTCATAGTTTATGTCGACGACATAATTATTACTGGGAATGATACTACTGCAGTTCAACGCTATGTCACTACATTGGCAGCCCGCTTCGCTCTCAAGGACTTAGGCTCATTGTCATATTTCCTTGGTGTAGAGGTTCTGTCTCATCCATCGGGACTTCTTCTTTCTCAGCGTCGCTACATTGCTGACCTCCTGGCTCGCACCAAAATGACTGACGCAAAGCCGGTGGCCACCTCAATGCCGACTACACCAAGTCTTACCCTTCTTACCGGCACTACTCTACTTGATCCATCCGAATATCGAACAGTAATTGGCAGCCTTCAATATCTGTCCATGACTCGTCCGGACATTGCATATGCTGTCAACAAGTTGTCTCAATTCATGCATAGTCCCACCACTGAACATTGGAACGCTGCAAAACGCATCCTTCGCTACTTATGTGGAACTATTGATCAAGGTCTCTTACTTCATCGTCAATCTTCTCTTGCCTTACATTCATTTTCTGATGCAGACTGGGCAGGTGACAAAGATGATTACACTTCTACTGGTGCTTATATTGTATACCTTGGTCGGAATCCAATTTCTTGGAGCTCAAAGAAGCAACGTACCGTTGCACGCTCCTCAACCGAGGCGGAATATCGATCAGTCGCTGCCACTGCGGCAGAACTTTCTTGGCTAACTTCTGTTCTTGGTGAACTTGGCTTTCCATCCTCTCAGAAACCTGTCATATATTGTGACAATGTGGGCGCAACTAATTTGTGCTCCAATCCAGTCTTTCACTCCCGCATGAAGCATGTTGCTCTTGATTACCACTTCATCCGTGAACAGGTTCAGAACGGTGCTCTCCGCGTCACCCATGTCTCCTCTACTGATCAGCTTGCAGATACACTTACCAAGGCCCTTCCTCGACATCAGTTTCAACAACTTATGACCAAGATTGGACTCTCCTCTCGGCGCTCCATCTTGCGGGGGCATATTAGAGGATAATGTTATCTGTTCAGTTTGTATATATCTTGTAATATGTATTTTTATCTTTAGGAAGTTTGATTTTTGAATTTTCCTAGATTAGATTTAGTTACTGATTTGTTTCTAACTTCCACAAATGTATTAGGCTATTTATACTCCTGCTTATTCAATGAAAAAGGGTGAAGATTATTATTCTTCATACCATTATTCTTCACCTCAAACATAAGAGATTTTTCTCGGGCTCGGATCGGTGCAGCAATTTTACGATAATCAGGTCCCAAACTGTTGAGAATGTAGAAAGTGAGATCATCATCAGAGATGGGATGATCAACGATAGCGATTTCGTCTGCAATGCTTCCTGGGAAGTTTTGGCAGACGAGATGAAGGGAGTGATTGTGGAGGTAGTGGAGGCTAGTATTGCACTGAGGATAAGTTTATCCTGTCTGACCCAGTGGGTTTTTTGAAGAGAGGATGCAGGAGTATCATTAGGTACTGGGCAAGGATAATCGCCGGTGACATAATCTAGAAGATTATATCCGATTAGAAGAGCTTCAAACTGTGCACGCCATTGAAGAAAGGTTGAAGGAGTGAGCTTTTCGTTAATTTGGGCGGAAATGTTTAGGGCAATTAATGGGTTTTCATTTGGGGATGATGGAGTCGAGATTGGAGTGGGGGAGTTGAGGATCGAGTTCCCATTAGCGGATAGCTCTCCTGATACCATGATGAAACTTGAACCTTTACTGTACATTGAACAAAGGTGATTATTATTCTACAGTACATGAACTAAAGAATTGTGTACCTAAATATATACAAAGATTACATAGCTATTCTAGGAAGGCTAGCTAGAATCTTGGCTGAAATATTGGGACTGTTACAGGACTTGATTCTTGTGGGTAATCCGACTGTTACACCCACAAATGTTGTCTAATTATCTTTGAGCTGATCTGTTGCTTGATTTATGGTGATATCTCTAATACAGTGTACACACGATAGGCATCATAAAGTGTACGCAAGCAACTGATACTGCGGTTTCTTAATTAATCATACCTTGGAAAGAATTAACCTATGCCCTTAATTTCAACTATTTTATAGTTCAAAATAAGTTTCCAGCATTTATGTACTCTCAAATGCCAAAGCATAGCAATTCAGAAACAATAAGCAATTGTCTGACAACAATCAAAACCAAACAAGAAATGCATAATGTAACAGTAGGTATTAAATGAGGACATTACCTGCAACTATATATGTACCTATGCATCAAATATTATTGATAACACATACATTATTCTTATTTCTCTTCTCTCCACATCACGCAATCTGTTTGTTTCAAATTAGTAATGGATATAGTTTTGAAAATCCAGATTTCAAGTACACTGAAAAAACATGTTATAATGAAATGTACACTTACAAGTAATAACAAATATCAAGAATTTTGAGCTTTAATGTAATTAAATTCAAATGGGTATACTTCTGAAAACATCTATCTTCCTGCAAGTTTGATTTTGTCAAGGGATATCTGTTGTTCATTTTACAAATATCTTACGTCCAAATTTTTCGAGGCAAAACTCAGCAAAAAACTTGCACATGGTTTCCAGTCTCAAAATTGCTCAATAATGTTGTGGGAATGGAAAATATAGTTGAGGGGGGAAAGATGGACTTACTTTCTGATGCAATCACTTCACATTTCACAACATACGCAAGCAGTAAGATATGTGTATATAGTTTAGGCTAACTGGGCAGCGACTGGGCAGCAACTGAGCGGACTAGACTATGCGAAGGAGTTTGATGTGATAAAATTATGTGCTGCAAGTGCACATCGTCTATTGTAGATTTGGCAAATGTATGTCGAATCACATAGACTAGATCAATTCTTTAATATATCCTTGATTAATATTTTAGGCAAATTAAAAATAAATATAGTGGTGGATATTAACTAACTGAATTATGCAAACTAATAATTAATAACGAAAACTATTAATGAGAAAAGATACCTAGAAATCTGAATCCACTAAATACTAACATAATAAACAATTTCTTAATTCTCAAATTATTTTCCCTTCCCTTTAAAAAATTAATGATTCATATAATTAATATTGACAAACATAAGTTGTGAAAAATTCACAGATTAACTATAACTTATCAAAACCTCACAATCAATATAAAAATCATGTGCAATTTGTGCGAAGAAAAATATGAAGGCGGAAATAATTAGGCACTAACTTCGGAACGGAAAGAAAATATTATTATGAAAGACCTAGTTTCATCATCATCCTAGGTAATAAAAGTTTAACTAGTCATGGAATTAAAAACAAAAACAACTAACATTGTTACTACTATTCGCATGAATGAAAATTAACTAAGGATTAAGTACTATAACGAAAACAAAAATAAAAATAAAGAACTACATAAGTGCTAACATAAATCTTATATATAAAAAAAACTAAAACATAAAAACTTGAACAAACTCTTCATATTTAGATAAAGACAACTTGAACATAAACTAAACAAAAACTTCTTGTTCCAGCCCAATGTGAAGGAAAAGAAAAATAATAAAAAGTGGTCCCCTCTCTAAAACAAGAGAACTATTTATAGAAAAATTAGATTTTAACCTAACACTAATACATTGACTTGGTCTTCTTTTTTCGTTATCTCCAAATCTCCAAATTGACTTCAACTTCTTCATGATAATCTTCCAAGAGTCCCATGTTATCATGAAAAGCTAGATAGTAATCTTTTATTTGCTCTCCAAGATAAATAAGATAAATCCTACAAAACCAAATAAAATATATTAATTAAATAAAATAAACATACAAAATAATAAATATTAAAATGTATAATAGATGTGTATATTAAAGTTGCAGCGTGGGGAATGAACTGGGCAAAATGATGGAGTTGCAATGGAGAAATGATGAACTTAGCTAGGTTGAGAATCAATTGGGCAAATCAATTGAGCTAGGCTAAGAATAAATTGACCTACTAGGCTGAGAATACATTGGACGAAAGGGCGAATTGAGAGGGAAAAAGCAAAAATCAGAGAGGGAACAAAATTATAGTTGTTGTCGTCGAGGCTAGGGCTAAAAATAATGAGTCATTCTCGATGACAAACCCCGTCATCTTTAACTCGTCCATATTGACTCATTATCGACGAGAATCACGTCGCCTTTAATATTATTCTCCGACGACATTGACTTTTCCCTTTATCGCGAAATTTTTGCACCAAATCTTACTTCATTGCCGACAGAACCCATTTTCGACGGCGACCCTGTCGACATTGACGTCATTCTCGACGGGACATTGGTAGTCGCCAATGACCCTTTTTCTTGTAGTGTGATTTTAATTGGTATTTCCAATCATATATTTAGTTTTAAAGATTTAATAGGAAAATAGAGATTGAAAAATATTATACTAGGTGAATTTTATGCCAACCTAAATATTCAAAAGAAACAAAAAAAATGTTTCACTTTTTAGGACAAGGAAGTAATGAAAAGGTTGGAGCTTTTTGGTTTTTAGAGACAAATTTCTTGATGAACTGATCTGTTCGCCATGCACCGGACTCATTCACGTAGAGTCCAAACCTCCATCTCTCCTACTCGTTGTCCGCCTTACTTGGTCCATCCTCTTGTTGGTAATTAAGTCACGCAAAATAAACAACATTTAAGAAAGAAAAATAATACAATATTTAACGTGATTTGCTCCTCAATGACCTAATCCACGAAATCAACTTCAATATATTAATCTTCACGATATAACATTTTGCACGGAATAAAGGCTGGAAAAACCCTCCCTCACACAACAACCCAAGACCCATATATACCCTCTCTCAACTCTCTAGGATATTACTATCTCTTGGTTGTATTCTACCTTACTCTAAACACAAGACTTTATTTATATAGTACCCACAACTCCCTTTTCCTAATCCAATTAGGACACTCACATAATAAATATACCTACTACAAATAGAACTACTTCCAAAATAATATTTCTACCAAAAATAAGATTTCTTCTCATAATAGGGCACTCATTAAAAATATGACAACTTTTTTTCCATAATAGAAATTCTTTTTTGAATAGGATTTGAGGAGTTAACTGTCAATTCCTCATTCGACTCGAATCCTCAAACACTTCAACTTCATCTCTGAATTTCACTCGATGATTTCCTTTCTTGGTCTTCTTTCCATGTATAGATTGTCCATCTAACATACAAATTAATTTTCCATTCTTCCTACATTGGAGAATTAATTTGTCTTCCTTGTGCACAAATTTTCTTGGCCCACATATGTATATCCACGTGAGTATAATTCTTCCAAAGAAATTATATTCTCACCACAACCAGGGACATAACATACATTCTCAAGAATTTTTGTAGAACCATCATGAAGTTTGAAACGAACACTTCCAACGCCTTCAATCTTCACTCTCTCTTTATTCACTGCATTAACGTAGCCAAATTCTTCATCTTCCTGCAAACTCTCAAACCAATCTCTCACCTTGCAAATATGCATAGAAGCCGCAGAATCCAATATCCATCCATCTTCATTATAATCACTCAAAACTATTAAAACAACTTATTCTTCAGCTTCATTAAGCAAATTAGCATATTCAAATTTCTCTTTGCCCTTCAATTTTTCTTAATATTTTCTTAAACTCTTTATGTCCTCCTTTAATGTTCTGCATTCGTATTAGATGTGACACTTCTCTCCACAATAGTAACACTCTCTATCACTATAATCTGTTAGTTTGGATATTGATCTTCCTCTACTACTATCTCTCCATTGACGTCTCCCTCGATTAAAATCTTCCACGGTTTCACCAATGTTATTGCTCTCTTCTCCCATAAACTTTTGACTTTCTGTAAAACAGAAACCATCTCATTTAAAATCAAAGTCGATTTTTTCACCAATAGTATTTGCACCATCGACTTGTAAGACTTGGGGCAAAGATATATGACAATAAGAGCAATGACTTCTCCTCATCTTCTAATTTTTCATCCGTATTTAACAATTGAGATACTAACCTGTTAAAAGCATTTAGATGATCAGGAAGATTCATCCCTTCATCAATCTTCAAGGAGTACAATTCCATCTTCAAGCACAATCTGCTGGTTAGCGACTTCGAAGCATAACTTTTCTCAAGTTTTTTCCACAATTTTTTCGGATCAGTCTCTTTCAACACATCATACTTTATCTCAAGTGCTAACAACGAACGTATTGTGCTTACCGCCTTCTTGCGAATTGTCTGTCAATTTGCATCTTTAATTTCACCTCGTCTGGTTTTTCTCCTCCAAAGCTTGATCAAGTCCTTGCAATACCAAAAGATCGTGCACGCTACTCTACCACGGTGTGAAATTTGTTTTCCCATCGAAGATTGGAAACTCAAATTTACCCGAATTCGCCACCATCATATTAGAAATAATTTCCTCTTACTCGGATCCAATCAACCTAACTCTTGATACCACTTGTTGGAAATTAAGTCGTGCAAAATAAACAATAACACTTAAGAAAGAAAAACAAGACAATATTTAACATGGTTTGGTCAATTTACAAAATCAACTTCAATATATTAATCTCCACAGTACAACTTTTTGCACAAAATAAAAGCTGAAATAGGACAAATTCTTTTCCATAATAGGAATTTTTTCTGAATAAGATTCGAGAAATTACCTAACATCTCTAAGGGGTTGTTATAACTTATAGAACAAGTGCATAATGTCCGCTAGAAACGTCCATAAATTTCATCATCATCAACTCATGTATTGAATGGTACTTTTGATAGAGTTCAGAGAATAAGAATCTCTTGAGCCAAGAAACCAAAGCCTTGGCGCTTTTAGGAAAGGCGGGGAAGATGAAAAATCAGTGGGAAAACATTTTTTTGAACACTCATTCTTGGAAACGAACAGATGTTTTGGTCTCAACATGGGCTTTTCTCGGCCATATTAAACTAGTTACAAATTGTTCTCACTTACATGGGCCATTCTCTATATGGCCACACTGTTTACGTTCAAGATTCTTTAGACTGGCCCATGTAGTGTTCTCTGCGGTGGTGAGTAGTGGTGGCGATCCGATTGAGGTGGTGATTTAAAGAGAAAGGGAGGAGAGAAATCTTAAAGAAAATGGAAAGAGAGATTAGAGATAAATCCTTCTCAGTTCGCTCTAAATTAAAGATATATACTTCTTCGAATTTTTAAAAATCAATTTAAGATATTTATAAATTCAAAATTGAGGTGATTAAATAAAAATTATGAAACAATAAATTTTACAGTGAGTAATACTTTTTATACAGTTTTATAATATACATCATTGTATTAACTAAAATTAAAAGAATTCAAAATAATTTTTAGTTTAAAATTTTTTTTAAGTTGACTTCAAAGAGTTAATAATAATTCTATATTTTGGAGTAGCGATGGAATACTTTTCATTCAACCAATAAATAAAATAACATAAATTCTTAACATGTCCTCACTTATATTTGGTGTAAATTAGATATTATATGTTGTTACGTGAATAATAATTAGTGGTATCTTTTTTGAAAGGACGTATAATAAGTGGAACTCTTCTATAATTTTTATCAAGCTCATGTATTGATAAGTTTATGAGGACTATTTAAAAAAAACACATAATGAAGAGAAGATACCCTAAACATGCTTCATTATAGGTTAGTTAATTGACCGATACAGTGCTGACACGTAGAGAGAGAAATCATCTCCTAACTTATGTGTCAACATTGTATTGGTCAATTCACCCGCTCCATCTAAACATGTAGGCCCATACCCTCTTAAAGCAGGTCAGGAATCTTAGCCCAAGCCATAATTTATGTCTTTTAAATACTTACCCCATATTTGGAATCAATAAATTGCAAGACAAAAGACAAAGATTGCCATACCGTTTTACATGCAAGTTGGGTATACCACGTGATGCCCTTAATCATACAGACTTCTGCCACTGTAAAATATGAGTCATAACAAGAGAAACTTATAATCAAATTTGGTGTACAAGGCCTAAAAATTACCTTATGTGGCAATTTTTCACCATTTTGGATAGGACAAATATTCTATACCCTATAGGCCTAGACACGCACATCTTTATTTTGTTGTTTCATACATAAATCAAAACCACTTACTTAAGAAATAATATATATGCCTAGTCCACATGATATTTAGCCTAGTGATAGATCCTTGGTGGCAGCAAACTTCATCCGAGAGAATCTTGTGAAAATATTAATTCTTAAAAATAATACCATCTGTATTCTTCCAAAAAATAGTTTTTTTATTTATTTTATATATACACTTATTTTCACAAATTTAAGATTATTCTAAGAATAATAATAAAAAATATATATGAATAAATATGTCTTTTAACGGTGAGAGTTATCTGGTTCTAATCGCGGTGAAGTTAAACTGATCCAACCTACAAGAAGAAGAAACCAAAAATATCGTTGATGCCTAGAACTGTCGTGGGATACCTCCGAGTGAGAGTAAATATCGAAAGGATGAAGAAAATAACCGAAAATATGCAACGGATGGTTAAAAAGTTTTCAGAGAAATAAAATAAATATAGGGAATTAGAGCTTAAACTTTCCTTCATGAGCTCTTCAATATTTATAGGTACATGTTGGGTCATTCATGTGTATTGAGTTTGCCCCTCCCCTTGTTGGTTTATAATTTTAATGATGACAATATCATTGGTATTGTATTATTTAATGAACTTGTGTTTTAATTATTTGGGCTGATTTAAATATGGTTAATATGTTGATGTATTTAGCCCAATTTGAAATTATAGTTCATTGGCTACTTCATATTGAATCCAAAATTACTGAAGAGATTTCCTTTAATTTTATTATAATGTGTAATATTATTTGAAAAGGAGTCTTATAAGGAACTGTTTTTGATATGTTGTGACTTGGAATTGGATTTAGATCGAAACTCTATCAGGTATATTGTTTGTTTCTTTATTTCAGCTATTTTAGTTTGACTAGGATAGTATATATTTGATATCCAATATATTGTATCTGTTGGTCTCTATTTATTTGCTGAAATCTTAACTCCTTTACAACTGTGATAGAGATATTCATGCTAATTTCTTTCTTGGACCCGTTGGTTAATATCAGAGGCTAAAAAGACTCAAATATAGTTGTTAGTCTCCTCCTTATATATATCTCTCCTCTTCGGCTATAATAGGGATACACTTGCTGGAAGCCATCATCAGATTTATTGCACAAATACTCCAGAGTTTCTAAAAGTTATTTTCAGCTATATATTGTATTGATTATTACTTTTTCTTAACTGAAAATTAAGAGTCCATTGTATTCAAAATTCTTTGTATTCTGAATTCGAGCATTGTCAGGCTTGTAAGTTCCCGTAGTGGATAGATTTTGTTCAAAAAAAACTTTCAAGGTTGCAGAGGTGCAGAAGGGGCAGAGGTATCCATCGCAGTAGAAAGCTTCATTTGAACAAGGGAATACTTTTTATTGTATTTAAATTGAGTTTTAAAATTAATAAAAAGAGTCTCCAATGCCGGTTGGTATTGGACGTGAATTAAGTCAACGTAAAAATACTTGTGTCTGTGATTTGTTATTTCTTGTGATTTGTTTGTTTGAGTATAACTTTGCATCTAAACATATTCACGTAAAAAGTAATCTCCTGATAGAACAAAGTATACTAATTCAGACACTGTTTCTCATTCGCTTCATTTGTCTACATTATAACTAAAATATAATTTGATCTAATTCAAACACTATACTTCTTTGCTTTCTACTGTCTGCATTATAAGAAAAATAGAATTTACTCTAAAACAAACACTAGTTTTAACTGTCTATTTTAGTACTGAAACAGGAAATTAAAAATTAATCATTGTTAAACACGTTTTAGTTTAGACATCTATTCACCCTCCTCTAGCTAAGTGTGTATATATATATATACATGAAATTACACCCCTCTCCCTACCCCTACCCTCCCGACCCCCTAGTGATGACATGTCTTATTCTTATTGGTAGGGACTAGAACTCACATGTAAGCAGTGTCCTTGCTTGCAGAGGGGGTAAGCTACTTTTCTAACAGCCTTCTAGAGGTTGATAGAGACGTGAGCATACTTTTGACGTTGTTCTTTCAGGATCATTGTCAGGTGTCATTTCGAGGGACTTTAGAGTACAAAGCAAAAAAGTGATATATATATATATATGAAGTTGATAAATTCACAATAAAAAATGATATTTTTACATGAAAATCGTCGTTATAGATTCTATAGCTACTATTTCTACCGTCGTTATACATTTATAATGACTTTTTATGTGAAAATATTAAAAAATGTCTGTGAATATATATATCGTTATTGAGTAAAAGAACTATGGTAAAACACAATGTGACATAAATGAATTTGGTTATGATTGATTATTGACATAATAATTATGCTAGTGTAATTGATTATGGAAATTTGTTATATTCTTAAAACGTCACTTTGATAATACGGATGAAATATAATATAATATAAGTTTTCCCGACCAAATATCATGCGGGAGTGGGACCTATTCATGGTTTAATATAAATTCGTCACATGAAAGTGCAAAGAATGCCAATGTAGCCCTTTGGGTAAATAATTAATGCCTACTAATTCAATAAACTTTATTTATTTTTTAGACTTTTTGGAGCTTTTCCATTCCATGCATTGGTGGACTCAAAGACTCAGCTTAGGGGTAGGGGCAATTGAACCATTGAATTTTTAGGGAAGGGGGGAGGGGGGAGGCGCGACGGGGGAGGGGGGGAATCAATTTTTTTCTTATAGTGAACATGATATTTTTATAAATTAGATACGAGGTTATCCTAGTAACAATTTCAAATAAGGAAGCAAATATTATTTAATTTAGGAATTCATTCTCCTACATTTTATTTCTTTGTAACTATTATTTTTATAAAAAAAACTATTTAACCCCAATGAACCAAAGGTGTGAATCCACTCCTGATTCCACAATCTCGTAAACCAACCCCCATATTAAACTGAAAGTTCAAAGTTGCTTAACCTTTTTAGATCTTTGTCATGGGTAGGGATATAAAAAAGTCTCGCAATGTAGTCAAGGTTTGAATCGGTCAAGCCCGATTTAAAAGATTTAAAAATGTCGCTCCTTTAAGACAAAAATCTTGCATAGTCTGGCTTGATTTGCAAAAAAGTTTGGCCTGACCCGGCTTTAGGCCTAATCTAGCTCGATCCGGCCTGAGGCCTAACTTGATTTTTAATTCAATTATTTATAATTTTTGAATTTTAAAGATATAATTGTTCAGCAATGAAATATAAATTTTTACTTATTCATTATTGTAATTTATAAATTATAATACATTAGTTTTAATTAATACATCAATAAAATTTAAAATTTTAATTATTCATTCTTGATTTCCTATAAATATATTTAATTAATATACATCTTCAATGAATAAAACTAGTTAGTATATTTAATATTAATAATAAGTTAGTTTGATCTAAATACTAAATTACTAATATTTAATATTAAAATTTTATTAATATTCCTTACTACTTTTAATGTTAAATATTAATATTAAGTAATACATAAATAAACTAATTTTTAATATTAAATATTAATAATAAGTTAGTTTCTTGTAAATATTCAAGTTCTTTATTAATTTGGATATCCTAAATTCTTAGAAGATTTATGATTTTGGTTATTTTCAGATATTCTGTTGTAGCAATTTAAAGAACAATTCCATTAAGCAATTAGAAAACTAATTGAAAATAAATATAACTATGGAAGTGTTTAATGACCATAAAGGAAAAGATATGTGTATTTAAGCTGAAAGATTAAAATAGACACAGAACAATTTGAACAAGTGATTGACACGGGTAGTCCTTAAGGTGTTTATTGTGACGCCCCCAGAATAGGTCCATTCAACCCAACCCATTCTGAGTCGCCAAATACATGGTACAGAATTCAAATACAAACTTTATATCATACGGTCGTGCAAAATACGACCACACAACTGTGAGTCTCAGTACAAATATGTAGAAAATATTAAGATTCAAACTAAGTCCTCATTACAATTATTATCACACTATTTATCAGAAATAGTGAGGACTACTACTGCTCTAACTCGGACCATCACTCTGTCCCCCGACTAGTCCCCGCAACATTCTCATTTCCTGAAGAGGACAACAGATGAAAAGGGTGAGCTCAACTAGCCCAGTAAAGAATATTATGACTAAGATAATGAAAAATAAATTATCGTTAGTCTTCAACAGTTCAGATAAAATATTATGGACAACAAGTTTTAGATCAATATTCGCAGCGGAAATAACAAATCATTAGAAGAGTTAAGCAGAGAATGAAGTCTACTATCTTCTATGATTTAAAAGTCCATCACCAATATTTATCCCTGTAACATCAATCAATATACATCTCGAATCAATATTCATCTTTGCACTACAGGCCAAAGATATTCATTTGCATCATCAGTAGTCATGTTCATCTCAACACCTGTCATCTTTGCACTACAGGCCAAAGATTTTCATCAGGTAATCATTCATCTTTGCTCTACAGGCCAAAGATATTCATCAGGTAATCATTCATCTTTTAGGACTGAGGATGATGAAAAATATTTTAAAGAACGAATCCAGTGAGATAAAAGACAAAGATTAGGGATTCGTCATTTAGTTTATTCAAATCAAAAATACCTCGTAATAATCAATTATGGAGCAAAATTCAAGAATAGAGCTCAAAACTTGGATACAATCAAAAATAGTAACCTTAACAAGCAATTTGGACAAATAGAAGAAAATTTAATTTTTCCGTGAATAGTGCCGTATACGTGAATAGTGCCGTATACGTGAATAGTAACCCCGACGGAAAAAGTAAGAATTTCAACATAAAATCCATGACAATATTTTTGTATAATGATATTGAAAAGAATAACATCATTTACGAAAGAAAATAACATCCCTTACCTCAAAAGAACAGTATCTCTGACTGGAATATCGGATATAATATCGACGAAAGCTTGTACTGAATAGTAATACTCAAAGTATTGAAATACTCACAAAAATACGCTCGATATTATAGAGAGAGAAAACTTCGAATTCTGGTGTGATTTTCAATTCTAACCTAAGCACCCTATTTATAGGAAAAGCTTAGGATGCCAAAGGAGACTAAAATAATAAAATAATAATATTTTTTAAAAAAATTCCTCCGCCGCCGGCTGCTCCAAGAAAATCAGATTTTCCACAAACCAACAAAAGTGGGGCCCACCTTTTATTTAAAAAATATTTATTTTTCGAAACTTCAATAATTCATAATAAATAGCTCCTTTGTCAGAAAAATACAATTGATGTGTCCTTCTATAGGAAATTTAATTCTCTACAACTTTGCAGAAGAAATATTTTCCAAATTCCCAACATAAATTATCCGAAATCCATAAACGGATGATTTTTCACACCAAAATACTGATAAAAACACATCAGCACAAATTCCTTCTTTTATATCCACAAAATAAATATTTCCTTATCATATAAATCAATAATTAATTATTCACAAATAATATTATAGAACTACAATATTGACAACCAGGTCGTTCCCAAGACAGAGGGGGCCTTCCGATAAGGACTTCTCCTTACTGGCGCGCAATTAAATAACCCCTCCTAGACAGAACTTCCTTAGACATTGTCAATAATGCTATCTAATAATATTATTCAAATAATATGAATTATTGAGTTGATAACGTGAAATACTGTGCAACGATAATTATTGAATCAATACTACAAAATATCAACTGTAGCCATTATTGAATCAATCATAAAAAATAGCAACGTAGCAATTATTGAGTCAATAAAATATCAATGCAGCAATTATTGAGTCAATAATATAAAATATCAACGTAGCAATTATTGAGTCAATAATATAAAATATTGAACAGTAAATACTGTAACAATAATTGAGTAGGTTCCTTCTCACGTAAGACTCAATAATTCGAAATACTGTGCAATACCGTGTGCTACTGCGCACCACCGCGTACTGTATTTTAACCACCGGGTATTTCAACAGTACTAACGGTAACAACTACGCCGTTATCTTGTAAAAAGTTATTTCTGTCGCTTTCTATATCCGGCAGTTATTCCGTTGTGGGGTCCACAAATAACTGCGCCGTCGTACGAATATTCCCCGACAACAAGAATATTTCACGACCAAACGAATATTCCCCGACAACAAGAATATTTTATAACCACTTGCTCATTTTAAAAATATTTGCACATTTCACCCATAACTTTCATATTTATCAAGTCAACACCTTACTATTTCGAAATAATATATAAAGAAAATTAAATTTTTATTCATAAAAGTTGGGGTCTTACAACCTCCCCTCCTTATGAAATTTCGTCCTCGAAATTGACGTACGTACCTGGTATGTCGAAAAGGTGAGGATACCTCGCTTTCATTTCCGATTCCAACTCCCACGTCATTTCCTCAATTGCATGGTTTCTCCACAAAACTTTAACTTGAGGTATAATTTTCGAGCGTAGGACATGCTCCTTTCTATCCAAGATCTTGACAGGTACCTCCTCGTATGTTAAATCTTCAGTTATCTCGTCTGGTTCTAACTCAATAATGCGGTTTGGATCCTTCACATATTTACGTAACACGGATATGTGAAACACGTTATGAACACGAGACATGCTTGGAGGTAAAGCGAGTCTATAAGCCACATTTCCTATTCGGTCAAGAATCTCAAATGGACCAATGAATCGTGGGTTGAGCTTTCCTCTCTTCCCGAACCTCGTAACTCCTTTCCACGGAGCAATACGTAGTAACACATGGTCCCCAACATTAAATTCCACGTCTTTTCGATGAAGATCTGCATAACTCTTTTGTCGATTCTGTGCCGTCTGTATACGTTGTCGGATTATTTGGATCTTTTCTGTAGTCATACGTACTAACTCTGGTCCCAACAATGTTGCTTCACCCACCTCATCCCAACATACTGGAGAACGACACTTTCTCCCATACAACGCTTCGAATGGAGCTACGCCTATACTTGCCTGATAACTGTTGTTGTAGGAGAATTCCACCAATGGTAAGTACTTATCCCAACTCCCTTTGAAGTCTAGAACACAAAGTCTCAATAGATCTTCAAGAGTTTGGATAGTCCTTTCCGATTGTCCGTCTGTTTGAGGATGATAAGCCGAACTGAATCGTAAATCCGTACCCATAGCTTTCTGCAAACTGATCCAAAATCGTGAAGTAAATCTGGGATCACGATCCGAAACTATGGATACTGGCATGCCATGCAATCTCACAATCTCATTCACGTACATATGAGCAAGACGTTCAAGGGAATAAGTCTCTCGTATCGGCAAGAAATGAGCAGACTTGGTTAATCTATCAACAATAACCCAAATCGCATCTAAGCCTTGAGAAACCTTGGGAAGACCCGTAACGAAATCCATCGTAATGTGTTCCCACTTCCATTTCGGAATCTCCAGTGGTTGCAATGGACCCTTCGGTACTTGATGCTCCGCCTTTACACGTTGACAAGTTAAACATCTAGAGATGAACTCCGCGATCTCTCTCTTCATATTGCTCCACCAAAATGTATGTCGAAGATCACGATACATTTTAGTACTCCCAGGATGGATCGCAAACGGTGTGTTGTGTGCCTCCATCATGATTCTATACTTCAAGTCAGAATCGTTAGGAACACAAAGTCTGGAGTTGACTCGAAGTATTCCCTCTTCATCGATTCTTGCTTCTGGAATTGCACCTTCTTGCACCTTCTTCTTCATCTTCATCAGCTCCGCATCTGTAGCTTGAGCAGCTTTAACTTTATCAAGCAAAGCTGGTTCTACGCGTATACTTGACATCATCGCACTCGTTCCCACATATGATCTTCTACTCAACGCGTCAGCTACCACGTTCGCTTTTCCAGGATGGTATTGGATGGTATGATCGTAATCTTTCAACAGCTCAAGCCAACGTCGTTGCCGCATGTTGAGTTCCTTCTGAGTGAAGAAATATTTAAGGCTCTTATGATCTGTATAAATCTCCACTTTCTCTCCGTACAAGTAATGTCTCCAGATCTTCAACGCGAAAACGACTGCTGCCAACTCTAGATCATGAGTAGGATAATTCCTCTCATATTCTTTGAGTTGTCGCGAGGCATAGGCTATGACTTTCCCATGTTGCATGAGAATACATCCTAACCCTTTGCCTGAAGCATCGCTGTAGATAACAAATCCATCCGAACCAGATGGTATTGTCAGAACAGGTGCCGAAATAAGTCTCCTCTTGAGCTCTTGGAAGCTCTTCTCGCATTCTTCTCTCCAAACGAATTTCGTATCTTTCCGAGTCAACTGTGTTAATGGAGTAGCGATTCGAGAAAATCCCTCTACAAACCTCCGATAATAACCAGCTAAGCCCAGAAAGCTTCGTACTTCAGTCACCGACTTAGGTTGCTCCCAGCTTTGTATTGCTTCAATCTTCGCCGGGTCAACAGATACTCCACGTTTCGATACCACGTGCCCAAGGAATGCTACTTCCTCAAGCCAGAACTCGCATTTCTTTAACTTGGCGTATAGCTTGTTCTCACGAAGCTTTTGAAGTACCAGCTTCAAATGGTGCTCATGATCTTCACGGCTTTTAGAATAGATGAGGATGTCATCAATAAAGACAACAACGAATTGATCTAAATACTCCTTAAATACACGGTTCATCATATCCATGAAAGCAGCAGGAGCATTAGTCAATCCAAAAGACATGACTAAGAACTCATAATGCCCGTACCGTGTTCTAAAAGCAGTCTTTGGAATATCCTCAGTTTTAATCTTCAACTGATGATATCCAGAACGAAGATCGATCTTTGAAAAAAATTGCGCTCCTTGCAACTGGTCGAACAGGTCATCAATACGAGGTAACGGATACCTATTCTTGATGGTGACATGGTTCAACTCCCGATAGTCAATGCAAAGTCGCATACTCCCGTCTTTCTTCTTTACGAATAAAACAGGAGCACCCCAAGGAGACGTACTAGGACGAATAAAACCGATGTCTAACAACTCTTGTAATTGGACCTTTAACTCCTGAAGTTCAATAGGAGCCATTCGATATGGGGCTTTAGAAATGGGCTTTGTACCGGGCTCAAGGTCAATAAAGAATTCAACTTCACGTTCTGGGGGTAGACCGGGAAGTTCTTCGGGAAATACATCAGGAAACTCATTAACAACGGAAATATCATTCAAATCTGATGTATTCTGATTTAAATCAGTGACATGAGCTAAGAAAGCTTGACATCCGTTTTTCAATAAACGAATAGCCTTGGGATTTGAAATGATATTGACTGATTTTAGTGGTTTGGTAGTTTGAATTCGTACAACAGGTTGATTAGGAATATGAAAACTAACAACCTTACGAAAACAATCAATTTTGGCATGGTAAGTGGTTAACCAGTCAATTCCTAAAATCACGTCAAATGCAAGTATTTTCAAAGATATAAGATCAACAGGTAAGGTAAGGGAACCAATCTGAATCAAGCAAGATTTATAAACTGTAGATGTAACAAAGGTTTCTCCTAACGGAGTTTCAACAGATAAGTCAAAGTCTAATTTATCAGAAGTCAAGTTCAAACGTTGAGCACAAGCAGGTGAAATAAAGGAATGGGTAGCACCGGTATCTAACAAGGTATAAACTTCGCAAGAGTTTATGATCAGCTTACCCGTAATCACCTCGTGTGGATTCCTCGCGTTTTGGGCTGTAACGACAAACGCTCTTCCAGGAATCACCGACTTTGACTTGTCTGCAACCGCCTTTGGAATCACCACCCCCGCTGAACTTGGTTTCGCAACAGGACAATCTTGAGCTATATGTCCTTCCTTTCCACAGTTATAGCATCCTTTGAACTGTTGTGGGCAGTTTGGGCTGATATGTCCTTCTTTCCCGCATTTAAAGCATACGACCGGTGGTCGTTCTCCTCCCCTCGAAACAGTTGATGCTGGTGCTGATGTTGACATCTTCGCGTTCTCATTGTTATACCTTCTCTTTTTGAAATCTCCTCCCGATTCGCTTCTTCTACTATCATAGCCACGATTACTACCGGAGTAGTTCCCGCTTCTGTCATACTTTCCTCCTCGCTGGTTGTCATTGCTCCGATGACTGCTGCCACCGGTACGACCTTGGTTGTGGTCCCTCGGTTGAACATAATCATTATCTCGTTCCAATAACTGGGCCCTGTTTACTACATCCGAATATAAAGAAAACTTATGAGAAATGAGGTATTGACGTATTTCGGGTTTCAAACCTCTTAGAAACATCCGCGTCATACGTTCCTCATTCTCCACCAAATGAGGTGCAAACCTGGACAGCTCCGCGAACTTAGCCTCGTACTGGGATACAGTCATGTTGTTTTGCTCGAGTCTAATAAACTCTACCTCCTTCATATGACGAATACTTTCAGGAAAGTACTTGTCATTGAACAGTTTCTGGAACGCTTCCCAAGACATCTGGAGTGCGGCAGGCTGGGTACGCTTCACGGATTCCCACCAGTAATCTGCCTCTCCACGGAACATAAACGTGGCGAATGGAACCTTCTGTTCCTCTGTACATCCCAAGACATCAAATATCTTGGTAATTTGTTTAATCCACGTCTCCGCTTTGATCGGATCCGGCTTTCCCAGAAACTCTGGTGGTCCCAATTCTTTGAACTGCTTAGCAGTGACAGCTCGCGTGTTGTTATTATCTCCACCTGTATGTTGCACACGAGTCTCCCTCGTCTGATTTTGCATGAACTGCAAAAAACTTCTAAACATCTCATCGTTTATCGTCTGACCAGCGTTATTTTCAGGATGAACATTGCCCTCTTGTTGCACGTTCTCCTGGTTAACGATTAAAGGTGTCTCCACGGTCTCATTCACTTCGTTGTTAACATTCTCAGCTGCCATTCTCAAATACTGCCATAAAACAAGGGTTTATTAAACAAATCAACATATCACATATTAACCCTATACTCCGACTGACCAATTAAATATCACAAAAGCTTAGGTAGGACACACTAGCGAAGGATTTACTCGTCTCTCCCCTCCTAGTTCTATTCCCCGATCTCCGCCAGAGATCATATCCCTAAGCTCTGATACCAACTGTGACGCCCCCAGAATAGGTCCATTCAACCCAACCCATTCTGAGTCGCCAAATACATGGTACAGAATTCAAATACAAACTTTATATCATACGGTCGTGCAAAATACGACCACACAACTGTGAGTCTCAGTACAAATATGTAGAAAATATTAAGATTCAAACTAAGTCCTCATTACAATTATTATCACACTATTTATCAGAAATAGTGAGGACTACTACTGCTCTAACTCGGACCATCACTCTGTCCCCCGACTAGTCCCCGCAACATTCTCATTTCCTGAAGAGGACAACAGATGAAAAGGGTGAGCTCAACTAGCCCAGTAAAGAATATTATGACTAAGATAATGAAAAATAAATTATCGTTAGTCTTCAACAGTTCAGATAAAATATTATGGACAACAAGTTTTAGATCAATATTCGCAGCGGAAATAACAAATCATTAGAAGAGTTAAGCAGAGAATGAAGTCTATTATCTTCTATGATTTAAAAGTCCATCACCAATATTTATCCCTGTAACATCAATCAATATACATCTCGAATCAATATTCATCTTTGCACTACAGGCCAAAGATATTCATTTGCATCATCAGTAGTCATGTTCATCTCAACACCTGTCATCTTTGCACTACAGGCCAAAGATTTTCATCAGGTAATCATTCATCTTTGCTCTACAGGCCAAAGATATTCATCAGGTAATCATTCATCTTTTAGGACTGAGGATGATGAAAAATATTTTAAAGAACGAATCCAGTGAGATAAAAGACAAAGATTAGGGATTCGTCATTTAGTTTATTCAAATCAAAAATACCTCGTAATAATCAATTATGGAGCAAAATTCAAGAATAGAGCTCAAAACTTGGATACAATCAAAAATAGTAACCTTAACAAGCAATTTGGACAAATAGAAGAAAATTTAATTTTTCCGTGAATAGTGCCGTATACGTGAATAGTGCCGTATACGTGAATAGTAACCCCGACGGAAAAAGTAAGAATTTCAACATAAAATCCATGACAATATTTTTGTATAATGATATTGAAAAGAATAACATCATTTACGAAAGAAAATAACATCCCTTACCTCAAAAGAACAGTATCTCTGACTGGAATATCGGATATAATATCGACGAAAGCTTGTACTGAATAGTAATACTCAAAGTATTGAAATACTCACAAAAATACGCTCGATATTATAGAGAGAGAAAACTTCGAATTCTGGTGTGATTTTCAATTCTAACCTAAGCACCCTATTTATAGGAAAAGCTTAGGATGCCAAAGGAGACTAAAATAATAAAATAATAATATTTTTTAAAAAAATTCCTCCGCCGCCGGCTGCTCCAAGAAAATCAGATTTTCCACAAACCAACAAAAGTGGGGCCCACCTTTTATTTAAAAAATATTTATTTTTCGAAACTTCAATAATTCATAATAAATAGCTCCTTTGTCAGAAAAATACAAATGATGTGTCCTTCTATAGGAAATTTAATTCTCTACAACTTTGCAGAAGAAAATTTTTCCAAATTCCCAACATAAATTATCCGAAATCCATAAACGGATGATTTTTCACACCAAAATACTGATAAAAACACATCAGCACAAATTCCTTCTTTTATATCCACAAAATAAATATTTCCTTATCATATAAATCAATAATTAATTATTCACAAATAATATTATAGAACTACAATATTGACAACCAGGTCGTTCCCAGGACAGAGGGGGCCTTCCGATAAGGACTTCTCCTTACTGGCGCGCAATTAAATAACCCCTCCTAGACAGAACTTCCTTAGACATTGTCAATAATGCTATCTAATAATATTATTCAAATAATATGAATTATTGAGTTGATAACGTGAAATACTGTGCAACGACAATTATTGAATCAATACTACAAAATATCAACTGTAGCCATTATTGAATCAATCATAAAAAATAGCAACGTAGCAATTATTGAGTCAATAAAATATCAATGCAGCAATTATTGAGTCAATAATATAAAATATCAACGTAGCAATTATTGAGTCAATAATATAAAATATTGAACAGTAAATACTGTAACAATAATTGAGTAGGTTCCTTCTCACGTAAGACTCAATAATTCGAAATATTGTGCAATACCGTGTGCTACTGCGCACCACCGCGTACTGTATTTTAACCACCGGGTATTTCAACAGTACTAACGGTAACAACTACGCCGTTATCTTGTAAAAAGTTATTTCTGTCGCTTTCTATATCCGACAGTTATTCCGTTGTGGGGTCCACAAATAACTGCGCCGTCGTACGAATATTCCCCGACAACAAGAATATTTCACGACCAAACGAATATTCCCCGACAACAAGAATATTTTATAACCACTTGCTCATTTTAAAAATATTTGCACATTTCACCCATAACTTTCATATTTATCAAGTCAACACCTTACTATTTCGAAATAATATATAAAGAAAATTAAATTTTTATTCATAAAAGTTGGGGTCTTACATTTATTGCCCCTTACCAAAATATATAGTTTGCTAACGGCTACTAGCAATATACCTCTAGGATATATGTCAAGCCTCTATAGGACCGGAGCATTACGGCGAACCTTTATTTCAAATGATATGACCGGAGATTTCATACACACATAAAACCTTCTTTTACGGTGAGCATTAT
The DNA here is from genome assembly GCA_020205555.1 of Panax stipuleanatus. Taxonomy (NCBI): domain Eukaryota; kingdom Viridiplantae; phylum Streptophyta; class Magnoliopsida; order Apiales; family Araliaceae; genus Panax; species Panax stipuleanatus. The sequence goes on from CM035124.1 coordinate 132,957,747, forward strand.
CATCGCTTTGCGCTATTAAAGCCATGCGCAATATTCTGTTTCTTGAACCTCTAAGAGAGTAAACCATAACTCTCTATAAGAAGCGGCTTCACTTCTAGTTCATATAGGCAAAGTGTTTCTCTCGCACTTCTTTTGCTATAAGTGCAGCACTTTGTTAAGAGCATAGCTCATCCTCTGTCATGCAACAGACGTTACTATCATATACTACATATGAGACCAAGTTGATAGTAACACAACCAACAACTGTGACTTATTTTTCTCATTGAACATATAAACTAGGGGTAATCTAGATATAGGTTGGGTTCTCATCACCATTGGTTCAGAATGGTTTAAGTCCCATATCTCGTGTAGTCAAACTTATTAAGTCTCTCGTCAAAGGCTTAATAAGTGGATCAGCCAAGTTCTTACTTGACTTCACATAGACAATAGTTATGATACCATTATGTATCAATTGTCTCACAAATTCATGTCTTACACCAATATGTCGAGACTTACCATTATAGGTACCACCATACGCTTTTGTTAGCGTAGCTTCACTATCACAATATAGTGAAATTGGAGGCATTGGATTTGGCGATAGATTTATGTCTAACAACATATTTCTAATCCAATCTGCCTCTTTTTCTACTTGAGCCAAAGCAATAAACTCTGACTCTATAGTAGAGCAAGAAATACAAGTTTGTTTCTTGCTTGCCCAAGAAACAGCACCACTGGTAAGAGTGAAAATCCATCCACTTGTAGATTTATTATCTCCCACATTATTACTCCAGCTTGCATCAGAGTATCCCTCCAAAACACTATGGAATTTATTGTAGAACAATTCTAAGCCACTGGTTCTTTTAAGATATCTAAGTATCCTCCCAATAGCTTTCCAGTGATCAATATTAGGATTGCTCGTATATCTACTAAGTTTATAAACTAAAAAAGAAATATCTGGCATAGTACAGTGCGTAGCATACATAAGACTTCCAATAACACTTGGGTATTCTAACTGTGCAATAGCTCTACCATTATTTTCTTTGAGTTTAACTCCATTCTCAAAATGAGTATTCACATCCTTAAACTCGAGGTGACTAAAATTGGCTAATATCTTTTCATTATAGTGAGATTGATTTAATACAAAACCCTCACTATATTTTTTAACTTTGATGCCTAAAGTAGTATCCACTTCGCCTAAGTGTTTTATCTTAAAGACAGAGGATATCTACTTTTTAGTCTCATTTACTCCAACCATGTGTGTACTGATGATCAACATATCATCTACATACAAACAAATTATCACCATATAGTCAGAAGTGATTTTGGAGTATATGCACATATCTGCACTATTATATTTAAACCCAAAGTTTAAAATAGCAGCATATATCAAATCTCTCGTGCTACTGTTTTGGTGCCTGTTTTAGACCATAAAGTGATTTAACTAATTTGCATACTTTAGCCTCATTTTTGAGAGCAATATATGTAAGACCCCAACTTTTATGAATAAAAATTTAATTTTCTTTATATATTATTTCGAAATAGTAAGGTGTTGACTTGATAAATATAAAAGTTATGGGTGAAATGTGCAAATATTTTTAAAATGAGCAAGTGGTTATAAAATATTCTTGTTGTCGGGGAATATTCGTTTGGTCGTGAAATATTCTTGTTGTCGGGGAATATTCGTACGACGGCGCAGTTATTTGTGGACCCCACAACGGAATAACTGTCGGATATAGAAAGCGACAGAAATAACTTTTTACAAGATAACGGCGTAGTTGTTACCGTTAGTACTGTTGAAATACCCGGTGGTTAAAATACAGTACGCGGTGGTGCGCAGTAGCACACGGTATTGCACAGTATTTCGAATTATTGAGTCTTACGTGAGAAGGAACCTACTCAATTATTGTTACAGTATTTACTGTTCAATATTTTATATTATTGACTCAATAATTGCTACGTTGATATTTTATATTATTGACTCAATAATTGCTGCATTGATATTTTATTGACTCAATAATTGCTACGTTGCTATTTTTTATGATTGATTCAATAATGGCTACAGTTGATATTTTGTAGTATTGATTCAATAATTGTCGTTGCACAGTATTTCACGTTATCAACTCAATAATTCATATTATTTGAATAATATTATTAGATAGCATTATTGACAATGTCTAAGGAAGTTCTGTCTAGGAGGGGTTATTTAATTGCGCGCCAGTAAGGAGAAGTCCTTATCGGAAGGCCCCCTCTGTCCTGGGAACGACCTGGTTGTCAATATTGTAGTTCTATAATATTATTTGTGAATAATTAATTATTGATTTATATGATAAGGAAATATTTATTTTGTGGATATAAAAGAAGGAATTTGTGCTGATGTGTTTTTATCAGTATTTTGGTGTGAAAAATCATCCGTTTATGGATTTCGGATAATTTATGTTGGGAATTTGGAAAAATTTTCTTCTGCAAAGTTGTAGAGAATTAAATTTCCTATAGAAGGACACATCATTTGTATTTTTCTGACAAAGGAGCTATTTATTATGAATTATTGAAGTTTCGAAAAATAAATATTTTTTAAATAAAAGGTGGGCCCCACTTTTGTTGGTTTGTGGAAAATCTGATTTTCTTGGAGCAGCCGGCGGCGGAGGAATTTTTTTAAAAAATATTATTATTTTATTATTTTAGTCTCCTTTGGCATCCTAAGCTTTTCCTATAAATAGGGTGCTTAGGTTAGAATTGAAAATCACACCAGAATTCGAAGTTTTCTCTCTCTATAATATCGAGCGTATTTTTGTGAGTATTTCAATACTTTGAGTATTACTATTCAGTACAAGCTTTCGTCGATATTATATCCGATATTCCAGTCAGAGATACTGTTCTTTTGAGGTAAGGGATGTTATTTTCTTTCGTAAATGATGTTATTCTTTTCAATATCATTATACAAAAATATTGTCATGGATTTTATGTTGAAATTCTTACTTTTTCCGTCGGGGTTACTATTCACGTATACGGCACTATTCACGTATACGGCACTATTCACGGAAAAATTAAATTTTCTTCTATTTGTCCAAATTGCTTGTTAAGGTTACTATTTTTGATTGTATCCAAGTTTTGAGCTCTATTCTTGAATTTTGCTCCATAATTGATTATTACGAGGTATTTTTGATTTGAATAAACTAAATGACGAATCCCTAATCTTTGTCTTTTATCTCACTGGATTCGTTCTTTAAAATATTTTTCATCATCCTCAGTCCTAAAAGATGAATGATTACCTGATGAATATCTTTGGCCTGTAGAGCAAAGATGAATGATTACCTGATGAAAATCTTTGGCCTGTAGTGCAAAGATGACAGGTGTTGAGATGAACATGACTACTGATGATGCAAATGAATATCTTTGGCCTGTAGTGCAAAGATGAATATTGATTCGAGATGTATATTGATTGATGTTACAGGGATAAATATTGGTGATGGACTTTTAAACCATAGAAGATAGTAGACTTCATTCTCTGCTTAACTCTTCTAATGATTTGTTATTTCCGCTGCGAATATTGATCTAAAACTTATTGTCCATAATATTTTATCTGAACTGTTGAAGACTAACGATAATTTATTTTTCATTATCTTAGTCATAATATTCTTTACTGGGCTAGTTGAGCTCACCCTTTTCATCTGTTGTCCTCTTCAGGAAATGAGAATGTTGCGGGGACTAGTCGGGGGACAGAGTGATGGTCCGAGTTAGAGCAGTAGTAGTCCTCACTATTTCTGATAAATAGTGTGATAATAATTGTAATGAGGACTTAGTTTGAATCTTAATATTTTCTACATATTTGTACTGAGACTCACAGTTGTGTGGTCGTATTTTGCACGACCGTATGATATAAAGTTTGTATTTGAATTCTGTACCATGTATTTGACGACTCAGAATGGGTTGGGTTGAATGGACCTATTCTGGGGGCGTCACAGTTGGTATCAGAGCTTAGGGATATGATCTCTGGCGGAGATCGGGGAATAGAACTAGGAGGGGAGAGACGAGTAAATCCTTCGCTAGTGTGTCCTACCTAAGCTTTTGTGATATTTAATTGGTCAGTCGGAGTATAGGGTTAATATGTGATATGTTGATTTGTTTAATTAACCCTTGTTTTATGGCAGTATTTGAGAATGGCAGCTGAGAATGTTAACAACGAAGTGAATGAGACCGTGGAGACACCTTTAATCGTTAACCAGGAGAACGTGCAACAAGAGGGCAATGTTCATCCTGAAAATAACGCTGGTCAGACGATAAACGATGAGATGTTTAGAAGTTTTTTGCAGTTCATACAAAATCAGACGAGGGAGACTCGTGTGCAACATACAGGTGGAGATAATAACAACACGCGAGCTGTCACTGCTAAGCAGTTCAAAGAATTGGGACCACCAGAGTTTCTGGGAAAGCCGGATCCGATCAAAGCGGAGACGTGGATTAAACAAATTACCAAGATATTTGATGTCTTGGGATGTACAGAGGAACAGAAGGTTCCATTCGCCACGTTTATGTTCCGTGGAGAGGCAGATTACTGGTGGGAATCCGTGAAGCGTACCCAGCCTGCCGCACTCCAGATGTCTTGGGAAGCGTTCCAGAAACTGTTCAATGACAAGTACTTTCCTGAAAGTATTCGTCATATGAAGGAGGTAGAGTTTATTAGACTCGAGCAAAACAACATGACTGTATCCCAGTACGAGGCTAAGTTCGCGGAGCTGTCCAGGTTTGCACCTCATTTGGTGGAGAATGAGGAACGTATGACGCGGATGTTTCTAAGAGGTTTGAAACCCGAAATACGTCAATACCTCATTTCTCATAAGTTTTCTTTATATTCGGATGTAGTAAACAGGGCCCAGTTATTGGAACGAGATAATGATTATGTTCAACCGAGGGACCACAACCAAGGTCGTACCGGTGGCAGCAGTCATCGGAGCAATGACAACCAGCGAGGAGGAAAGTATGACAGAAGCGGGAACTACTCCGGTAGTAATCGTGGCTATGATAGTAGAAGAAGCGAATCGGGAGGAGATTTCAAAAAGAGAAGGTATAACAATGAGAACGCGAAGATGTCAACATCAGCACCAGCATCAACTGTTTCGAGGGGAGGAGAACGACCACCGGTCGTATGCTTTAAATGCGGGAAAGAAGGACATATCAGCCCAAACTGCCCACAACAGTTCAAAGGATGCTATAACTGTGGAAAGGAAGGACATATAGCTCAAGATTGTCCTGTTGCGAAACCAAGTTCAGCGGGGGTGGTGATTCCAAAGGCGGTTGCAGACAAGTCAAAGTCGGTGATTCCTGGAAGAGCGTTTGTCGTTACAGCCCAAAACGCGAGGAATCCACACGAGGTGATTACGGGTAAGCTGATCATAAACTCTTGCGAAGTTTATACCTTGTTAGATACCGGTGCTACCCATTCCTTTATTTCACCTGCTTGTGCTCAACGTTTGAACTTGACTTCTGATAAATTAGACTTTGACTTATCTGTTGAAACTCCGTTAGGAGAAACCTTTGTTACATCTACAGTTTATAAATCTTGCTTGATTCAGATTGGTTCCCTTACCTTACCTGTTGATCTTATATCTTTGAAAATACTTGCATTTGACGTGATTTTAGGAATTGACTGGTTAACCACTTACCATGCCAAAATTGATTGTTTTCGTAAGGTTGTTAGTTTTCATATTCCTAATCAACCTGTTGTACGAATTCAAACTACCAAACCACTAAAATCAGTCAATATCATTTCAAATCCCAAGGCTATTCGTTTATTGAAAAACGGATGTCAAGCTTTCTTAGCTCATGTCACTGATTTAAATCAGAATACATCAGATTTGAATGATATTTCCGTTGTTAATGAGTTTCCTGATGTATTTCCCGAAGAACTTCCCGGTCTACCCCCAGAACGTGAAGTTGAATTCTTTATTGACCTTGAGCCCGGTACAAAGCCCATTTCTAAAGCCCCATATCGAATGGCTCCTATTGAACTTCAGGAGTTAAAGGTCCAATTACAAGAGTTGTTAGACATCGATTTTATTCGTCCTAGTACGTCTCCTTGGGGTGCTCCTGTTTTATTCGTAAAGAAGAAAGACGGGAGTATGCGACTTTGCATTGACTATCGGGAGTTGAACCATGTCACCATCAAGAATAGGTATTCGTTACCTCGTATTGATGACCTGTTCGACCAGTTGCAAGGAGCGCAATTTTTTTCAAAGATCGATCTTCGTTCTGGATATCATCAGTTGAAGATTAAAACTGAGGATATTCCAAAGACTGCTTTCAGAACACGGTACGGGCATTATGAGTTCTTAGTCATGTCTTTTGGATTGACTAATGCTCCTGCTGCTTTCATGGATATGATGAACCGTGTATTTAAGGAGTATTTAGATCAATTCGTTGTTGTCTTTATTGATGACATCCTCATCTATTCTAAAAGCCGTGAAGATCATGAGCACCATTTGAAGCTGGTACTTCAAAAGCTTCGTGAGAACAAGCTATACGCCAAGTTAAAGAAATGCGAGTTCTGGCTTGAGGAAGTAGCATTCCTTGGGCACGTGGTATCGAAACGTGGAGTATCTGTTGACCCGGCGAAGATTGAAGCAATACAAAGCTGGGAGCAACCTAAGTCGGTGACTGAAGTACGAAGCTTTCTGGGCTTAGCTGGTTATTATCGGAGGTTTGTAGAGGGATTTTCTCGAATCGCTACTCCATTAACACAGTTGACTCGGAAAGATACGAAATTCGTTTGGAGAGAAGAATGCGAGAAGAGCTTCCAAGAGCTCAAGAGGAGACTTATTTCGGCACCTGTTCTGACAATATCATCTGGTTCGGATGGATTTGTTATCTACAGCGATGCTTCAGGCAAAGGGTTAGGATGTGTTCTCATGCAACATGGGAAAGTCATAGCCTATGCCTCGCGACAACTCAAAGAATATGAGAGGAATTATCCTACTCATGATCTAGAGTTGGCAGCAGTCGTTTTCGCGTTGAAGATCTGGAGACATTACTTGTACGGAGAGAAAGTGGAGATTTATACAGATCATAAGAGCCTTAAATATTTCTTCACTCAGAAGGAACTCAACATGCGGCAACGACGTTGGCTTGAGCTGTTGAAAGATTACGATCATACCATCCAATACCATCCTGGAAAAGCGAACGTGGTAGCTGACGCGTTGAGTAGAAGATCATATGTGGGAACGAGTGCGATGATGTCAAGTATACGCGTAGAACCAGCTTTGCTTGATAAAGTTAAAGCTGCTCAAGCTACAGATGCGGAGCTGATGAAGATGAAGAAGAAGGTGCAAGAAGGTGCAATTCCAGAAGCAAGAATCGATGAAGAGGGAATACTTCGAGTCAACTCCAGACTTTGTGTTCCTAACGATTCTGACTTGAAGTATAGAATCATGATGGAGGCACACAACACACCGTTTGCGATCCATCCTGGGAGTACTAAAATGTATCGTGATCTTCGACATACATTTTGGTGGAGCAATATGAAGAGAGAGATCGCGGAGTTCATCTCTAGATGTTTAACTTGTCAACGTGTAAAGGCGGAGCATCAAGTACCGAAGGGTCCATTGCAACCACTGGAGATTCCGAAATGGAAGTGGGAACACATTACGATGGATTTCGTTACGGGTCTTCCCAAGGTTTCTCAAGGCTTAGATGCGATTTGGGTTATTGTTGATAGATTAACCAAGTCTGCTCATTTCTTGCCGATACGAGAGACTTATTCCCTTGAACGTCTTGCTCATATGTACGTGAATGAGATTGTGAGATTGCATGGCATGCCAGTATCCATAGTTTCGGATCGTGATCCCAGATTTACTTCACGATTTTGGATCAGTTTGCAGAAAGCTATGGGTACGGATTTACGATTCAGTTCGGCTTATCATCCTCAAACAGACGGACAATCGGAAAGGACTATCCAAACTCTTGAAGATCTATTGAGACTTTGTGTTCTAGACTTCAAAGGGAGTTGGGATAAGTACTTACCATTGGTGGAATTCTCCTACAACAACAGTTATCAGGCAAGTATAGGCGTAGCTCCATTCGAAGCGTTGTATGGGAGAAAGTGTCGTTCTCCAGTATGTTGGGATGAGGTGGGTGAAGCAACATTGTTGGGACCAGAGTTAGTACGTATGACTACAGAAAAGATCCAAATAATCCGACAACGTATACAGACGGCACAGGATCGACAAAAGAGTTATGCAGATCTTCATCGAAAAGACGTGGAATTTAATGTTGGGGACCATGTGTTACTACGTATTGCTCCGTGGAAAGGAGTTACGAGGTTCGGAAAGAGAGGAAAGCTCAACCCACGATTCATTGGTCCATTTGAGATTCTTGACCGAATAGGAAATGTGGCTTATAGACTCGCTTTACCTCCAAGCATGTCTCGTGTTCATAACGTGTTTCACATATCCGTGTTACGTAAATATGTGAAGGATCCAAACCGCATTATTGAGTTAGAACCAGACGAGATAACTGAAGATTTAACATACGAGGAGGTACCTGTCAAGATCTTGGATAGAAAGGAGCATGTCCTACGCTCGAAAATTATACCTCAAGTTAAAGTTTTGTGGAGAAACCATGCAATTGAGAAAATGACGTGGGAGTTGGAATCGGAAATGAAAGCGAGGTATCCTCACCTTTTCGACATACCAGGTACGTACGTCAATTTCGAGGACGAAATTTCATAAGGAGGGGAGGTTGTAAGACCCCAACTTTTATGAATAAAAATTTAATTTTCTTTATATATTATTTCGAAATAGTAAGGTGTTGACTTGATAAATATGAAAGTTATGGGTGAAATGTGCAAATATTTTTAAAATGAGCAAGTGGTTATAAAATATTCTTGTTGTCGGGGAATATTCGTTTGGTCGTGAAATATTCTTGTTGTCGGGGAATATTCGTACGACGGCGCAGTTATTTGTGGACCCCACAACAGAATAACTGTCGGATATAGAAAGCGACAGAAATAACTTTTTACAAGATAACGGCGTAGTTGTTACCGTTAGTACTGTTGAAATACCCGGTGGTTAAAATACAGTACGCGGTGGTGCGCAGTAGCACACGGTATTGCACAGTATTTCGAATTATTGAGTCTTACGTGAGAAGGAACCTACTCAATTATTGTTACAGTATTTACTGTTCAATATTTTATATTATTGACTCAATAATTGCTACGTTGATATTTTATATTATTGACTCAATAATTGCTGCATTGATATTTTATTGACTCAATAATTGCTACGTTGCTATTTTTTATGATTGATTCAATAATGGCTACAGTTGATATTTTGTAGTATTGATTCAATAATTGTCGTTGCACAGTATTTCACGTTATCAACTCAATAATTCATATTATTTGAATAATATTATTAGATAGCATTATTGACAATGTCTAAGGAAGTTCTGTCTAGGAGGGGTTATTTAATTGCGCGCCAGTAAGGAGAAGTCCTTATCGGAAGGCCCCCTCTGTCCTGGGAACGACCTGGTTGTCAATATTGTAGTTCTATAATATTATTTGTGAATAATTAATTATTGATTTATATGATAAGGAAATATTTATTTTGTGGATATAAAAGAAGGAATTTGTGCTGATGTGTTTTTATCAGTATTTTGGTGTGAAAAATCATCCGTTTATGGATTTCGGATAATTTATGTTGGGAATTTGGAAAAATTTTCTTCTGCAAAGTTGTAGAGAATTAAATTTCCTATAGAAGGACACATCATTTGTATTTTTCTGACAAAGGAGCTATTTATTATGAATTATTGAAGTTTCGAAAAATAAATATTTTTTAAATAAAAGGTGGGCCCCACTTTTGTTGGTTTGTGAAAAATCTGATTTTCTTGGAGCAGCCGGCGGCGGAGGAATTTTTTTAAAAAATATTATTATTTTATTATTTTAGTCTCCTTTGGCATCCTAAGCTTTTCCTATAAATAGGGTGCTTAGGTTAGAATTGAAAATCACACCAGAATTCGAAGTTTTCTCTCTCTATAATATCGAGCGTATTTTTGTGAGTATTTCAATACTTTGAGTATTACTATTCAGTACAAGCTTTCGTCGATATTATATCCGATATTCCAGTCAGAGATACTGTTCTTTTGAGGTAAGGGATGTTATTTTCTTTCGTAAATGATGTTATTCTTTTCAATATCATTATACAAAAATATTGTCATGGATTTTATGTTGAAATTCTTACTTTTTCCGTCGGGGTTACTATTCACGTATACGGCACTATTCACGTATACGGCACTATTCACGGAAAAATTAAATTTTCTTCTATTTGTCCAAATTGCTTGTTAAGGTTACTATTTTTGATTGTATCCAAGTTTTGAGCTCTATTCTTGAATTTTGCTCCATAATTGATTATTACGAGGTATTTTTGATTTGAATAAACTAAATGACGAATCCCTAATCTTTGTCTTTTATCTCACTGGATTCGTTCTTTAAAATATTTTTCATCATCCTCAGTCCTAAAAGATGAATGATTACCTGATGAATATCTTTGGCCTGTAGAGCAAAGATGAATGATTACCTGATGAAAATCTTTGGCCTGTAGTGCAAAGATGACAGGTGTTGAGATGAACATGACTACTGATGATGCAAATGAATATCTTTGGCCTGTAGTGCAAAGATGAATATTGATTCGAGATGTATATTGATTGATGTTACAGGGATAAATATTGGTGATGGACTTTTAAATCATAGAAGATAGTAGACTTCATTCTCTGCTTAACTCTTCTAATGATTTGTTATTTCCGCTGCGAATATTGATCTAAAACTTGTTGTCCATAATATTTTATCTGAACTGTTGAAGACTAACGATAATTTATTTTTCATTATCTTAGTCATAATATTCTTTACTGGGCTAGTTGAGCTCACCCTTTTCATCTGTTGTCCTCTTCAGGAAATGAGAATGTTGCGGGGACTAGTCGGGGGACAGAGTGATGGTCCGAGTTAGAGCAGTAGTAGTCCTCACTATTTCTGATAAATAGTGTGATAATAATTGTAATGAGGACTTAGTTTGAATCTTAATATTTTCTACATATTTGTACTGAGACTCACAGTTGTGTGGTCGTATTTTGCACGACCGTATGATATAAAGTTTGTATTTGAATTCTGTACCATGTATTTGGCGACTCAGAATGGGTTGGGTTGAATGGACCTATTCTGGGGGCGTCACAATATACCCTTCGGGTTGTTCCATATATACTTTTTCATTTAAATTGTCATTCAAAAATGTCATCTTCACATCCATTTGATGAACGTAAAGATCAAACAATGAAGCTAAGGCAAAAAGAATTCGAATGGAAGTACCTCGTGCTACCGGTGCATAAATATCAAAGTAGTCAATACTCTCTATTTGTCTAAAATCTTTTGCTACTAATCTTACTTTAAAAGCAGAAATAGTACCATTAGTGTTATACTTTGTTCTAAAAACCCATTTACAACTTCTAGGTTTAGAACCTCTAGGTAAATCTATCAATACCCAAGTATTATTTCCCAAGATTGAATCCATTTCATCATTTACAGCTTCTTTTCAAAAGGCAGCATCCCTAGAAGCCATAACTTCTTTAAATGATTTAGGATCAGTCTCAAGACTATATACATAGGGTATTTCATTTACCACCTCGTTATTTTGGCCCCCTTCCACCAAACATAATACTGAGAATAAATGAAATCATCATCTAAATCTTTATCTTTTCTAGTTATAGTGCTCCTTCTAGGTCCAATTGGTAGAATTGGAACACTAGGTTCTTCAACCTCAACATTAGACCTTATAAGACCTCTAGGCTCATCAATTTTTGGCAAATCCAAATTCTCAACATATTTTGAGAATTTATTTTCAAAAAATTCCACATCTCTTGACTCAGTTATAACATTAGACTCTAAATCAGGAAGTCTAGCTATATGCTTTACTATTTTCAACATATCCAACAAATATACTTCAAATAGATCTAGCTCCTAACTTAGTCCTTTTAGGATCAGGAACTCGAAAATAAGTTATACACCCCTACACTTTAAAATAATTTATGTTAGGTCTCCTGCCTTTCTATATTTCATATGGACTAGTTTTAATTACAGTACTAGGAATCCTATTTAAAATATGACAAGCAGTTAGGAGTACCTCACCCCATAAACTATTTGGCAAACAAGCATGATTTAACATACAATTAATCATATCATGAAATACACGATTTTTTCTTTTTATGTTAAACCATTTTGTTGTAGTGTATATGCTGCACTTGTTTGATGTATAATGCCATTTTCTTCACAAAATGCATCAAAAGCTTTCAAACAATATTGCATGTCTCTATCAGAACGTAAAATTTTAATCTTCTTCTCAAGTTGATTTTCTACTTCTGATTTGTATTTTTTAAATGAGTTAAATGCCTCATCTTTTGTTCTCAACAAATATACATAACAATATCTGCTAGCATCATCTATAAAAGTAATGAAATATCGTTTTCCACCTCTTGTCAATATTCCATTTAACTTACAGATATCAGTATGTATTATAAATCTAATAATTGTGATTCTCTATGCACATTTGAAAATGGTTTCCTCATAATTTTTGATTTAACACAAATTTCACATTTCTCAAGTTCAATATTGTCAATATCAATTAATTTCATTGCATGAATATTTTTCAAATTCTTTGAATTTATGTCTTAAACGACTATGTCACAAAGAAATTGCACAAGTAATATAAGCAAAAACATAACTATTTTTATTAATAGATAATTTGTACATTCCATTACAAACATAACCCTTTCCAACAAAAACTCTATTCTTAGAAAGAATGACTTTGCTGGACTCAACAGAAATTTTAAAACCTTTCATATATAAAAGACCAACATAAATTAAATTATTTCTAATATTTGACACAAACAACACATTAAGCAAGGTTAGCTTCTTTCCGGAGGTAAAATTAACTTCCACAGTTCCTTTGCCATCAATTTTAGCTATTGAACTGTTTTCCATCTGAACTTCCGGTCTATTAATTTTTTCAAATGTTTTAAACATTTCTCGGTTATTGCAAATATGGACAGTAGCTCCGGAGTCCAACCACCAACCATCAAGCTCACTTGCCATGTTAACCTCAGAAATCATAGTCACATCAAGACTAAGATCAGAGACCATGGCAACAAGATTCTCTTCAATCATGTTAGCAGAGCCGCTCTTGCGTTGTTTACATTCTCTGGCATAGTGTCCAGTTTCTCCACAAACATGACATTTACCCTTTCTTTTATTAGGATCAGGTTTTTTATTTTTCTGTCCAAGATGTTTGAACTAATTACTATCTCTTTTAACTCCAGGTCCTTTCCCTTTAAATGATCTTGCCTCAAAATAGTTTACATTAGACTGCCCTTGAATCAAATTCTTAGCATCGCGTTTTCAGGCCTCCTCCTCAATACGCAGATGGTTCTGAATTTGATCCAAGGAAAAATCCTTTTAAGATGGAGGTAATTTTGGCAATTATTGCTTCAACTTGAAAAGTTTCTGGCAAGACAATTTTAAGAACCCTTAACTTGTTAACAATAACATGGAGCTCATGCAGTTGCTCCAAAATAGGTTTATTATCAACCATTTTAAAATCAAAATATTTAGAAACTAAATGTTTATTTGTACCTTCTTCTTTAGCTTTGTAATTGAATTCCAAAGCCTCCCATAACTCCCTTGGTGACTGAATGTTGAAGTAGAAATCGTAGAGACGATCTGTCAGTGTGTTGAGGATATGTCCATGATTAAGCTCCTTATCTTCAGTCCTCTTCTTTCTTTGCTCCTTCAGTGCTTCAATTGTATCAATGTCTAGCTGCTGACCTTCTGCTGGTTTGGGAATTTCTGGAATAGGCTGAAGGTTAGACTCCAGTACATACGCAATCTTTAAAATTAAAAGAAGAAATTTTAGTTTGTCTTGCCAACGACTGAAATTATTTTTGTCAAAGCGATCAAGCTTGACAAAATCCTGGTTCATGATTTTGAACGACTCTTTATCCATATCTATAAACACCTTAAGATTTAAAGATTAAAATAGACAAATAACAATTTGAACAAGAGATCGACACAGGTAGTCCCTATCCTTAAGGTGTTTATTACCCCTTACCCAAATGGTTTGCTAAAGGCTACTAGCAATATACCTCCAGGATATATGTCAAGCTTCTATATTTTTCAGTGATAGCAACTCACTGATAAATCTCAATTATGCTTCTTTGTAAAGGTTGAGAGGAAGAAGATGAAGAAGGCTCAGTTACAAAAAGTAATAAAAACTAAAACTGTGAATATAATATAAAGTAACAATTACAAAATAAATTTTGTAATTATCACTTGATTTAACACAAATCAGTTTATTACCTTTTTAAACCCTTGGTATCCAGAGTGATTAAACACATCAGTTTAATTATAAATAAGGTCCATAATCTGGTTTGAACCCTATCTAAAAAGATAGGCTCATGGCTCGAGCGAGGCTCCTAGCGACGATGCGTACGTGCGAAGTGCAAAGTGCGCCTGAAGCGCTAATACGACTTTGCGACGCGAACGTGCACCCTGGCCCCCGGGTTTCGGGTCGCAGGACGCGGGCGCGGGTGCACCACGTCATTGTGACCAGATCCAATCCTTCCCTTTACTACCACGAGTAAATTAAACTATTCTCAAAATACTTATAAAATATTAAATCGTTTAACTCCTTAACAATGTGGGACTTAAAAGAAACAACTTTTCAAACAATAATGCACCTTTTCATATACCCACTTTGGATACAATTAAAATACAATATATAATTTCTACTTAAATTATATATTGTCATCTCTAAATCTTTTTATTATAGACTATCAAATGCACTTATAATTTTATTTAAATTCAACCAATTAATGAGTTTAAATTAATTCCAAAAATTGATTAAAACTCATAAAAGAAAAGATGCATTTAACATAAGCTTTAAAAAATATATGTACTACAAGAAAAGTGGGAAATCCCGAAGGAATTATTTTCGACAAACTTTTTTTCGTCGAAATAAATGTAGTTTCGACGAAAATTCTTGTCAAAAATAAGTCCCTCGTAAATACATATTATAATTCCGACGAAATTCTGTAAGATATATTAGGCATCCATTGGCGCCAATATTCATGACAGCCACGATCATAGTTACGACATAATGTAATGTATTTTCGACAAAATGTCCGTCGAAAATAATATAATTTCGAGAGAATTATTTTCGACAAATATTCCTTTAGAAACAACTTATAAAACTAAAAAGTATCAATTCCCCCAACCTTCACTTTTTTTCTCTTTCCCTCAACTCCCTCTGATCTCTCTCATCTCTCATCCCTCTCCTCCTCCCTCCCGTCAGAACCTCCTCCTCTTATTTTTGTGCAAATTTCATGGCGACATTGTGGGGGGTGTGGTGGTGGCGTTCTGGTGGGCGTATAGCACAACCTCCTAATTAATTCGCTTTAGTATTCGATTTTGGCAAGGTAATTGGGGAAACCCACATTTTGCATTTTCAATTTACTAAAGTTAGGGTGAATTTTTCACTTG
Source organism: Panax stipuleanatus (assembly GCA_020205555.1). Classification (NCBI taxonomy): domain Eukaryota; kingdom Viridiplantae; phylum Streptophyta; class Magnoliopsida; order Apiales; family Araliaceae; genus Panax; species Panax stipuleanatus. The sequence continues at coordinate 132,973,291 of CM035124.1, forward strand.
CAATATGAATTTATGCATGTGTATATGTCAATTTCTTTGGTATATTTCTTCAATTAGTTGTTTGAATTGCTGAATTTGGGTCTGTTATGGCAAAAATGTTTATTTTAGCCAGGTCATTTGTTGGGTATATATATTTCTTCAATGGGCTAATTACATTTCTGTGATGACATGAAGTACCATTAAAGTCGTAATTCAGCACACAAAGAATTTGGGCTTATAATTTAGTACAGCAAGTACCTAATTTGATACAATTTAGCCCCCAATTTTTGAATCCGGCCAAAATTGGCCGGAATACCCGACCCGCCCAAGAATCCGATCGGGTTTTGTATATTTAATACATGTTGACTATATAAATATATAGTTTGACTTAATTTAAAAAAGGGCTATTTACAGTTCCATTACATCAAGTACCACCATATTCATGATTCGGTCCCCAAAGAAAAAATTAAAATTATAAAAAAATATAAATATAATAATTTTTAGCCCTTTTAAAAAAGTAACTAATACCGTAGAAATACGATATAAAATTATAAATACAATTTAAAATTATAAATACAATTTGTAAAATTTAAGTTGTGATATAATTTGTAAAATTTAAGACATAAAATTTATAATTTCTGATATAATATATAATTTTCAATATTTAAGTTGTAAAATTTATACATACAATTTGTTAAATTTAAGACGTAAAATTTATAATTTATGATACAATTTATAATTTACAAGATTTAAGTTGTAAAATTTATACGTACAACTTGTAAAATTTAAGACGTAAAATTTATAATTTATGATTTGCAAGATTTAAGTTGTAAAACTTATACATACAATTTGTTAAAATTTCTAAATTTGAAGGATTAAGGAAGAGGGAGAGATGAGAGAGATCCAAAGGGACATTTTTTTCTTTTTCAATTTATAAAATTAAAATTATTAATATTTATAAATAAAATTATAAAAATTATAAATATAATTTATAAAATTTAAGTTGTAATATAATTTGTAAAATTTATACATACAATGTACAATTTGTTAAAATTTCTAAATTTGAATGAACAAAACAATTTGAAAGATTAGGGAATAGGGAGAGAGAGGAGAGCAAATGGGTTATTTTTTTATTTTTTTATTTATACAATTTAAAATTATAAATATTTATAAATAAAATTATAAAAATTATAAATACAATTTGTAAAGTTTAAGTTGTGATATAATTTATAAAATTTAAGACGTAAAATTTATAATTTATGATATAATTTATAATTTGCAAGATTTAAGTTGTAAAATTTATACATACAATTTGTAAAATTTAAGACGTAAAAGTTATAATTTATGATATAATTTATAATTTGCAAGATTTAAGTTGTAAAATTTATACATGCAATTTGTTAAAATTTCTAAATTTGAAGGAACAAAACAATTTGAAGGATTAGGGAAGAGGAAGAGATGAGAGAGAGCAAATGGGTCATTTTTTTCTTTTTTCTTTTTCAATTTTTTCCTCCTCTTTTTGTATGCTCTTCCAATATAAAAGGGTGTTATTTAATTAAGTAAATTTTGGGCACTTTTGTCAATTGTTTAAAATTTTAATGTTATTCGTGTTAAAAATATAATTTGTATGTTTAAAAGTGTATTGATTTTTTGGTAATTAAGTCTCTCTTTTTTAATTTTAAAATAAAAAATTATATTTGGTAATCTTTGTATTAATATTTACTTTTAATAATTTAACATATAATAATTATTTATAAGGATTTATACAAATTTACTACGTCAAAATAAGTATTTATACAAATTTTATACGAATTAGATACTTGATGTAGTAAATTATGAATTTGGTGGTACTTGTTGTGACATAAGTGTTATTAGCCCGTATTTTATACGGTCAAGCCGTATACAATTCTTATCTGGCCGAAAATTAGGTATTCTGGTCAATTTTGGCCGGATTCTGAAATTGGGGGCTAAATTGTATCAAATTAGAGACTTGATGTAGTAAAGTGTAAGCCCAAATTCTTTGAGGGCCTAATCATGAATTTGATGGTACTTTATGTATTAAACTGTATTTAGCCCTTCTTCAATTAGTTGTTTGAAATGTTGAATTAGGGTTTGTTCAAATTAGCAAGGTTTTTTTGATGGTTCTCTACTAATTACCCATAGTACTCATCATCACTGAAGTTAAGTTAATTAGTTTTTTGTTGGGACTGAATTTATGTTTTGGGACTAATTTTAATTGACTAAAGTTATGTTAGTTGACTCAATTGGAACAGATTTTGGGATTGCCTTAATTAGTATTGTTGTGATATGGATTTTTCTTTCAATTTTAGTCTTCATCTTGCCTTATTATTCTTGTATGGACTGCCTTAATTATTTTATTGGTATATTTGCTATTTCTGACATAATTTTCAACAAAATTTCTATCAGAATTATTCAATTGCAATACTTGTGGGTCTTATTAACTATTTTTGTATTTTACTTAATTTCCCAGTATTAAAATAAACTAATTAAGTAGCATTTAATTATTATAATACTACTAAAATAACATAAAATGAAACAAGAAAAATTTACTTAATTATTTTTGCACTACTAAATAAATTAATATAAAATAATATACAATAAAATAAATTTAATTTAATTATATAATATAATATAATTAAAAATAAAATAAAATAAGTTAAAATTAATAAAATAAAATAAAATATATTAATTAAATAATATAATATAATATAATTCAAAATAAAATAAAATAAAATAAAATAATATAATAAATTAAATTAAATTTAAAGAAATTAATTAAATTTAAGTAAAATAAAATAGGGAATCTAATCATTTGGGTGACAGTTTGTTGAAGGCTTTTGGGCCGATGCAAATAAGATGGCCATAATTAATTAATGGGTCAATTACATATTATAGTACATTTTAAAAAATAATTACAACAACAGTGCATGCAGAAAATATTTACAAAATTAATACATTTTTAATAGTTTATTTACAAAATAAATGTATTTGGATATCCCTTTAATCATGGCCCACGATTCTCTCTCTTATCTCTTCCCGTTAATTATTACTTTCTTATCTCTCCCACGATTCTTTTCCACTGGACCCAATCTCCTCAATCTCCATTCCAGGCTCCATTTCAACGCCACCACCAACGAATTCTCCTTCATCACCCCCGCCACCGTCCACCTCCCACCTCCAAATCCAACTATTCGATCTCCAATCAACGTCTCAGATCATCCACCCCCCCTCCGATGCCACTGTTTCTCCTTTCCAACTCATCATGGAGCACGAACTAAACAAAAACTGACAGTGGGCGGTGGTTCTTCTGCTTCACACAGCGGCGTGTGACCGGACGGGGGCAGTGTCGACGCTGACGGAGTTGATGGGGTTGATGATAGAAGGAGGGGTGAAGAGGGAAATAAAAGAAGATTGGGAGATAACCAAACCTTCATACGTTGGTAACCAAACAGTCATACCAAGGTAACCAAATCTTCATACCTAGGTAACCAAACATTTATACCAAGGTTGTAAGACCCTAAATTTTATGAATAAGATTTAATTTTCTTTATATATTATTTTGAAATAGTAAGGTGTTGATTTGATAAATGTGATAAGTTATGGGTGAAATGTGCAAAGTTTACAAAGTAAGCAAGTGGTTATAAAATATTCGTTGTGTCAGGAAATATTCGTTTGGTCGAGGAATATTCATTTTGTCGGAGAATATTCGTACGATGGCGCGGTCATTGGTGGACCCCACAACGGAATGAATGTCGGATATAGAAAGCAACAGAAGTAACCTTTTTATAAAAATAACGGCAAAACTGTTACCGTTAGTACTGTTGAAATACCCGGTGGTTAAAATACAGTAATACGTGGTGTTGCACAGTAGCACACGGTATTGCACAGTATTTCGAATTATTGATTCTTACGTAGGAAGGCACTTACTCAATTATTGTTACAGTAAATACTGTTTAATATTTTATATTATTGATTCAATAATTTCATGATATTTTATTGGTTCAATATTTGCTACGTTGATATTTTATATCAATAAGTGCTACATTGCTATTTTATATTATCGATTCAATAATTATGATTGCACATTATTTTAAATTATCAAATCAATAATTCATATTATTTGAATAATATTATTAGATAGCATTATTGACAATGTCTAAGGAAGTTCTGTCTAGAAAAGGGGTTGATTAATTGCGCGCCAGTAAGAGAAATCTTTATCGGAAGGCCTCCTCTTTCCTGGGAACGACCTGGTTGCTAATATTGTAGTTCTGTAATATTATTTGTGAATAATTAATTTTTGATATATACGATAAGGAAATATTTATTCAATGTGGATTTATATGGAGAAATTTTTAACATGTGACATTTGTTGAAAGTTGGTATTTTATCTTGTCCGATAAAATAATTCATTCAAATATATTATTATAATATTACGTTATAGTAGTATGATGTGATTATATAATAGTATAATTTTTATAATTTGAATGGTAACATTATTATAGTAAATTCATTGTATAAAAGTTAAATGAGGTGGAAGAGTGCAAATTGAATTTGAACTCTTATGATGCAAACATTGATGTCATCGGAGCGATGAGATAAGGAAGGCTATCATCGGAGCGATGAGGTAAGCAATGATGTCATAGGATCGATGATGTAAGCGATGATGTCATAATTATGGCAAAAAGATTATTTTACCCTTACTCTGTCGAGCCTCTAAATAGAAGCTCATTTCTTCATTATTTCTCACCAATTCACTAAAGTTATAGAGAGAGAAAGTATAAAGAGAATAAGAGAGAAAGAAGAAGAGTATTCTGCTATTACACTAGTGCAGTCTCTGAACTTACTATGGTAAGTATTGCTTCTAGAATTCCTGAAATGATCAGAAATTCCTTGAGTTTTACACTTCATCTAATATTATTTCACTGGAATATTGGTCTGAACTTTCTTGTGAAATTTTTATCTTTTCATGTCGAGTTACTATTCACGAGTTACTATTCACGAGGTACTATTCACGATAAAAAATATTTTTTTTCTTTCCAAATCATCTTTGATTGGATCCAGGTTTTGATCTTCATTCTTGAACTCTAGATAAATTCTCTAATATTTGTCCTTTATATCACTAGATTCGTTAATCGTATTATTTTTCATCATCCTCAGTCCTAAATGGTGATATAACTGAATATCTTTGGCCTGTAGTGCAAAGATGAATGATTGCTTGATGAATATCTTTGACCTATAGTGCAAAGATGAATGATTACCTGATGAATATCTTTGACCCGTAGTGCAAAGATGGATAGGTGTTGAGATGAAAATGACCATCTAGTGATACAAATGAATATCTTTGGCCCGTAGTGCAAAAGATGAATATTTGATTCGAGATGTATATTGATTGATGTTACAGGGATAAAATATTAATGATGGACTTTTAAATCGAAGAAGATAGTAGACATCATTCTCTACTTAACTCTTCTAATGAATTGTTATTTTCTCTGCGAATATTGATCTAAAACGTGTTGTCCATAATATTTTGTCTGATTTATTGAAGGCTAGCGATAATTTATTTTTCATTATCTTTGTCATAATATTCTCTACTGGGCTAGTTGAGCTCACCCTTTTCTTCCATTGTTCTCTTCAGGAAATGAGAATATCGCGGGTACTAGTCAGGGAATGGAGTGATGGTCCGAGTTAGAGCTGTAGAAGTCCTCACTATTTTTTTTTAAAATAGTGTGATAATAAATATAATGAGGGCTTAGTTTAAATGTTAATATTTTCTACATGTCTGTAGTGACACTCACAGTTGTGTGGTCTTATTTTGCACGACCGTTTGATATGAAAGATTATATTTGAATTCTATACCATGTATTTGGCGACTCAGAATGAATTGAGTATTGGACCTATTTTGGGGGCGTCACAGTTGGTATCAGAGCTTAGGGATATGGTCTCTAGCGGAGATCTGAGAATAGAACTAGGAGGGGAGAGACGAGTAAAACCTTCGCTAGTGTGTCCTACCTAAGCTTAATTGTTATTTAATTGGTCAGTTGGAATATAGGGCTAATATGTGATATGTTAATTTGTTTGATTAACCCTTGTTTTGTGGCAGTATTTGAGAATGGCAGCTGAAAATCTAAACAATGGAGTGAATGAGACCGTTGAGACACCTTTAATCACCAACGAGGAGAACGTACAACAGGAAGACTAAATTCCTCCTGTAAACAACCATACCGAAGAAATGATAAATGACGAGATGTTTAGAAGCTTTTTGCAGTTCATGCAAAACCAGACGAGGGAGACTCGTGTTCATAATACAGGTGAAAATAACAACTCGCGGCTAGTCACTGCCAAGCAGTTTAAAGATTTGGGACCACCAGAGTTTCAGAGAAAGCCAGATCCAATCAAGGCGAAAAATTGAATTAAGCAAATTACCAAGATATTTGATGTCTTGGGATGCACGGAGGAACAGAAGGTTCCATTTGTCACCTTTATGTTCAGTGGAGAGGCAGATTACTGGTGGAAATCTGTGAAGCGTACCCAGCCTGCCGCACTCAAGATGTCTTAGGGGGCGTTTCAAAAACTGTTCAATGACAAGTACTTTCCAGAAAGTATTCGTCACATGAAAGAGGTAGAGTTTATCAGACTGGAATAAAACAACATGACTGTGTCCCACTACGAGGCTAAGTTCGCGGAGTTATCCCGGTTTGCACCTCATTTGGTGGAGAATGAGGAACGTATGACGCGGATGTTTCTGAGAGGTTTGAAACCCGAGATTCGTCAATACCTCATTTCTCACAAATTTTCTCTATATTCAGATGTAGTAAACAGGGCCCAGTTATTAGAACGAGATAATGATTATGTTCAACCAAGGGACAACAACCAAGGTCGTGCTAGTGGCAGCAGTCATCGGAACAATGACAACCAGCGGGGAGGAAAGTATCATGCCAGAAGCGATAACCACTCCGGAGGTAATCGTGACCATGATAATAGAAGAAGTGAGTCGAGGAGAGATTTCAAGAAGAGAAGGTACAACAATGAGAACGTGAAAGCATCGACAGCAGCACCAACATCAACTGTTTCTAGGGGAGGAGAACGACCGCCGATCGTATGCTATAAATGCGGGCAAGAGGGACACATCAGCCCCAACTGCACACAACAATCCAAGGTGTGTTATAACTGTGAAAAAGAAAAGCACATAGCTCGAGTGTGTCCTGTAGCGAAACCAAGTCCAGCAAGGATGGTATATAAAAAAATTCTATTAATATATAAAAAAAATTCTTAGTTTTAAAAAAATTTATTAATATAAAAAAAATTATTTAATTATTACTGTATAACTGAAAAAATTGAAACTGACTTTATACTGAACCGGTATCGAAATCGATTTTTCGGTACCAATACCGATTCTTAGTTTTCCGATATTTTTGGTTCAATACCGATTCGATTTTTTCGATACCAATTCGATTTTTTATCGATGAGCACCCGATATCCGTCTATCGTGCTCAAGGGATAATTAAGTTCAAATTGAGGGAGGATGCAAACCACTCACCCACTTGTATCTTGTTTGACCTTATATGGCGTGTGATGGACCATTTGTAAAGTGACACGTGTCCCAAATGTTGACGCGTAAACCATGATTCAGAAACTTATGTGGCAGCTAACCCAAGAGATGACGAGTGATGGGGAGGGCCCTTGACCGCTAGAGTGATGACCTGGTTGTGTGATGTGGGGCTTATTTGATGAAGCGTATTTAGAGCATTAATAGCATATACATTTTGATATGTATCACGAAAAATTGTTATATTTGTGAGTTAATTAAATTATATTTAAAAGTATATATGTGAAGGAAATAAGATGGAAATTAATACGTTCACGTTATTTTTTTGATATTTTTATATATAAGGTCTACATATTAGTTGATGTGTTGAATTTTTACTGGTTAATATGGTTCATGTGGTTATGAAGACGAGGGCGTAAGCCCGTATGAATGAAAAGACTGACCTGAGTTCGTAGAGATTAGTCCGATTGTGATTAAAAAACTCTCGATTATATATATATATATATGAATTTCCAATAAGATTTACAAACATGTTTAACGTCTAAACATTTCAAACACAAAGAAAAGCGGCAAACCAAACATGCACTTGGATGATATCAATATAATGAGACGATACACTCGTTACTATAGATATTATCTCTCCTCCATCTCATACATATGACGTGGAATCCTCACAGTCCCACGTGTAACAATAAGCTCTAAAATATTACGTGTGGTACCCATTTACACAAGTCTAGGGAGACAGTAACGACTGAACACAGTCCCTCCCACCAATCATAACTCGACAACGTTTTTGACGAAACCACCCCGGTTTTCCAATACCACAAATCTCACACTAGTCCGTCCATTATATAATCCTTGTCTCTCTCTCTCTCTCTCTCCAGCTCTTTTCATCCTTTACACAACACATTTTCTCTCTAGGAAAGAAGAATATTATCGATATCATTTTCTCTCTCCTAAATTAATTCCTTTTGAATGAATAAGAGACTGGGAGTGAAATTGGGGAATTGAAATGGGGAGGGGAAGAGTGCAATTGAAGAGAATTGAGAATAAGATTAACAGACAAGTTACCTTCTCGAAACGCCGATCCGGGCTGCTCAAGAAAGCTCATGAGATCTCTGTTCTTTGCGATGCCGAGGTCGCCTTGATCGTCTTCTCCACCAAAGGAAAGCTCTGCGAATATGCTACTGATTCCTGGTACGTACACATATAATATATATATATATATATATATATATATATATATATATATATATATATATATATATATATATATCGTTTCTTAAATATTTTTTTATTTTATTTTATAATTTTTTTGGAGTACTGATATATATATATATATATATATATATATATATATATATATATATATCTGGATAAAGTGTAATTTTGATCTGTGGATTTTCTTGGTCCCTTTCAAAAAATGTAACTCCTTTTTTATTTTTATTTGTTTATTAGCTAGTAATATATTTAGACTTGATTTGTTAATCAAACACGTACGGAGTGTATAGTAATAATGTATTAATACAAAATCTTTTTTCTTGTGAGCAGTTTAAGTTCGACTATTTCATGCATAAGGTCATAGGGGATAATTTGCCCACTTCTGCTCGACAATATCACCCAAGAAGAACAGTAAAATCTAGATCAATGATGTTTAGTGTTAATTATATGTGTTCGTACGTTGAACGAGCTTGACTTTACCAATAAATATTTACAAACCAGAGTTTAAAGTTTATAAATCAGAGTTTAGGGTTTATAATTATATATATGTGTTCGTACGTAGATTTATAAATCTGGCTTTGGCTAGTATTCCTATTCATAGGGAGAATTGGTAAATTCGTACGTAGTACTTGATTTCAGGCGAGCTGGAAGGAATATTAAGAAAAGGAGAAGATTTTTTAAGAAGAAGAAAATTAGGATTCAACTAGCTAGTTGACATGCATACATACGTACGGGACAGATAGTTGACCCTTTTTTTTTTTTTAGGATACACGAGCTACTAATAACATCTTTTAAAAATAAACAAGTTAAATAGAATATAAATCTAAAAATTAGTTTACTCTGAAAAGTATAGTACAGTAGAGTTCATAAAGTTTAAAAGATATGTAAATTTATTAGTTTAATTACTTGTATTAATTAGGTCTGCTACACGCGAAATTACTAGTTATTTAGCAATTCTTTTAAGGACGGAGGGAGTACGTTACTTGGTGCACACATTGTTTAGTAATCTCCCTGCCATTAACTCCAAATTAGGCTGCAAATAATCTAATTCTCATACTGTACAAAAGTATAATCATATTCCATTCATTTGTCTAAATAAAAGTACCAAGACATGGGGGAGTATATACGTGTCTAAACTTTGTACTTTTTAATGGCGGGCAAGCTAGCTCTAAAAGTCCCTACCAAGAGTGGAAATACACATATTTGAAAAGTTGTCTGTTTAGGAAGGACATCAATGTTGATTGATGAACTTTTATCATGAAATAGACTTCCTTGTTGGATAAAAGGAGTCATATTTTTTTTTTAAAGTATTTGTTTCACATCAAGAGTTGATATAAAATAACAGTGCTCTCGAGAATAATAACATAATTTTGAAAATAAGAGTGAGAATAATATGTATTTGTTATGGATATTTATAGGTATACACTATCTATATTATTGAAAATAAAAAAGAACGGTCATGATTATAAAGTGAAAATCGATGTTCGCTACTATTAACAGACGTTAAAAAACGTCCGTTTACAATTATGTATCCGCAATATATATTTTTCCAATTTTAATAAACCCTAAAATCTGCTTAAACCCTAATTTATAAACCTTAGTTAATAAACTCTAAGCGCTGATTAATAAACCCTAAATATTGATTAATAAATCCTAAACTCTTGTTAATAATTCAAATTCTTATCCTGATTAACGTTAGCTACTAATAGTATCGGATGCTAAATATTTTTTTACCGGTCCGCTACTATTCGTAACGAAAATCAATTTTTAATTTCTAATCATAATTGTTTATTTTTATTTTGAATTGTGTAGGTAGTGTATGCCTTATAAAAATTTATAGTAAATAATGTTATGGATGGTTACCCATTACTTATATACATGCAAACACTTAAATCTTTTTATATTTATATTATAAAGCGGACACGGCTGCTAAAGTTATAGGCGTTCCGTGTCTCAATAAATATATATTCTTTCTCTTTTTTGCCCTTATAAGTTTTGTTATATTATTTTTATTTTTTTAATTTAAAAATATGATATCTTTTTATTTACTCCTTCAAATTTTATTAAATTTTTATTTTGTGTCACTCTATTTACCCACACAACACTGTGTATTATTAGTATATTTTAAAGAAATAAGAATAATGATGACTAAAATTCGACCATGGCATATTTCTTTTTTTCATTCTACCTCCCCCAACGGTGAATTTTAATCTTTAACATTAAAAGAATCAATTTAAAAAGAGTTACATTAAAGTATGTATAAAAAAATTTAATATTCATAAAGAAAACATAAAAAAGTTAAATAAAAAAAAAATCCTTTTGGCCATTTGAAAGTCTTGTGTGGTTTAAGACTGTTGCTTTGAAAGCATAGGGTTATTATTTTATAAAGGTTTAATAAAATCCAGTGGTATGGGGGCAAGTGTTGGTAGTTTGAAAAGTTTGCTACACCACTCATAATCATTTTATATACTGTTCTTGTTTTATTGTAATCATCTTAATTATATATAGTGCCTAAAATGGGGACTTTAATTCATATGTTGGTGGGGCGGTTACTCCCACTTGTCTTCCCCTCAGTTCTTATATTGTGAACAAGAATTGTTCATATATATATATATATATATATATATATATATATATAAAAGAAAATATCTGTGTAAAAGAATTAGAAACTGTGTAAAATATTTTTTTTGACATAAATCATAAAAAGTGAAAAAATAATTATTTAAAAAGTTAAACAATATATATTAATATTCAAGTTGATGAATTAATTCAAGCTGGTCTTACTTTCTTTTTTCCTTGTCAATTTATTAACAGTAGTTTTTATTTTATTTTACTATAACCTATTATACTAGCTTACTTTTTCCTCGTCATGTTTCTGTTTTTTATTTTCTACTTTCTACTTTCTATTTTCTATTTTCTATTTTCTATTTTCTATTTTCTTTGTCAATTGATGGTACTCAACCTTGGTACAAAAGATACCCCTAGACCAAAAAATTGCAATAGTCCCAAAATGTATGCTTTATGGATCCGGTTATGATCACCATAGTGAGTTATAATATTTTTTATTAATGTGTTATCAGTACAATTTTAATGTAATGAAAAATATTATAACTCACTATAGTGAAGTTAAAAATCAACTTCACCATAACCGGATCCATGCTTTATGGATTCGAATGAATTTGATTTTCTTTGTTTGAAAGGGGTCCAAAGATAGTCCCAATATATATATATATATATATATATATATATATATATATGGGGACGGATCAATGACACTAAATTTTTTACACAAGTTTTTACATAATTTTTTGATTCTTGGATTTGAAAACTCTTAATGGCTAAGATTAAAATTAATTTTTAATTTATACACTCTATTCTTTGTATAACAACTTATATGAATGCATATATTATCATAATATTGGTGATAACTAACCAAAATTTTAGTATAATTTTATACAAATGATGTGGAAGCAAGTATGTATATCTAAACAGTTTTGATTAGTTATCACCAATATTATGATAATATATGCATTCATATAAGTTGTTATACAAAGAATATAATGTATAAATTAAAAATCAGCTTTAATCTAATTAGCCGTTAAAAGTGTTCAAATCCAAGAGTCAAAAAATTGTGTAAAAAATTTAGTGTCATTGATCCGCCCTCTATGTGTGTGTGTGTGTGTATATATATATATATATATATAAAGGAATGATTCATAGCATGTAATTACTATTGATACTTATTACTATATTATTAAAAATAAAAAAGGACGACCAGTATTAGAAACTTAAAATCGACCTTTGTTATTATTAGTAGCGGATCGTAAAAAAAATACTTAGCGCTTGTTACTAATAGTAGCAGACGTGTATCAGAACGAGTTCGACTTTACCAATAAAGTTTATTAACCAGAGTTTAGGGTTTATAAACCAAGGTTTAGGGTTTACAATTATGTATCCACAACTTGTATTTTCTCAACTCTAATAAACTCTAAATCCTGATTAATAAACCTTAAACCTTGATTTATAAACCAAGTTAATAAACCTTAACCCCGGGTTAATAAACCCTAAACATTGGCTAATAAAAACCTAATTCTGACGACTCATTCTCTCCTAACCCAATTTTTTCTCTTTCATCAATTAAATTGTAAAACTCAATAACTTTTTTATTATAAATCCAAAATTATTAATCTGTATATCGTTAAAAAAAACTCTCGTCAAGATCTTCAAAACAAGATCCATAGTTTGTATGTTTTAATGTAGTTAAAATTATAATATAGCAAACTTGAGTACATTGTGTCATTTTATACTACTACCACTAAGAAGTAATAAATATTATTTGGTTCTTTATCTTAGAGCATCAACTTTGGTATATTTAGATTTTATGTACATCAGCGAAAAGATTTCCATATTAGCAAATTTTCACATGAGAGATTAGCAAAGATATGTTATCCATGCATGTTATGTCAAACTTCTTCTTGTGTTCTTGATTGTTTTATTTAGATTCTTTTGAGTGCTTTTCTTTAGATTCTTATTAGGATTTTCACATATATAGAAAGATGGTTGAAATTCTTGTGTGACTACTGACCACTCCTTTTCAACCCTTCATTGGCAAAAGTATGGAAAGGATCCTTGAACGATACGAGAGATACTCTTATGCAGAAAAGCAGCTTGTTGCAACTGATATTGAGACACAGGTGACACTACTAATCTCACCTTTAACAAACATTCCCACCCTCCTTCAAGTATTACCCAAATTATTTATTATGTTATTCAAAGTATTTCGGATTAATTATTAGCACAAGTATGTTAGGGAAAAAACACAAATCATTTTCACAGCAAAAATCGAAGCCAATTGTGACATTCTTAATTTGCCGGATGGAGGTAATACATTTCAATACATTTTGTGGGTAAACTGAATTTGATAATTTAGATTTTGGTTTTGCAATGATAATTAGGGAAGTTGGACTCTGGAACATGCAAAGCTCAAGGCTAGGATAGAGGTTTTGCAGAAAAACCTAAGGTACCTAAATCCAGATTCTCATTTTGTATGCGGCAATGCTACCTAAAACATGGATAAATCATCCTGCCTTCTTGATGGTCTTCAGGAATTACATGGGAGAAGACCTAGATTCTTTGAATCTCAAAGAGCTTCAAAATTTGGAGCATCAGCTTGATTCTGCTCTTAAACACATTAGGTCAAGAAAGGTAAAATTTGTGCAATCTAATACGATGACTAATGCGATTTTCTCATTAATTTATTGAACTTAAAATCTCTTAATTACAGAATCAGCTCATGTTCGAATCCATTTCTCTACTCCAGAAGAAGGTAAGAGTCTTTTTTAACGTTATTGAAACATCCAACTCAAAATCAATTGGCAATAAGTGGAGTAGCCCCTTCACATGTGGCGCACATGAATGGTGTCTGTTCTGATACCATATTGAAGCATCCAACTCAAAACCAATTGGCAATGAGTGTCTGTCAAGTTATTTATTGAGTCTATAGGTCTTAGTTGCACGTGGGATTTTATATCTCAACACTTTTCATATGTTTACCTTTATAAAGGACCATATCAATAATAGATTGAGGGAATTGATATTTTCATATGATCTCTTTCACATGAATAATGAATGAGTCTTACCTTCATGTGAGAGATCAGACTCATGTGAAAATATCAGTTTCCTAGATTGAAGGTTGAGAATTTTGCAGTACTCAAATACAACAGAAGATCAATGATTCCTCATGCAATGTTAGGATGAATTAATGAATAATATATTAATTTAAATGTGAAATAGTAAAACTGAAAGTACACATCCATTATATCTATCAGTCTTGATAACCTTATATTTATCACCATAGGGATGAATATAATGCAACTATATTAGTTTGTAACGTAGCTATATCTCTCGAGTGTTTCTCTGACAGGACAAGGCTTTGCAGGAGCAAAATAACTTGCTTGCAAAGAAGGTGTTCATCTTTATCATATATATTCAGACAATTATCATGCCATAAACAGTACAAAACACATCTCTTTCTAATGGTTAGAATTAATAAATATAGGTTAAGGAGAAGGAGAAGGAGATAGCCCAACAGCCTCATTTGGAGCATGAAAACTATGAGAGCTCATCCTATATGCCACAGCCATTGCAGCCCATGAACATAGGGTTAGTCCCAGCTTGTTTGTCTGTTTTTGCATATTTGTTGTGATTTTTATGCTTCTTATTGAATAATACATATATAGTACAATCCTACCTCTTGGTACACATAATGGTGAATCCAGACTTTCTTTTTGATGGTTCTGGAATTCAAAATTTACCGACTACATAACATAAATTGTTAGCTTTTTATCATATACTTCATGTGTCCGGAAAAAGAATCCTTTATGTATAGGTGTGTCCTTACCAAACCTTGATAATATGTGAATAAGGCTATAAAATGAATTAAACTAAACGATTCAGACTTGATTCGTACCGTTCGACTAAAAGTTCGATTCGAATTCGACTTGAAATATAAATGATTCAAATATGAACAAATTTTAAAGTTTGAGAAATTACTCGAGCCTTTACAAATTATAATTTTCTATTGATACTCATAATATTCGCTCGAAAAGTTCAAACTACTCGGGCTCAAGACGAAATCGTGCTCGACTCGGTAGCTAAACGAGTTTCAATCAAACCTTATTTCATTCTCAATAAATTTTATGAACCAAATTTAAACAACTAAATGCTCGGTTCGTATCTTAATATGTTTGTAGGACAGAATCAAAATCTATTGTAAGGTCCCCAATTAGAGAATGGAATTATGTCTGCTATATATTATTTATAATTAAAGTGCTTCTGAATTGTGAAAAAGATGTAAAAAACTGAAACAAGGCTCACTTAAGGACGCTGGGATTATTTCCTGTGTCCCCAAATTGAATCCTTTATGTAAAAGCGTGTCGTTAGTGAAGCTTAATATGTGAGGTAAAAGATGTCCCAAAATAGAGTCGCTTACATAGAAGTGTGTTGTTGGCAAATCTTAATATGTGAAATAGATAACAATAAAAAAGACAAAATGACTCTCATTTTAAAACATTCTGTACCAAAATAGAGTTGCTTACATAGAGGTGTGTCGTTAACAAATCTTAATATGTGAAATAGATAACAAAAAGATAAGTGGACTCTCATTTTAGGACGCTGGAACTATTTCGTGCGTCCCAAATAGTTATATACAAATGTGCCGCCGTTAGAGAACATTAAATGTGTGAAATATATATTTTTTTAAAAAAATAAATGGGGCTCTCACTATTAAGGCTTGTGTTATTAGCAAACTTTGATAATATTTGAAAAAAAGATGAAAAGACTCCCGTGTCCCAAAATAGTCTTTTAAGTAAAATTGTGTTGTTACCAAACCTTAATATATAATACTATAAAAGAGACAAATGAGACTCTCATTTTAGGCACCGGAACTACTTCATGCAGGAAGGATCAATAGCACTCTTTTTATCTAGCAGTCCTCCTTAAATAGTACTCCCTTCGTTCCTAAAAGATTGTTGTTTTAGAAGAAAAAATTTGTTCCAAAATGTCTGTCGTTTACAACTTCCTAAAAGAATAAATTATTTACTTTCCTATATTACCCCTATCTTCTCTCATTGTCCCAATAAATTATCTCTCTTGTATTAATAGTTTTCAATTTTCCATAAAGGGATAGTGATGGAATTTCAAACAAATTTTACTAATATTAAATGATTTTCTTAATCCATGTGCCAAAACCTTAAACGACAATCTTTTAGAAACGAAGAGAGTGCTCTTTTATTAAAACTACGTCGTTTTGGAGATTCTTTTAAAAAACAAGTGGGTCGCATGTGACATTTTTGTAAATAAAATGAAAGCAAGTGGGACCACTCTCTTTTAAGAATCTTTAAAACGACGTAATTTTAATAAAAAAATATTATTTAAGGAGGAGTACTAGATAATAGGAGTGATTTGATCATTCTACTTCATGTGTCCCAAAATTGAGTCTTTTACATAGAATTGTGTAGAATTGTGTCCTTAGAGAACCTTTTAATATGTGAATGGATAAAAATAAAATAAAAAGGACAAACGGGCTCTCATTTTAGTACGTTGGGCCTACTTTCATTGTCCCACTATAGAGTCCTTTAGGTAGCGTCTGATTACCTTCTTTTTTTTTTCTTTTTTCTTGTTTTTTTACCTCTTTTTGGCCTCAACTCTTTTTCGCGCATAGGTAATCTTATTTGATAAAAATTTAATCAACCTCTTTTTGTATCGTTAAAAAAAAAGAATGAAACAAGTCTTTAAAAAAAAGAGATTGTACTCTCACTATTCTAATGCCATTTTTTTAATTCTTCACACTTCTCTCAATACCACCACCACCACCTCCTCCTCCTCCACCCACCACAACTACCATTCACCACCACCACCAACCTCCACCACTGATCAACATCACCATCAAACACCACCTCCACTCACCACCCCCACCACTGCCACCACCACTCACTAATTAATGATTCCGAGTCGAGTCCACCACCAACCTCCACCACTTATCACCATCATCCACCACCTCCACTCACCACCCCCACCACCACTCACTAAATGATTCCGAGTCGAGTCGAAAAATATTTTACTCATATTCTACTCGAAATTTTTTTAAGGTACTCAGTTTCATACTCGAATTCGAATACAATTTTGCAATTTTTGCTCATATTCGAATTTAACTCGTTTTATTGTACTCGAGTTCGACTCGACTCGTTTTTTGATCGAACTACTCGCGAGTACTTAAGAGATACACGAATTAGAACTATATCATTTATATTATGATAATTTAGATAAAATATTTGGAATAATTTAAATTTGGGCTAAGTACACATATGTTACACCAAGTATCACCAAATTCATAATTCGGCCCTCAAAGTAATTGGGCTTATAAATTGCTACATTAACTACCTAATTGCGTACAATGTTGATCTCAAAATTATTTTCTGGCTAAAATTGGCCGGAATACTCTATTTTTCGACAACTCATTTACTTTTATACGGTTTGACCGTATTCAAATACGATTGACTTCATTAAATAATAAAAAAAATTAGGAATTATTTCGATAATAACTAATTTAAAGACTTAATAATGTAAAAACAAAATAATAAAATCTCATTCTTTCTTCCCTAAACTCATCCATCACCATCACCATCACCATAATCAACTCCTCCAACACCATTACCATCATTAACACAATCATCAATCAAGCACTATTTTCTTCTTTAAACTCCAATCTTATTTCGAATTTCACAATCACAACAGTCTTTAAAATTTTCACCTTTTTCAAAAAAAATTAGTCGATCTCCAAACGAGTTTCAAACCACTCGAGTTCATTTTCAGCCCTACTCACCAACACCGCCCACCACCACTACTCACCAGCCCCACCACCATGCACTCACCACCACCACCCACCATCGTCGTTCACCTCCATCACTCACCACTCACCTCATCATAGTTACAAAAATCAAAGTCCTAATAGAAATTACAAACCAATTTGGAATAGAAATTCATATTTTTATAAAGCAATTAGAAACTTATTATGGTAATAAAACCCCCCTAAAATCATGTTAAATTACCTAAAATAAAGAAACAAAATACAATATAATCTATCTAATATTTTAGGAAACAAAATCTTTTCTAATTTTTGAATTGGCTAGCAAATTGACTTTCCATGTAATATGTAATCCATGGACTGCTAGAAATTTATGTTGAATCCTTGACACTCGAGTCGATAGATTGACGAAAAATTCTGACACGGTCAGTCTGTCATCACAGGCTCTCATTTTTGGAGGTTAGGACTACTCCGTGTGCCTGAAATAGAGATTTCATTTCGTTTGAAATGTAGAGAATCCTAATTCGAATATAGTGTCCTTTACATAAAAGTGTGTCGTCAACGTACTTTAATATGCTTAATAGATTAAAAAAATTAAAAAAAATAAGACAAATGGGGCTCTCATTCTAGGACTATGAGACTTCTTATGTCACAAAATAGAGACCTTTACGTACAAGTGTGTGGTTAGAGACCTTTAAATATGTGAAATATTTTTTTAAAAAAAGAAGAAGATAAATTTGACTCTCGTTTTAGGTCATTACACTGAGTATTGGCAAATATATTGTATGAAGAATACTAAGGTCTGTAGTATATGCACGCGACGCAGTGATGTGTACCAAGCTGGAGCAGATGGAGAAATTGAAGAGACACTGCAACAAAATCAAGCTAACACAGTCATGCCCTCTTGGATGCTTAGACACCTGAACGGATAAATCTGCTATACTGCAAAGTTTTACTACATATATATGGGTAACAAATTTGTATTTCAAATGCAGCAATGTAAAATGTCTGGTGCAATATTATCTCATAAGGATATATGACAATCTATCTACCTATCTATATATATATATATATATAACTTTTCCTTGTTTGGGTATATGTAATACTGTATATGACAACTTAATTAAGTTTTGTAATGCTATATATATAAGTTGTTTCTTATTCTTGAGTTGTAAGGTGATAACAGAGCCGTTTCTGAGCAAGATGGTCGATCATCCTGTGCCTCCGATTAATGGGCTCCAAATGTTATATATATCTATAGTGTATATATATATATGTGTGTGTGGGAAATAAAAAACATAAATATATAATGATATAGCAACTATGTGCATCGAGAAGAATATGCTAGACAAGCTTAATTTAATTTGAACATTTAATTGAAGATTTTACTTCTAAGAATACTTGAATACGTATTTTTCAATGAATATATTCTCATATATTTTGTTGTAATCGAACTATTTAGTCGAACTTCTCATATATTTTATTGTAGTCGAAGTTTTCATATATTTTTTTGTAATCGAACTATTATGTTTTAATTAAGTTCCGAAAAAAAACTTTTTTAAATACAACTTGTACTTTTTATTTATTTATTTTTACTTTTTTTGTGAAGTCAATGTTTTGAAAATGATCTCGTTTTCAGTTTTCACCATGCGCCACCAAAATCTCAAGAACGGTCGTGGGTGAAAACACAATTTTATGCACTTATCAGATCTTTCAAATTAAATTCTTGAGAAGTTGCAATCATATATAACAAAAAATCATGCCATATTTTGTGCAAAATTATTGATGAACGCATTTTATGATTGAGCTAGCGTTATATATTAAGATATTAGAGCCTAGTGAAGGTTCTTCAAGAATAATTGTTTTTATGTTGATATATGTTGAGATTAATTTATATTTTTGTGGTTTCGATTAATGTTCATTACGCTAGGGTAGTCGGGGGTTTCATTCCCCCCAACACCCCCTCAAAGCCGAGAGTAATATTTGGGTATTGGGGTTTCTTAATTGTCCAATCGTAAGTTTTACTAATGTATTGAAACTCGTGAATTTGAGCCCAGCATATAAGGTTTTTCTAGTTACGATAAAAAAACATTTGTGTGTGGATCATTGTAAAACGTGTAAGTCATTTAATGAATACATTAGATAAGCAGGATCAACCAAATTGGTAAACATGAGTATATTGTGCGTACCAGTTTGTGAATTTAATACATGTTGCAGGTATGTCTCACAGCTGACGCTAGGGCTGTAAATGGTAACCGAAAAATTCGTATTCGTCCGCATCCGTATTCGAAAAAAGCGGATATTATTCGTATTCGGAAAAAAAGCGGATATATCCGTATTCGATTTAAAGGTATTCGCAAATAAACGAATAAGAATACGGATATAGGAGTATTCGTATTCGTTTAACATCCGACCATAAATATATCCGGCGGATAGCGAATATCCGGATTCGTATTCGTATCCGAAATTCGTATCCAAATAACTTATATATATCATATAATAAGCAAAATAACTTTTTTAAAGTGGCATTCCTTATATAATAATTAGTTTTCACTATCATACGAAAATTATTTTAAAAATATTTCATTTCACTTCTAAAAAGTAGGAAATAACGCTTTTATTTTAATATTAATAAACTGAAATAAATTGATTTAAATTTAGTTAATAGATTTTTACTATTATAAAGTTAAAATATCTAAAATGTATCATTTACCAAAAAAATTATATACTAGAAGAACAAAACTATAGTTATTAGCTTGTTATAAGTTTTTTTACTTTCAAAACTTACTTGCAATGTTGGGATATGGGAACAATAAACAATAACATTTTATTGTTAAAATGTGTTAAGTTCGAATTAATCTAGAAGGGGGTTTAATAATTAATTCACGTTTATGAATTTTCGGGTGGAGGAAATATTTATCACTTTCATTTACCCAATTATTTAAAAATTAGAAGTCCAAATATTTAAAGCAAGTCCAAAGTAAATTTTGGATGAAGTTGAATTAACTAGTTGTCAGTTGTCACATATACATTATAATTCGCACTCTCCATAAATATAATGAAATAAAATAAACTTTTTATAACTATGTAAATTGTAATCTATGTACTGAGAATAAATTATAAATAAAAATTTCCATAAACATATTACTAAAATTTTAATTAAGTATTTGAGAAAAAATAATTAAATATTTAATGTAATCTTTTGAATCTAATTATAAATTATAAATATTCATACACACTATAGTATTGGACATCTAAACATTAATAAGTAGTATTAAAATTTATGATTTCAAAAATGATGAAAATTATTTGAATTGTAATTAAGAACATTGATTATTGTATTTAAATATTTATTAAAAATAAATAAATTAACATTCATTCATTAATAACCTATATTTTAAAACTCATTATTTTTTTATTCTAGTTATAGTTAGGACTATTAATGGTAACAGGAAAATCCGTATCCGTCCGCATCCGTATTCGAAAAAAAATGGATATTATCCGTGTTCGGAAAAAAGCGGATATTATCCGTATTCGGTTTAAAGGTATCCGCAAATAAACGGATACGGATAATACTGTATCCGAATCTGTATATATCCGTTTACACCCCTAGCTGACGCTAGTAAAAATAAATGGTACCTTGATAGCTGTTGTTCAAGGCACATGACAGGCGACAAAACAAAATTGAACAATCTACAAGCTGCAGACTGTAATGAGGTAAACTTTGGAGATAGTAACAAATATAAAGTTATTGGAATTGGAAGTGTGGATAATAAACACATAACAATCTCTAACGTTCAATTAGTCACAAGACTCAGGTATAATATTCTATCTATTAGTCAACTGTGTGATAGTGGTTTTAAAATAACTTTTAGTCCTCATAACAGTTCAATATATGATCAAACTGGGAAATTAATTTTATTATGTCCTAGAAGTCAAAATGTGTACACGTGTGATTTATATACATACCCACACCTGGACAATATGTGTCTTGTATCTGCCAATGACGATCTATGGTTTTGGCATCATAGATTAGGATACATTAACATGAAATTGATTAATAACATATCTTCTAAAGAACATGTTCGTGGTCTACCAAAAATAAAATTCCTAAAAGACCATATCTGTAAAGCCTGTGAATTAGGAAAACAATATGTTATATTTCAATCTTAATTCTAACAGTATAAGTTAAACTAAATTCAAAACTGTCCCTATTTAGGTCGTGCAATATTTTTCGTTTTTCAAATCATTAAAATCCCTATCTCAAAATAAAACTATTAGTGGAAGATAATGCTTTTTAAGCAATAATTAATAGTTCGAAATAAATCCCAAAAAATGTACGTTTTTTTTTTGCAATATTAATATTGGAGTAATGCTACAGACACAAATTATTCTACAAATATTTTACAAACTGCTGATGTGGCATATTTCACCTCAGCATATTAATCAATAAATTGCTTCAATGTAGTCTTCGACCCCACATAAAAAGCTAAGGTGAAGTATGTCACATCAATAATTTATAAAATAATTATAAAATAGTTTGTATCTATAGCATTATTCTTAATATTGTATCACAAGATAGCGGTTTCTGATTCTTGAGTAAGTATATAAGATGTTTCTGATTCTTGAGTAGTTTGTGTGGTGTATGGGTGCACAGGGTGTCAAGTTGATAGCCAAGAAGTACAACAATTATATATGTTATATTTGGTCCAAGCACACCGTATCTAAGGCTATAAATCGAACCAAACGGTTTAGACTCGATTCGGCTCGACTCGAATAAATACGAGCGAGATTCAGATTAGCTAATAATAAGATTCAAAACTGAGTATAAAAAAAAGTTTGAATAAAAATACAAGTAGAATTTGAGTAATGTTATACTCGAATCATTTAGTATTCAAATTACTCGAATTATCGATTGTGATTCGATACATACTCGGTTGATACATATTCGAGTAGATACTCAATTCATTCTCTTATAATATGTATAAAGTTGAATAAAATTAGGATAATTAGTTATTATTTTGTTTTTGTTTTTAATTTTTATTGTGATTTTATATTTGTAAAGTGTAGTTGTAAATTTATTTTCTCATTTCTAAGTAAAATAATAAGTTCAATTTATAATTCTATGTATTATAAAGTTATTCACTATGTGAAGACTCGAATTTGAGCTTAAATTCGAAACTCATGAGTAATTAGAATATAATTCGATCTGAGTCGGATCGAATTCGAGTAATGAATATTTGAGTCAAGTCGAATATAAGTAAAACTTTTTCAAATATAATTCGAATAAAGTATTAATTTAACTTTTCGAGTCGAATTCGAACAGTTCTCTGTTTGGTTCAATTCGACTCGTTTACACCCTTAACCCCGCATCATATAAAAAATGCACAATCCCTAACTTTCAAATACTATTAGATGAAAATTGTTTGCATGTCCAAGACATTATTTTTATTAATAGTTGAACAATTAAAAATGTTAATTATTAGTGAAGTTTGATCCGAACTTTATTTTACATGTGATTGTAAAGTTATCCTGGTAATTGGGCTCATAATTTTGTACTTTCAGATGAATTAGGGTTATTTATGTTGATATATAAAAAGGGGATCCTGTAATTGTAAGATGCACCAATTTTCTAAGAGATAGTAAAACTGTCAGTCATCGACCGTGTACTAGCCTAAAATATTTTGGGTGAACCACACAAGTTTAAAGTCTTGTATGATTATTTTTCTTTTGTCTTTCTTTTTAGTATTGTTTTCGCTTGGTTGTTATTCATCATAAAGTAAAACTAATTAATTGCAACATTTGTTACATGTCCAAGGGATTATTTCTAAAAGAAAGGAAATACAACATTTGCATAATATTCAAGCCTTCAATTATTGAGCCAAATCTCAATAATGAGGATTTATGTAAATTGTCTTCCACACACGTACAAATGTGAGAGAAGAAAATGCCTGCAAGTCATGAACTTGAACACACACATCCCCATATATATATAGAGAGAGAGAGGTGTGAACTTAACTGCAATCATATCACAATCATGGAATTTGGAAGAACTACTAGAACAGTTTGACTAATTTCTCTGAAAAACAGAACGAAGCCAAACGTGTGGTACACTAAGTAGGGGTGCTCATTGATAAAAAATTGAACCGGTACCAAAAAAATTGAATTGGTACCGAACTGAAAATATCAGAAAATCAAGAATCGGTACCGGTACCGAAAAATCGGTTTCGATACCGGTTCGGTACAAAGTCGGTTTCGGTTTTTTCGGTTCGATTTTCGGTTATACCGCAAAAATTAAATAATTAAATAATTTTTTTTATATTAATAAATTTTTTTTAACTAAGAAATTTTTTTTTATATTAATAGAATTTCATTTTATAATCTACATTTCTTTTTGTAATCTACCATTTCTTTTTTTATTATTATTATTATCATTATTATTGGTGTTAGTATTATTTATTTTATTTATTTAAAAATCTATACTGTTACAATTTCATGCATGCTAGAAATTTTAGATAGCATACATTTTTAATAGTTGGGATTAACTATATCAATAAAAATTGAATGATTTGTATCAATAAAGGTCTTTTCAAATTTCGATTTTTTTTTCGATTTTTCGGTTTTACCGAATTCAAAAATTTAAGAACCGGTACCGGTACCGAAAAGTATAAAAAAACCGAAAAAATCGGTACCGAAAAAAACCGGTACCGCCGATACCGGTACCGCCCGGTTCGATAAAAAATCGAAAAAACTGAAAATTTTGAGCACCCCTAACACTAAGCCTCGAAACAAGAAATTATTTGAGGACTTAATAGCTCGAGATAGGGGTGTGCAACTGGTTTTTATCGGACCGAACCAGATCGGTATCGAACCGAATCGGTACCGAAATTGACTAAATTTCGGTACCGGTACCGATACCGGTACCGGTTGGACCGGTATACCAAATCAGTTTATCGGTTTGCTATCGATTTTTTATCGAAAAAATCGAAAATTAATATAATTATTATTTTATTATTATAATCATTATTTTATTAATATTATTATTATTAGTATTATTATTATTATTAATTATTTATTAATAATAAAAAATTAAAAAAGTTAGAAAATCGGTATATACCGGTTCAGTTCGGTGGTTCGGTTTGTACCGAACCATAAAAGCTCGGTACCGAAACCGGTACTGAAGAATCGGTAAATACCGGTTTTTTGTACCGGTACCGAACCTATTTTTTTTATACCGAACCGACCGGTTCGGACCGGTCCGAAAAATCAAAAAATTGAAAAAATAGATTTTTTTGCACACCCCTAGCTCGAGAACAATGACTAAGGGATTGTTTATTTAGGACTGAATACATCTGAATGGCTGAATCGGTCAACCATTAAATGCGTTTGTTTTGAAAAAAAAAGCGTCTGAATAGCTGAATCGGTCAGATGATTGAGCTGAATGGCCAAGTCAAATTATTTTGCTGAATGGCTGAATGAGCAGCTAAATAAAATTAAAAAAATATTAACTATTATATTATGTAATATTAAATAAATTTACAACAACTTTGAATTTTTTCAGAGGGATAAAATAATAAAATTATGTCATTTAGATGTTTCAGACATGTTAGTTATTAAATAACTTTTTTTATTTAGATTCGAGAAGCATATACAACTCATGAATAATTGGGTCTACACATTAATGATGTCTGCTCTGATACCATATTGAAGCATTTAACTCAAAATCAAATGACAATGAGTGGAGTAGCCTCTCAAATTATATATTAAATCTTCATGTCTTAGTTGCTCGATGTGGAACTTTATATCTCAATATCAATCGCACGTGTGGAAATTCTAGTATACAATTGGAGATTTTGTCTAAATTAAATCATTTTTACTAAATTTAAAAGACTTTAAAAATGTATGCTTCAAATCTTTGGTATTTGAGTTGGTCATGCTATAAACAAAGTCTCCCATTGGGATACTAATTAATAGTCCCTCCATCACTCAAAAAGCGATTTTTTTATTTATTATTATTAAATTTGTCCATTTTAGAATTAAAAATTAAACTTATTTATTTATATTTTCAAACCCATTAAAGTTGGAGATGATAATATGTTTCTTATGATTATAGTTTATCGGTCGATATTTATAAGAAAATAATATAATTTGTTTTTATTATAAAATTAAAATGGAGTATATATATGCCAACAGGGCTGCATAGAGGTTCTTAAAAAAATACCGGAGTCTCTCTAGAACATTAATAATATTATCAAACTGCAAAAGAGTAAATAAATAAATAAATAAATATATGTAAAAATTAAAAAGATCCAAGTGGATGCATGTATTTTCAGATTTTAGCCGACAATTTGGAATCAGATCTATATTCTATATACTATACTATACTATAACATTAATTAACTATTTTGCCTTGATAATGCCTTGTATTATTCCTTAATGTCTTATCCTAAAATAAACAGACCCACTTACTTCATGGCACAAAAGATAAAAAAATATTTACTCTAATTTCTCTCTCTCTTCTCTTTTTTATCTTTAAATTATTATGTGACTTTGTCGTAATTCACTAAAGTGAAATCAATTATTTGCTGTAATTTTTGTAATATTTTTATTTAACTTTATGTGTCGTTTTATTTATTCATCACTACATAAAAAAAATAATCTAAAAAAGATTATAATCTTTGAAATGAGATTATAATTTTTTAAAATTAATGAATACAAGACCTGCGAAACGGAGTACAGTGAATCAATTTGAAGAATTGATATTTTCACAAGTAAAATTTGATATTTTCACTCATACGAATATGGAGTCTATTTACTACTATCTCCGTTCCACAATAAGTGTTTTTTTAGGCTTAACAATTTTTTCCAAAATAAGTGATGTGTTAGAACTCCAATACAATTTTTATAATATTTTCCCATATGTTCCCTTATGCATTCAATAATATTTATTAGGTATTTATTGGAAAGTTGAAAGGTTGAAGAAAGAGAAAGAGAGACCAGAAGACAATAAAAAAGTGTCAAACAAAACAAAGAAAGTATATTAAGGGTATTTTTGTCATTTTAACTTGTGTATTAGTTTGTGTAATTTAAGCTAAAAAAATACTTATTATGAGACGGAGATAGTACTATTTATATGAGAAAGAATTTACAGAATTATCATTTTTATTTATAAAAATATCAATTCTCTTCTATTTGTTATCCCAAAAGGATACATACACCTGTCCTTGTGGAAAAGTTGTGAATTATTTCACTCCATTATTGCCATATAATAAGTAACAAAAAATTTCACACCATTGACAGTGATGGCTTGGTTTTCATTTCACTATTTAATTTCTATTTACTGTCATGTAATATTATGCATCCATCCTACTTTTTAAGTAGCCATGACTGTTATATTACCATTTGAGAAATGAATAAAATATTTAAATAAGTATATGAAATCTATTTATTCTTCTCACATAATAATTAGCGTACATAATTATAAAAAAAATTAAGCTTTTTGTATTTCATTATATTCTTAGTTCTTTTAGTGACCTTTTGAAAAATTTCACCTGCAGCAACTCAAAAATTATTTTTTAAAAAATATTTTCTCTCACCCCAAAACTCCTCCAAAATGAAGCCATCTATTGGCTGATAAATTAAATAAATTTGTTGATATATTAATTTAACATATAGTTTTATTATGTATTTATTTATTATATATTCCACTAAGCAAAATTAAAGATTTAGATTCAACGACCATCTTAGAAGATTATGGACCCCCTCCACCTACCTACAGCTTCAGCTTCAGCTTCATGGTTGGCACGTTGAAGAACATCCCCACACCACTCACCCCACCATAGAAAAACCTTAGAAACAGACAACATCACTAGAAGAAAAAATTGGATGCACCTTTTTAAAACCCAAACCCTACACGTACTATCTAGCTACTACTATCTCTCCGGCCCCTTCATTCTCTCTGATCTCTCAAATTAAACACACAAAAAGAAAGAATTAAGATCGATCGATCATGATTCGAGTTCTTCTTCGTTCCCGTCTGCCTAGGTTTTGCATGGGGCGCCGCCGTGGCACGGCCCGTGTTCGGACACGTTCACCGCCTCAGCAGCAGCAGCAGCAGTACAAGAGAAGCTATAGTTCCATAAAAACCGACGAGGAGTTGAATATCACTACTACTACATCCGAATTCTCAAGCAAAAACAGCACTGAAATGAAGTACGACCAGCTGCAGGATAACTCCTCCGAATTATTATTACGTGGGAATAATAGAGTGATGATTGTGGTTGATTCCAGCCTTGAAGCTAAGGCTGCTCTCCATTGGGCTCTTTCTCACACTGTTCAATCCCAGGATACCATTATTCTTATGCATGTACTAGTAGTAACCAACAACTCATCATCTACACAAGGTATGCATGCATGCATATATCATCACTCCATACTCGTTCAATTCCCTCCTAAAATGCATGACAGTCCCATATGAAATAAGAATTGAAATTTTCACATGTATTTTTGATATTTTTACATGGTCTTACTTTGCTCATACGAGCATACAGTGGGTCTCGCCTTCATGTGAAAAAGAACCATATAAAAATATCAAAAACACATGTGAAAATAATATTCAGACAGACTTAGGGAGTGAGTGTTGTTAAAATGAGCTGAGATATAAACTAAACCAACCAACTGATAAAATGCGTGTTTGCTGCAGGCGGAAACTCTAGTCGGGAAGTTAATCAAAGGGCTTATGAACTACTTTCCTCTACGAAGAACATGTGTCAAATGAAAAGGCCTGGGGTAAGTAAAATATACTTTTAAACTATAAAATGTTCATCTTTAAAGGTTATAATTATATATGAAATGTTCTTCCTAGCTAAACTGTAATTATATTTTTTTTTCATTGTTATCATTTCTTTATTTGTATAATTAATTATCTATTAAGTTAATCAAATCATATTAGGTGTTTATAAATTTTTTCAAAAAGATAATATATAAATTTAATTGGCCACAATATTATAGTAAAGGCTGAATAATTTAAGACACGTCTGCTTGTACAAAGTCAACCAGCATATACCTACCCATTAATTAATTAATTAATTAATCATCAAAAATAATTGAAGTCAGTTGATTACACCTCTACATGTGCATCAAATAATTAATATGATTAATTCTATATATATATATATAATAAACTACGTACTTACTTTATGCTAATTATAATTTATAACTATGATCAATTAATTAGGTACAAGTGGAAATATTAGTGAAGGAAGGGCAGGAAAAGGGAGCAACAATAGTTGAAGAAGCAAAGCAAGAAAAGGTGTCATTGCTGGTGTTGGGGCAGCGAAAACGATCGATAATGTGGCGTCTACGGAATATGTGCATGGCCGGAAAAAGAAAAGGAAGGAGCGGCAGCGCTGTGGATTACTGTGTTCAGAATGCCAATTGCATGACAATTGCAGTGAGAGGGAAGAGCAGCAAACATGGAGGAGGGTATTTGATCACCACTAAGCGTCACAAGGATTTCTGGCTTTTGGCTTAATTATTTTATATCAAATGTTTGATAAGTTTTTCGCCGCCTTTTCTTAATTAGGCCTTTCATGAGCTTTTGGCTATTAATTTGGGGTTGGTTTTTAAGCTTGGTTTTTCTTCATTAAATATCTTATGATTCTAATTCATGCCGAAAGTATATATATATATATATATACTTGCGGATACTGGAATTTAACTAGTCATAACAACATATGCATGCGAATTAGTAAATGTGGAAAATGTTCAATATTGTACTGTATTTTCTTCTTTGTGGCAATGTCACTGGGCCGTCGCTAACAAACAAACACGAGAGTGGTTAGCATGAAGTTAACTTTGGTCGATTGACTAATACAGTATCGACACGCAGGCCGGGAGATGATCTCTCTTTCTGCGTGTCAGCTGGTTAATTAACCAACTTATGCGATAATAACTAAAGATATTATCACTGTTGGAACACGAATATACTCTCATTGAAAAAACGAACAATTCTTCCAAAATAAGAAAGCAACATTTTGTCATTTCTGGCATGAAAAACCGACAAGAAGCCGGATCAAGTTATTGTATACAAATCATGATTTTTGACAAAGCCACAAGAAGCCACGTAGTCTTTCAAAGTCCTTGTTGAAATTAAAGCACCATTTGCGGGGAACATAATGACCAATATGAAACTACCCAACTTGTCCCTTCCTCCAGACTAAGATGACTCAAATTAGACTTGGAATCAACTCTTTTCTTTCCATTTTCATTTTGGAGAAAAATATAGAGAATGCTTCTTAAGTGCATGTCTTGTAAACAAGAAAAAAACTCTCCCAACCCCATAACAGTGCTAAAATAGTTTAAGCGTAATCTGAACACAAAGAGCAAACCAACTTCATAAAATCATGAACATCAGTAGTTGGCGCAGTGGTTCAAATGAGACCCCGAGACAAGCCGTAGACTGGGACATCTTGAGTTCGAATACCACCGGCTTCAATTTGTCAAGGGGACACGGGCACAAGCCAATATGAAAAGTCTGACCCGGAGTGGGGAGATTAGTCGGATTGCGGACCGGATACTCCACATTATCAAAAAATAAATAAATCATAAACCATGAACAAATACAGGAGAGCAGCCCTTATCATTTGCACAATGGAACTTCTACCTGAAATTTCAACTTTCATTAATACACAGCAGCAAAATCACTCCTACACAGATTGCTGCACTGTTA
The DNA here is from genome assembly GCA_020205555.1 of Panax stipuleanatus. Lineage (NCBI taxonomy): Eukaryota > Viridiplantae > Streptophyta > Magnoliopsida > Apiales > Araliaceae > Panax > Panax stipuleanatus. Next base: position 133,004,152 of record CM035124.1, read on the forward strand.
CTTCTTACAACTTTTAAGACTACAAATGAACTAAATATTCATGCGAACGAATCAAATTTGTTATCCGACTGTACAAATTACAGAAAGATATATCCTTCAAGTTCTCTTTAGGCATTTTATTCTCTCTGTTCTTCTTTTGGGGACTGGAGGCACACAAAGGCGGACTGTACGTATATAAGCCGCGAGACCCCAGTTATGTGATTATGTCTAAAGCAGTTTTGGTGATCCACTAGGAAAACCCTCCAGAGCAGAATACGGGCAGAAAGTATATTCTTCAATATACACCACCTTGAAGTATCTCCATCTTTAGAAACTTCTCTCAATTTGTCTGTTTTCCTTTCTTCATCTTCTCTGCTTCTCCCCCTCTTATATTCAGGTCTTTTGAAGGCAAGTATCAATTTTATTTTATTTTAAAAAAATTTCTTTTTACATTTGGTAAGAATCAACCTTTCATCTAAACCACAATACAAACAGTTTCTGAAGGTTTTTCTACTTCAAGACTCTTTGTGGTTCAAAACTATGACCATGTCTATAAACTATCCGGGATAGTTGATCATACCCTGCAAGTACTCCAGCTCCTGCTACTCCAAGAAGCATGTTTGCAGTTACTCCTCGAAATAGTGCACTGAAACCTTCGAGGCGAATGATCTCGCAGAATGCATGCAAGGGATTCCGGTACTTTAACTGTTGGCCTGAGGTTAGCATCATTCTCCGCCGCACTGTGTCAAAGGGGTATGCACAGACCCCAGAAACTGTTGTTATGCTCCAACCCAGTAAAAAACTCGCAAAGAAATTATCCTGCAATTTGAATTTATGATAAACAGGTTACCTTTGATCAGTTGGGAGGATATCAGACCAAAATGTTAAACTACATTTCATTTCCAGTACCCATTTAAACCAACAAGTTATAGCTCAGATGTTGAGATAGAGCAAGGAATTGTATGAGAGGAAGAAGCTCATGTACCATGTTTTTAGACAAAAAAAGATTGAAGAAATTCTTTTGATGACAAACTTGTCAAGCACATTGTATTTCTCACAAGAAGGTGGGGCCACTTACTTGCAAAGGTCCAACCAAAACCACAGGCTTCATGGTGTCATAAATCCCAAAGTACATGCCTCTGTAGAGAGTAATTCCCATGATTGATGCCCCAAATCCTCGATACAGGCCTACAATGCCATCACTTGACCATGTTTGACGATAAACATCAACCAGCCCTTTGAATTGGCGTTGGCCATTAACAGAACACCCCTTTGCATCAGTGCCTAAGCGGGTCCTTGCATAATCAAGGTGATACAAAAACAATGACGTGGTTGCTCCAGCAGCACTCCCTGAAGCAACATTTCCAGCAAACCCCTTTAAGTACCCATCCTTCTCTTTGGAGCATCCAAATAGGGTCTTGAAGTAACCTTTGAAAGCAAAGTTGAAGGCCTACGTACAATCCAGAAATGTTTCTTTAGTAACAAGATTTGGCAGCATACTTGATACAAACACTTTGTCCGTGTCAGCATATCGATATATTGAGACTTTACTGACACTCTTGGACACATTTAATACACCTTCCTGTGTCATTAATTCAGATAATTCTAAAAAAAATTGTGTCGAGAAGATGTGTTAGTGTCCTACTTTTTTTGGTATTCATCATATTATATCCATGTCCATATTTCATAGGTAGACCATGTGAAATTAATTACACTGTCCGTCCAACATTCATATGAGTATAGACTCAATGGTCTATAATTCACATGAAGCCAGGAATTGTAAATGATTGAGGTAATGTATGCAAATTGGCTCAAGGCATAGGAAAGTCCATGATTCAATATACATGACCACCACAAACGGAATAAACTTTGCAGTGGCTACAATAATCCCAACTTATCAGTATCTGGCTAAGCGTATTTTCACATCCTGGAATAGTCTTGCAATTTTATTCCAAAATTCCTGTCAAAAAGGTTTTCAGCTACCAACCTAGCACATTAATGCTTCCATTCATTCTGGTTTGAATGAATGATGCTATCACATCAGCATTAATTGATAAATTGTCGATGCAGGTACTTTAACTACAAATCATTGGCTCATATATCAGTTCAAAATTTCAAGTTGTAGAGAAATTCAGTTAGACACATAAAAAGAACTTCAGCTGATTGGAAGATATTAAATGTTTGCCACTTCTGAGGGGAAGAAAATAATCGCATGCAGGAAGCTGTATCTTTTATAACAATATACGAACCTTCGAGAAGAGAGTTTAGTTTGTTGACTATGGATTCCATTAGAACCATCCAAAGAGCTATAGCCATGCGCCAGTTGACGAATCTGAGGTACAAGCTCACTGATCTCATCCTCATGGTACCCTTGCTCAAATGTAATTATTATTAATCCAACTCATAAAGTCTTTACCTTACAGTTAAAGCTATCCGCAAAAGATGGTCTTTGCAGGAGAGATCCATAATCTCTATACATTACAAGATTAGTCCAAACAAGGTGCAAAGGATCATAGTAGACAGAGATTAACCCAGGGAAACTAAAAGGCTCTTTCTTGTGAATAGAAGAGAGACATCACAAGATGAGATATGATATTTCTAGTTAATTCCTTCCATCATTGCTTGTATTCTTCATTTGCTCATCTCTTAATTTCTTGTTCTACATCAAAAATGTTCAATCAAACAAAATGCATAATCCATTCATTTGAATAGGTCTGAATTTTGAATAGAACGTTTACTGAAGGCCCATGCTTTAAGTCGCTTTTCCTGTTTCTAATCTTTTTCGGGCCTCACTGGTCTGGTTGTCCAAGCACAAGCGGTGACCCACTAAAAGGCTTATCGTAGTCACAACCAGTATATGGAATGTCTCACCAGAAAGCTTACTGAATGCACCTGCTTGGATTCACTTTTTCCTCTTTTCTTAAATACTTTTAGGGGCTCACTGGTTTTGCAAACACCTAAAACTATCCCTTCTGTAGAGCTACTAATGAAAGCAAAGACCTAATTAGATTTATACCATCCCATACCAGACTACAAATGTTTAAAGAAAAATAGCTAGTGTACTTGCCATCATTAAATTGTTGCCCTACTTCTTCCAAGTTGGGTGCACATGTCTTCTATTTAATTGTCTTCTATTGTTTCCCTACTTCTTCCGCTTGCGTGCACATGTTTATGCTGAGAATAAGGGAATTTTTTTTGAAGTACACCAATAAAATTGAAATGCATTGCCATTTTATATGACAAGCAGAAAAGAAGGCATTGGTTAAACTATACATGCTCTTGAAAAGAAGTAGCCATACTAATATTTCGTTTAGAAATACCAAAAACGAATTCAAGTCACAAGGAAAGACATATGAAAACCAACTTCCTAATAAAGGAGCTCCTCTTAAGGTATAGCTCAAAGCAATGGGTACACATATATAGAAGATGTTTGAAAGGATTAACAACAGAAAACTTATCAAAAAGAGAAAACCACCAACAATAATCTCGCACCACAATTTTAAAGTGAATAGCAACAGTAAAGATCTTTTCGTTTTTACTCAATGAAAACTTATTTCTTCATTAACTCAAATGTCAAAGGTAAAGAAGTAATAGATAAGAGTGCAAATAAATACTACTGAAAATAAAATAGAATCAGCACTGAATCACCGAAAGCAAATAAGATACAGGGGAAAATAAAAAAAATCACCTGAGTTGGAAAATATCGTATGACATTCGCCTGGTTACCTCTCCAAAAAGACAACAAACCCTCCTCTCTCAAGACCCTTCTAAAGCAATCAGCAAGACCCATATAAGGTCTCTTGAGTTGTCCCCTCTTTAACAGCTCTCCTTGATTTTGCAATAAAAGTTTCACTCTCTCAATTGGCGCTGCCGCACTCTTCGAAATTACAGCTGCCATTCCACCCATCATAAAATCAACAGAAAATCTTTCTGACTGCGGCTTCATCTTCAACCTCTCCCCTCTTTTCTCTGTAGTGTGTAGAAGTAAACATAAAACTATCAGCAGAAGATCCTATAAATAATAGTCCTTATCTCCTTAATAGCAGCAAATTAATAAAGAAAATAAAAAGAACAAAGATCAGGCATAAGTTAGGGGAGACATAAAGGACAAATCAACTAAGTCGTATTTTGTTTCTCCTTGCATATTCAGATATGGTCTGTTAAGTAGCAAGGCAGATGGAGATATCTTGGTTACTAATTTGTTTGTCTAATATACTGGAAGTTCCTCAAGTAATCATTGTATCCATATCCACTTTCACTTCATCATTTCTCAACCTTCAAACAAATTACATTTTTTTCCCTTATAAATGGTCAAACTAGGCAAAAAATAAAAAAAAATAAAAAAATTTTGGGGCAGGGAAGAAAGAAGGGAAGAGCCTTCTTTTGGACAGAAAGTTACCCATCGGATCTATGTTTCTCCCTTTGAAACCGCTGATATTAACTGAATAAATACATATACATACTCTATATCAATAGGAAAATCTCAACTTAGTCACTGTTCGTCTGTTCCACAGTCCACATCTTCCTTTTTTAATTCTATCAGTGCCAACCTCTTAATGGCCGCAATCTCCTTCAAGCTCATTAATAGCAGAGACAAGATACATGAGGAAGGACAAGGACTCCACCCTTAGAGGAACAGAAATAAAGTTAAAACTCTAGATAAAAAAACAATTAAAAAAGTGCAGCCCTCCAGTCCCTATCCAGCCATAGAATGCCCCAATAACAAATGACCATGAGGCAAGTAGGAAAACTCTATCCCTCAACAGATGCAAAGGATATGCTACTTTCAAAAGCATGAACATCTCACTTCCAAAAAGCACTTTAGCATCCTTAATCTTCAGAAACATCAGATACTTAATCAGTAACAAATCATTAACAGATCTACAGGTCCATCCCTTATGGTACATGAACCATTTCTCATCCAATAACCTCCAAGGGTCCAACCTAAGGATCTTGGCTCTTTTGAAATAGAAAGAAGAAAGCATTACTGTTTCAAATAACTGTAATAGCAACTAAACAAACCCAGTATTGACTGATAAATAAATACACAAGTAACTAAAACTTGGATTGGGTGTAACTTAAATGAAGTTTTGAGTTTTCACTTATTGCCAAAAGGTCCATAATACTTAGAGCCTTCAAAAGAGGAACAATGTTGTCGATATTTTCAGCTTCAAAAAGTCAAGTTTGTTATTATTAATTGGAATCAGACCAAACAGAAATATACAACAAGGGATCAAGAGACAATTTTTGCTTGAATGCAACTAATAAAATATGCAATTTCATCCAAAAGATGAAAACAATTATTAGAACTTAAGTTTTGAAATCTTGCCACATATACATACATTATCACACTGAACTTACAAGTAATCTAAATAACAATTTTCAGACCAAGAGGAACATCAGAACAAAACAATGCCTTTATGTCATGGACAAAAGGGATGATTTAATTTCAACTGATTAACAAGCAACCGCGCAGCTTATTATATCAAGCTTAACTTTATTTGCAGCAAAGTTTTCAAGAGAGTGGAAATTTTAATCCATTTGATACCCAGAGCAACCTGATCATTTGAAAACTAAAAGGAAGGAGAACAATATTATCAATTTGAAGTACAACTATCCACAAAGAAAGCGACTAATCAAAAATGGGTCATTTTTTTGTATTTATCTTTTTCTTTCTGGAACTGATAATGGCTCATTTCAGATTAAATACAGAACTTGAAATGAACCCATATAACCCATGTACAATCTAATATAACCAATCATTAGAATCTCTACAAGTTGCCTCTCAAACTTAATCAGACATACAAAAATTTGAATGATTTTTCTTCAATCTTTCTGCTTCAATTTTCACTCTATTTTTTTTATATACATTGACGAATCAAGCTCGGCTGCGTGTTAGAAACTGATTCTCGTAAATAATTTTTGTGCGCATGAGTTTTTTGCATTTTCAAATCAATTAAGTTAAAAGTAATTTGTTACTCCAATTCATGTGAATGAATCTGTAGCATTTTTGCAAGCAAATAGAGAAACAAAAGCTAATGAACAGCCATTTTTCACCAAGAAAAACAAATAAATGTAAAATTATATATATATATATATATATATATAGAGAGAGAGAGAGAGAGAGATTAACTGGATGCCCAAACGCTCTATCCTTTCAAGCTCCGGCGGTGAACGAAGGGGAGAGCGATGTTCTTTTCTTTGGCAACCACCGGTCTGGATTTTGGAATTTAATTTTATTTTGATATTTTAAAAGTACTTTTTGTCTCTTATTTTATTTTTGCAAATAACGATATATAATAAGTATTGTTTAAAATATTAATTATAGATAAAAGAAATATAAAAGTATTGATAATATTAATATATGTTTATTTTGCTGGTTTTATTTGAATTATTTTTACTCTGTAAAGTCAATATTAACCGTCTTATATTATATAAATATTATTTGATCGTCATAAAAAAATTCCTATTATTCTTTTTTTTTTCTTACACTAATATCTTTAAAATAATAAGTTATTAAGAATTTGTAAGTTTTTACTATTTTAATATTGTCCAAAGATATGAACCTTTATTTTTGCTTGAGCGCATGCATGCTTAGGGATCAGGATCTCCTCCATTATATTTATCCTTTAATTTTTCTCAATATACATTTAATAATATAAATATTATTTTTAACGACACTTTAAGGGAAACAATTGTTTGTCACGAATTTTATTATATCACTAATTATTTGATATGAATTTTATTTTATGATTAAATGTAATATTTATGTAGTTAAATGTATATTATGAGAAATTAGAAGACGGTGCTAATGAAGGGGATTATAATCAATCCCATACTTGCATTATCTACTTTAAAGTCCAAAGTTCAAAGTAGCCTTAATTAGTAATGCATCAGCAATTTAAGCCAAGCAATTGAAAATATTGACGTATAGTCATAAAAGAAATAAAAGAGAATTAATAATAGTGTAACCTTAACTTATCTATTTTATCGCTTAGTGTTCCATATAAGTTGTAATCCAACTTTATTTTAATTTGACGACATATAAATTATTATTTTTCACTGTAATAATTAACTTAAGAGTCCTATTATATATGACAAAAATATATGTCATACGTGGATATATAATATCGGAAGAAATTTAGGAGCGACTCATATACTATTAAGGAAACTGATAAATTCACAATAAAAAATGATATTTTCACATAAAAATCGTCGATATAGATCCTATAGTGACGATTTTCACCATCGCTATACATCTATAACGATATTTTTCATGTGAAAATATCAAAAAATATTGTAAAGATATTAAATTACTACTATTAATTGTTCTATCTTCTCGCTAGCTTAGAGTTTTACGCTAGCATGGACCGGCTCACCATTTCTATCTTCTTCTTCTTCTTCTTCTTCGTCTTCGTCTTCTTCCTTTTCTGTAAGTTTTTTCACTTGCAGTTGATGATCTTGATTCTTGGAGGAAATGGAAGCTAATTTGAATGCTATTTCTTAGCATATCCATTTATACTTCTGTCACTTCTACTAGAAAATATTTGAAGTTTGAGAAATATAAAAATGTGGTTGTGTTGTAGCTGCCCTGTAGCTTGCTTTCTTCATGAACTTTGATTTTTCCAGCTAATCATTAGGAGCCGGTTATTGGAAGTTTGGTAGAATTTGAATAATTGTACCGAGTTACTAGGGTTATGTTTATTTGGAAGGATTACACCTGGAATTAAATTATTAATCTCAAATCTCTTGTTTGTTTTTAAAAATAGATTTGGGACTATTAGTCCTGCATATTAACATGACTTGAAATGAGGACTATTCAATATCATGTCTAACTAGGTATTATAATCCCTACTATTTGGGACTAAAAATTTGTTAACAAAATTAACCTTTAAGTTTGTTTTAAAAGACCGATGTATCTTTTCATAGCTATCTATACTAAAACTAATGAGAATATGATATCTTTGTTATTAGTGGTAAGGGTATAATACTACAAACGGTAAGTTTTTATCCAATCCTAATCATAGACAAAACAAACATAACATGGGATTATTTTAAATTATTTCATGAACAATCTCATAAAAAAACAAATATGTGACTATTTAATCGTAGGATTAAGTCTTAGTCTCGAGATTATAATTCTTGCAAATAAAGATATAATATAATCTTGTAAAATGGAGACCATTTTAGATAAAAAAAAAATAAAAAAATCCTCCTCTTTAAGCGTTCTTCTTTCTTACTAGCAATTTTCTTCTTTTTCTTTTTATGTTGTTGTGGGGGACACTTTATAATATATATTCAAATCCTTATATATACAGACCGCTTCTCATGCGTGGACCACTTTTAGCGACAGACAAAAACGTCGCTAAACCCGTCGTCATAACGAAGGAAATTTTTATTTGTCAAATGATACTTCAAATTTAGGACGAGCATGAAAAAAATTAACAATAATTCTTTATCTTTTGAGTTGTTATGTCAGATTTGTCGCTTAAGATTTTTGGTTTCTTTTATCTTTTAAGTTGTTATGCCAAATTGGTCGCTTAAGATATTTGGTCTCGATCCGAACATGATGAAAAAAATGGGATCATTTCTATGGATTTGTTTGAGAATAATTCTAATCTAGTTCGTAGACCTTACAAAAAATAGGTTTGGATTGATTTTTGATTACATAAAATAGGTTTGGGTTGGTTTTGGAATCAAAATCATATTACCTATATTTAATATGGGTTATGTGGTTTGAATTTAAATGGTTATGTCGAATCCAGGTCGACCTATTTTTCAAATAATAGTTTCACTAAAATCTTAATTTCTGTTATACTAAACAAGTCTTATTTTAATTTTTTAGACCCAAGTTTGAAATTAAAAATTTTAATTGATGTGACTAATTTGAGTATTAAAAACATTAATTTTGTGATTATAGGCATTTTCAAAAAAAAAATTACATTAATAATTATGTTAATTAAAATTAAATTATAGAGAATTTTATTACAATAATTAATCAGTAAATATTTTTTTTTGGAGGTGGGAATGGGGCGGTGTATACATAATCAATAAATAATATTTTTTTTGGGGAGTGGGGGTGGGGGTGGGGGTGGGGTGGGGGTAGACCTGGCAAAAAATAAGTTTGGGTTGGTTTTGGGTTACATAAAATAGGTTTGGGTTGATTTTAGAATAAAAATCATATTACCTATATTTAATATGAGTTATGTGGTTTGGATTTAAATGGTTATGGGTCGAATATAGGTCGATCTATTTTTCAAATTATAGTTTAACTAAAATCTTAATTTTTGTTATACTAAAAGAGTCTTATAGTTTCACTCACCGGCAAGCTAGACAGCCGCTTGCTCACCGAAGAACGAGATCCCCGACTATCTTGTCGTAATGGTCATTCGTCGAACTCTCGCAGTCAATCCCAAAAAAAATGTAGGTGCAAGATAATTTTGATGAACCTATGGAGAAGTTTTTTGCATTGATCTATGGAAACCTTCTAACTCAAAATAATAATTGTACTGATCATCAAAATACTGAAATTCTACTCGCACAAAAGGGTTCATATATAGACATGAAATTAAAAAAAAAACAATGAAAGGAAAAATCCATCCTTACATGAAACATTTAGTGCTTAACTACTAACACTTGGATGATGAGACACCAAAGGTTAATCCAGAATCCTTTAGCTTCTGCTCCGTGATCCTGTCTAAATGTTGTACCATTTCATCACTCAAATAATTCTCCCAATCTCCAACCTGACCTTTCCTAAAGAACTCGCGGTTGTGAAGAACAATTTCAGTGCTAGACCGCAAAATCCCAGTCTTGTTCACCTCCAAATTCTTCAAATTCTCAAAACTACATAGCTCTACTATTTTTTGCACCAACCCTTCTTTCTCTTCTTCAACCGAAAAGGCTTGGCCCAAAAATGAAGCTAATCTTTTAAGGTGAAAAAATGGCTCTCTCTTCATATCCTCATACTTTATGAAAAACACATGATTAGGCAATTCTTGGCTAGCTTTCCAATACCCTAACACATGCTCCCAATAAGGTCCATAATGTGACACCCCTTGACAAAACAGCTCAAATGCTTCGCCAAGCGAAAGAGGGGGTAGGTTTTTAGGTCTAAGTTTGTTCATGAAATGCCATTTTGAAACAAGCACATCTTTTGGCTCGCGACAAACGTAGACAAATTTGCAAGTGGATTTGGTCACGGATTTTGGTAATAAATCATAAGGGAAGTGGGTGGCAAAGAGGCGGGGCTCCGTTTGAGGAATTTTGGTTTTGCTAATGAGATCATAGTCGTCTTGATAAATGAATGCATCCAAGAAGGGAAAACAGTCATGGGGACCGGTGTTTATCAAAGGGTGGGTGGAGAAATCATAAAGGGAGCGATTCATGGTTGCAAACATAAGGGCTCGGAGCCATGTCGTGCCACATTTTGGAGAGGTGGCTAAGAAAATATCGGTTGGTTTAGGCTTGAAGTGGTGTTGCAAAAACACCACAGCTTTAAGGGCATATGAAGGAGATAGCCAATAGCCTTGGAATTGGACAAGATGTTGAGTCATCCAGCCTTTGGCTTTGGGGAGGCTTTGAACCATTTCAGTGTACTTTTGGTAGGTTTTTTCAATGTCTTCTTTTTCTGTGTCTACATTTTCGCTGTCAGAACTTGGGATGTGGCATTGGCATTGGCATTGGCATTGTGGAGAAGATAAAAGGGAAGGATTCATTTTGAGATGTATATATATATCTAGCTAACAGACGTTAAAGGTGAAAGGTATATGAAAATAAAATAATAACACAAGAATTTTTCATAGAAACCTAATTGGAAAAAAAAATCACAGGGAGAGAGATTTCCGAAATCCAATATGAAAATAATATGAAAGATACAAACTCCCAACTAAAACTGTTTATTTTATCTCTACACCTTCACTGCTCTCTATTTGCTCTCACTGAGCTTTTTTTTAACTCTGTTGTTGCTAATGTTTTTGTTGTTGTAAATGTCTCCGTTGTTGCTCAACTTGAGTATGCTATTTATAGCAGAAGCTCGTGAGACACCTCCCTTAAATCAAGGAACAAAGTTTGAAAACGTTGCTAAAGTTTGATCGGCAGTGGCGACCAGCGGCAGCAGCGGCGGCTCTCTTCTTTCCTCTTCTATTTCTACCAGACCCTCCAATATACAGACCTCCTCTGTTATTTACTTCGTTTCACAAATAGAAAAATATTGAAAAGATCAAACACGTTCATTACTCTTTTTAAAAAGAGTATAAAAATAATTATTTTTCTAGTGATGAGTATAAATTATCATCATATTTTAATACAGTGTGGTTAATGTTAACTTAACAACTTATTCACTTGAGATAGATATAGAACAAAAATACATATTTAATATTGATAAATTTTATAAATAAAGTTCTTTTTGTGAAACGAAATAATTATTATTTTTAAATAACAAAAATACTCCTTTCGTTTCAAAAAAAATAAATACTATCACTTAGTTGTATTCATGCATATAATGTCATTATTAATGAATGAACACCTTATTATTTTAAAAAGTATACATATATAAAATGAAAAGTAGTTAGTGTTTGCAAAATTTGTAAATGGGACTCTCTTTTTTTCTCTTGCAAAATAGAGAGATTATATAATAAAGTTTGTTAGACGACCTGTCTCCAAAAGTTTTAAAAAGATGCAAAAAATCTAGGTAAATTAGTACTTCTTTCTTTTTAAATTAGAGATTCATTTCTTTAACCATTTTAAAATTGCAAACGGATAAAAATTTATTAATATGTCAGTATTTATATTATGTGTAGGCTACTTAATTATAAAGTTATATTTTTTTATTTCTTCTTCTTCTTCCCCTTCTTTATTCTTCCTAGTGCACGCAGGGCTTCCCGGACCCCCCGTCATTGTCGAATTTCAGGCTGGATCCTTCTACATACCTACTACATACTAATTTTTTCGACAGCCGGGGGGTCCATGGACCCCCCTGGACCCCACCTCCCTCCGCCCCTATCTCCGCCAAAGATAAATAAATAACCAACCTTATCACCGCTAGATGTAGATACCCAAACTTATCACCACCGAATCCCGAATTTCGTCTGTCTGATCGGGTAGCCGTTGCCGATGGCGTTCCCGATTACTGGCCTTATTTCTTCAGATAAATATTGCTGAGTAGTCGATCCTCCCGACGTTTTCAACCAGTACTGCCCGTATTTATTTGGATAAATATTGGTGGGTAGTCGATCCTTCCGACTCCCAACCATCGGCCTTATATCTTCGGATAAATATTGGTGGGTAGTCGATCTTCCCAGGGATAGATCCTATCTCGTAATTCAGTGGGGTCAAATTCAAAGTTTACAATAACATTTTTCGAAGTTTCATTGTTTGAAATTGTTTTATGATAGCCTCATTTTTAATAATTACAAAAATATCATGCTCAATGTAAGTTAATAAACAATCATTCATCCATTTATCTCCCATTTGGTTATGGAGTTCATTCTTCACAATATTCATGACTGAAAATGTCCTTTCAACAGTTAACAGTTGCAGTAAACAATGGGCAAAAGTAGTCAATTTCAACAACAAATAGATTTGAAGATAAACATCATCTTTTCTTTTCTTTACCAACATTTGAGTCAATTTACCAATTCCTTTTATACTCGAAAAGTTGGGATCGTTTCTCATATTCATAATATAATTTGGAATTGATCATCAAATTTTGACCCGTAAATTTTGTTATTATATTTTTTTAAAAAAAAAACAAAAGAGTCTATAGCTACGATCGTGGACTGTAGGTATATCACCAACCCAATAGCTACAGTCACCTACCGTAGCTTTACCTTTTTAAGACCGACGGTATAGAGCTAATACTTTGTACATAAACATATATAGCTACAGTTAGAACCATTGCAATAGACCCTAAAAATCGTCGGTAAAAGAATTAGTTACACCATCAAAGACGAGCTTATAACAACGGTCGCCGACCCTAGTTATAAGCCTGTTTTCTAGTAGTGATGCATGATTAAATTTTAGTTTCAATTTTTTAATAATAGTAACTTTGTATTTTACTAGTAGTGACCCTCGCTATTAGCTTTGATTTCGAATTGAATTGAAGGCAGAAATGGCCTACCTACTACATAAACCAATAATTAATGCATGCATGTGATTAGAAATGGCCGGCGTACCTACTTCATAAACCAATAATTAATGCATGCATGTGATAAAAATGGACCAATAATTAATGCATGCATGTGATAGAAATGGACCAATAATTAATGCATGCATGTGATAGAAATGGCCGGCCTACATAAACCAATAATCACACGCTTGTCCAAAGATAATTTACAATATATTGTCATATTTGAAACTTTTGTCAATATTTGAAACATTCTTTTGGAAAAAAGACAATGGTGAATGACAGACTTCAGATTGTTCATTTAGCCTTTTTAATTTGAAATATATTACTTATATTTTACACAATAGACAACTCATGATTGGACCACATGATACCAAACACAACTAATATAGTCAAAACAAATACTCCTATATAATAACAATAAGTCTAGGGGATATTTTTTTAGTGACATTTTAGTGATTTTTTTTTTTTTGGTTTTTTTTTAGAATATCTTTCAAAAAATGTATAGTATTTATTCTAACGGGAATTTTTATAAAAAATAGTGTTTTAGGTGTAATTTAAATATATACAAGAAACAGTGTTTTACAGACTGTACAGTCCTTATATTTTTTTATGTATCTAAATTATACCTAAAACATTACTTTCTGTAAAAATTCCAGTTAAAATAAATACTATATATTTTTTGAAAGGTACTCTAAAAAAAACAAAAAAAAAATCATTAAAATGTCACTCAAAAAATATCCCCTAGAAGGACTCATATAATAAAGATTCAACTGTGTTAAGAGCTTTATCATTACAGTACAATTCACAGTTACCTAAATGTATTAATTTATGGTTCTTGTTACTTATATTGCGAATTTTTTTCGTGGAATTACAATTACGAATACTCTTAGTATTCATTAGGTTCAGTGTCTCAATTCTCAAACGTGCACGTTAAATACTCTTTTATGCTTATAGAATATTCATGTCCTTGTAGTTAATAAAAGTTACGTACGCGCATGTATGTTCGTATAGTATACGAAATCAATTATCAACCCTAAGAAGAAAACAAGTAATTTAAGAAAGAGCATCCAGAAAGAAAAAAAAAATTCATAGTGCAATTAGTAGCCAAACTTTTATACAAAGGTAACCAATTCAGTTTTATTGGGTTGTCAATTAATTATAAAAAAAATTTAAAAATAGTTTTCAAGTGTTACCTGGATTTGTTTTCTTCAACATGTACAATCATGAACAGTTTTATTGGGTTCTGTAATGGTCGCCGTTTTTTTTACAGTGCAGTTGGTAGTCAAACCTTCATACAAAGGTAACCAATTCAGTTTTATTGAGTTATCAATTAATTATAAAAAATTTAAGAACAGTTTCCAAGTGTTTTCTCGATTTGTTTTCTTCAACATGTGCAACTATGAACAGTTTTATTGGATTCTGCAATGGTCGTCGTCGGTACATTTTTTTTTTCATAATGCATTTGGTAGCCAAACTTTCATACAAAGGTAACCAATTCAGTTTTATTAGATTACCAATTAATTATAAAAAGTTTAAGAACAGTTTCCAAATGTTTCCTCGATTTGTTTTTTTCAATATTTGCAACTATGAACAGTTTTATTAGTTTCTATAATGGTCACCTTTGGTATATTTTTTTTTTCATAGTGCAGTTAATTGTCAAACCTTCATATAAAAGTAACCAATTCAATTTTATTGAGTTACCAATTAATTATAAAAGAAAAAGTAAGATGCATTCCCCCAACTTCGAGATATGGTCAGGAAGCCTCTTGCCTCACATATGGTCAAACTAATGCCTTCGACGAAAGGAGGGATATCAAAAAAGAAAATAAATGGAAAAGTGATTGACAGTCATTTAAAGAACAGAACTAGATGAATCAGGTATATGATTCAGAATCAATGGCGCGACATGGTGACTGGCTCAACCAGCTTGAAGTATTGTGTTGCACTCTTTTTATAATTATTTTGTGAATGTACTAATTTTGTAATTACTTTCTAATTATTGTACAGCAGTATAAAAAACCTTAATTCTTGCTTCAAATTGTTGCATGATCTGGTAGCCTCATTTTTAATAGCCTCAATGTAAGTTACTAAACAGTCATTCATCCATTCATTTCCCATTTGGTTACGAAGTTTATTCTGCATGATATTCAGGCGTTGCAATAACGGGCAAAAGTAGAACCAATTTCAACAACAAATAGACTCGAAGATAAACATCATCTTTTCTTTTCTTAACCAACATTTGACCCAATTCACCAATTCCTTTTATACTCGAAAAATTGAGATTATTTCTCATATTCACAATATAATTATCAAAAGCATAGTAATAGTAATGCTTTAATTTCCTTGCCCCGCATAGTAATGTTTAGAGCTGACAACCTTCGGTAATGTAAATGAAAGGATTACATCCACATGATGTGATCTTATGCCTTCACTCAAGTTAAGATAGAGAATTAATATTTTCACAAGTAAAATTTGATATTTTCACAAAGTCTCCCACGTATGATTGTGGGACCCATCTATTTTTCATGCGAGAGGAGAAAACAAATTCTACTTCATTTTCCAACAATCTAAAAGAAAAAGAAAATGGAAACAAGAAATAAAACTTGATCACACAGATGTCCAGATTGCAACTTCTTCATTCCCATCCTCGGACGCACAAGCTCTAAACATGCCAGTTGTATTAAACGGCATTGTTACTTCTCCTGTGGCTGATACAGCAACCAAGCCAGCCGTGCCTTTAGGCGCACACTTTTCTATGACATGAGCCGATGCATCCTTGAGAGAGAGTCCTTTGTACTCCATAAGGGCAGCTACATCTCTAGCAATTGTAGCGCGTATTATTGCTTCGCCTTTGCCTGTTGCAGAGACTGCACAAATATTGTTTGCGTATGTCCCTGCACCTATAATGGGTGTATCCCCAATCCTTCCCACCATCTTATTGACTAATCCACCAGTAGAAGTTGCGGTAGCTAGGTTTCCGTTACTATCAACTGCCACACATCCAACGGTCCCTATTTGGTCGCCTTCAGGAACCGCAGCCTCTTTTTGAACATTGTTTTGAATGGGTTGCGTATAATCTATCTGTAATTTGAAAACAGGATTATTAGTTTTAGGTAATCATACCGAAAGACTCAAAGGAGTCCAATTCTGTTGTCTCATCTGCTGTCCCAATCTCATGTATTGTTGTCACCTAATTTATCTACAATTAATTTTGTAACTGAATACAAATACGTGTAAAACAATACATGGGATGGGACAGCAGAGATGGGATAAAGAATGTGACTATATATCTGAATTCCAGTTTTAGATAAAGATCGATGTCCACATCAGCGAGCCAACATGTGCTTAGCAGTTGGGTTTTCCAACTATAAATAGAGATCAATACGATTGAAGGAAGGTAATCACACTTTTTACTCTAAATATTTTCCCTCCATTGCTGACATTACCCTAGCTTAAAATCTATAGTCTGCACTAATTCTCCACCAAATCTATCACCCAGCGGCCAATTGTCGTCAACCTCATGGTTGCTCGTTCAAACACTCAATATACAACCCGACGAGTACTCCAACAAAGTAGGGTGCCAACAATTTGTTGTAACCCGTTTCGTAATTTGATGTAAAACAACAATATTACTGCTTGAATCGAATGGTTGACTACTCTCCCCTTAAAACTATATTCGTCCTTTACTATTGCAGCGAATTAATCTCTCAAAATATGACAAACTCAGATTTTTCCTTGTACTAGAATTTGTTGTGTAAAATCAAATCTAGTGCAAAACTATAAATGAGATAAAAGAAAATTATAGCAAGAAAAAATATTAGAATGATATTTTTTCAAAGAACTTGAAAAAAATTTGGAATGATTTTTTGTAAAAGAGTAGGGTGTATTTACAATCTATTTATAGGTTTTCAAGTACCATTTTGAAGAGATACATCCCTTTGAAAATGTATTTAAATATTAGAGATATATTCCTTTGAAAGGATATGTTGAACCATTGTAATGATTCATCCAATGATCTTATCAATTTGAACCATTGCATCAATTCAATTGTTTCATCCCGAACCATTGCATTGGTTCAATTGCTTCTCGCCCGAATTAATACATCTCTTGTCTGAATAGATCCCTCTTGTTCAAAAAGTTATAATCTTTCAAACCAAATCAATTGAACCAACACATCTATTGGTTTTAATTGCAACATATAATTAGGGGTGGGCAACAGTAAATAATCGGACTGGATCAGTTACCGAAAGTATTCAAAATTACGTTTCGGTAACATGCATTTATACCCGATTTTTTTTTAATTTACTGATTTTTAATGTTTTAGGGAGAGAGGGATATAAAAAAAGAGGCGCTCAAAAGTCATAGGCCTAAATAAGATGGGTATTCACTATTCAGTTTTAGAGTCTTCAAAGTTCAGAGTATTAACTCGTTAATTCCTTCTCTCCTCTCTTAATCTAGACTTCTACTATAAGATGGGCATCACAAAAAATTGAAATTAGTTACTCTATCTTCTCTCTCCTTCCCCATCTCTCTCCTCTCTTAATCTAGACTTATCCTCTCTCTTCTCCCCCATCTCTATCTTCTCTTGCTCTTATGTTTTTTTCGTTCCAATTTTGGCAATGGTGGTGGCTTGGTCCTGTGTAACTGTGTTTTTGTTGTGGGTGATGGGTGGTGGCGATGGGAGACAGTGAGTGGGACAATGATGGGCAGCAGTGGTGGCGATGGTCTCCCCTAAATTTATTTATTTTTCTTTTTTTTGTGTTATAGATCTAGGTGTTGATAAGTAGTGGACAAGTGGTAGTGATGACGAATGACGGTGGGCAGGTGAAATTGACCATGCATGTGGTGGAAATACCAGTTCATTGATCTAGTAAATTATCACTGCCCCCTTCTGCTCTCCACTTTCTGCTGTTTTTTTAATTTTCCAAGTGAGAATAAATTGATTTATTGTCTTAGAAATTAGAATAAATTATTAAATCTCTATAACCGGTACAATCGGTTCGGCCCGGTAAATAACAAACCATCAAAACTATTTCCCGATCTCGGTCCCGAATATTCGGTATATACTGGTTATATGTACCGATCCAGGATCGGTTGCCATTTATACCGAACCTACCGGTTCGAACCGGTACGGTTTGACCAAAAATCGAAAATACCGAAAAAATTGTCCACCCCTACATATAATATATTTATTATATACTTTCCATATTTGAAAATATCTAACATAATTTGCTAGCTCCACTTTGAATAATAGTAACTGAATTGATTTTTACATATTGAAATTAGGATTGTGGACTACATTAATATAAAGACATGAAACATTTTTTTTTCTTTTGGAAGACTTCTACTCCCTCCGTCCCTTAATATAAGACTTTTTAGAGTTGTACACAAACATTAAGGAAATGATTGTATAGCATTAAATATAATATCAAATGTCTATATTGTCCTTGTATTGGAAAAAAAGATTGTTATTTATTGGGCAAAAAATAGTGAGAGAACCAAAGTTATATTTAATACTTAGGGTAATATTGTAAACTAAGCAATTAATGCTTACCTGGAAATCTAAAACGTCATATATTAAGGGATAAAAAACTTCTCTAAAACGTCTTATATTAAGGGACGGAGGGAGTAATAAATAAGAAAGG
The DNA here is from genome assembly GCA_020205555.1 of Panax stipuleanatus. Taxonomy (NCBI): domain Eukaryota; kingdom Viridiplantae; phylum Streptophyta; class Magnoliopsida; order Apiales; family Araliaceae; genus Panax; species Panax stipuleanatus. The sequence goes on from CM035124.1 coordinate 133,022,905, forward strand.
GCAAAACATAGTAAAAACAAATGATGAATTTTTCAAAAATCAAGCACCAAGCATATGGAATGGAAGTAATATGAGCTTTAGTCAAATTAATAGAATGGTTATTGCACAGTTACCACCAGGAAAAAAGTGTTGGTAAAGTGTTAATGTATTTAAGCTTCATCTCTCACCTTAACTTTATCTTTTTCAATTAAAAAATAAAATAAAGAATAAGAGTAGACAATGAAACACCACAAACTAATAATTCTAGGCAGATATGGCCATGAAATTAGAAGTATAAGGGAAAGAAAAGGCTATACGCACACCTGAACCCTGTTCGCCTCTTTTGCTTGTTTTAGTCTATTCATGTTTTCCACCGTGATGAAATAGTTTGGATGTACAGTTTCAACCCCCTACACAATATAATCGCCATAAATATTAAAAAATAATAATAATAACGACTGATGACATGCAAAACAGTAGCCTGAATTGATGATTGAAAGTTTGAAATAGAGAATTAGAAGGTCTAGAAAGATAAGTAGCAATGAAAAAATAATAAAATATAAATGAAGTTTTCTATTCAACAGAACATACTAGTCATACAGATAAGTTTCTTTGCAGATATGAGATACCTCTACAGAGCAATAAACAAATGAATGCAATTTAAATTCCATTTAGGAAGCCTCTAAACAAGACCACTACCTCAATCATGAATAGGGAAGGTTCCGCCAAGTTTAGGAACCAAGGTTCCTCAGCTGTACTTATTAGAAACTTACCCAATAATATATAATGTTTATATGAAATATAATGTAAAGGGTGAAGAGATAAATCCCAAACAGTTAAGATGGTGCGCCTCCATTTATATGAATCTCGTATTAACTGTAGCCCAGAACCTACAGTATAACATTGGGAAATAGCATAGAGGGGATCTCAGAAGAAAACACAAACAAATCTTCATCAGAATCAAAAATAAATAAACTAATTGATGTGGAAGCAAATTATATTAGTCGACGGAGACCCTCGGCCTTTTTAGTATTCTCAAGTAAAGAAGAATAAAGAAACATGGTAGAAAAGTCCACTAACTTGTTCTCTTGCAAACGCTTCTGCACCATCAAACCCAAGATATATATGAGGAGTTTTCTCCATGACCAATCTTGCTAAAGATATGGGATTAACAACAGTACTGAGACCAGAAACAGCTCCACAATTCTTTGTATTACCATCCATTATGCAAGCTTCCATTTCAATACTGCCGTTGCTGGTAAGGACGGACCCTCTACCAGCATTAAAGTTTCGATTGTCTTCTAGTTCACGTACCTGCACAATCAACACTAATTATTTACATTCATTGGATACAAACAAGAAATAACAAGCTATCCATTTCGAAGGCATATAAAAGGCCCGTAATATTTCGTTACATTGCATTTTAAAAGTTAACTTTTATGAGTTTATATCACCCCACCAATAGGAGTAAGAATCACCAATAGGGATGATGATCTAACACATTTAAACAGTAAATTGGACCAGCCCTGCCCCTCCAAATCACATAGAAGAACATCGTCAAGCAAAGGATGAATAGCTTTAGAGTCTAACCAGAACACATACTTGTTAATTTCCATCCTTCTTTTCCTGTCACCTGTTGATTAAGCTGATAAATCCTATTTAGAATCAGAAGTCATTTATGTGGATACGAACACTTCACTACTCTAGATGGTAATAAGATACCTTACATGGTGCAGAAATAGCAATACACCTTCAATGGGCATGTAGGGAAACAAAGGGTTAACCAAGTGCGGTGACCACATATCAAAAGACCATAAGAAACATAAAATTCTCCCTTTGATATGCATTTTATTAGTAATGATAAAATTACAACATTTTCTTAAAGCAGGGGAAAGTTAGAACAAAAGCACAGACACAAACTAAACATTAGCCTCAGGTTAGGGATCAATTATGGCATCATTACTCACTCACAGAGCCTTTTTCTTGTATTGGTAAATACAAAGGTTTTGGGTGATTTTTCAAATTTTACTTCTGGATTGGGGTTGCACCATTTCTTCTGCTACTACATTTATTTTCTCATAGATCTGAATTGGGTTCATAAGATTCAAATTCAGGTTGAGAGACAAGAAGCTCGAGCCTGATACTAAAATCTCCTCCAGGCATCATCAAAATATATTTCACTCAATCATTCATTTTAATTGAAGTCGTATAACTAAATTTTTAACTTATTTCATGGAAAGCATAATTAATTCCAAAAGTGAAACCTTTAAGACATAAACAACTTAAGATAGAACGCCAAATAATAAAAGAACAAAACAAAACAAGCTAGCACACAATCTGTCCAGTGAGACCTGCAACTGATTAATGAACTTAATAACTAATAAACCTCCTACAATTTGTTCATTGACAGAACCAGACTTGAAAAGGAGGAAAGTGTGCCCTGCTAAATTCAAAAATTAGTTAAAATATCCTAAAAATACCTTAAAGTCATTCCCTACAAAAATAAAATTTTAAAAAATGGGAATTAATTCCTTATCTCCTTGCCTATTTGGGCTTGGGTCCATTGTGAATTCTTCTTCTTTTCCCTAGAATCATAATACCCAATCAAGTGAAAAACTTAATTGAAGCCATCATATAATTGTCTCCAAGATAAATATAGGCATCTTTAGATTGTTCTAGGAAAAAAATACTCATTTCTCCTTAAACCGAAATAGCTTATGAAATATTAATAAATGACAGAGAAATTAAAAATGGGAGAGGGATCATACCACAAGTTCCACAACATCCAAGGCGGAACGTTGGGACTTGAGAGCAGAAACGCCAATCTCTAGGCACTGGCGGAGAGCGGCTTCTCGTGGCTGCCGGCTTTCCGGTGGCAGAGTCAAAGGGATATCACCGGCGCCGCCGTGCAAAGCAATCGCCCACCCCATCCTCGGCCACCTGCAGCACTACTAGACTCTTAAATTGACGTACACACTCTCTATCCAAAAACTTTATTGACTTGTTGACAAAAAGGGCCTGTCAGCGTGTGTTATTTATTGACTTGTTGGAGGGAAAAAGTCCAAAAACCCCAGATGTATTACTATTATATTGGGGTTGGTACATCGGCGTACGTAGTATATGATATGAGATCTAAAGAATCTTATTTGAATTTTTGTCAAATTATTTTATAAATTTTTAAATTTTAAAAAAAGAGAGGCATAGGGACTATAATTATTTTATTTGTAAACAAATTCTCCCTTATCAATAAAATAGGTGTAAAAAAAATACTTTTTTGCCCTATTGGTATCACTTCTCATATTTAATTTTAATTAATACAATAATTACTATTATAAATTACTATTAATAAAATATTTAAGTGCAAATTATTATTTTAAATATTAAAATAATATACATTAAAGTTTATAAATTAATTAGAATTAAAATCAAAAGAAATTCTTTCTATAAAAGTGTGAGAATTATAAAAGGAAAAAAGTCCAAAACTGTCGCTTTCCCGTCTTCTAACAATACAAAACTATGAGGTTAGAGTATTATTTATCGGATAATGGTAATGCATTATATTGCCGGGCTGCCGGCCATGGCAATTTCCTTGGCTCGATCTTGAAAATATTATATATATATATATATATATATATATATATATATATGGGATTATTTCATATCCAATGCGGTCAATTAATGTTATTATTGTTAACGTTTAACAGTTAAATAAAATCCATCCGCAATTTAACTTTAGTATTTCGCAATTTAATTCTAGAGACGAAACAAATATCCACATTACAAAGCTTTGATAAACTTTTTAAAAAAAAAAATTTGGCATCCACATTAAACCTGCGGAGCCTCGAAACCTAAATTAAAAAAAATTGACATTGTCAAACAGAATTCTCTCTCTATCTAAAAAGTCATGGATCAGTGGGCGGTATGTCTAAAATTATTTGTTGATAATCTACTATTGAATAGCTACTGAAACAAACAATAGGCAAAGCTCCATTTAAGCTGTTGAGGAAGAACTGGGGACTTCCCCAACACAGGATTTCTCCGCATCTAGAACACCCTGCAATAGCATTACATTTCAATATTCCGAGTTAGCTGGTATGTATGTATGTATATTCCAAACAAACAAAAGATTGTGTATTATTCTTAAACTTTGTTTTGGAGTTACAACCTTAATGATCATCACAGCCGCATCCTTGTGCAGAACCTCATTATACTCCCGACAAGCAAGACTCTGCATCATTACTAAAAATGTTTGTCCAGTTGCTATTATAAGGAAACAAATAATAATTAAGTGAAAAAGAATACACCGACTTGAACACAGTTAGGACAACCAGCATCTCCGGAGCAGCAACACGATGTCAGAAGTTCAAGAGCCGCGCCTATCAACTCAGTGAAAAGAGGTTGAACCTGCACATATACATATAACTTTCACGCTACGTTTGGATTGGAGTAACCAAGGTAGGAATGGAATGAAAAAAATTATGTTTGGTTTCGATTGGAATGGAATTGAACCATTCTTATTTCTCCCAAATTTATGAATTTTATTCTTTGGGGGAAGAGAAAGTATGGAATAACTCATTCCAACTAAAATGGAATGAATCATTCCATTCCTTCAATCCAAACGTAGCATCAGAGTGATGGTAGTGAGCATATTATTCTAACTTTGAAATATTACAGAAAAATGACGGCCTTTTCTATCTACTCGTACCCAGTCATCCTTGAAGTTAGGTCTCTTATAGCATATAATGATCAAATACAGAGTCGTTGCACATTCTCATAATGGAGTTGAATGGTAAGGGTCAATACAAATTCTAAATTACCTATAATATACAGATGCTTGCTCATTCTAATCTTTTTTTCCCTGGAAACGAAAAAATAGATACAGATAAGAGACGAGGGCCCAATATTAACCTGTGCTGAAATGCCGGTTCCTCCAGGATGTGGATCATAAAGCAGAATTCTTTCAGGAACGTAGCGGGTATCATGAGGATTTGGACACTCCGAAGCTATATCAGATGAGTTGCAAATTATATATCTACATGTCAAAGTGTCATGAAGCTGTCAGACAAACAAAATTGAAGACCACAGGTACAACTACAGGTAACAGACTTGATTATTTACTCTTTATTTTTGGTGAGTTAATCTCCATTATTGAATTTTCAGATATAATATTCAGACTTACAGAGGCACTACATTAAGAAGAGCATGACAAGCAGCATGTAATCCTCCACGAAACGAATACCCTTTAATTTCAAGAGCTGTTTTTACTGACTGTGCAACTCGAATCCAGACTGCCTACTCACATGTAGTGATGAAGACAAATGGAAACACATGATCACAGGAGCATGATTGAACACTTCTAATCGAATACAAAAAGTAAGATATTAGAGCACTGTCGAACCATATTGTGGCACATACCTGAGAATCGTAGGAATAATTAGGAAGTGAAAGGCCCACTGTATCAAACACTTGATTGCTTCCTCTCCATATACGACGGAAACCAAACCAAGTAGTTGTTACTTTGCAAGTATGTGCTTGAGCACTTGTTCTTGAGATTTGGACACTGGAAATCCTTGCTGGATACGTCTAAATAGCAGGAGAGCTAACAGTTTAGTGTTCTTTATAGCACTATCAAATGGGACTAATATATTGAAACTACATTATTGATTTTAACTGAAACAGCTGGAGCCCAAGAATCCAAAGTTCAGAAAATAAGAATTACAAATATGATAAAGCTTAGTAGTAGGATTGCAGAATCCAGGTGTTAAGGGTCAAGAAAGCAGGACACTAGCTCACCAACGTGGGATGTTTCAGATTTGAGCAACATAAGAGATTGATAAGGACACGGGTTGGTTAGATATTAAGAGTTAGGCAGATATCTCAACATTCGCAAGTACCCCCTCTCTACACCCCCGTCCCCATCCCCGTCCCCGTCCCCCTCCCCCTCCCGGTCCCCGTCTCCCTCTCCCTCTCCCTCTCCCATTCCAGCTTGCCAGCAATTCCTCTTCCCTTGCAGCAGACCCTCCAAGTAAGGGCACCACAACAGCTAAAAAGTAGATACCTTCTCGAAGCAGGCCCCTATATATGGTTAAATACCAAGAGAAAATTGTTAACTTATAGCATAATATACCCTCTGTCCACTTAATTTGAGTGTGTTACGGATTTGTAGACATTTAAATAATATATTTTTTTATATACATCTTAATATATATTCTCAATTGTTATATTTCAGCTATTGAAAAAATATAATATAAATATGGGCTTTCAATGCATCTTAAAATCCATAGAAATTTGAATTCATCATACACTCAATAACCAAAACTGGACCAGCGACATATAGATAACATATTGCAGATCAGTAACCATAGTTGGCATAGCGCCACGGCGAGTCATGGCAGTAGTCGACTACCAAGACGCCTAGGCAACTGTCATGGCGTCGGTATTGCACAAGTCGTTCACAATGTGTAATTTATATATTATTTATTTTACTTAATAAGTATATTGACAATAAAATTTCATATACATTAATAACCAAAACATAACACTATGGAATAACATTAAAAGCACGATTTGCAATACTCGTTTGGCTCAAACGTTTGTTATGCCTCTTCTCTACAACTTTTTCAGGAGTCTTAGAAGTGCTTCAACCGTCTTTGTTGGAGTTTTTGATTGTGACTTTTGGAAATGAAAAACAGCTTTCTTCCTTTTGGAAGCCATCCCAAAACTTGGGATAATGTTAGAAGAAGCATTGAAAGCCATGGTTGGACGAGCATATGATTGTTCTTCTTGCACTTCTACTGCATCATCATCTAGCTCAACTGGCTTGTTCCTCTTTCTACTATTCAAAGCCGCTTGCATCTACTCATAATTTTTGTTGTTGTTTTAGGGCACTTCGCTACATCTCCAAAATTTTCATTTAGATGTTGCTTGAGCATTTTGATGCCCGAATGACATTTCTTCCCGCAAAGTATACATTGCACGACATCCTTATTACTTATATCCAGCCAATATCCATATTTTCAACTCGGGTCGTTCGATTTAGCTTTTCTTTTAGGGTCCTTCGTTATATCATAATTATCGGCCCCCGAACTTTCAGTCATTTTACTTTTTACACAATACAGTCAAATAAAAAATATAAGACAATTTGTATTAATATGTATCCGTATATATATTATATGTATGTATCAGTATATAACCATTAATCACATCAAGCAGATAAATTGTATCACTATAAACCACATCAAGTAGATAAATTGTATGTATCAGTATGTAACATCAATTGTGGTATCACTATCTAATATCAATATGTCCAAAATGTAACCAATGTTAAGTAGATAAATGTTACATATCAATGGATAAAATGTAAAGAGTATATATATAAAATATAAATAAATACACATATATATATATATAACTAGCAGAAAGGACAAGGATAAGGGGAACAAAAAAAAAGCTAGTGTACTGAAGGCCAGCAGTAGGTAGAAAGAAAAGAAAAACAATACGCACTGAACATACTTATACATAAAAAGAAACCACTTCGGAGTCGAGCAAGTAACCAAGCAGTAAAGGGGAAGAAAAAAAGAAGAAGAAATACCTGTCGATCAGAATCGCGTAAGCAGCGTCGTCGGAAGGACTTCGGAGTCGAACAGTATGGAAGTCTCTCGCTCTCGTAGAGTCGCAGTCTCTCTCAGTCGCTCTCACAGTCTCGCTCGTCGACGCCTTCTACTCTTCTTCTAAGTTCTACTGCGAATTGACTTCGATCTTCTTCTAAGTTCTACTGCGATGCGAATCGACTTCGAGTTCGAATAAGGCTAGTTTTGTTCCTCAGCGACTTCGTCTTGCTTTTTTTTTAACCCAATTAGCATTTGGGTTGATCCATACCCAGAGTGGCTAAGTCGCTCGATCTGTCGGAAAGTTGTCGAAGTCGACGTCGAGTCGTCCAAGGCGACGACTGCCTTTTCTAGGCGCACGACTTTCAACTTTCAACCCAAATCCAAGTCACCCGGTCGCCTTGTCTACCTACCAACTAGACGCCTTGGCGTTGCCTAGGCGACACCTTAACAACTATGTCAGTAACAGATAATCAGTGACAAGCCTAAACAACAATTAATTTAAAAAGAAAAAATATTGCAGTTAAAAAAATATCTGCACATTTAAATATAATTTTCTGCTTTCTGCTTCTAAATTAGATTTTCTAATACTGCTATATTCTATGTTTTTTTTTCCCTATAAAACTTATATTGGACACTTCGACAGTTTGTGCCTCTCACTACTATCAGGTAACATACTTATCATTTATCACAAGATTCTTAATTTTCTTACAAGAGTCAATTGTCACACTAAAGCCTTACAGAATGGATACACGAATAGTGCTTAAGCGGTTAGGTTAATAGGCTTCTCACGTCTTGAAAGCCACAGTAGTTGTAGGCTTGTAGCACTTATACATCAGAGAGCGCCAAAGGATGGAAATGCTTAAATTTAGACAATAATGGACTACCAAAGCATTTCAATCTTTGCTACTAACCTCTCACAGCTAAATATATTACTGCAGTTCCCTTGTTCCCATGTTACTAAAGTAAAATGTCAACAATAGAAAAGTAGGCAAAATAAAATAGGTTTCATTTTCAATGGCAACTGTATCACATGGAAAAGGGGGAGAAATAAGGTAATTTAATTAAAATCCACATACAATTTTCCCACCAATGACGTGAATATCGGTGTAATCACGAGTTTTTGTGTAATACTTCAAGTCGGCTTCTTGGCAGAAAGCAATTTTACTTGATAAATCTAACTTCTTCACCAGATATGTTTTCCCTTGATGCATATAGACGGCACCTTCATACACCTGAAAGATTAATTAAATTATCAATTTTCAAGAAAAAATAGTAGCATAGAGCATGAGTTATTTGCTTTTACCAAATAATAATTAAGATACCAATGGACAGGGGCAGACCCACTCTTTAGATGAAGCGGGAAATTGCCCGCCTTGATTTTGTGGAGGAAAAATAATCAGTGTCAAAAAATTACAAGATGAGCAACCTTTTTGGATGAAGGGAGCATGAAAACACCAAGAAAAACAATATCTATACTTATCCGCCCGGGGTGGGAGGAACTATGTACCAGAGTCTAATAATTGTATAGAATCAGCAATTTGTTAGTTTAGTGCTTGGACAAAAGTTAACGGTTGGTAATTGAATTGGACATGGTGTATGCAAGCATGACTGAAAAATACTCCAAGAAAACTGAATTTGTTGAGATCATATAGACGAAACAAATATCATTGAAAGAGTGCAATAATGTTGATAACCTTTCCTATCTAATAATTCTCTATGTGGACGCATCCCATTTTGGTGTTAATATCTAATATCTTTGTCATAAAGACGTTTTTTAATAAATAATAAAATACGTGAATTTAGTGATTGATATTCATTTGGCAATCCTGGCTCGCCCCTGCCAATCGATGATAACATAACAGCCAAGAAGCAACCGAAAGCTAGAAGGGAAAATGGAATCATGGAAAATAGAAGTGGAAAAAGTTTGGAGTAGATAATGTCATAGGAGATTTATGCTTTCTTTTCAACAACAAAATTTAAAAATAAAAAAGAAAAAGTGGAAGAGTAGATGAGTACGAAAGTCAAACTAATTCTTCAAATAACTCCAAACTAATAAATCTAACAAAAACATTTGGCACTTTCTTTCAGAAATTTTTTCGTTTCGACGGGAAGGGGTGCAGTCAATTTTGACCTTTTTACCTGAAAGAATGCCTTGCTTTCCTCAATTTCTTCAAGAACGTCATTCTTTTGCTGGTCAATTACTTTGTATCTCTCTGTCTCTATGGCCCGTATACTAACAGCATGTGAAGGCATTTTCTATGGACAAGAATATACAAGAAAGAAAAATACTGGAAAAAGTTAGTTTACAGCTGCCGTAGTGTCAAATAAAATGAAACAATCCGCATTTAATTAATTAGAAGAAGAGGGAGATTAAAACCTAGACAAGGAGAGAATTGTATACCTCTTGTCCTATATAGCTCCAAATTCTAGCAGAAGGATCGCGTGATGAATCAGTACTCAGGTATCCTTTAGTTTCAAGAGTCATTATGGTGTTCTTTAAGCCAGAACCAAAATACTTCTCATCATGAAGCAAGCAAATCGGGTGTTCATGAGCAGCACATACAAGATGCTGTTCAAGCACCTACAGAGAGAAGGAACTCCAAAAATGAGAACATGTTCCTCCGCTGAGTGTGAAAGAAAAACAAAATCAAGAAAATTGCACGAAACAGTTCCAAAAATCAGAAAAACCTGGCGGTTATTAGCATCGATATGACAACACTCAACTGGGCTCCTGAATAGTTTATAGGGAAATTTCATAAAATACTGATCTAGAGGCCCTTCAAATGCAACATATATGGCAAGTGATGTATTTTCCCTTCTCCCAGCCCTTCCAGCTTGCTGCCACAAGCTAATTATCAGGGAAGGACGCCCCAATGAGAACAATACAAGGAAAATGTTACTAACAAAAACAAAAATGAATCAAGTCATGTACCTCGAGATGCTACCAGGAAAGCCAAGATGCAAAGTAACATCGATGTGCCCAACATCAATGCCTAACTCAAGGGCATTTGTAGCAGCAACACCAAGAAGATTCCCAGAAAAAAAGTCACTCTCAATCCTTCTTCGATCCTGTTTTATTAGTTAGAAATCTCAAGAAGCTATTACACAAAGCTAAGATGGAACATATATGCTAATAATAACATAATTAATTAGAAAGAAACAAAAAATGGAATTTTAAAACTAAAAGAAGATTTTAACAGTCCATAGACACTACCACACATAAAAATACTAATGACGCAAATGAAAATAAATGGTTGAAATCAGTGTTACCTGAAACGTAGCTCGTATGGTATGCGGTACGAATAAGGGTACGTGGTACGCTACATAGCTAAAACGCGATACGCTAGGGAAACTTTATATAGTTCTTATAGTTGGAAATTCCTTTAGAATCTAAATGTAATAAACCCAAGTTTATACAATACTAAGTAATGTTTGAGCATCCAATACTAAGTTATAATATTGATACTTTGTGCAATTATAGGTAAAATAACAAAAAAAAAATCGGTACGTTAAATTTAGAATATTTGTGTGTAAGAGTAACATATTTGGGCACGTAAATACCAATACGTGGTTTGATAGGTCAATGAGTATCTGGTAACTCTGGTTGAAATATCAGATAATGAGATAATTAACTGAAGAGTAGCAAGGACAATGGACCACATAAAATATCACATACGAGGCATAGTGAGGCATCCTCTCATATTCATAGATACCCTAACCCCTCTCCATCTGGAGAGAACATTAGTAGCAGATCTTGGCAAGATCCATCACAGAGCAAAAAGAGCACACCACATCTCACTCCCGTCAACACACCACAACTCACTCGCGTCAACTGACCCCTCAGCATCTTATGGACAGCTAATGTATTATACTCTTCATGAGCCTTTTGAACTCATCAATAGTCAAAACAACTAGTCATGTGATCTTAAGTTCTTAACTCATCAAGAGTACTGGATGCTTCAAGACATAAATTCCACATTTGTGTTGGCGAAATTCAAGCTACGTAGCTTCAAAGAAAGCACTTCTCTACCGCTTGTTGATAATTATACAAATGAATCAATTTTTCTCCAACATCTTATCATGCAATATCAATAAGAAACAAAAAACATAAATACCAACCTGAGCCATATAGCCAGCACGATAAGCACAAACAGAATCAACAAGATGGGAAGAAGTCTCCTGAAGAATCTCGCGTCTTAATCACAATGGCAGATATCAAAATACAGTCATCTTCTTGATCAAGGTAAGCAATTAGCACAAATTTAAAAATTAACCATAGAAGCACAAGGTCACATACGTATAACTCAAAACAAGCTCACAAAGTTTCCTTGTTTTGCAGAATGTAATGCAACGAAGTCCATGCTGAACAATTTCTGCAAAGATACGTGAAACCTCCAATATTGGACTGTAGAGCAGAAATTAAGATGTCATATCAATGTATTGATTGATTTCTTTTATCTTTTATATGGATTCACACGTACTGTATAGCATGCTTTGATGCAGCATAATATAAAGTGCAAGACATTTAATTTAAGGCATCCATGGTACCTTGGAAGTGTTTTATATGACACATCCCTATACATTTTATAATTAAAAATTAATTAGCCCACCACAGAGTGAAGAAGTTTCATTGAGAAGCAAAAGCACACATTGAAGAAACTTTGGTATCCTTCCACTACTTTTTCTAGCACAGAAGTAGGCCTGACAATATTGCCCAATACCGATGGGACCCGATCAAACCTGGCCCAATAGGACCTGATTTTTAAGACCCTATGGGATTAGGGTCGGGTATGGGATATAATCTCTCCCAGTTCTTTTAGAGATCAAGTAACAAGGAGGTAGCTTACCACCTGCCTTCTCACTCATAACTGCATTAAAAGCCTAATTTCATCATTAAAAATCAAACCACTTAGTATAACTCCTGCTATTCCCAATTCACCAAAAATCAAACCTCTTAGATCGAACATCTGCTTCTATTCCCAATTTCTCTCTCCCGCTATTCTCAATTTCTCTCTCTACATTATGTCATTTTATTTCTAAAACATTCTATAATATAAACATGAACAATAAATTATGGCAAGTATTCTAGCAACTTGAATTGTCAACCTCCACGCAAGTCTCTCTTTGTGCAACTCTACCATTCTTTAACCATTTATTCTCATAGCTAGCAGTCGTTCAAGTAATTCTGGCCATCAATAGTTTTTGGCCAATTACTGTCCATTAACAAAGGGGGTGTTGTCGGGTGCCGTCGGGTTTCTAGCATTTGGGGCAGGGGCCGGGATGGGGGCAGGGCTGGTATGAGGAGGGGTCCCTCGGACCAAACCAGCCACCCCGCATAGTGTTTAGAGATCACTTCGCAACAGAGAACAATATAACTAATCTCAAATTTCAATAATCAATAATCCAACGTTAAAAATGTTGCAGGGATTATATCCCTATTTAAAGACAACCAACCTTAGTTTTACTTGGTGAACAAGTAAAATACAAAATGACTAAAATACCCTGACAAAACAATATACGTCCTAATAAATATAAAATATCCTAAATCCTCACTATTAAATAAACATCTAATAATAACATAATTACAAAAAAATTATTTCTAAATATAATTAAAATTTCTCTTTTATTATGTGGTCCCCATCATTCTCTCTCCCTTGGTTGGAGAAAACTTGATCTCAAGTTTTATAATAGGCAAGAATAATCGACGAACTCATCTGCACCAAGTAAAAATTTTGGGACACTGTTGAGAACTTCACATGATAAGTCTCAAAAACATTTGGTTAGAGCAATGATAACAATGTTGCTTTTGTATCATACTGTGCTTCAAGTACACCATCTGAAAAGATAAACTCAGCATGATCAACTACAACAAGAGGAATTTCATGTTTTTATTAGTGGTCCTCATGCGGTACCCATACCAACTCTGATGCAATGTGTTTTGGAGGAAATTATTTCTTTTTCCAACAATTTGATTTCCAAGAAGACCAAACTGAATCGTTGTAATTGTGCACCATATGACCATCTCATCAGGTCTTTTAAGAGTTTTTAGTCATTAAAGTGAGGCATAAATCTAGTTTCCTTAACTGCTTTCTTTGTTCACAGTCAGTTAAGTACTCCACCGTCCCCTTTTGACTTTGTTTTGCAGTCCCTGGTCAGGAGTATCTAACTCATCATATAGTAGTTTTTGCCAGGGAGTTTTAGCCCTTAGATTATATTTAAATGAAGGACTTGAACTAGATCTCTATTAGTGCAACCCTACTAAAAACATTGAAAGGGTTGTTCTAAAAAATCTTAAGCACACATACTCTCAACGCTACATAAGAACTCACCCACTCTCTTTAGTGATTTAGTTAAGTTGCGGATAATCAAACTAATTCTTTAGCTTGAATGAGCTTGCTCAGAGACCAAGTTCATTAACCTTCTATACCTGTTTGTGTCCCGTCACTCAAAACTAACCCACAGTATAATCAGACAACCCAACTACTCCCTCATCCTCGAAAGGATGATCTGTACAATTTTTATTTTTTTTTGTCCTCAAAAGGATGGCAATAAGTACATAAAGTAAAGGACAAATATGTCATGTATTGGGGTCCACTAGTATATAAAAAAGAAAGACACAACAGTTTATATAATTTTATGGGACCGAAAAATTTTCTACTCTCTTTTCTCTACTTTACTTTTCTTAATTTGTGCGCAAAATGTACTTCGGACATCCTTTAGAGGACGGAGGGAGTAATATTTATGTTATATAGAAATATAGTTAACTAAGTTCAATTGCCATTCAAAACTAAAACCAGCGGATAAACTCTCCATGTGCTCCACATACAAAAGAAACCGACAAACATCAAAAATATAATGTCACTGAAATATGATGCCAGAGTGAAAATCTTTTAAGTATTATCATGAGTAGAGATAATGTCACCCCAACAAATTTTTCTTCTTTCATATTCACTTCAAAGGAGCAAGACAACATTAAGCAGCAGCCAAGTGAACATCCTGAATGAGTAATCATGACAGAATATCTCATAATTTTTTTTCACGTCATAATTAAGAAAATTGGTTACCTTGAGCGTCCAACTACAACACTGCTATCAGAAGATTTATTGGTTGTAGTGCTACTTTTAAATTTCTTGGAAATCTGTAGTCCGGCATTGTCAGCATATTGTTAAAAGAACATTTCTGATCAAAAGTTATCTCACTAATGAAGCACAAAGAACCTACAGTTTTTAGGCATGTAGGTGGATTCCAGAGGACAAAAAGCTTACGACCAGAAGGGCTACCGTCATTCTGAATCAGCTCCAGTGTTGATAGATTCGCAAGTTCCTGTAGCATCCAAAACAATGTAAATGTAACTTGGTGGGCGACTTGGACGACTTTGTGATTGAGCAAATTTTTGGGTACTGTGATACTTGGTGGAGACGAACCTTAATGAGCAGCCGTAGCGGGCAGAAAAATTTATATATATATATATATACACACATATATGTGTATATATATTATATGCTTCACATATATATATATACACACATCCCCGTGATCCATTAGATGCTGCCCCTCCACTAGCTTCTGATTCTGCTGCCCACTAAGGTTTGTCTTCACTTGGGAGAGCATAAACTAAGTAAAATTTATTATTTTGCTCTTTCACTCTTTGCATTACTTTATATGCCCAATTTTTTTTATATTGTATAATGACAAAATAAACATCAGACAACCAAGTTCAAAGCTCCAGACAACCAGGAACTGATAAACTTAATACACTAAGAATACCAAGACAGTAAAACCTTTACGAACTGTAAACTTATTCTTTTTTATTGTTATATATATACTTATGAGTCATATGGTTCTATATAAATTTATATATATCTATATATGTTTGTCTTATATACTTCATTTTTAATATTAAGTGTTTTGTTTTGGATTGTTATTGCCAAGTATTTACATAATTATACTTTTAATGCTATTCCATAGTGTTATGTTTTGAATTTTAATGTCTATGAAATTTTATTGCCAATATACTTATTAAGTAAAATAAATAATATATAAATTGCACATTGTAAACAACTTATCGCTATACGGACGCCATGGCGGTAGCCTTGTCGCCTAGGCGTCCAGACAGTCGGCTACCGCCATGACTCGCTGTGACGCCATAACAACTATGAACATGCTAGTTCCCTAATAGACAAAAAGTAGATATAATCGACATAACAAGAACTTATATTGAGATTACTACCAGTAAACAAAACAGAGAAAAAGGTCTTACCATTGTATGCTCACGGGGGTTTGCAGAAGTTGCAGTACAAAACACAAAAGAAGGCTCACTGCCATATACTGCACAAACGATCAGGTTATCAAATTAACATTAATTTGTTTGTTGGGGTGATAAAAGAACTGAAGGAAAACGAAATCCCCATCTATATAAAAACTCTATAACTACAAGGTGAAAAGATACCATGACCACATATCCGACGAAGTCTCCTCAAAATAAGAGCAGTGTGACAACCGAATACTCCTTTATAAGCATGAGCTTCATCAATTATGACAAACCTGGTTTACAAGAACACAAATGAACTGCTTCAATATATATGTAATTGTCATTCTACAGATACATATAATTTCTTAGATAACATAAACTTTACAGGGGAAAAATATCAACATATACATTAATTATTTGACCAGTCACATGGCATGCAAAAATACTGTCAATCAAAAGAAACCTAAGATTTGCTAAAATTCGCCTGAATTGTCCATGGAATGGCAAGATGGACATATGCAACATATCTGGATTTGTAATTATCTGCACAAAAGCTGACAAAGATTCAGTAAAAATAAGCAAGGAGGCCAGCTAGAAGAACTTGAGAAAGTCTCCTGTCTTAAACAACCAAAACTTGCTGTAATACCAGTCTAGCATTGTCCCGCAGCCACATCCTATCCACCTGAGAAGTGTCGCCATCATATACGCCAATATTTAAGCTAGCATTGAACTCTTTTGTGATAGATAACAAAGCTCGCAGTTGGTCCTGAGCTAAAGCCTGCATGCATTAACAATGTGGGAATGCATAAACTATTAAACTTAGCCTAAAAGAACAAAGAATACAGCTTCATGAATAAACAACTAAGATAATACATAAAAGGTCTATTGCAAACAACCTTTGTTGGAAAGAGGTAAAAAGCACAAGCTGACAAATCCTGAGATAATACTTCCAGGACCGGCAAATTATAGCAAAGAGATTTCCCACTGGATGTCATGGTTGCCACAACTACATTCTTGCCAGCGAGGGTAGCTTCAATTGATTCTGCCTGCGGATAATACAAAGTGAAAAACATGTGCAGAAATTTCTGGATTAAAAAGGACTACAGTTTGCGAAGATAGCAACCACACCTGGTGGCTATACAACTTAGTAACCCCAATACAATTGAGTGCAGACTTTACGTGTTCCGAAAGTTCACCAGGGATCTCGACGTAGTTGGCTTTTCTGCAACATATCTCTTCAATATGAACAATCTGCACCAAAAAAGTTTAGTACTCGGCCTAGCACTAGACAAGGAAAAAATCATTCTAGAATAGCAACATATGGCTCCAACGTACATGAAGGCCTAACCTGTATGTATTCCTCTTTGTACCCCCCCCCCCCCTCCCAGTTCCCCACCACCCAAAAAAAAAACCAAGAAAAAACACCCCAAAAAAGAACATAAAAAAAAAAGGAAAAGAAACACAAAAGAAAGAGAAGCAAATAATAAAAGACAAAGTAAAAAGAAACCTGTCCTTGAGATCCAATGCCCATTCTCAGATGTTCAACCATTTCCAAAGGTAATAACGGCTTTGTATCCTGCAAAGTGAGAAAGGTGTTGAAACGATCAAGAATATTATACATAGATGCATAGTATATTCAACTCGACTATATCCAAATAATACAGCTAGGGAAATGATTGAAGGATTATGAGACACTCAAAATTTTGAAAACGGCTTCCACATACCAACACTGGTAATCTGAGTAATTAAGTATAGCATAAAGATCCCTAATTCTGTAAGGACAAGATCATATACACTGCATATAAAACCATCCTGTCTTTGGTGTTTCTCATATTCCAATGTCCTTCTCTTAAAATAAAGAAATAAGGTACACTCAAAAATTAGATCATCAATGTTTTTTCACAACTCCAACTACCTAGGAAATGCTCAAGGGGGTTGTAAATTGTAAATGCTTAAATAGAGGGAGAAATTAGTTGAAATAAGGTGCAGTTGCCTAAATTTAGGAGAAACCTCCATAAATTGCTCCTCCTTGAGGTGATGACAATATTAAATAGAAACATAATCAAATCCCATCCATGCTATTAAGTTATAGATGATATCCATAACACCTAAACATTTTAGTTATTGTCCCTTCTTCCATAAGAAAATGATTTAAAATCGTGATAAGCTTTTTAACACTTATAGTTCGGCATCCAAAACTCACGAGTCAACATACATATAAAATGAAAACAATCGGAATTGTGAACTGATAAAATTCAGTTACATTACATCAACAACAGCAACACTATATTTATGTCAGTAATATAAACATAATATATATACGTACATTTGAAATTACAAGTAACAAAATACTATTCATATTAGAAGTTCCAAAAATGGTAGGACAAAACGTGTTCATTACGATTTTACTTTTCTCTTTGCATAGGTAGCAGTATACTATATGAGATGCAAGAAGACACACTACAACCATCAAGTATACAACACCTACATGACAATGTTCTTTGAATGAATGACAACTTGAAGGTGCACATGAGTAACTCCTAGCTCGTTTAGCTTTATTTTGACTTGCAGTAGTACGCTCTGACTTCATGAACATTAGAACATCTTCCAAGGAAAAGCACTTGGCCATATAATTTCCATTTTCACACTGTACCAAAACATTTCAGGTTACCTAAAACATTACTGAGATATTGGGGTTATGGAACATAAAATTAATGAAAGATGTTGAATAAATCAATTAAAGCAACTCATATACCAAACAATAGGACAATAAAACCATATAGTTGCAGGAGTTGAAAATAGTTATGGTCCTTATGGACTACAAAATCCTGTATGGTAAGACTCCTGCAAGTAGCAGGGTCTGGGGAAGGTCAGATGTACGCAGTCTTACCTCTATGTAGAAAAAATTGTTCCTAGAACTTGAACTCGTGACCAAGCATTCAACAAGTGAACGCTTTACCATCGCATCAAGTAAAACCTTCCCGTAATTATATAGACGGATGAAGCAAAAATTCCAAGCCCAATTATCTCAGGTGTTTGATGATTTATCTCACATTTATGTTCATTATAGGACTAACCATGATATGTAACACATAAGAAGTTGGGCATACCAAGAAGAGATATGTACACTATTAAACATACCAATAATGATTTAACAGCACCCCAAAGATCAATTTTGAAGGAACATTCTCTTTTCTTCATTGCATTGATTGTCTTCAACAGAGGAGGAACACGTTTTTGAGCTACTGAAA
Organism: Panax stipuleanatus; assembly: GCA_020205555.1. NCBI lineage: Eukaryota > Viridiplantae > Streptophyta > Magnoliopsida > Apiales > Araliaceae > Panax > Panax stipuleanatus. The sequence goes on from CM035124.1 coordinate 133,041,996, forward strand.
AGGATCACAAGGTCAATGCACTTCCGTATTGACAGCCAAGCAAACGTGAACAAATTGGAAAGGAATATAGTACAATTAGTACCAGCACCAGATTTACTTCCAACTTGATCTCTCTGTTCCGGTGGAGATTTCATAATAACAAGGGCATTACGCAATCTCTTAGTCTCTGTTTCATTGTTGACAAACTGTACAACCTGAATGAAAAGGACTTATAAAAAAATATGCTTAAGAAAAGGTAAAATTTGAAAAATCAAATCTTACTAAGAATAAGATTTATCCACATAGCAGATAAAAAACAGCGAAAAATGCATACCTCCTTCAATAGATACAAAATATTATAACTAGAAGCACATGTGAACCTTCGTACAATTAGAAACATTAGTTTCTTTATGAATCAAACACATCCAATCTAGTTCATAGAGATGGCATGAGACCCACGTTTGGAGTTTGACCATGACAGGAAGATCGGAAATAAAAAAAATTCTCTTTTCCAACAAAAAGTTATTATCATAAAATATTAAAGCACTTGAATATAGTTTCACAAATATAATAAGAGGCGTACTACAAGAAAAACTTCAAGTGGATGCCAGAAGAAAAGAATATGACATAACTATGTAAAGCTCTAACAGCCAATATAACCTGCTGAGCACTGCTACCCGGCCTTATATTTACGTTCACTATCCAAAACCATATAACTTATATAATCACCACCAAACCTCAGGAGCTTTCACAAAGTACTGGGGATGGGATACTTTTAAAGTCAACACTGTAATTCTAAACTTCGCAGAAGACAACATGATGCAGTGGAAAATATCAATGAAGATTAGGATTTTCAGAAATTTCATAAAATATATGAAAATCCTAATCTTTATTGATATTTTCCACCGCATCACAACAGCATCTATCAAAGCACATACTCCATGCATTATGTACACAAGACAACACCCGCATCCATAATGCTTCCTTAAAATAGAAATGATCATGGAAGCAAGGATTACTGGAACATAGTTGAATCAGTTTTCAAATATAACACCGTCAAACACATATGATTGCACAACATAGAATTTTACTTATTACAGGGTGAGAAAAACTTGAACTTGCATATTTAACACTCGCAAAAAACAAAAAAAAATTAAAATAATAATAATAAATTGAAATACAGCTACTTAGGCCTCAAATCATAGTCCACGAACATCAACCCTCACTATGGGGTGATTAACAAAAACAAGTTAGGTCTGATCAAGCAGCTTGGCTAAGGAAGCTAGGCACAAACTCTATTAGATAAAATACAAATTCCTTAATTAAAAGAAATGGCCGTAGAGAATTTTTTTTTGAGATGAGATTGGTAGTGTTTTTTAACAATTTACTTGAGCAATCCAGGATCAAGTCTTCACATATGAAATTTAGTTATCATAAAATATAGAGCAATCTGATGAATTAGTGTGATTACAACAGTCTATTAGATAGTCAGAAGAGGTAAAAGTAGAAGATGACAGATCAACCAGTTACCTTAGGACAAAGTAAAGAAAGTTTCTCAAGGTCTAAAATGTCAAGTTGAAATCCAAATTTCGTGAGTTGGTCCAGACCTTCTTTTAAACCCATCAAGGTGACATTTTCCCCCTGCAGTTGAAGAATTACCGAGTAAATGTTCAAGAAAGAAAATTTTGTCATTATTTCCTTCAGCCATGATGGGCACAAGCACAAACTACTCATGCTCTCACATGGGTCTATTCCACTGTCCTCTGAATTAGCTTCCCTTAACATGCAGGTCCCAGAAAGTGGGTCGGCTAAACAATTTGTTGACTCCAAAATCTGAATTAATCTTTCACAGTTTTTTTCATCAAGTATATTATTACCCAATGACTGAAAAATGCTTAAGATAAGACTGCCCGCTATTTCTTCCTGTTTGCTGCTAACGGACCTTGTCCTATGTTTGGTCTCCGAATAACGAGTAACATAACTTCCCCCACTGACTTCATTTCCGTCATCAAATGTCACACCTTGCAATTCAATATCATGTTGATATTCATTGTTTGATTTACTCTGCATGGAGGACAGGTCTTGCATCAAATCAGACCATGCTGAATCCGCCAAATTCGAGGATGAGCATTGGTTGGTGACTTTCAAGGCAATTGCAGCCTCATCAGGTTTTTGGGCTTGTTTGCGATCCTTCTTTGTAAACGGAATAACAACTATAAACTCTCCAGACTTGGTCGGATGATCACTTATTTGACTCTCCAAGCTCAATTTCATACCCTGGCAGGCACATAAGAATCTGGATGAGGCAATGCATCAAGTAATAACTTAAAAAACAAATATTTATAACAAGAAAAGGAACACACATAATGGCAGCAGGAAGTTCAACTATGATTTCTATGTCAAATTGAAGGATAACAGCTAACAGACACACACAACAATATAATATGTAGAAGGAGGGAGAGATGACAGAATGCATATAATCTTCAACAAGAGGATGAGAATGATAATGACTTTTTTTTTTAAAAATTATAAAAGAAGGAATTTTATTAATAGAAAAGAAAGGATACAATAAAAGGGGGAACAAGAATTCCACCCTCAATGGACTAAAAAAACAAAATTACAAAAAAGAGCACTTAAAAAAGTGCAGCCCTCCAATTTGTAACAAATTAGTCACGTAGGTATGCCCCCCATAGAAGAAGCCCAGAGAGAAGCAAGGAAAATAATCCTATCACTCATCAGCTTAAAAGATAAGTAACTTCATCTAAACAGTCTAGCATTACGTTCACTCCAAATTCCCCATAAAATAGAAAAAAGGCACACTTCCATAAAATTTTGGCATCCCTCTTATTTCCAAATCCTCGAAAATGAATTAGCAACATATCTTTCACTAAAGCTGATGAGAATGAAAATGATAATGCGTAATTAAACAAAAGAAAGTTATACTTGGCCAAAAAATATCAGTATAAAATCAGAATTAGATGATTCAGTTACAACTACAATGAACAAAATCATGAAATACAATACTGATACTGCAAATGACAAAAACAACACAGGACGTACCTGTCTGCATCAGTTTATTGCTCAACTTAGTTGACGTAAGAAGGACTTAACTATGTCATTGTATCAAACCAGCCCTTATTCCAAGGGGATTGATATTTCTAGAGCATTTTTTTCCATTCCAGCGCAAAGGTACAGTTTTTTACCTGTAAGGTACAACTTTGCAACGTAGCAGTTGAGTTGCAATGAAAAGAATTGCACTAAAAATATCATTCCCCTTATCCAAGACTATAATATCTATTTAAGTAAGAAAAAACTTAATTCGTGGACTAAATCGATACAGTATACATACATTAGGGTGGTTATGCAAAATTCGACTGAAGCAATAAACAAAATTGAAAATACACAAAGATAAGAGAATCAACACAAAAGAAGTGAACTCATCTTTATTTATTCACATCAATAACCACAAATTTAATCAAAATTACATTCAAACTACACAAATATAGAGATAATAAAGAAACATATGTGCCCTCACCTTGAGAAACAGATGAAAATTGGGGGAAGAAGATGCAGGAGGAAAGATAAGCTTCTTCAAGAGGAGTTTGAGGTCTTGAATGGTCTTGTTTGGGGAGATTGAAACTACTGTTGATTCCCCCGTTAGGGTACGGACGTCAATTTCTCTCTCATTTTCGCCCATGTTGATTCGAATCTCTACTGGTTCGAATTCAAGGGCTCCGTTTGGTTTCGGCGGGGAAAAATCGTTGCACTTGATCACGTCTTTCGCGCGTGGACACTTCAACAACAGTTTTGCCTTTAGGCCTGAAGCCCGAAGGACTGGATCGGCTTAGGCCGGGCTTGGACAGGCCTGGTTGGGAGCCTAAAAGTGGGCTGGCTGGTTGGACTCCTTCCCTCTCTTGTTATTTGTCCTTTTAGAGAGAGATTTGTGTTTTTTTTAATTTGTCGTTCGTAGATTTCAAAAAAGCATTAAATGCTTAATTTTTCATATTATCATTTATGATTAAAGGTTAATTTGTTTTTTTCTCATCTTTCCAATAAATTGTAAAAGCTTAATACTGAAACTGTACGCTCTCTCCTTTCCATTATGTAAGTCGTTTTAGAAGAGGAAAAATTTTGTTTAATATACGACGTCAGGGAGAAAAAATATGGCACTTTTCTATTTTACCCTAAAATATCTCATTAATGCTATCACCTTAGTTTCCGAGTAATTAACGTTTCTCTCAAGAAAATAGTTTCCACGTAATTAACGATCTTTCCAAAAAAAAATCAACTCTGACTCTGTTTTCTCCATCTTCGTCTCAATCTCCATCCATTTTTTATTTTGCTATATTCTTTATGAGTAGTTTTTTTACAATTAATTGAGTCATGAGGGACTTAGTACGTATATCACGTACTCCCTCTGTCCTAATTTATTTATTTATTTATTCCCATTTTCTATGTAAAATACAATAAAGTAAAAATATATCTTTTTCTAGAATAAGAGAGTAGAGACATCAACAAAAATTCCACTTTAAAAAATCTAATTGCGTTAGCTAATCATAAAATTATGAAACAAGGTGAGGCATAATCAAAGATAACGGGCCATGCACTTGATAGGCAGCTCGTCTTTTTTGCAGATTTGCCTATATATATATATATATATATATATATATATATATATATATATATATATATATATATATATATATGTTTCTTGTTCATGGGGTTACTTCATAAATCATAATGTCCACTATGGTGTGGTAGCTAGTGATCATATTGGTTTTATTTAAATTATTTTATTTGGACAAGAAAAGCAACCAAAAAAGAAATATATATATATATATAGAATAAGGCTCTTGAACGAACAGTTCGTTTACGAACATATGTAGGGCGTAGTGTTGAAGATTGTTGATTGACCCAATTATGTACCATCATATATTCATAATTAGTGTTAAATATTCTCATCCAATCAACAACCTTCAACACTGCGCCCTACATATGTTCTTAAACGAACTGTTCCTACATATGTTCGTAAACGAACTGTTCGTTCCAGAGCCTTATCCTCTATATATATATAGGGTGTCTTCATAATAAATTGTTGTAAGGATTACTATTAAGACAATCAAAATCTACACACCCTTGATCAATAAAAAGGACGGCATAGCTAGTTACTATGGATTGACACCCACCCACACACACACATATATATATATATATATAAACACGAACGGCTGAGAAAGGAGAAATTTCGAGAAATTAAAGTTAATGGGATTATAGATCATACCAACTAATTTTACTGTTGATGTTAAATAAATGATGATATCATGAAAGATCTAATCAGAATATTTATCGTTACCTTTAGATTAATTAATTATAAGATTTTGATAATGACATTAAGGAATTTTTTTAGGCAGATAATCCAAATTGAAAGATGTTGGTTAGTTGCAAAGGGAAGAATAATTGCTTTCAAAAAATTTTAAATAGAATATTTGTAATCAAGGGTCTATATCAATTAATCGAATCATTTATTAAATAAATAAATAAAAGTTTGAATATCTTGAAAAGTTAAAGACTGAAAGGGAATTTTGTTATCGTCTACCTTTATGACAATCTAAGTAACATTCAGAACGGCCATTGCACATTGCTTCCCTATTTTCCACTATATATTCATCATGTCATATAGTAAGTAACATTAACATGAAAAGTCAGCTAAAAACATGTTAAACTTTAACTATCTTATTTACTTTCAAGCCGAATCTCTTTTTGAAAAAGAGATGCATAAAAAGCATTGACAAAAATACCGTTTGGACATCAAAGTAATTAAGTGCATTTTAAGGTCCTTTTCTGTCAAACAAAATGAACATCCACTTTTGACCGGTTAAAATCTCGACAGAAAAAAAAACTTTGAAGTACATTTAGATGCGTTTTAAATACTGTGACGTAAATCTCAACAATTCTACAAATTTTTAGATTACAAACTGTAATTTAGTCTAAAACATTAATTACAGAGAGTCTCATCAGCCATGCACCTTTCAAAAGAATTAGAATATTCATGGTGATTGAAATTGAACATGCTCAATCAAGCCTCTAATTATGTTACTAACTAGTGTTAAGATAAACACCCTATCCTCTCCTAGTTAGTTTGACTTTACAAAAGTCAATGTTTATCTTTTGAATTTCATTATTTTTAGTTTGTTTATTTGTATAACTGTAACACCCCAGTCCCCTATCGAAAGATAGGGAAAAAATTTATCTGTATATAAGAAAATAAATTACTATTAATAGTACCTTCAGTCAAGACTTTTGGGTGAGCCTGTGACAGGCTAAGATGACCCAAGAAGATACTATTGGGCCAGTGGTTTAAAACCTTATTTTGGATGGATTTGATTCGATTTGGATTCGGGATTTGACCCGGGTTTTTACACATAGTATCAGAGCCGACTCTTGAATGCTAGGGTCGGGTCATCCGATTGGGTTGCCGGAGGTGGGGACACGAAGGTTGGTGGTATTATCCCACAATGGAGGAAAAATTTGTCTGTATATAAGGAAATAAGTTACTACCAATAGTACTTTCAGTCATGACTTTTGGGTGAGTCTTTGGTGGGCTAAGATGACCTGAGAAGATACTATTGGGCTAGTGGTTTAAAACCTTATTTTGGATGAATTTGATTCGATTCGAATTCAGGATTTGACCCGAGTTTTTACAATTAATAACACTTAAAACTACACATTTTGTCCCTATTTATAACTTTGAATATGCTTGTGTGCTCCTATCTATCGTGGGTTAGCTAGGTTGGTTTATCTATTTCAAATTTATATTCTTCTTGATGCGAGGAGTAGTGGACTTTTGGGTGTGTGCATAAGAAATTTCAGGCAATTGGGATAGTAAAAATTGTTTAAGGTTATCGTATCCCCAAACCAAACTCCTCTTATAAAATCACGTAAATTTTAAAATAAAAATGACCACATAGTTATCGTAATTAAACTTATAATATATAATATATAAGTTTATAATATATATATATATATATATATATATATATATATGGGGAAATATCATGAGTCAACTAACCATGTTTTAACTTTTGTTAAAAAGAAATTGTGGTAGGGTGATGATAAGGGGCCTATGAACCGCAAGAAATAGAGAGCCTCATGCTATATCATTTTCAATTGCATGTGGATGTGGTCATGCCAATATCACGGAAACGATCTTACGTAGGGTCGTCATATATGTGCTCCTAATCGATTTAATGGCAGCCCCACAAGAAAAAAAAAGTTATAAAAAAAAGCACAAATTAAAATAGAAGTGACAATATTTGCAAAATGGGAGGAGGGATATATATATATATATATATATAGGTTAAAGGACCGACAATGTAAATATTTCTAGGATGTTAATAAAACACTTTTTTCATCTACTATCAAAAGCTTAGTTCTGCTCCATTCAAATTGGTGATCTTATTTGGATTGGATAATAAATGTCCATTCATGATCTTGCTTCAAAGTATAGTAAAAGAATATGCATGCTTTGGAATGTGTTTGTAAGCTATGTGTGTGATGTGTCGGCTCTTTAGAAGGTACAAATGAAAGACCTAGAGTTGAAGTTATATATATATAGAGAGAGAGGGGGAGAGAGCTTTACGTGCGCATGCAGACCGGGTTATGACAACAATTCATACTGTCGCCATAGGTATGTGCGACGGTTTCCGCCGCCATAACCCGATCAGCATGCGGACCACCCGCACCTGAAGCTCTATATATATAGAGAGAGCTTCAGTTCAAGTGTGAGTGATCCTATGCGGACTAGGGGCTATGGCACCGCTCCAAACCGTCGCCATAACCCAACATCACATGTTACCAATCCTATGCACGTACGTCCTTAGAAATTTGATCCATTGCATTTTTCATGTTTTGCTATATATATATCATTTGGTTTCTTCTCGACTGTCATTGTTAGCAGTTAAAATCCACGTACAAGCTCTGACCCTACTTCTTCAATGGTAGTGATATTTATGTAAGGAAATTGTTGACATTTATGCAATATTAATCTATCAAATTAACAGTAAATGTTTGAATGTGAGAGAATATTATAAAAATATCGAATTTCTTTGTAAAAAATAATACTTCCTATTTTTTCTAGTAATTTTTTTACTTGAAACCATCAAAAAAATGGACTAAAAGTACATGTTCTCCATTAACTAGATGCCAAATACCACATTAATCTGTAATTTCGCATGTTAATTGAGCTAACATGCACTTGTTTAACTTGTAGTCTGTCTTCATTTGAATAAATTTCAACAGTACTGCTTTCCAATTAAAGGGAAGGCCCTCCTCCTCCTCCTACTAAAGTCTCTCAACCGTACACACCTACCTGCCCTTTATTTATAAGTCGGAGCCCGTTAACATGAAATGAACTTCATGGTAATTCACTTCATGCTCAATTCAGTGCTGAGACATAGGCGGGAGGGTAATCTCTCTGTCTGCGTATCAGCACTATATTGAGTATGAAATGAACTTACCATAAAATTCACTTCATTCTAACCACTCCCTTTTGGGTCACTGCTAGTACTTGTAATAATACAGATTTTTTCGGTTAATAGTGTTTAAAGTGTTTGTGATATTTAGATCTCTAAATATACTGTATCATTTTGAGTTTATTGTGTTTGAGCCTCAAATATTGTATTTATGAGTTAAATAAATTACGTTTGAAATAAACAGCTTATAAACAAACAAGATTTTCAAACATTACTAGACTTCTAAACGCTCCAAATGCACTAAACGCTCTAAACAACGTTCATCAAATTAACATACATTATATATTGCAACAAAATATTGCTGACTTTTGTTGCTAGCTATCAATAGAATGACACAATATGTAAATAAGTATAGATACAAAATTAAGTAATCTGTGAATGTGTTGTGTACTTACGTACAATAAAAGTGGCAAACACTCCAAATTAACAATAAAAATGGCAAAATATGTAAATAAGTGTTGATACGAAAGTACTGACTGTGACCGGAATATGAAATGAACTTATCATGAAATTCACCCCATGCTAACGGGATCCAATTGAGATGCACTGGCTGTGACCGTAGCTTAACCGGCGCCTGCCGGTAATTGCGGAGTGTTGCTTATTTGACTTATTACAACGTGTCCATATTTCATTTCATTTTCATATCTTTTAAAAAAAATATAACGAATTTTGGCCTTTTAGAAAAAGTACAACAGTGTATCTTATTCTTTCTCTGAACAGAGGCCGTTAATTGCGGTTACGAATAAAGTGTTTATGGCGGGACCCACGATATAAAATACATTTTTCGTACTTTTGGCATTTTCTATTTTCTCTTTTTTTAAAATTTACAAAACAGGGCATGGCTCGAGGAAGATTTTACTAATATTGCCACTGACAGGTATGTATATTAATTTTGACCAGCCGTAAACGGTAAATAAATTTTCACGGCCATACTGTCGGTGGTCGGTTTTTAAAGGTGGTGACAGAGGAGTAATAAAGAAATAAATGGTGGTGAGTGTTGTTTGTCGGGTTGTCGGGTTTTCAAATTATTTTGTAGGTCACATCTCTTGGATACTTCCCGAACCGTATTTCACTCGGATGCCACGTGTTACTGCAATAAAAGTTATTGACGGAATTGTTACATTTAACTTTTAAAATATCTGACAATAAAAGAATAGTAACGCACAGTGTCACTACAGTATTCTATAGTATTGAACCAATAATTGTAACAGTAGTAATGATAATATTGGAAAATTACGTATTTAAAAGTCGCAGGTATTGAAAAGTTAGACAAACTCATTAATACGTTATGTAAATAACAATATATACATAAATATTTGTGATATTAATGCATTAAGTAAATAATGCAAAAAATTGACAAATATAATACTACTAATAATTATAAATAATAAAGAAAATGTAATCTTAAAATGTGAAAATTGTGTCAAAATTATATGTGGTAGATTGAATTTAATCTTGAAATGTGAAAATTGTGATAAAATAATGTGTGTTAGATTAAAGATCATCTTAAAAAGTGAAAATTGTGCTAAAGTTGATGTATGGTAGATGTTGATTAAGTTTTGACTATAAAAGGGCGTTTTGACACAAGGAGTTGACTTTCTTAGGGGCTGTTTGATACGGTCTGAAACAGTCTGAATAGCTCTGAATCTGAGCGATTCAACCATTCAGACTGTTTGTTTGTCAATTTTTAATATCTGAATGTTCCAATTTCCACCGATCGAATCAGGTACAATTTTCAGGCTAAATAGGTAAGCTTGTCGTCTGAATGAAATTTTACGAATGTTGCCCCCCAGACCCGTAACTCAGAAAACCAACAAAATTGTGATTGAGTCCAAAATTGACAAGGAGACATCAAATCTCAATCAATGAAAGTTCTAAAATCCTCATTCATCTCCACTAACCCTTTCAATTCCCCATCTTCAAAACCCTCCAAACCCCCAAATCAAAAAGCACCATCATATTATGCTCAATCTCACCAGACCCATGATCCCTCAGCGACGGCAGCAATTTCAACAAACCAAAAGTCAAGTCGAAAACCCCCAAAAATCGACTCTCTGATGACAACGCCCATCGCATAATCAAAGCAAAAGCCCAATATTTAAGCACCCTTAGGCGCAACCATGGCTCACATGCCCGGACCACAAAGTGGATCAAGAGATCGCCGGAGCAAATGGTGCAGTATTTGAAAGATGACAGAAATGGTCATTTGTATGGTAAGCATATGATGTGGCGATCTGAGATATGAGAGATTTGTATGGGCATTTGTAATATATGTTTTATTTGTAATATATGTTTTGGAATTGACTTAATTACCCTTCTTGTTTACGGATTTGTGTTGATATAAATTGAACAAATGAAAAATAAGAGACAAACATGTTTTTTTATATCAATTTTGGTTGACACTTTTTGTGTTAAAAAATGTCAAAAATATCTTTAATTTTTTTAGACAATTCAGAAGGTTAAAATGGGAAATATTGTCATTCAGTTATTTCAAACGAATCAGTTAACAAATAATTTTTTCGTTCAGTGTTCAGTTTCAATCAGTTCATTCAGCCATTCAGAACTGTTTCATTCAGTTTTATCAAACAGCCCCTTACTTGCTCTTCCCTCAGTTTTATAAATATTTTTTTAGTGTGAATACTTCTTTGAGCGTGTTAAGAATATTTGAGTATTGATAATATAGTAAAAGTGCATGAATTACTTAGATTGATCAATTCTTTAAAAATTTATGATATATAGTATTTTTTAAATCTCTGATTTAATCAAGGTTGAACGTTAATGATATTTTTATTTTTCGTTATCGCTTAATCATGATATCGTTTAATAGGCTATTTGAGCTCATTCTTTTGTTTCCTAATTATTTTTAGGAAATGAGAATGTAGTCGGGGTTAACGGAGAGAATAGGAGAATGAAGTGATGGTCCGAATTAGTAATTGTAGTAGTACTCACCAGTCACCAAGTTATAGAATAGTGTGTCAACAATTATAGTGAGGACTTAGTGTGTGCATTACCGTGCTATATACGATATTGTAATAATTATGATTATGTGAGTTAATGCATTTTTTTTTGTATTTTGACGACTTAAATTAGGTTGTGTAAGCCCAAATTTGGGGGCGTCACACATAGATTAAGAAATGCAATTATTACTTTATCTGATTGATTAAAATGAGTATAAAATCTCATATCTAATTAACAAAATGTAACTGATTTTGAATTTTTCGCTCACCCTAATAAGCGATCAGGACCGTCAAAAGTTTGGGATAAATCTCAGCGTCCATTATATCCTCTTTAACTTCAAAGGAAAAAAAATTGCTCTCTCTCTCACTCTCAGATCCTCCTTCGTTCTTCCTCATCTCGAGCTCGCCCTCTACTCCTCCATTCTCTAGCGCCGACAATCTCTCCCCCCTTCTACTTCGTACGTAGTGCCGGAAGCACGAGTAGTACGGCTAATTATCTTATAAAATTTATTGAAAAAGATGAAATATAAACAAATTAATACTTAATATAGGGATAATATAGTAAACTAAGTCATTAATGCTTACTTAAAATCTATAAACGACAATTAGAAAGGAACAAATTTAACATTTTAAAAAGACAAACAAAAAGGAACGAAGGAAGTACTATATATACTGAAAGTGTTTTTATTTGTATAGCACCATTATTTATAGGGGGTCACTATTTTCACATAAGTTTTTGATATTTTCACATGGTCCCCTCTCACATAAAAGAGAGACCCGCTTTTTTCTCATGTGAAAGAGTATTATATGAAAATATTTTCTTATTTACACTTATACCCATCACACAACCGTTCATCATGTTTGGTTAGTTTGAAACCCTTTTAAGGTTTTTCCTTTTATTCTTTTGCGAGTGGTAGAAGATTCTAACCAATTTCTTTTAAACGTTTTACACGTTTAAGGTAATTTTATCAATCTTTCTTACTAGGACAAATTTTCATCTCAATTCCCAGTTGATTAATGTTCAAACGTAGTCGATTCGATAGTTCTTCTAAATTTATGTAATTACTTTGAATGATTTTCTAAAAGAAAATACCCTCAAAACCACAAAATCTTGTGATAATATGAATAAGGAAATAAGAAAATTAATTCTAAGAGCATGTCTAGGTACTGTCCTAACAAGTCAAATTCTAAATTTTGTTTGTTGAGTTTTATTGTAAAATTAAAAAAAATTAATTCTAAATTAAAAGTGCTTTTAATCCATTGCATGTATAGGTCTAGCATATGATATGTTGTATATTAATAAAAATTATGGGTAATAAAGACATTTCACTTGTGCATAGGCAATTTTTTGAAATAAATGACGAGAATGGTTTGCAGCATGAAATTAATTTTGATCAATTGACCAATATATTATCGACAGGCAAGCTGAGAGATGATCTTTTTATGTGTCAGCACTATATTGAATATTGATCGATTCACCAACTTACCATGAAATTAATAAATGACTCACCTGCCAAACTCTCTCTCCTCTTGCTCATTTTGGTAAATCTCCATTAAAAAAACTTGTGAACTTTGTCTACCTGAGGAATTAAACAATCAAAAACACACACACACACACTGTATGGTATTAATTATTTTAACTAATTTTCTCCCACATTGTCCACAGTAATTTATTGCCATTTTCAATTAAAAAAATCTATGTATGTCCTACACCGACCCTTTGCAGTAAAGGGCTGAACAAAACCACATGACTCTGCTCTGTCTCAACCATTTATTTATATTACCCCCAATTTGTTTTTAAAAAAAATTCAAAAATTCAAAAATAATAATTTTAATACAATTGAACTGCATTTATTAAGTCTGCCAATTTTCTGAACAATTGGCAACTTCCCCTCCTCCATATATAGTGCCTTGAGTTCCTCCCATTTCCCCACTCTCTCTCTTTCTTCTCTGTTTGAGGGTTCACTTTGTTGTGGGTTTATTAGAAATTTTAGCTGATAAACCAAACCAACATTGCCATTTTGTGATAGATATATATAACAGATCTGTATCTTTTTGTGTTGATATATTTTTAGTGTTGGGTATTGTTTGTTGCAAAAATTAATGGAGAAGTTTGTGAGGCTCTGTTTTGTGGGTCCCCCCCTGTTTTTGCTACTTGGGATTCTTCCTTTAGCCATAGCTGGCCATGACTATGGCCAAGCTCTCAGCAAGAGCATTCTCTTCTTTGAAGCTCAGAGATCTGGTTACCTTCCCAGTAGCCAGAGAATCAAATGGAGGGGTCATTCTGGTCTCAATGATGGCAAGGCTAGTGGTGTAAGTTCCTCTCTTCTTCATTCCCCTGCACTCCGAATCATTCTAATTTTTCAATTCTTTTAGATACAAATCCAATTGGGTATACTTTAAATGTAGTGTATTTCCTTTTTCCAATTTTCATAAAAAAGATTGGCAAAATTAAGTTGCCTTCAGTCTATACATTTCATTTGAACTGTGTGGAATCAGGATCCGTAATTAATCGCAAATGTTAATTGCAGGTGAATCTGGTTGGAGGGTATTATGATGCAGGGGACAACGTGAAGTTTGGGCTGCCCATGGCATTCACGGTGACAATGATGTCATGGAGCATTTTAGAGTACGGGAAACAAATGGCTTCAAGTGGAGAGCTTGGTCATGCCATGGATGCTGTTAAATGGGGCACTGATTACCTCATTAAAGCCCATCCGGAACCCAATGTCTTGTATGGAGAGGTAAGTGAGTAGATGATTATTTGGGTCATTTTCAAAATCAAACCATTTATACATCGTTCGTTAACTACTCCATCCGTCCCTTACTCACTTACCTCTCATACAAGACATTGAAATTGTCATACGAGAGGTGATCTCTCTCTGCATGTCAACACTGTATTGATCAATTAATCAATTTGCGGTGAAGTTAACTTCATGAAAACCGAATCTGTTCTATCCGGTAACTTTGACATTTTTACATTCCTTTTTGTAAAATATGAATAGGTGGGAGATGGTAACACAGATCATTACTGCTGGCAAAGGCCGGAAGATATGACCACCTCTCGTCAAGCTTACAGGATTGACCCTAGTAAGCCTGGCTCTGACCTTGCCGGCGAGACTGCCGCCGCTATGGCCGCCGCTTCCATGGTCTTCCGCCGCTACAACCCTTCTTATGCCAAAACCCTGCTCTCTCATGCCTATCAGGTGGGTTAAGCTCAAACTCCTCTTTATAAAATACTAGTAGTAAAATATTAGCAGCATCTTCTGGTAACACACAAACAAACTGCACCGGGTAAGACTCTAAAGCGGAGCGTATGTTAGCGAAGTGGTAGGGTGCGTATGTTAGTGAGATAGTTGAATTTAAGACAGTTGAGATTGCCTCAAATCCCTCACCCTTGTGTCAGGCTAGTTGTAAGTTGGCATTAATAGCCTTGGACCAAACCTGTTGGACAGTCGAACTTGCATGGCAAAAATATTTCTATATTGCCACAACCATTTACTCTCTCCGTTCTTAAAAGATTATCGTTTTAGAAGAAAAAATTTATCCTAAAATATTTATCGTTTACAACTTCTTAAAAGAATAAATTATTTATTTTTTCATATTACCCCTATCTTCTCTCATTGTCCCAATAAATTCTCTTCCTTGTATTAATAATTTTCAATTTCCCATAAAAGGGTAGTGATGAAATTTCAAACAAATTTTAATAGTATTAAATGACTTTCTTAATCCATATGCCAAAACCTTAAACGACAATCTTTTAGGAATGGAGGGAGTAATTTTTAGAGAATTGATATTTGCACATGTATTTTTGATATTTTCACAGTCTTTTTTCACATGAACATACGGTGGGTCTCACTTTCATATTAGAAAAAACCATGTAAAAATATCAAAAATACGTGTAAAAATAGTACTTCCAAATTTCTATTGTAAAGCCAAAAAAAATAGACTAGAGATATTTTGGTGTAATTTAATCACAATTTTTAATAAAAGCATATAACAAAAAAATAAAAATAAAAAGTAATCTCTATTTATAAATTTTTCTCATGTAATTTGTTATTCTTCGTATTGTGTTAGGGGAGTACTATTTCCACGTGTAATTTTAATATTTTTACAGGGTCTACTCTCACAAGAGAGTAGGGTAAGTCTCACCTTGACGAAAAAGTAGCACATGTGAAAATATCAAAATTACACGTAAAAATATCATTTTGATATTAGGGGTTGGTGTGCGTCGCACGTGATGAGTATCCGTAGTCACGTGGCACCATATATTTCACACTCCCAATTCACCCGTGTTTAAGCATTTGACATTTATGCACCCGAGTTAAATAGCCTTTTTTGGTGTTATTCTTTTTCAGCTGTTCGATTTTGCGGACAAATACAGGGGCAAATATGATAGCAGCATCACAGTGGCCCAGAAGTATTACCGTTCAGTCAGTGGATATGCTGTAACTTTTTTAACCGTCTAAAATTGTCTAAATAAACTAAATAATGCTACTATCACATAAATTATTTTACATAATTCTCACATACACATATATATTGTGAATCCCGCCTGACATGCGGGACCCACAATATGTATGTGTATATTTGAGAGTTATGTGATAGAATTTATGTGATAGTAGCATTGCTCAAATAAACTAGACAATAGTCGTCTAGTTATCTAGCACTACTCTTCGATGTCAGGTTTAATACTTTCGCACTTTAATAAATCAATTAATTAATTATAAGTTGGTATTCTATTTTTAAAGGATGAATTGCTATGGGGAGCTGCATGGTTGTACAAGGCAACAAACAATCAGTACTACTTGAACTATCTTGGAAAGAATGGTGATGCCCTTGGTGGGACTGGTTGGGCCATGACTGAATTTGGTTGGGATGTTAAGTATGCTGGTGTCCAAACTCTTGTTGCCAAGGTAACAACAACAATTTCAAGCCAACTAATTTTATAATTTTGTTGATTTTTAATCATTGATTTTATGTAATTGGATCGGGTAAATGAAATAATGCATTTGTTTATGTAAAATAAAATTAAATCCTTTTAGGCTGCATGCAATTAGAGGTCTGGATGATATTGGATCCGGTTACGGTAAGTTGGTCAATTGACTAATACAGTGCTGACACGCAGAGAGATAGATCACCTCCTGACCTGCGTGTCGACACTGTATTGGTCAATTTGACCAAAGTTAACTTCATGCTAACCACTCCCGATGATATTATACATTAAAGGGGGTTTTACTTGCAAATTGTATGTAATAGTTGGATGTAGTGAGTGTTGTTAATTTGGGAGATAACAAATTGGCTCCATTATCTTTCTTGCAGTTCCTAATGGCAGGGAAAGCCGGAAACCAAGCTTCAGTTTTTGGAAAGTACCAAGAGAAAGCAGAGTTTTTCATGTGTTCATGCCTTGGAAAGAGCAGCCACAATGTTCAAAAAACTCCAGGAGGCCTTATTTTCAGACAGAGATGGAACAATTTGCAGTTTGTTACAAGTGCCTCCTTCCTCCTCACCGTCTACTCCGACTATCTAACCTCTGCTAGGAAAACCCTCAGATGCTCTTCCGGCAATGTCCAGCCATCTGAGCTTCTCTCATTTGCTAAATCTCAGGTACATACATATTTCTTTACCATCGAAAGATGTTCAATTTAGGCTATAAAATTTGAATCATGCTAGGTAACTAACCGGACAAAATTGTCTAGTTTACCTAGATAAAGCATTGATGAGTTGTACTGTACAACTCCATTTATTCATAAAATCCATGTAAAACCTAAAAAGTACTCATTCCTACTATATATGTTTGAACCTTTAGGTGGATTATATCTTGGGGGATAACCCAAGAGCCACAAGTTATATGGTTGGGTATGGGAGCAATTACCCGAGACAAGTGCACCATCGCGGTTCCTCAATTGTATCAATCAAGGCTAACCCTTCATTTGTTAGCTGCCGAGGAGGCTATGCCACATGGTTTAGCAGGAAGGCAAGCGATCCGAATCTCCTTGCTGGTGCCATTGTTGGAGGACCTGATGCCTACGACAATTTTGCCGATGAAAGAGATAATTATGAGCAAACAGAGCCTGCTACCTACAACAATGCTCCTCTTCTTGGCCTTTTGGCTAGGCTGCATGCTGGACATAGTGGATATAACCAGCTCCTTCCTGGTATGACAACATTCTTCCACCATTTTCTTTACTAGTTTACTACTAAATTTTCGCAAGTATGATTAGTAGGTAATTTTTCTATGTCAAAATAATCAGTAAATATGTATTGTACAGTAAATCTCCCAGCTCCGAAGCCTATTGCTGCTAAACCCAAGCCAAATCTAAAACCTAGAGTAACTCCAGCCCCAGGTATTATTTTTGATGATTTTTTGATTCATGGAATAATAATGATTTAGCTTTGGCTAACATGTTATTGGGTTTTTGTTCTGCAGCTTCTTCATCTCCTCAACAAATTGCTGTTTACCAAAAGATGACATCTTCATGGGTTTCTGGTGGAAAAACCTACTACAGATACTCTACAACTGTGACCAACAAATCTAGCAAGACTCTAGAGAGTGTTAAGCTTTCGGTATCAAAGCTCTATGGTCCTCTATGGGGCCTCACAAAGTATGGCGATTCGTATGGGTTTCCAGCATGGATCAAATCTTTGGATGCTGGGAAAAGCATTGAGTTTGTATATATCCATTCTGCCTCTCCAGCAACAGTCTCTGTCTCTAGCTACACTTTGGCCTAAAAGAGGAAGAAATTGAGAATACAAACACAGAGAAAGTATGAATTGTGCAGCTATATACACCAGATGCAGACAATGGTGATTTGGTATTTGAGTAGGGTTTTAGATGAAGTTAGGTTAAATAAGATTGAAGATTGGAGAGAGAAAGGAGTGAAGAGAGGATGGATTTAAAAAGAGTGCTCATCCTCTTTCTCCTCCAATGTCTTTTAGTTACACACATATTTGAGACAACAAGAGAGGGTGAAAGAGTGACAGTTGAGAAGTCAAGATAATTTCTCAAGAGTGCTAGCTAGGAGGTGTCTTTTGTTTCTTTTTTCTACTTCGAGATGGCTTTAGGTTTTACCCCCTTCTTTTTCTTTTTTCTTGCCTTTTTTCGTCTTGTGCTGTTGTAATCTTTACAACATTCAATCATTCTCATGTTTCAAATTGATGTTCTCTTGTTTTGCATGATCAAAAGCTACAAAAGAATAATTAAGCACTAGTGTAACATTTCCAATGTAAATTATCAAGATACTTGTCATTTTCATTTCCAGTGAAATTATCGAAAATATGTCGAAAAGTAACTGTAGACATTCAGCAGAAAATTTGTTACCTTTTATACTTCTCCTTTCTTTCTATTCCTTGCACCACATCAGCAGATTGATTACCCGGGTTAGAAAACCTTCACCAGCTCTTTTTCTTCTTTCAGGATTAGAAGCACTATGTGGTAGTGCCTAGTGAAACCAACCAACCAATTCAGTTGAACAAGGAAGAGAGGTATAAAATTGAACTAAATTGAGAAAGGTAGGTAGGTAGGTACTTTCTAATAAAATAAAGGTATTTACTACTTTTATTACCCAAAAAAGAAAATATCAATAAATAATTCAGCTAGTTTTCTCCTGAAAAAAACTGCATATCTATGTACAGTCCCGAGCAAAGAGAAAAAGGGAGTTGTTCTAAAAGAATATATATCCTCACTAGCAGTAGAAAATCTGCCTCTGTCAATGTACCTACCTTCAGGCGGCACAAGGCTTCTTCTTGTACATGTCATCAATTATATTCTGCAATAGAAATATCCATGTCAGGAAAGGAATAAAAGTAAAACAACACTGAATCATCAAGTCCTGGGGCTAGAAGAATAAAATCCCACCACAAGTATTTCACTGAGCCTAAAAAAATATAATCCTAGCATGAATGATATTCTACCACAAATATTTCATTTCATGATCGGTCAAGTACTGGGAGGCATGGCATGGACCCAGTAAAAAAGATGAGTACACAACAATACATTATTAAACTGAATCCGTAGGACAAAGAACATGCAAGGAATCTCTCCTCAATGTCTTTGGAAACACTTGGTAAAGTATATGATGAACATTCATTCTGGCAAAGGCGTCTCAAAATGGGAGGATTTAGCATGTGAATCTCTTATTTGGAACCCATGCCACAAGGATACAGATCGGTTTATCAGATTCTTTAGATTCTATTACTTACACAACACTCATCTTTTTCCTCTTTCCTTTTGGTAAAGACTGTTTTGTTATCCAGGACACAACCCTCGTGAAATATGTAGGTGTAGTCACATTTAAAAGTCGTGAAACATTCTGGCGTTGAATGTGAATTCTGCATTTAATCCTGCCCCAAATAAGAAGCAACTGTCATTGTGTTTTCTTCATTTGAATTTTTTCCTCAAAGTATTTTTGTCTCTTAAAGTTGGTTCAACTTCTTTGAGAAGGGCCACAACCCTTTATAAATTCTATATGCAGTCAGATGAAAGCCTAAGCTACAAGCCTACAACTAAGGAAATCGTGTGCGCAAGACATAAATCTTTTACCATGTCTACATAGATAACAAATTTAAGATGAATACAAAATCACGGGCATATAAAAGATAACTTAATAAATTCGTTACGGTAGGAGAAGAGAGCCTGTTGCTTATTTTAGAGAGAACCAAAAGAAGCTACCTCATAGTATTTAAGCATCTGTGGCCTTTTCTTTTTAAATGTCGGGGTGATGAGGTCGCGATCCATGTCAAATGGGACAGGGTCAAGGTGAACAGCCTTGATAAATTCAAATCCTTTCAGCTGCCAAGAGTATAAAGTAGGTTAAGAAAATAAGATTATTTTGTTCCCCCCTACATACCTCTCAAAAAAGAAAGTCACAATAACCCCGTAAATTATTGTATGTTTACCGACAAGGATAAAGAACTTTAAAATGTAAATAGAAAGAACCTTTTTATCTTTTCCGATCTTTGAAAGCTCTCCAAGTATGTATTCTTTCAGCTTGGGATTTTCACATAGGGAACTAAACTCCCCAGATATACCATTCTCCTTGGCCCAACGCTCAATTGATTGCATATTGGGGTTCACCACAGCAACAAGGAAAGATTCAAAGCTATTTCCGTATACCCATATCTGAAATTGAAGAAAAATGAATTCTCAAGAGTCAAACACAAGCAAATATTGGGTGCGAGAATAAAAGAACATAAGCAATTTATCTAAAACAATAGGAATAAATAACGTAGTAACTTAAAACAGTTCCATAAATAAACCTTTAGCATTAATCTGCATAGTCTGACAATCCATGTATGTCAGTTTACGAACTGTCTTGAACAGAAAACTATGACCAGCTTAGATTATTAAAGATACTAGACAGAGGTGGGAGCAACGGGATGGCCCGTCTCCAGCAAGTGATGACACATGAATTACCTTTAGAGTATAACACAATGTTAATTATAACGCGTATCATTTTGGTTCATGAAACCAATACAGAAACACGGTACCCTATGTAGGCTAAAACCTTATATGGATGCTTATAAATAGAATTATGTTAGAATCTAAATGCAATAAAGAGAAATTTCATAGGGACTATTAATTGCATAAGTTGATTGATTTGGTACATGTGATGTTTGAGTATCCAATACTAAGTTAGAATATTGGAATTTGTGAAATTAGAGTAATAAAACAAAGAAATACTTTGTTATTGCTAAATTTAGAGTTATGCAATGTATGAGTGCCATGTTTGAGAATGCAAGTACCAATAAGTGCTCCGATCAATAAAAGTACCTGGTAACTCTGGTCCAACATCTATGTGACTTTATTTTATGGATTAAAGACATAATAATAGGCAAAAATATCAGCAGCCCAGGAGATAAAATATATTACAAT
Organism: Panax stipuleanatus; assembly: GCA_020205555.1. Lineage (NCBI taxonomy): Eukaryota > Viridiplantae > Streptophyta > Magnoliopsida > Apiales > Araliaceae > Panax > Panax stipuleanatus. Next base: position 133,063,337 of record CM035124.1, read on the forward strand.
TGCACTGGATGTCTACTTGGTAATTTCAAGAGGTAGCTGAAATAAGGAGAGATATTAAAAGATACACAGAAATGTTTTATCTCTTGAAACTTATGCTTGTTGCAAGTCCAGAGATACGTATGGATCTTACATCTACGTGAAAAGTTATTCTGCATTCAATACAGAAGAACGTGCAAAAATCAACAGGGATGTTTACATGGTGGTGCCATGAGGGAGCTGAATACGAAGTGAGGTAAAAGATAAACAGAGAGGTGCATTCGTAAAAGTATACGGACAAAAGGACCAATATTTTAAAATTGTTTTAAGTTCCAATTTCTAAGACTCCAGGCACATTAACTCACTTATCAAGAAGGGCAATTGTCACACTATATCAATGCGTGTTTGTGTTTGTAAGCAAATTAAAATTTTGGGAGGCACGTACTGAGTCAATAGCAGCAACATTATTATAAATATTCTCCAGATTTTCAACGGCTACATATTCTCCTTGTGCCAGCTTGAAAATGTTCTTCTTGCGGTCAACTATTTTCATGGCTCCATTAGGTTGCCACTCACCTATATCCCCTGATCCGGACCAGATCATTGTTAGGACTTAGAACCGCAGCTGATAACGGAAGCAATTGATGCATTATTCCAAAATTAAGTCAAGATGGAAGAATGATATAGTCAGACCTGTGTGGAACCACCCATCAACCAAAACCTCTTTCGTGAGGTCTTCACGTTTGTAGTATCCTGAAAATAGGGTCTTCCCACGTACACATATTTCTCCACGTGGAATGCTTGAAAGGGCATCATACCCCATATCCGGAACAGATTCTAGGCGTGCGTCCACATTAGGTACTGGAGGGCCCACTGTGCCTAGCATAGATTGCTCATTTGGCAGCGAGACAAATGTCCCCGCACAAGTTTCTGTCAGGCCTATAGCGCAATTAAAGAAGCAAAATCATAGAATGGTCATCACCGACTAACTAGGATATACTCTTGGAGATGCCAACAAAATATAAAGATCAGAAAAAATATTGTTCATTACTACTACTTGGGGAACGTCAACCAGTATAACCATATATATTCATTTTTTCATTCGCATTCATTACTATCAATAGGAGATAATCAAAGACCACCACCCCACCTCATCTAAAATAGAGCAAAATAAAAAAAAGCAAGTCCAAGCAAACATACAATCACCAATATATTAAAAAATTCAAAGATTTTTACGGCAAGTATAAACATCTGGGAAAACTAAGTGGTAATAATAAGTTCATATCACACCAAAAACAAGGCGTATGTCAAGATCAAATGATGATCATAAATGTGTAAATCAAAAGGTAACCAATAGAGATAGAGACATAGTTGAGCAAGGAAGAATAGGAAGAAATAGGAGAGAAATTTAGGGAAGAAGAAGGATAGAGAGCATCACATTGAGTGCTCATATTCAGTAGATTCCAAATACATAAAAGCTTACAATATAAATGGCCTCACTTGTTATTTATACTAAGCTTAGCTAACAAAAGAATTAGTGCTAACATGTATGCCCAACGATGTACACCGTCCTAACTTCTTTGTAACAAAATTTCTATTAACTTTCACATGTTCCTTACGACTAGAAACAACAACTGAAAATATTTCCTTTCTTTTCTGATTTCTCTACGCGTACTTCAAATTGATACAACAACAAAAGAGCAATGGTGCAGTGAAATTATCCTGACATAAGGTAAGGATGCATATTATTTTGTAAATTATACTCCCTTCATATCGGAATATAAGATATGTATTGATTTTTAAAATCAATTTAAAACATTTTCAAATTCTAAATTGATATGAACCCATTTAATTTTTGACAAAACAATTATCAATATTATAAACTACCTGATAAATACTACTCCCACCTTCCAACTTTACTTGTCCTAGTTTGAAAATACACACCTATTAAGAAAAAAAATTTGATTTCCAAATTACTCATCTTAATTACTTTATTATCATCTTTTTTGTTTTATTTAATCTTCCAACTCTTTCTTGGAACAATAAAATGTTGGATATTTTCATTATCCAAAAAGTATATAATAAATATATTATATGTTATCCACATAGCCAACAAATGAATTGGTTCAATTGGACAAGAAAAAAGAGTTGTAACGTTAAGGACTTGGTTCAAGTCATGACAATAACATTCTTTCAATTTATTTTTTAAAGATGTCAACTAAAATTGCAACGGTCATGGTTAATTAATTAATTAATTAGGTCAACGATTAATTGATTGCAGACTTGGGATGCCAACGGCGGGATGCCTATGGAACGACAGAGTTGGGATGAAACAATTCAAAGGGGTGTTTGAAAACCTATAAATACGGTACAAATTTACCCAAAACAATCACTTCAAATCATTCCAAATCTTTCTCAAGTTTTTTTAGAAAAATTATAATTCTTAATAATTTTCTTTTTATAACTTTCTTCTTTCTCATTTATAATCTTGCACTAGATTTGTTCATACACAACAAATTCTAGTACAGAGTAAAATATGGGCATGTCTTATCTTGGGAGACTAATTCGTAGTAACCCTGTGTTTAAGGAGCAAATATAGTCTTAATGAAAGAGTGGTCTAACATTCAATTCAGGCGGGAATAATGTTGATCTACATCAAACTACAAAGCGGGTTACAACAATCTTAAGACTATATTAACAATGGAGGACAACAATGCAAAAAATAGCTCGAATCAAATTAACAAACTCGAGAAATTTGATGGATTATTCTTCAAACATTGGAAGAGCAAACTGTATTTTTGCTTAACGGCATTAAAACTTTCTCATGTGCGAAATGAAGAAAAAATGGAAGAAAAAAAATGAGACACCGGCAAAAATTAAGAGTCGAATAAAATGGGAACAAGATGATTTCATGTGTAAGGGATACATTCTAAATGCGCTATCCAATTCATTGTACGATGTGTATGAAGCCAAGTTCATGAAAAAGACGGCAATGGAATTATGGGAGGATCTTGACAACAAGTACAAAATCGAGAATGCCGAAAACAAAAATTTATAGTAAGTTTATTATTTGATTATCAAATGATAGATAACAAATTTGTTATACTGCAAGTACATGAACTTCAAATTATTATGAATCAAATTGTCTTGGAAGGCCATAGCCTTGACGAAGGGTTTCAATTTTCGACAATCATTTCAAAATTACCATTTTCATGGAAAGATTGTCGAAAGGAATTGAAACAAAAGAAAGATGCAATGACTATGCAAGAGCTTATTAAATTTATCCCAAGTTGAGGAAAATTCTAGGAACTTGGATAAATTAGAAATAGAAAACAAAAGTGCTAAAACTCTTGTCATAGAAATTAAATCTAAACCAAGGGGCAACAACAAAAGAAAGCGTGGTGGTCAAGATAACACTTCCGGAAATAAAAAACCGAAAAGTACTTGTTAGAAGTGTGGTAAGCTAGGACACTTAAAAAACAATGTATTTTGTACTTGAAGCAAAGACAACAAAAGAATGACCAAGCAAATATGGTAGGCAATGAAGATATTGTTGCTATGATTATGGAGATTAACATGGTTGTAAATGACATGGAATGGTGGATCGATTATGGAGCAACCAAACATATTGCCAAGACAATGTTTAGAAGCCTATGAACATATGAAGGATAGTCAAGAACTATTCATGGAAAATTCATCAACTGCAAAGGTGATGGGCAAAGGCAAGGTGGTTCTTAAGTTATCATCCAATAAGAAAATCACTCTTAATGATGTTCTTCATATTCCAAAAATTAGGAAAAACCTTGTATCTGTTAGTCTTTTAAACAAACATGGCATAAAAGTCTTATTTAACGATAATTGTATTGTATTGTCCAAGGGTGGCCATGTATGTCGAAAAAGGATATGAATCTAATGGCATGTACAAACTAAATGTTATTAATGAAAATTCATATTTTGCTTATATGGTTTCTACTTTTGATGTTTGACATGCTAGATTATGACATGTAAATTATAAAAGTATGCGTAGCATAAATAATCTTAGTTTAATTCCTAAGATTAATTTTTTGATTTAAAAAAATGTGTTATATGCGTTGAATATAAAATTGTCAAGTCTTTTAAAAAAGTAGAAAGAAATTCACAATTATTAGAATTAATTCATTCCAATATTTGTGAATTTGAGGGCATATTAACTAGGGGAGGTAAAAGATATTTTATAACATTTATAGATTATTCTAGATGCACTAAAGTTTATTTGTTAAGGACTAAAGATGAGGGTTTAAAAAAATTTAAAATCTACAAGGCTGAAGTTGAAAATCAAATAGATCGAAGAATTAAAATTCTTAGATCGGATAAAGGAGGGAATATTTCTCTTATAATGATTTTTATGAGAATCACGGTATAATTCATCAAACTATAGCCCCTTATAGTCAGTCCTCAACAAAATGGAGTGGCAGAACGAAAAAATAGGACACTTGAAAAAATGATTAATATATTACTTCTTACTTCTGGTTTGCCTAAAATTTATGAGGGGAAGCATTAATAACTGCTTGTTATATACTTAATCGTATACCTCATAACAAAACTCACATTACACCTTATGAATTATGGAAAAACAGAAAACCTTCTCTTGACCATTTAAGGGTGTGGGGATGTAGAGCATTAGTAAGGTTAACTGATCCTAAAAGGCCTAAGCTTGGAGCTAAAGCAATTGAGTGTGCTTTTATAGGCTATGCATAAAATAGCAAAGCCTATATATTCTTGACCACGGAATCCACATATTTTGTTAGCCAAAATATAATTTTGGAGTCTAGAGATGTTGAGTTCATTGAGAATTCATTCTTTAGGAAAAGGTCAAGAGAAGATACAGATAAAGAGGATCAAGAAACAATTCATCATGAAACAATTCATCATGAGACAAATAATGAAATGGAACTTACTATATCTACTGAAGAAATAGAACCAAGAAGAAGTAAGAGAGCAAAGATAGAAAAATCATATGGCCCTGATTTCTACATGTACCTAGTAGAAGAAAACAGGGATGATATTGTTTCTTCTAGTGTTTTTGTAACTGAGCATGATTCTAGTGATAGAGATCCATTGACTTTTAGAGAAGCTATGTCCTCTCAAGATTCAGGTTTTTAGTAAGAAACAATTAATGATGAAATGGATTCTGTCATGGGTAACAAGACTTGGGTCTTGGTAGATTTACCTCCTGGTTGTAAACCCATTGGCTGTAAGTGGACCTTTAAAAGAAAAAGAAAATCAGATGGATCCATAGATAAGTATAAAGCTAGACTGGTAGCCAACGGTTTTAAGCAAAAGAAATGAATTGATACTTTGATACATATGCTCCGGTAGCAAGAATTAGTACCATTAGGTTATTAATTGCATTAGCATCAACTCCTAAACTTGTTATACACCAAATGGATGTTAAAACTGCTTTTCTAAATGGTGATTTACAAGAAGTTTATATGGAACAACCAGAAGGGTTTTTTTAAACGGCTAAGAAAGAAAAGTTTGTAAACTTCTTAAATCTTTATATGGCCTAAAACAAACACCTAAGCAATGACATGAAAAATTTGACCAAATGATTGTTTTCAATGAATTTAAAATAAACGAATCAGATAAATGTGTTTATTCTAAGTTTAATAAAGGTTTTGGTGTTATAATTTGTTTATATGTTAATGATATGCTTATTTTTAGTACTAGTGAAAATGTAGTATTAGAAACTAAAGCAGTCTTGTCTACTACATTTGATATGAAAGATATGGGGGAGGCTAATATAATTTTAGGTATTAAAATTGTGCGGTCTCAAGATACCATTTCTTTAACTCAGTCCCATTATATTGAGAAGTTGTTAAAGAAGTTTAATCACGAAAATTACAATATAGCATCTACCCCATATGATCATTCTGTTAAATTATTTCCAAATAAAGGGAATAGCATATCTTAGTTAGAGTATACAAGTGTAATCGGTAGTCTAATGTATGCAATGATGTGTACTAGACCTGATATAGCATTTGCGGTTAGAGTATTGAGTAAGTTTACTCATAATCCAAGTCAAGCTCATTGGGATGCAATATCAAGGATACTTAAATATCTTAAAGGCGTAATGAACTATGCATTATGCTATACAGAATACCGAACTGTGGTAGAAGGGTATATGGATGCAAACTGAATAACGGATTCGGATGAAATAAAGTCTACAAGTTGATGGATATTCACTTTAGGAGGAGGGGAAATTTCTTGGGGTTCCAAGAAACAAACCTTGATAACACATTCAACTATGGAATCCAAGTTTGTTGCATTATTAGCTGCTGTAAAAGAAGCCGAATGGCTTAAGGATTTATTATTTGAGATACCACTTTGGCCCAAGCCAATGACAGCTATCTCAATATACTGTGATAATGAGACAACATTATCACGGTCTTATAATAAGGTTTATAACGGAAAGTCTAGACATATAAGTTTAAGACATAGTTATGTAAGAGTAGCAAATTAATAAAGGGTTGTTACCTTTAACTATGTCAAGTCAAAGGGAAATTTGGCAAATCCTTTTACAAAAGGCCTGGACAAGGATGTAATATGTAAGACTTCTAGGGAGATGGGTTTAAAGCCTTGGAATGAGGTAACCTATAAGTGGAACCCAACTAAATACTAGAGTAACATCTAGTATATTAGTTCAATGAAAAATACTTATAGTAATAACCAGTAATACACTAGACAAGTATGAAGAAGAAATTTTTCGAAACCATCTCAAAGTTAGTGTATACTTCTATGGAGAACAAAGAGAGTAGGGTAAACCTTTAATGAATCTATGCCCGATTTGGAGGATGCAGGTCATACAAGTGCGTCTAATTAGATTCACTTATGTAAGTGAAGAAAGTGGGGCCACTTCTGGCGAGACTTAAGGCTTGTCTCTAAGTCACTTACGAAACCTAAGAGGTAAACACAAGGCCATAAATGTGTTGAGTTTCCTTAAACTATAAGGGATATAGTATATGTCTTTTGAGCAATACATCACTTTAAGATTTCTTAGTTCAAAGTTAACGCTACTAAAAATTCGGATATTTTGAGATCTTGGTGAACAAGTATACTTGCATCAAGATGATATGTTATATAATAACACCAACATAATTAAACACACTTTATACTCTTAGCGTGAAAACAAAATCCGCACTCCGTATTATATTTTGTCCAAATATTCATCAGAAAATGCACACCCTATATCTCGATTTCTCATATGAGACGCCTCTTATGTATGTTATATCCAATAAGAGAAAGAAGAATGTTAATGGAAAATGATTGGAAGATTATGAAAATAGGGGAGAGTTGTTGGATATTTTCATTATTTAAAAAGCATATAATAAATATATTATATGTTATCCATATAGCCAACAAATGAATTGGTTCAATTGGATAAGAAAAAAGAGTTGTAATGTTAAGGACTTGGGTTCAAGTCATGGCAATAACATTCTTACAATTTATTTTTTTAATATGTCAACTAACATTGTAACGGTCACAGTTAATTAATTAATTAGTATTAATTAATTAATTAGGATAACGGTTAATTGATTGCAGAGTTGGGATGCCAATGATGGGATGCCAACGGAACGACATTAAATTAAGGGGTGAACCAATTCAAAGGGGTGTTTGGAATTCAACATACCTCTCCAAAGGGGTGTTTGGAAATCTATAAATAGGTTGCAAATTTACCCAAAACAATCACTTCAAATCATTCCAAATCCTTCTCAAGTTTTTTAGAAAAAATATTATTCATAATTTTTCTTGTTATAATTTTCTTCTCTCATATATAGTTTTGCACTAGATTTGTTCTTCTACAACAAATTCTAGTACAGAGTAAATTCTGGGTCTGTCTTATCTTGAGAGACTAATTCGTAGTAACCTTGTGTAGCAAAAGGGGCGAATATAGTTTTAAGGAAAGAGTGGTCAACCATTCGTGTAAGGCAGTAATATTGTTGTTCTACATCAAACTACAAAGCGGGTTACAACATAAAATAGAGGAAGAGGGGGGGTGGTTGTTATTCCAATATCAAAGTTAATAGTGCTACTTTTTCCAATGTATGTCATGTTGTTTTCAATGATTTTTTTTAAAAAGTTAAATGAGGATATTATTGAAAAAATAATGTCAAAAATAGCATTAAAAAGGAAAGAGGACAAATAGATTTGGATAAACCAAAAAAGAACTTAGGACAAATAAATTTGGACGGAGGGAGTACTACTTATGAGATTTATTTTTAAAAAAAACTTAAATGAATCATGTCAATTTTAAATTTTAAATGTCACGAATTGACTTTTAGAAAGTAAATAGTGATCTAATAATTTGAAATGGAGGGACTATTAAAAAGCTATATTATTGACGAACAGACAAAAGAGGTGAAAAGGTTGAGAAGCCCACATTCTCTTAGAAATTGCCATCCCAAAAAACTTTTACAGCGGCATTCCATTGCATTCGAGGAGGCATATTTTAATGTCTTAATTTTGCAGGAAATGTTCATATTAGCTAAATACATATATGTGCTAAGTTTTTGCAAATTGCCACCCCTGCAAAATCAGCAACATTCAGCAGCTTGTGCAAAGTACACAGACTATGAAAATGCTGAAGGCATCTAGCGTAAAATAGATGATTCCACCATGAATGTATCGTGGAGCCTCTAGTGCTTTTGTCTCGGTAAATTTAGGGGGGGAAACAATTTCCCTGTAAACCAAAACCTTCTCTATTTGTACTTATTAAATCTTTCAGTCAATAATTGATGGTCAGTCTAAGACACGGATTTCGGCCCCCTGCCTGTACTTTCCCCTTTTAGAAGGTGCCATGGTTTCTAGCTACTCTCCCCTCTCCACCTCTCTAAGCAGAAAATTGCCATGTGAGGTGCGTAAGCCAGTCCATACTACATGTAAACCTAGCCCCACAATTAAGCTGCCTCTTACAAGCATAGTATGAAGATGACAAAAATCAAAAACACTTCACAAAAGCTGCGTGGTGAATATTAAAGCAAAAAATTAGACAAATAAATCAAGCTCTAAGCTTGTGCGCTGGGGTTGGAAGTGGTAAACTGCTTCAAATTGGTACAAAAGACGACTAGGAGAAACTTGAATTTCATGCTACTGAAGCAAAGACAAATATTAAGGTCACATACCATATCCTTGAAGAACATGAGAACATGTAACCACCTTCAGATAAGCTTCTATATGAGTTGCAAGAGGTGCTGCCCCAGATAAAATGATCCGTACCTTCCCTCCCAAAGCTTGCTTAACCTGAAGAATTTTGAGGAAGATTGATGAGTCATCAAAATGACAATACTTCAAATTGGTAAAATGATACTGAAGTTTCTCCAAGAACCCACCTTATTAAATACAACTTTGTCAAAAATCGGAGCAGCCTCCTGATGTTTATTCCCCTTATTCAAGCCACCTAATTTGCTGCAAAATTTTCAAAAACAAGATGCTACTTAAATAATAAGCAATCAAAATATAGCAACTCCTCTAACATTAAAGACAAATACCATAGCAACAAAGTCTGCATTCTAAGTGTTATATATAACATACAATATATGTTAAATTCTAATGAGAGAACAAAATGAACATGGAGTTCAGGTACTGATTTTCTTTTTAATTCTTGATAGAAGGTGGTAATTACATTAATAATAGAGACCAAATCATACATGTTAGTGGAAGTAGAACATAATCTGAGATATAATCATATAATCATTTGAAATATTTTGAAATGGGTGGAACGATGTTCCTCACATAAGGAGATTTTCATTCAGAAAGAGGAACAAGCTTGAGACCTCGATGATGTGCATTAAGAAGACGTTATAATTCAATAATGATTATCTCAAAATAAATAGAAATGTGCAATAGACAAACTTACTACGAGTACGCAACCTTAAACAGTGTATGCTTCAAGAGACTGCCCGATGAAATCTTCTGTGTCAAACCTTACAATCATACATGGCAGTTAATGACAATAAGCACAACTAGCAGTAAAAGAAATGTAATTCCCGAACATTTACATTTTCATCATAAAGGAGAAAACACCAAGAAAGAGATCAATGAATCCGAGTACAGTGAACTTAACAACCAAAAGTTACAATTCAAATGATTCTGAACATGTGTCTTTCACATGTTCACGGCATAATAAATTAATTTAAGAGCTACCTAAATGGACCACACAAACTGTAGCGTGAATATACCAAAATAATTTATTTTTTTCCCCAGATATCTTTTGGACTAGTGCCTGGTGAATCAGAATCAATTGGAGGTGATTCGTGCCTAGGAAGCAGAGAACCAGAATTCATCACCTTCTATTACAGAAACTTTTCCTCCTATATTTTTTGCTATGCTTTTTAAAAGCCACGAACAATCAGAGCTCAATAGTATATATCAATATTCAATAGTAAGTTAAATCATACCTGAATAGATTCTATCTAGAACTCGGGGAACAGCACAAAAAATAGTAGGCTGTAGCACTCCGATGTCTTCAAGTAACAATTTGACATCCTGAAAAAACCAGTGTTACTTGAAGCTCATAGTTGAGGAAATAGTTAATTAATAGCCATCTTACCCCGCGCCAAAATCCTATTGAGGCCCCATGATTGATAAAACACTCTTCAATCACCCGGTCAAAGATATGTGCCAAAGGAAGATATGAAAGATATACATCATTGACGTTCAACTGTACAAATTTCAGAGACGGGTATGTGAATAACTCAGAAATTCATTATGCAATGATAAGCTGTAAGAGAGTACTGAAAGGGAGGACAAGGTGTCCTCCAAAGAAATACAAGTATGAAAATAAGGAAATCTAATGAAGCACACCCCACCAATCTCTATGAATATCTGAAATAGCAACACCTCTAAAAAGCTCCCATAGCCAAATAGTCAACAACTCAACATTGAATGAATAATGTTTTCTTTTTGATAAGTAGAAAGTTGGAATTTTCACATGGAATGAGTGCAAAAGGTAGGTTAAATGGTGAACAATTACCGATTCATTCACACTCTCCAGAAAGCACTTCACCCCAGCTACAAGAGTGACAATGCTGTTGTTGGAAATCATTGCACCCTTGGGATCACCAGTAGTTCCACTAGTGTACATTATTGTACAAATGTCACTTTTCTTTTTAACTGGAAGCTCAAAGTGTTTATTATCTCCCTGCACATAAACACGAGGACAAACTCAATGTAACAGCCTGTCATATTTATATGAATAACAACTTGGAAGTAAAAATGTGATATGGACATAAACCAAAAATTAAAATTTATCATTGAATTTGATAAGTTACTTTCGTAAGGCATGTACTTAGTTATGTAGAAAAAAACTGCGCTCACAGGGAATCAATCACACAATAGAAAAATAACAATTGTAGAACTAAAAAAAAACTTACCAATAATATAAATTCATCCCAAGAATATATTGCCAAACCTAACTTCTCAACTTCTTCCTTATGTTCAGGAGTAACTTTCCCAAAGCTAATAATTGCTGCAAAATGGAATGTGTAAATGGTTACATTTTGATTCCAAATGCATAATGGAAGGAATTTTAAATCTCCAACTTACTTTTCAAGTACTCGGTTGTCTTGGGCAATGTTTTCAACAACTGAAATGACAAGGTATGGATTAGATGCAAAATTCTCAACAAATAAGCTAGAGTGTTGTCTATCATCACTAGATTCACATAATCACAACAAGAGTATGGTAGCACTGAAGCATTACATTCAGGAAAAGGAGCCTTTCATCAGTTTATATTTAATAGACATATTTATACAGAGCTATATCTGGTTTCTAGCATGTAATAATCATTTTTTTGGGATAAGTAAAAATCTTATAATCCAAAATGGCACCAAGAGGAGCCACCCAAGTACAATGGGAAAACATGAAAATAATCATCAAGTCATATTAAACTTTACCTGGAATATATCATAAGAAATTTATAAGGAACCTAGATGCCAATGAAAAATGTGTTTACCTCGGGAATTTTTTTTCTTCTACAAACACAATTGTAACCTCCGCGTGGCATATGACATATTCCACAGCGTTAGCACCTAGACCATAATAACGAAATCGTCAAAACTCCATAAAAGCTAGCTAAGCATAACAAATTAGACTTGGGGTCAGTATACATCTGCATTTGTTATACATGACTTAAAGAAGATAACGAATTCTAAAAGCTATGCATTTCTCAGTACTTGAATTGCAGAATTATGCAGTCTATTTGAATATTCAAGAAAGCAGATTTGATGAAAGTCAACACATGGTTATGTAACGTAATAGAAGTGACGTACATACCCAAGGTGTCATACAAAGGAACACAATAGAGCCCATGAGCATTGCATGCCTGCATTAGTTGTTTAGTGTTAGAATATAACTGCATAGCATACTATTCCATAAAAAACAAATGTTCACAACTCAGAAAATGATGCACACAGCAATAAAACATAATAAAATGGGATTATAAATATCAACCATTAAAATAGATAAGTGTTGACTTATTTTACTCGCTGCCTAACTTTTACAGAACCATTCTTATCTTACAACCCGCTGATGAAAACAGACGAGGATAAAAAGGAACAAAGCAAAGAGTGAAAATATAAGTTTTGCATGAACCAAAATTTATCCTAATCACAAATAAATATATAGACAAACTCAGGAGAAACCAATTCTAGGAAGGGATTCATAGATTGTTTTTGATGATGGTGGAACTACAGTGAGCAACGGGCCAACCACTGGATGCATGTAATACCCCACAAACCACACACATCATTAAAGCTAACGTTAAGCTATGTTTGTGTGGTCGCAAAGGAGGTCATTACAATTGTGGGGTATTGAGCCCATGACCTATGGCTTATCAGTCACTTATCTTTAGGCTCACTACAACTAAGCTAACTCTTTTGTAGTTCGCAAAGATTGCTACTTTTGAATTTAAATTTTTTTTCATTCACTCTTTCAAAAATCAAAAAAAATATTAGTGCAAAAATACCATAGTACCTTTTGATGTGATGTATTGTGATTGAGAATGTGATCCGTAAGAATTTTGATAGGGAAAACTAGTTCAAGAACATATTGGAGTTGCTGGTAATAATAGAAACTTTTCATAGACTTAAATTTTGGTCAAAGAGTTACTTCCAAAATCTTGGTCAAAAAGTTAACTAAGCTAACTCTTTGGGGTTCACAAAGATTGTTACTTTTGTATTTTTTTTTTCAAAAATTGTCACTCTTTCAAAACCAAAGAGAATCTTAGTGAGAAAATGTCACACTACCCTTTTGACGTGATGTGTTGAGAAAGGTAGGGGATGTAATCTGCAAGTATTTTAATAAGGCAAAGTAGTAGAAGAACATGTTATTATCGGTATATTAGAAACTTTTTATAGATGTAAACTTCGGTCAAAAAGTTTCCTTCAATTCGCGCAAAAGCACCAAAAGGTGACCATCTTTTATTGTTGATGGAAAAAGAAATTTTATGGGGATAAAGATATTACAATCAGAGAAGAGGGGGGGGGGGGGGGGGGGGGGGGGGGGGGGGGGGGGGGGGGACAAGGAGGCCACCCAAGATAATATTTGTCACACAAAGTTAGTACATTGACGCAAAAGCCTTGCTAGCTGACAAAGATATGAATGTAGCCAACAGTGTTTCTCCACTGTATTGAGGAACACGAAGCCTAAGAGTAATAGAAGTATCTGCTCAAATGCAAGAAACATGATACATAGATCTTTGGTTGCCCAAGCCATCACTCCACTCTGATAAGGGGATTGAAGCATAGGCGGGTTTCAAGTTCAATACTCATATTGACCCCAACTACCACCCCCCTTAAAAGTAAATTACATTTAAGGAAAACAGAACTGAAATATGAATGGCGATCTAACCCTGGAGAGCCAAGTGAGGACTATTTTGGGATCATGAAATGTGCAAAAAATTGATCAAAAACTATTTTAAAATTTTAGTGCAAAATTATTGTTAATTACAACATATTAAACTTGATAGCAAAAGGCTATTCCATCGAAATATAGACGAATATAAACTTAAGAATTACAACAGACAATTTTCTAGAGGCCTCCAATATGCCTACTGTTCAAATCATACTTTAATGACGAGTTGTACAGGAAAATTTTATTTTGAATCATCTCTGAGATAAAATTTGCAGCAAAAGAGGAGCGCTACTGCAAATCAATATAACTTAAGGAATTGATATTTCCACAAGCAAAAGTGATAGTTTCACAAGGTCACTCTTGAATACTAAATGGGCCTGAGAGAGAGCTTGTGAAAATATCAAATTTAACTTGAGGAACTGTAAAAGGAACGGATAGCCTACATCATAGTCCATGTGCAACGGCTGAGGGCCATATCTGAAGTATGCCTTCATGTAATCTCTAAATATTACATAAAAAAGCTGCCACGTGAAGAATGGCATAAAGGAGAAATTGTTTCATTGAAAACCTATATAGTGCATACGACATATGATAGCAAGGTCTTTCCGCAGGCTGTTTATCAAATCAGTTCCTAAGTAACAAATAATTCTTTCCTGAGCAACAATTGTGGGAAAAATCTAGTAGAAAAGATGAAATACCTCCATGCTCATAATCCACTCTTTGCAGTTGGCACCATAAATACCACATCTTCCTCCCTAAAATCAGAGAAAATTATTTTATATCAAGACACAGAAGCTCGCTAGTGAAATTGACTCTACCAAGAATTATTATTTCTCAGAGAGAAACACTCAAGGAACAGTGGAAATTAATACAAATAGGTAAGTTGAAAGAAGATCTTTACAAAGTACAACCTCCGCCCCCAAAAATGTCTGAAAGTATATAAAAAAAAAAAATTGTCCACCAAAGTATATCCAAGTACAAAAGTCAAATATAAAATGTGCTATAATGAACAATTTACCCTCAAAAGTGTACCTAAGTGGTATACACTAATTTTAAGGAAAAAATATTCATTAGTCTACATACGTGGGATCCACTACGAGTAAAATTGGAAGAAAAAAGTTACATTCTTTCCTCTGGTTTAATTTTTTAATTTGTGTGAAAATGTACTTGATACATCTTTTGGAGGATGGAAGTTGTATTAAACAATGAAATACATGACCAGGACAATAGTCACAAATATGAAGGATACTATAACTAGAGATAGGAAGTGGAACTACAATATAGATGGAAGACAAGAAATCCATAAAACGGAAAGACAATAACAAACAGGAAAAATAAATGAGAACCCCATCCTGGCATCAATGAATTACTTATTGCCAGTCCCTAAGTAAATTCTATAAAGAACTTAATCAAAAAAATTCATGGGAAATGTTCAAAGAGATGCAGACAAGAACGCTGCATCCCAGATCAAGGCAACATCCACCCCCAACTACCCTATGATAGGCCTTTTCAAAATCAAAGCACTATACTCTCTCGATCTCACATCATCCACAACCCTCGTTAGCAAATAAGCCCGTGTCTAGGATATGTCTTCCCCACAAAACCACACTGATTAGCATAAATAGTCAAATCTAACACTGCCCCAACTTCCTCAAAAGCACATTTGTCAAGATCTTATACCCACTAGTCATGAAGCTAATAGGCCTAAATACCTAACAAGAATGACCTATATTTCCTAGGAACTAAAAACTAAGGTAATAAATGTGGAGATAATACTCTTACACAACTTTATTTGCATCCACATTGCTGAAAAAGGTCTAGTGAAAAACCATCTGAACCAGCCATCCTAATGTCATCAAACTCAAAATTCCTAACGGATCACAATTCACAAACTTCTCTCACTATTATTCTCCCCATTTAATCCTCGATCATAGGCCAATCAATACACTACTCCTCATACAGACTCCTATAAAACTCGATGATATCCTCAGCAATCTAACACTAGATATATCAACGTTGTGATGATTGGCATGCACAACACTATGAATCAAGCCATTTATAGAAATACACCAAGGTAAAACAAGTCAATGATAGTGCAGCAAGCTGGCATGCACAAGCCTCGTACAGAGTGGGAAAAAAACAGTTAAATGCGTATGTCCAATGAAGTAAAAACTAGTTGAAACCCATCTGGTAATTAATAAACTACCAGGTAGTCACTTACTTCCTCAACACCACAACTGCGAATGGCATTCCCAACTTTCAGCACTATGTCGTACACTTCTTTGTAAGTCAGCCACACATACTTAGCATGCTGAAACATATTTAACAAACGTAAGCTCATCTGAAAAGGAAGTTATAAGCAATATTATTTGATACACTGACATACCTTCCCATTCACAATCTCACGGTGACCAAGCATTCGATTATTAGGAAATTTTTCCACAGAGATTCTGCAACATGAACAAATTAAGAACTTTTCTCAGGATAATTTCACAGAGTACCGGACTATAATTTCACAGGATAATCTATCCCCTTTATTATTCAATACAACTACTGGACCAACTCAAGTTGAATTTGCTCTGGGAATTGTTTTAGAAGGTATTCGTGGGACTCCTAGAGACATGCCTCAAGGTAAGACTTCGACAAAACATCTCAACGAGCTAGATTTAGACAGAAATTTTGTCAGGAATATTCACCTGGGGCCAGGCAGTGACAGAAGCAATAAAAAGTACCTTTTGAAGTAGTTTACTTTTTGTTTATAATTTGATATCTCACCTCTTAATTTATACTACTCCCACCGTCCTGCAAAAACTTCTGTACTCCCTCCGTCCCCCAAAAACTATTTTTTCAGTCAAATTGACTATTTTTATAATCAAAATTTATACCATTTTCTTGTGAATTGAAGTAAAGAAACTATAACCATACCACCTTCAATTTTCATAGGTTTAAAAATATAAATAAATATACTTAATTAATTCTTAATTTCAAAAACCAGTTTTTTTAGGGGAGAGAGAGAGTATTAAATTATGTATTTGAAGTTCATTTCAAACCCAAATACCCATTATTAAGAATATATCAAAATTAATGCTTTTAGTAGTTACAGCATCATCAGTCGTAATACCTTTCCTTCTTCTTTTCTTTTACTATATTTTTTTCAGTTCTTTGATAATAGTTCTGTACAAGAAAATACGTGATCTTAAGAAAATTAAGCAATGTAGGGACCGGACATTAATAAACTAATAAACAATTCATCATCAATGTCTCTAAATTGCAACAAAAACATAAAGTAAATAGATTATGAAACGAACTGATAAGTATGAAACGAACTCAAATCAGAGTGAAATTCTGAGATTTTTTATACCGAAAAATGTCCCAACAGCTATCTAATCCTTGAATTGGAGGAGGAAAACCATCCTTAGCGAAGACACTGCGATAAACTGGGCCCATGGATGGCTTTCCATCTTTGGCCTCCTCCGCCGGCTCGATCTCTATGATATACCTCTTCCCCGCCATAGCCGATCTCCCTTTTTCTCTCTCTAAAATTACAAATGTAAACAACCGCAATGTAGTATTTATTAGTATGTTGGATTGTGGACCAAGTTTCTGCCAAATTACTTGTACATTCAAAAAAAAAATGTACATAATTCACTGTGTTTTTCTTTTCCTTTTTTAAACTAAAATATTAACAATAATACTTTGACGACAAAAAAATTAAATACAAAAAGAGATTCAAAATAAATTGATTATAATCATTTGACTAATTTATAGAAAATCGATATTTTCACATCTTTTTTAATATTTTTATTCGTAGAGCCCACATATTAGCTGATGAGTTAAATTTTTATTAACTAATATCTGGACCCTACATGTGAAAATATCAAAAAGTAATATGAAAATATTATTTATCAACTTATATATGGTGAACATCTACTACTTTAACACATTATTTTATATCCAATTTTTTTTTATAGTAAATGGTATAAAGTTTTGTTATTTATTTTTATGGATTGCATGGGCCAAGTAAAACAAAATTCGAGAAAGTAGCATGCAATTTCCTACCCTGCGCTTTTAGTGCGAAAAGAGGGCAATCCCAACTTACGTTATTGCTTTATCAAGGAATCAAATTTGAATTTTATGATGAGAAATTGATATTTTTACAATAAAATCGTCGTTATAGATTCGGTTTTTACCGTTGTTATATATCTATAATAACACTTTTAGTTATTAAAATATTAAAAAAGTTGCGGAAATGTCAGTTGCCTGATGATAATTGATATGTTTCATTTGTTCTTTTTCAATTTGAACTTTATGTATGATATACTTCGTTTGTTCTTTTTCAATTGACATTCTAAAAGAAAACACAAAAATTAAAAAAAATGTATTAATGGTTCGTTTTATCCATCAAAATGGATATATAATATGAGAAACTAAGTTATTAATAATTTTTATTATCTAAAAATACACACAAAAAAGAAAAGAATGGATGGATGGATGGAGAAGTAATAATATGAAGAAATAGAGAGAGAATCGTGTTGTTTGAAATAAGGCAAGAAAGGAGCACAACATAGTACATATTGGCAAAATGAGAGCATCTGTTTTCTTTAAAATATCCCAAAACTTGTTCAAGTGTTGTACAATGTTGTTGAATACATACGACTCCAACTATGTTACTACCGGTATGAATCTAATAATACCAATTAAGCTTTGGTCTCTCAGTGTCAATGTCATAAACTGAGTATGTACGTAATGAAAATGAAAATGGATATGGATATGGACATTATAATTTCTCCTGGGTTATCGGGCTTCGATGGATGCTTAGGAGGTATGGAAGCAGGCTTCGATGGATGCTTAGGAGATAGAGCCGCCGGCTGCTGTGCCGTTGAAGATGGCGCCACAGGTATAATAGTAGGGAACATTTTCACCCCGGCTGCTTTAATCACTGGACAAGTTATAATGACATGTTAAAAGAGGAACACAAATTATAAAGGCCATCTCAAAGATCATAATTTAAGCTTTTAGATCAAATGGTAACCGAAACATGGTGGAGGGTGGAGGGTGGAGGGTGGAGGGTGGAGGGTGGAGGGGGGGGAGGGGGTACATATATCAAGTCCAACAGTGCAAAGAATAGAGCTATTAAGTATTTACCAATTGAGTAAGAACAGAAAGGGCTCACCCACCTAGTCCATACACAAGCGAGAACAGGTTGGAGGTGATCAAGTAACAGAATATAGCCTGCACCCAAACCAAACTTTATTCGTATTAGATTATATTAAAAGACTATGCACAGATGGGAAAGGCTAAATTCTTTCGCATATATGTATGTATGAATGAAGTTGCACACTACATCCATTTTTATTGCGTTTTCAACAAGCACAGTTCATAACAGATCTGAATCAAAAGGCAGTGTGCAAATGTATAGTATCCAAGGAAGTAAAAGTTCCCTCGTGGGGAAACTCGAGGTAATTGGAACTGTAAGAACAGAAAAAACCCTCATGACATTTTTCATTGTTACAGCAGCAGGATTGCCTTCCAAACCTTCTTGCATATTGCGCTGAGGAAAGGCGCCAAATTAGTCAAACAAACACTGATAATGCAAAACCAACTGGAACAAATTTGAGCACATGATAGTTGAAAACTAATTAAGTACGCTTTTAAAAGAACAATTCTAAGGCCAAATGGCCCATCTGAGGTTGCTTTCTTTTTCAGAAAAAGATCAAGTGTTTATTAAACAACAAATGTATCTTTCACATTATTACCTACATAGTAAAAATAGCATATTATTTGGAATTTTTAACAGAGCATGGATGTTGTTTCTCACAAGCTGACATGCATGGATATACATATACATATACATATATATATATATATATATATATATATATTGTATCAATGTATTTGACCATATGAATCAAAAGAAATTACTGAAACAACTGCCACCGCATCAGGCATATAAAAAATTAGGGGATACATCATACATTTGATAATAGTAATATCAAGAAAGGACTCCTTGGCGGTGACTGCATTGTGGACTCCACAATGATCAAGTACATAAATTATTGAACCCATCAAGCAGAAATACTTCAACTATTTTCTTTGTTATGCAAAAAAGATTTTGCACAAGAAAGTTTGGAGAAATGAAAGTACGGAAAAACATGGAAGAACAAGATCCTTGTTCAAGGGTTATGATGCAAAATATAGAGTCGGTATGGATTGGCATATGAATTCTTCAGATTTTATAAAACCTAGGTACTATATATCAAAAAAGAGAACAACCCCCCCACCCTCCCCACTGCTTTTCAGATTTTGATAACAGTATTAAAGCCAATCAAAAAGTTCACGATCTATCATTCTGATATTAAGCTTCAGATTCCATCATGGGAAGGAATAAGTGCAAGGATACGAAAATTGTTTGACAAAGACTAAAAAAAATAACAAAATCTACCTCCATAGCTATCCAAAACGACAATGCTGTCAAGACTGGAAGGACGCATAAACTATCAGGAGTTGTCAGATCAGTAAACCAAAATGCTCCACATTCTTTGAAAGATGGTACTTTGTACACCATGTGTTAACGCCTGATTTTGTACGCCCGACGAAATCACCCAAAAAGACGGGCCAAAACAGCGCCAACGGTTTGATTGTATCGTTGTGAAATCAAACCCACAGAAATACACAACATAAATAAAAGAATAGAAAGCATGAACACAAGAATTACGTGAAAACTCAATTGGGAAAAAACTACGGAGAGAGAGAGTAATCCACTATAATAATATTGGGAGTACATATGGTGTATTTGTGTTGTATCATATTTTCCCCTCTATGTTTCATCCTCCCTTCAACCCTTGCTTGTAGCCGTATATATAGAAGTCACCTCCACTCGAATTCAACTAAGAGAAGGAGTCCTTATCCCTCCAAATAAGGAAACACAATCCTATTTTAATAAGGACTCTATCACTTGTGACAATAAATACATATGGGTCGGACCATTAAATAGATTGGGCTACACCATGACCAGGCCCAAATAATCACATCCCAACATTGCCCCCAGTCTCTTATTTATAAGGAACTTATAATAAGAGAGTATACAAAAAGTCCACCATACCTTCCAACTGTCATGTTGGTAAAACTTCTGAACCCACTATATCTATTGCGGCTTGTCTTTCGGGAGAACGAAGTCTTCCTGAAGGATGTTTATTCGAAGGATGTTTATCCTTAGGATGTTTACCCGTAGGTTGTTTATCCGTATGAGATTTATCCGTTCGGGAGGTCCTACACCTCCCCGAAGGATGTTTATCCGTACGAGATTTATCCGTTCGGGAGGTCCTACGCCTCCCCGAAGGATGTTTATCCGTAGGATTTATAACTGTTCGGGACGCCTCCCCGAAGGATGTTTACCCCATAGGATGTTTAACCGTAGGATGTCCATCCGAAGAATATTCATCCTTTCAGGAGATCAAAGTCTTCCCGAATGACGTTTATCCACCCTTATACCCCCAATACACCTTTTTTGCACCCGATGATCCAAGTCTAGCAAATTTGTAACATGTCCACGAAACCCACTTGCCGAAGCCTCGAGGAATGTCATGAGCAAGTTAGGTCCGAATGTCGAAGCCGAGTCCATTCTTTCTTCTTTTTCTGGTAATTTGTTTTCCCCATCCAAGTTTATGTAGACACCTTTCCTTCCATGTCCATCTTTGTTCTGTACTTTGCTCGCTTCCACCGTTTGCCTTGACATTTGGTTAGACCCAATTCTTTTTGGGTTGAGTTTCTCAGTTTGGGTTACACCGAATAACAACCCTGCTGCACCCATCACACTTGAAATCAATGCCATGAATTTTCTCTATTTTTCCTCTCTGACGTGGTGGGGTGTTCAGTTCGGGAGGAAAGGAGAACTGGTCTTCACTCTCTTTCTGTAAAAACAATTAACTTTTGTAATTACGAAAAAAAAAGAATCACATATATCGAGATTCCCTTATCAGAACTTTATATCATAAAAGTAGTGATGGTGGGGGCTAGGTGATGAGTAGTAACAACAACTAAATCCCTTTTTTCAATTGATTTTGGTAATATCACGTATATTGAGATTAGAGCATACCATATAACATGTTAACAACTTTTTTCAATTGATTTTTGTGATATCACATAATCGAGATCAGTGCATATAAAATAACATGTTAACTGTTTTATAGCATCCTGCTCATACTCATATATTACATATTATCATGCGTATGAATTTCATAAATAAATAAAAAGGAATCACTTATCTCCTTCGGTGAATTGGTGATTTTAATTTGACACTAGAACAAGTGTCTTCTTCCCACAGACGGCGCCAATGTTAACGCCTGATTTTGTACGCCCGACGAAATCACCCAAAAAGACGGGCCAAAACAGCGCCAACGGTTTGATTGTATCGTTGTGAAATCAAACTCACAGAAATACACAACATAAATAAAAGAATAGAAAGCATGAACACAAGAATTACGTGAAAACCCAATTGGGAAAAAACCACGGAGAGAGAGAGTAATCCACTATAATAATATTGGGAGTACATATGGTGTATTTGTGTTGTATCATATTTTCCCCTCTATGTTTCATCCTCCCTTCAACCCTTGCTTGTAGCCGTATATATAGAAGTCACCTCCACTCGAATTCAACTAAGAGAAGGAGTCCTTATCCCTCCAAATAAGGAAACACAATCCTATTTTAATAAGGACTCTATCACTTGTGACAATAAATACATATGGGTCGGACCATTAAATAGATTGGGCTACACCATGACCAGGCCCAAATAATCACATCCCAACACCATGTTTACAATCTACAAATAGAATGATAAGATGTTATGCAATGCAAACTGCCAACAAAAATAGGTAAGAAAAAAAAATATGCTATTCAATATTGTTCATCGTAGAAAAGCTATCTTACTTCTAGGAAAAAACCAACGAAAATAGCAACTTGTATGAGGACTCTTATCAAACGAGTCAAGGTTAGGATTAAATATTACATTAATGTCTGGAAGCTCAACCTCATAGGGTTACACATAAACAGAACAGTTGAATTCCTTCAAGGAGGCATGAAGTTTTATTTAATTCTCACGACCTGAAAACATAGTTAATGAATACTCCCTCAGTCCCTCATAACATTCTGTGCATCATTCTAGGCATCTATTTGGCTTCAAAGGTAGGCATGTTTCTCAGGTAGGCAGGTATAAGGAAATCTCTTTACATAGGCTCTTAAGCCAAAGCAAATCACGCACATCGTACGGACGCTTTTGCAAGGTTGACAAGTCCGTGTTGGATACATATCTCTGATGGTTCTTTCTACACTTCCATAATATAAATCTAGAATCTTTTGTATTGAGAATGTTTCAGATGATTATTTCTTTCACCTATATATATTGAACAAGAAATATATAACTTCGTCAGCATGTAAGGAAGTACAAAGGTTCAAAAGAATAATAAGATGATCTACCATAAAAGGAATAAAAATATACAAGCACGCTCAAATATCAATTACTAAATATAACGAGCCAAGTGACAATCTCCTACTAAGTTGGCTAGCTCTATTTTTGCAAATTGACAGAATCATTTTGTTTGGCACGAGTCAATCCCGAGTTCATCATTCAAGGCTTCCAATTATGTTAGTTTTCTCCTTGATTTTGAAGAGGTGTTTGAATAGTTACATCAATTTATGCTCTATTCATAGTCATACTAAACTTTTCGTACTTGTGATTGTATTATTCCCAAGGCCCTACAGGTATGTATGTAGAAAATATATACAATAATTTGATCTACATGCAACTTTTCAATTTCCATGTTCAGTGTACTGCTACCATTTATACTACACTATTTATACTTAGATTGTAACACCAAACGGTACACAGCACAATTTTGGATTGCATAAAAAAATAAATAGAAGAAGAGTATGAGAAGTAGAAACATTATTCACAATTGATATGCTTATTTATATGCTTAAATGTAGGGGCAGTAGTGGTACCAATTACATAAGGGAACAGGCTAAAGAAGTCCAATATTTTATGTCAAATCTTGAAGGAATGATATTTATAGAAAGTTTGTAATTGTTTTTGAAGGGTTCTACGAAACAGGAACATGGAAAAGATGCATACTCCTTGAATATCTTTGACCTTCGTTGCTGACCTTCATCTACAGCTGTAGGACTCATGCCCTGGGAAAAAATAATTGAATGCACTGACTTCACAGAAGAGAGCAAAAGAAAAGGACTCTAATGCATCAATATAAGACAATTTGAAGATAATAAGCATTTGATTTGACAACAGGTAACAAGCACGACTGGACTTTGCATCAAATTCAGTCTCATCCTATGTTAGATCATTTTTCACCAATAATATCATCAGCTTGTAGACTTTTGAAAAGTAGTGTTCTGGTAGTAGAGGGAAGAAAAAATGCTGCGACGTTGTGTTTAGGGAATTGAGGCAAGAAAATTAAGTAATATATATAGTGCTACGACTAAGAGGGAATTAAATTCTTGATGGTAAATGAATTCTCGGATGCTCATACCCTGTCTTGCATCCCTTGCTTGATCTCCTCCAACTTTAGCTTCATAAGCTGCACAAGGTAAGAAAATCACTATTCAAGTTCTAATTTTCAAATACTAAAACCAAAGGAAGCAGAACCAAGCAATAGTGGAGCATCAAGATCAAGCATATAAAATAATAACTGGGGAAAATCCACAGAATTAAATCTAAGCTCCACGAAATTCAAATACTACTCAAGCAACATGTGATATACTTGAACATTAATTACACCAGTAGCAACTAACAAAAATGTCTTCAATTGTAAACAAGGAGTAAATGAAGTGCAAGTTTTATAAAATAAAAAGTCAATCAAATAATTCAATCATATTGTACATTTTGAAAACATATCTAAAAACTATTGAAAAGGAAAATGCTAAATGTTGATTCTACCACTAACGGGAATATCTCGGTCTAATCGTTAAATTGAAAAGGAAAATGAGCAACGCACGAGTGTAATGTAATGTTGTATGCAGCAAATTACTTTCTACCTTTGCTGTCTTTATCTGAAGGAGTTTTACAATTGAGAGTAATGATCCCTTGATTTCATGGTAGTGTACAACTTCCGTGAAGTCACTCCAAATAACAGTACAAATGCATTTTTAGATATTAGTAATAGCAGCAGCAAGAGAAAAGAAAATGAGCTATTGAACCTATATGCTAATAATTAAAACTAGAAAATATTACAGTGATTAACGAAACACCAAAGTTCAAGAGAAGATGATTAGCAGAAGAAGATACTGTCAATTTTGAAGTAGAAATCACTAGCAGAACTGCCAAAGCTCGAACCAAAACAGTTGTTACAGCAATGCTTCCCCACCTAAACAGGAAGGATAAAGAGAGTCTTTTATCATTATGGCACTTTCTTACGCATGGTTATCATGAAATAAAACCGAAACAATACAATCGCATGTTAGGCAACAAAAAACATGCAAAATCTAACATTTATTACATAAATTGCACCTGCCGCCAAGATCTCCTATTTGGGATCCACTTACTTTCTTCAGGCATGTCTCCCAACCAGTCTTAATTTTGTCACTCTGTTTTTTATATTTCCCCTTACATATTACAGGTTTAAAATTCCTAGTTTCATTATAAACTAAAATCATCTCAATATCTATTCATACCTTAGCACCAAAAATGTTGAGCTCATTGTAGCACTAAAAGTTAATTTCTGAATGGTTTTCAAGCCATCTTTTAGAAAATATCAATGTACATTAAGGAAGCACTAAAAAGTTCACACGTGCCTGTTTCTTTTTCAACACGTGCCTTGAAACTTTTAAACGCATCAAAGGCTTCAGATTTTTCCTGTAAAAAGGAAACCCACTTTTTTCGACTGTAATCGTCAATAAAAATAAGGAAATATCTTTTACTCTCATTTGAAGTTGGATTAATTGGTCCACAAATATCTGCTCATTCACAAAGAATATACAGTATTGCTTTGATACCACTGATAGCAAAGCAATACCGTATATTCTTTGTGAATGAGCAGAGTCAGATAACATGAAAGACTTAATACTAATTTATGGAAAGAACTAAAGGCCTATAAATAGGCAATACACCAGTTATCAAACCAATAAAATAGCAACCACTAATTAAGAACATGCTAAAGCAGTATACTGGACTAAACGTGGCTTCAACAAAAGGCCACAACAAACTCCTAAATAAAAGACACTGCTAAATAGTAGGTCTTCCCTATTGAATAGGTCAATACCTCCTTATTTGAAAATAACATTAAACATCAACAAAAACGCTGTTGATTGAAAAGTTTAGCTCTTAAGGTGAGACTGCGCCGGTACGCCAATGATTTGGCTGGCTCCTTCAAAATGGAGTTTTTTTCAACAACCTAGAAATTCAAGTTAATTAGAAAGATTAAAAACAAAACCCTAGAATCAAAATTATCGAACCGGAAACATGCATGTATATTAATAGCTAGATTGATGAGATTTGAAATTTTGAATAAATATAAACCAACTGCTCAGTCGATGGAGCTAGCTTACAGTGTTTCGTGCCGCAGTAAAATCGGATTTCGGGGGTTTTGGTTTTGGAGGAGGAAGCTTGTCTCTGGTTAATTAGGAATATGATAATATGATATATATATATATATACATACATATATATATATATATCGGGAATGTTTACCAGTTACATGAATAAAAATCCTGTACTCCTTTGCCTTTTACATATAGTTCCCTCTGTCCTAAATTAAATGTGTTGACTGTTTTTTAAATTAATTTTATATTATCTTTATCAAAATATAAATGAAGAGACTATAATTTTAAATTATTTTTTCTAAAAGTAATTTATTTGACCAAAAAAAATAAATTAAGACACTTAATTTGTGATGGAGAGTGTATTACAATTAATGAAACCTTATGCATCAAACAGTAATAATATCGAGGGAGAAAAATGCATGCATGCATGCATGCATATGCGGTAATAGAACTCTTCTAGGCGAACATTTGACGTGTATTACAATTAATGAAACCTTATGCATCAAACAGTAATAATATCGAGGGAGAAAGATGCATGCATGCATGCATACGCGGTAATAGAACTCTTCTAGGCGAACATTTGACGTGTACATGAAAATTGAATATTAATATATTTAAATTTTATATATTTTTATTTTTATTTATTATTAAAGATTAAAATATAAATAAATAAAATTTAAATATACTCATGTTCAATTTTCATGTCCACGTAGAATGATAGAATTTTTGCACTGTAATAATGGAGTGAGAAAGATGCATGCATGCACACGCGGTCATAATGTCTTAGGAGGGAGAAAGATACATGCATGCACCACTAACTAATTCAGTAATCAATCATCTGATTTGTATGTTTTAGTAGTTAATTAAGTTAGGTTTGGTGTGACCAAACTGATGGGACATATGCTATGTTTGTGAATTTGGAGAGAAAAAAAAAATTAAATATTTATGCGAGAAAAGAGTGAAAAAAAAAATTCATTAACATCATTTTAGTGATTTTAGTGTTCTTGAGTTTTAGAATGAAATTTTTATTTAAAAGAGTATATTGCTTCTTTCGTTCTAAATTATAAGAGCATTCATAACAGCGTTCTTATCTTTATCCCTACTCTACAGCGTTATTGGGTCATTTTACAAAATAAGGATTTAACTTTTTCACTATGTACCCAACAAGTTTCTAATATTGATTCCTTAAATAATGAAATTTGAAATTTAAAAGTTTCAACAGTCAAAACATTAAATTAATAATAACCTTATAATTTATAAAAGAGAGAGTATAATTTATCAATTATATTCCACTGTAAAATAATTTTTATTTTATTTTAAATTTTAAATAATTTATGGAGTGAGTATTGAATGGATTGTAGTTACAAATGTACATAAGATCAATATTAACTTTTAAAAAGTTAATTTGTGAAATTTTTAAATTTAAATTTAAATTTAATATGATTCATTTAAATTTTGAAAATTATAAATTTTATAATTAATAATATTTTTATAATATTTATAATTATATTGACATAAATTAAATAAATTTATATCAATTTTAAATTTGAATACGTTTGAAATTAATTTTTTTAAAATAAGTCAATATTAAGTTTATAATTTGAAAATGAAGTAGTAAAAAATATAAAGATGTGTATGATTGATGAGTTGTCCATTTAAATGAAAGTGTGAAATGTCATTTTGTATATATATAGAATGATCTTTTGATTCCCTCACACTAGGAAGTAAAATCATATCTAGAGATTAAAATAGAGAGTCAAATAAGGATAAGAAAAATGTTGAATAATGATTTATTAATCTATTCTTCAAAATTGAGGATAAAAAATTGTTTAAGAAAATTGTTGTTAATGCTCTAAGATCAAGATTGACTTTTTAAAAATCAATTTGAGATATTTTTAAATTAAATTGATATAATTCATTTATATTTTGAAAATAATAAATCTTAGTTATAGTTCGTACTTTTTAGGCAGTCTATAGTATTTATAATTATGTTAACATAAAAAAGATCAAATAAATTTATGTCAATTTTAATTTCAAAAATATTTAAAATTAATTTTTAAAAACTCAATATTAATCTTAAAATTTAAAATTAAAAGAAAACTATATCATCCATACCATATTAAATTTGAGAACTATTATTAAAATAGTTTTGGCATTTTTGTATCTCACCTTACTCTTTAATAAAATTTCCTTTTAATTAATTTTCTCACGTTTGGACGGGAGGAAAATTTTAACAAACTCCCTCCTCTTTTTATTTCTCTTCTTTTTAAAACTCACAAACACAGCCAAAAACCAATTTATATATATATATATATTTAACACGAACAAAAAAGGAAAATAAATTTATAATTTTAAAATGAAGGGAGTAGCAATTAACAAAAAACGTGTAACAAGTCTGAATACATTTGCTTTACAACGAAATAATAATAATGAAATAAATACGATATATATATATATATATATATATATATATATATATATTAAGCAAAAAACCAATACAGTTTTCCCTCCAGAAGCACCATATCTGAATAAATATGCGTGCAGACTGGAGATCTTGAGATGCCATTAGTTGAGCAGGAAATCAATTAGCTGCTTATGCTTTTACAAACAAAAACTAACACGTCTCCTACCACCACATGTCTAATAAGAAGCTAAGAATGGGATGGATTCTGCCAGCCTTGCAAACAAAAATTTCTTGAATTTCCCATTTCACCTAGCAAAACTAAACAATAAAATCAAAAACAGCTCTAGCTCTCTCTCTCTCTCTCAAATGGATATTACATTTATTTTGATACAACTACAAGTATAAATGGTGGTATAGTAGGCCAAAATGATTCAGATACTCACCTCTTCTTGCCCTTCTTTCTTCCCTTGACTTCATTTTCTAAGCTTCTAATCCTCTGACTGAGAACTGATGATGAGGGTATTTTCTTAGTTACGGGCTTTGAGGCATGCGTAGGTATGGAAGCAGCAGGCTTTGATGGATCTGGAGGAGATGGAGCCGGCCGCTGTTGTGATTGTACATATTTTTTAATTGCTTCGGTAAATGAAAAGGCAGGTGGTTGTGTTCTTGTAGATGGCGCCACAGGTATAATAGGGACGCCAAGGAACTTTTTCACCCCGGGTGCTTTAATCACTGCGGACGTTATAATGACGTGTTAAAAGAGGAGGGAAACAAATTACTATAAAGACTCAAAAGTCATTACTTGATTACAATTTAGTATAAATAAATTTGTTAGGTACTTCATTTGTGAACAATAATTTAAGCTTTTAGAACAAATGGTAACTAAAAGATGGTGTTTTGGTTAGCTAGATCTTGTGCTCATGCTCCGCTCTTTCCAAGTGCATTCGATTCCTCATATATGTTGTTAGCGGTATTGCATTCTATTTAGTATGGGCATTATGAATCGTTACGGTCTGTATCTCTCTACTTAAGAACCAGGAGACTCCGGGAGGATGTACATATATCAAGGTTCATGAACAGTATAAAGGATAGAGCTATTAACCATTTACCAACGATGGAAGTAACAGAAAGGACTCACCTAGTCCATATACAAGTGAGAACAGGTTGGAGGTGATCCAATAACAGAACAAAGCCTGCACCCAAATTTTGTTCATATTAGATTAGATCAAAAGACTATGCACCCAAATTTCCCGGCAGACGCACGCATACAGTTATTTAGCAAACAAAAAAGAAAAAAGAAAAAAAAGACTATGCACTGATGGGAAAGAGAAAATTCTTTCGCATATACGTATTTACTTTACACACTACATCAGACAAACTTGTCAATTTGAATATTTATTTCTTCCGGAATACTTCCAGCTAAACATTCTGGACAGCAAAACACACACAGAGACACACACACACACACACACACACACACAGAGATGTGTCCCCCGCACATCATATATGTGACTAACAAGTATATCAACAAAACAATTCCTTTCGCTCCATTTAACCCTACCACAAACAGTGGGGTATCATAGCTTAATGCTTCTACCACAAGTTTGTTTGCAATTATTTTGTATGGATCGAACTATTTATACTAGTTTAATACCTTTAAATAATTATTATCCTTGAATTAGTACCTTTCTTTTATAGTTGCAACATATGCCTCCTATGAGCACCTTTAAGTAGAATTGAGATATGAATAATATTGAATATGCATTATCTTGCAAAGCATCCCGAGTCACAAATGTATTTCACGTGGCATAAACCCCATAGCTCCATCCATTTTTATTGCAATTTCATCAAGCAGAGTTAACAGTGGATCCGAATCAAAAGGCAGTGTGCAAATGTATACTATCTAAGAAAGCAAAAGTTCACTCATGTACCTTGGGGAAACTTAAGGTAATTGGAACTGTAAGAACAGCAAAAACCCTAGAGACATTTTTCATTGTTCCACCAGCAGGATTGCCTTCCAAACCTTCTTGCATATTGGACTGAGGAAAGGCTTAAAATTAGTCAACCAAAAACATGATAAAACAAACACCATAACGCAAAATCAACTGAAACAAACAGTAGGAACATTTGACCACATGATAGTTGTCAACAAAGAAGAACAATTCTAAGAGACTACGACCCATCTGAGATTGCTTTCTTTCTCAGAAAAGGATGAAGTGTATATTAAACACCAAGCTTTCACATTATTACCTACATAGTAAAAATAGCATATTAATTGGAATGTTTAACAGAGTATGGATGTTGTTTCTCGCAAACTGACATGCATCATGCATGGATATATTGTATCAATGTAATTTGACCATATGATTCAAAAGAAATTACTAAAAATTTGCCACCACATCAGGCATATAAAATATTAGGGGATACATCATACATTTGAGAAAAGTAATATCAAGAGAGGACACCTTAGCACCTGGGTGACTGCATTGAGGACTCCACAATGATTTACAAAGTACAGAAAATATTGAACACATCAAGGAGAAATAATTATATTAATTTCTTTGATATGCAAAAAAGACTTTGCATTACAAAGATTGGAGAAAGGTACAGAAATATGGAAGAACAAGATCCTTGTTCAAGAGATGTGAAGCAAAATATAGAGCCGCTAGGGATTGGCATATGAATTCTTCTGATTTTATAAAACTTAGGTGCCATACATCCAACACCCCCCCCCCCCCCGGGCCTTGCCAAAAAAATGTCTTAAGATTTTGACAAAATCTGATTATTAAACCCAAAACAGCCAATCCAAAAATTCATAACCTATCATTTTGTTATTAAGCTTCAGATTCCATCATGTGAAGGAGTCCGCACAAGGATAAGAAAATTGTTTGACAAAGATTAAAAAAATAACTCTTACCTCCACAGTTATCCAGAACGACAATGCTGTCAAGACTGGGAGGACGTAGAAACTATCAGGAGTTGTCAGATCAGTAAACCAAAATGCTCCACCTTCTTTGAAAGACGGTACTTTATCCACCATGTTTTGAATCTACAAATAGAATGATAAGATGTTAAACAAAACAGACCCAAACAAAAATAGGTAAAAAAACAATATGCTAATAAATAATGTTCATTGTGGAAAAGATATCGTACTCCTAGGAAAAAACTGACGAAAACAGGACCTTGTATGAGGATTCCTTTCAAAGGAGTCCATGGGGTTACGCCATACCTGCAGAGCCAATAAATTTTCATTAAAACAAAACTAAACTTGTATCTAAATATCCAGACCATCACTGTAAAGGGGTGCCAATGCGAAGGTTAGGATTAAACATTACATTAATGTCTGGAAACAGGACAGTTGAAGTCCTACAAGAAGGTATGAAGCTGCATCCTTTTCTAGCATTGCAAGTTTATATCTAGGGCGAGGGTGATAATTTCGAGGAAATATTTTAGCAAAAAGTTTTTATTTAATTCTCACGACCTGGAAACATATTTACTCCATCCGTCCCAAAAATTATAACTAAAGGTTTTTGTCCCCAAAAAGGATGAGATAAAGTACATAAAGTGAGGGTAAATATATCATTCAGTAGGGTCCATTAGTATTAAAAAAATAAAAAATACTCGTCACTTTATATAATCTTGTGGGATCACTAAGGATAAATTTGGAAGTTTATTTACTCTCTTTCATCTACTTTTACTTTTCTTAATATGTGTGCTAATTGTACTTTGCTCATCCTTGGGGACGGAACATTCAGTTCGTCATCCTAGGCATCTATTTGGCTTCAAAGGTAAGCACGTTTCCCAAGAAGGTATAAGGAAATCTCCTTTAATAGGCTCTTAAGCCAAAGAGAACCATGTGCATAATGCATCATATGGATGCTTTTACAAGGTTGACGGGTTCGTGTTGGATACATGCCTCTGACGGTTCTTTCTATACTTCCATAATATAAATCTAGAATCTCTTGTGCTGAGAATGTTTCAAATGATTATTTCATTCACCTATATATATCAAACAAGAAATATAACTTTGTCAGCGTGCAAGGAAGTATAATGGTTCAATAATAAAATGATCTCCAACAAATGGAGTAAAATTACACACACATACACACACACACACACATATATATATATATATATATATATATATAAAGTATAACCAAACAAACAAGACAAAATAAGAAAAAAAACACCAATTAACGTTGCAGGCATAGGAAGAAGAGATAGATCATCCAGATTACATGTATATAACCTGCATATAAATTATTTGTTACCAATCCTCATTTATAAATGCAATCCTCAATTTACTTGACATGGTAATTAGCCTATATCTGTTCTTAAATTATGATTTACATTACAGACATATATAATTAAACTCAATTATAATAGAAATAATTCATACAAACTTAATGTTTATATATAAGCATTCTATTTCTGTTTGACGTGGCTGATGAAACTATTATTTCTTAGAATTGTAAGTTGCCCTATGACCCATGTCCTGCATTTTTGTCCATTCCTCGTTATTCTGATTATCTACTATTTCTAACATGCTTTCTCGTGATACAAATGCATCAATCATCATCCATGTATAAAGAAGCAACAGCCTTCTTTCAAGACCTATCTAGCTATAGTTAGAGCCATTATCCTTCACATCTTGCTATTTATGAAGTGCTACTCCCATGCTTTTAGTATCATATCCTTGTTAAAACTGTAAAAGTTTTTACTCTACCAAACTTAAATATGAGAGAAAAATTTCTTAAGCAAGTAAAGAAATTGATTACAGGTTTCAAAATTATTCTTCTGCTATAACAAATTGAATAAGCATTCTAAGGAGATATTTTCCAACACAAATTGGGTGGCAGGCTGGCAGCTTATGGCTTTTATCACCATCCAATATAGCCATATAGGTTTTGCAAGATGAAGAGCAAATACAAAAATTACAAGAAAATTGACAATAAAATAGTACTACCTCCTTCCCCCTTTTGTTTATCATGTGTGCCAATTTGCATACATTTTAATAGTCACTCAAAACACATTTATGTAATGTTTTCATACATTTGTATATGCTCAATATTTTTATATATGATGAAACAGAAGCTCCGCAGCCTGATATTCTTTTTTATTTTATTTTAAAAAAAGTCACAAGTCTTGTACTACATGCAAAGTACTGCTGATCGTTTTGTGGTCAGTGACTAATGAGCTCCCAAGGATCAATTTATATATATTTTTTCCAGCTATTTTAATAATATACAAAATACTATTATCAACAAACAGCATCTCTTAAAATCTATGTCAGATACATCTAGGAAAAGTGGAACAACAACTCTGGGATGGAGGGAGTTCAGCTTTATTTATTTTTTAAAAAAAGTTAATTATCTAAAAAAATAAAATACTGAGAAGATTAAGTTTGAAGGGTTCTATGAATAAGGAACATGGAAAAGATGCATACTCTTTGAATATCTTTGACATTCGTTGCTGACCTTCGGCTACAGCTGTAGGACTCATACCCTGGGAATAAATAACTGAAAATCAAAAGATTGCAATGCACCGACTTTAAAGAAAAAAGAAAAAGAAAAGGGAACTCTATGCACCAATATGAGAAAATTTGAAGATAATAAGCATTTGTCAACAGGTAACAAGCACGACCAGACTTCACATCAAATTCAGTCTCATCCTTTGCTCGATCATTTATCACTAATAATAATAATATATCATCAGCTTGTAGACTTCTGAAAAATGGTGTTC
Source organism: Panax stipuleanatus (assembly GCA_020205555.1). Lineage (NCBI taxonomy): Eukaryota > Viridiplantae > Streptophyta > Magnoliopsida > Apiales > Araliaceae > Panax > Panax stipuleanatus. Next base: position 133,097,895 of record CM035124.1, read on the forward strand.
TGGGAGTTGAGGGAAAAAAGAATTCTGCAACATGGTGTTTAGGGAATTGAGGCAAGAAAGTTAAGTAATATAGTGTAATAGTGCCAAGTTTTTAGGTAGGTACCAGATATTTATCAACTTGTGGTATCTAACCACCCTTCTAGTCCTAGGTAGGCCCAAGACCAAGACCAAGACCAAGACCAAGAGGGTCTTAAATTCTTAATGGTAAATAATATGACGTGCATTTGTGATTTAAATGAATACTCGGATCCTCATACCCTGTTTTCCATCTCTTGCTTGATCTCCTCCAATTTTGGCCTCATAAGCTGCACAAGGTAAGAAAATCACTAAACACGTTCTAATCTTCAAATGAAATTTACAAATATTAAACCAAATGAAGCAAAATCAACCAATAGTGGAGCCGAAGATCAAAGCATATAAAATAATAACTGGGGAAATCCACAGAAAACTAAGTTCCACGGAAATCAAATAACTACTTGAGCAAAATGGGATATACCTAAACATTATACGAATAGCAACTACCAAAAATGTCTTCAATTATAAACAAGGAGTACAGACTGAAGAGCAAGCTTTTTTAAAATAAAATGTCCTAAGAAGCTAAATAATTCAATCATAATGTACATCTTGAAAACATATAAAGAAATGAAAATGAAAATACTAAATGTTGGTTGAATCACTGAAAGGAATCTCTCGGTCTACTCGTTAAATTTATATAGTAAACCATAAGGAAATGAGCAAGGGAGCAATAAATGAGTTTAATGTAACTTTATATTAAGCAAATTACTTTCTACTTTTGTTCTATTTATCTGAATGAGTTTTACAAGAGAAAGTAATAATACCTTGATTTCATGGTGGCATACAACTTCAGTAAAATCCAAAATTACAGTACAAATGCATTTTTAGATAATAGTATAGCAGCAGCAAGAGAAAAGAAAATGAGCTATTGAATCTACATACAAATAATTAAAAATAGAAAATATCACTGCTTCCATTTCAATTTACTTGTCACACTTCTCTTTGCACACTGATCAAGGGAATTAGAAGCTTTAATATTATATTATAAGTACTCTTAATGGACCCAAAAACATTAGGAGAATTCACATTGTGCTCTTAAGAGCAACTCAAGTGGGGTCGGAAATTAGTCACCATCAAAATATTTTTTTCTTTATAAATGGTTAATTGGATAACGTCCGTATATGAAACAATCTGGAAATTTTGTCTCTGGAAAATTATCACCAACCAGTGAAACGAATGTAATCCCCATCCCCAACGTCAAATAAGATTAAAGGAAGGAAATAACTCAATCCAATCCCAGGGAAACGTTATTAGATGTTTGCTATTCCTTTTTCCCTCTTATCAAGAATTCAAAGATGGTGATTACTGAGTCTGTTTTTCACAGTAGGTTAGTGATACAAACCTTTAGCCCCTTTGACTCACCTTGAAAAGTTAGCTACCCAATGAAAGAGTTAAGGTCTATATCAACCCACACCAAATTACATTTGCAACCAACTTACGGTCTAGTATAGAGTTTGCATCAATACACCCACCTTGCAAACCCGACATCCTCGTCGGCCCATCTACCCAGCTATGGCGGCTTCATCCTAACGACACTGACTCGATGCGCTTTACACATCAGTATTTTAATCCAACCTCTAGATAACCTTTTCCACAGGTCGCCTCGTTTACAAGTCCCGACTTGCACGTATGAGCTCTCAATAAAAGCACCAATGATACAAACATTAGCTCATTTGACCCACCTTGAAAAACTAGCTACCCAAGAGGAGAGGTTAAGGTTTATATTATCATACACTAAGTTACATTTGCAATCAATGCGAGACTATTCTTTATGGTCTAGTATAGAGCTTACAGAGCAACAATCAAGTTCTCTTGATGGGGACTCTAAATCAAGAACAATGAAGAGATTTTCTATATTTAATAATTGGAGTTTTTATTATGTTTAATATAAAAGTAGTTGTGATTTACGTTTTATTTATTAGTGGGAATTTAGGCCATTAATTGGTAATTAGAAATTATTAATAAGCGTATTTTTATCGTTTAGTACTTTTATTATTCCCCAAATAATATTAGGGTTTTGTGTCTATTTAAATAGTGATGTATTTTAAACTACATACTATTGATATTGAAGTCGATTGTTTTATTCATACCGTAGAAGTATTTTATCCATTGGTGTTATACGTGGAGTTGATACACTTGAGAGATCATAGTGGTTTAAACGTGTCCTAGTTTATTTTTCGTTAATTCTTCATCCTAAATCTGTCCTACATCATTTTTGGTATCAAAGCTTAATGTTTCTCCATCAATTTCTTATTTTTGGGAAATCTTGGGTTTCAAAAAAATAATATTATATGTTCATCGCTGGAGTTACTATTCATCGTCGGAATCACTGTTCATCGCGGGATTACTGTTCATCACAGGATTACTGTTTATCACAGTTGTTTACTGCACAAGTCATTTTAGACTGCATACTATTGATATTGAAGTTGATTGGATTGTTTTATTTATATCGTAGAGGTATTTTATCCATCTTGACGTTGATCATAGTTATCAAAGCGACAAGTCGAAGCGAGACGATAGTCGAGAGCATAAGCACTTAGGCGACAAAGCGCCCGACTAGTCGTCCGCAAGTCAATAAGTCGTTACAAATGTAAATTTTATACGTATATTACTACTTCACAAGCAATACTCTTAAATACCATTAAAAACAAAAACATATTAATATTTCACATTTATATCTCATTTACACTAACTGAAACTAAACTAATGAATAGGGCATACTGAAAATATGGGGGTCTAGGAGTTAAAATGTAAACTCAAAAAACTTTGGGGTGATTATGAAAGAAAAATAAGGACTTAAATGAAAAGTCTGCAACTTAAGTGACTAGATCTAAAGTTTAAGAAAAATATGAAAAACTAAACTGTATTTCATCCAAGATATTTTTAAATCTCAGTTTCCTTTTTCTTTTCTTACACAAAAGAAGCAGCGATAAGATGAAATAGAGAGGCATCTTCAACAATCGACCCAAACTGCGACGACAAATAACGATATAAAGTGACGCCGACAATGTTGGTCGACTACGAAGATGACTCCGGCGATGGAAGCTTCCAACATTGGCGATGTAACACCCCAATCTCACATCGAAAGATATGGAAAAAATTGTCTGTGTATAAGAAATTAAATTACAACCAATAATACATTCAGTCATGACCTTTTGAGTGACTCTGTGGTGGGCTAAGATGACTCAAGAAGATACTATTGAGTCAGTGGTTTAATGCCTTATTTTGATGGATTTGATTCGATTCGGACTTGGGATTTAACCCAAGATTTATTACGAATTCGGGATTTGACCCGGGTTGTTTCAGGTGATCTCTTCTTTTCTTCTCACTTTCGTTTTCTTTTTTTCACTTTTCCAGATCGTTCACCTTGGAAGGTAGTCGGCCAAGGTGACAATTTCTTCACCAAGCAGTGTTCTAAAATTTCCGCCTAAGCGCTAAGCCCCCTGACGCCTCATCTAGGCCCAATACGGCAAAAAAATCCCTCAAAGAAATTAGGAGCCTAGGCGGAGAGTTTTATTTTTATTTTAATAACTAACCAAACCAGATCTTGATATATTTATTTTTCTAATGATTTACCATATTCATAATGCAGTTTGTAGCATATCAAATCACAACAAGAAGTGAACAAGATCGAGTCAAAATGGATAATTTTATTATAGTTGTAATTTTTTGAACTTGTACCAACTTCAAATTATATAAATAATGATACATTTGTAATATTTAGTTTAATTCAATATAATTCTTAAATTTATGTTTAGTTTCTTAAGTTTTAATATTGAATTGAATTCTTAAAATTTTAAATTTTATTATTTAATAGCAATCTTGTTTATGAATAAAACTAATACGTTAAAAATATGTTTGAACTTTGAACAATTGCATGTTTGTGTTTGAACTTTGAACAATTGCAATATAGATATGTGTTTGAACTTTAAGTAAAGGACTTTATTATCTTTATTATAGATTGTTTTGCTTTATATTATTGTTTTGTTTGGATAAATATAAGAAAAAATATTAAAATTGACTTAAAATAAAAAATTCTGCCTAGGCCCCCTGGCCGCCCGCCTCCTGCCTAGCGCCTTTTAGAACATTGTCACCACGTCACGCGACTTAGCTGCCAAGTTGTCCCTTCAACTTGCTGCTTGTTACCGCTCAGACGCCTAGACGACGACTTCTATGTGTCGATACGTGGAGTTGATAAACTTGAGAGATCCTAATAGTTTAAACGTGGAGTTTAAATCCTAGTTTATTTTTAATTAATCCTTCAACTTAAACTTGTCCTGCATCATCTCTTTCTGTGTAGTACAGTTTTACTTCTCCTATAAACTAACAGTTTGCTCTGGGTTAGGAGCATGTCTTCCTGTAGTGGAGCAATTTTCAGTGTGTGAGAATATGTTCATCGAGTTTTGTATTTTCAATACCCTTGTCTGTAAGAAATAACGTTTACTTAAACAAAAGTATTTTGAGAATAGTGTGATTTTGTGAAGTTCAGATATATCCTTCCAAATTGTCATCAACTGCATCAAGTTGTCAACAAATAGTACAAACTAAGAAACATAATTTGACAATAAAGAACACAAAAGTCTAAAAGAAGATGATTAGCATAAGAAGATACCGTCAATTTTGAAGTAGCTTTGAGCTGATTAATCATTAGCGGAACCGCCAAACTTCGAATTAAAACAGTTGTTACAACTATGCTTCCCCACCTGAAAAAGGAAGTATAAAAGACTCTTTAATGGCACTTTCTTACCCATGGTTATCATAAAATAAAACTGAAACAACACAGATCATATGTTAGGCAACAAAAATAATGCAAAATCAAACATTTATTACATAGATCGCACCTGCCTCCAAGATTTTCTATTTGGCATCCGCTTACTTTCTGCAGGCATGTCTCCTACCCAATCCTAAATTTTGCCCCACTTTTTCTTATATTTTCCCCTTATATATTACAGGTCTATGTTCTTAGTTTCACTATAATAAACTAAAAGCATTTTATAACCGGTTCATACCATAGCTCTAAATAATTTGTGCCCTCGTAGCACTAAAAAGTTTCTAATACTCCTTAAGGCCATTGGTGAAGGTTTTCAAGGCATCTTTTAGAAAATATCTATGTATAATAAGAAGCTCTTCCTCTGTTTCCATATCTATTGAATAACTATGAAATAGGGGCATAGTGCTAGCAATAATTGATTGTGGTAGATGCAGCAAAATGGGTATCTTCCAGGTTGTGTGGGTTGTTTTTGACTCTTGTAAGGTTCCGCTCCTTGTTGGTGTGAATCAAAGTAGGACCTGAATTAGAAAGATTTTTGTGAATTTCCATGCATACAATAAACTGGCAAGGATTCTTAGCTTTACGGTCTTTTCTCCACCATTTTTGTTTAATAAGGGAGAAATTTCATATGCAAGGCAATAAGATGTTACAAGGTTAATAAAATGCTACATGAGTGGATGAACTGCAAGAAGAACCCCTCATAGCTCCAAAAGCCAATGGACATTAATAAAGAACAGTTCCAAGAGGATCAAACAAAACAACAAAAAAGGATGCGTATAAGATATGTGCTTGAGCCAACAACACTAGATTATTGAAAAATCACTGAATGCTGACCACCATCCATGCCTTTGTTCTTGTTTTCTGCAGTTGTCTAGAATGCCATGTCAAGCGATCTCCAATAACAAAACAAAGAACAATAAGAAGATGACTCATTTAACATTTTATATTTTAAATTGCATAGGAATATCAGCACAACTAGGTTTTATGTTGTATTTAGTTTTAAGGTAAATCATTAACAACAACATTTTATATCTTAAATTTAGTAAGCAGAGCCCATGATCAAAAAGAATAAAAGCTTTAAATCCCAAATAAACTGGGGAACCAAAAGCTATTAGCTATAGAATGCACAGACCTCAAAAAAAGGTTCCTATTAGAGGGTAATGCCCTTAGACATACTACAAAACTATAAAGCACACACCAAAAATGACAACACATCCAAAAACTCAAGGAAATAACAGTGTCTCCCAGAATGACCCGTGAAGAACAAAAAAAATGAAAACTGATTTAGCACCATGGCCTACACTTTACATTACAAGATGAGAACTCTACTCCCTTAAAGCATCTCCTACCGCAATCCCTCCAAACTGACCCATATGAAAGGAAATCTCTCATCTTTTGCTCGTATTCTTGCACAACTTCGCTCCTCTCCAAGAAGACAACTATCTCTAACCATTCAGATCACTATCCAACACACTTATAAAGCAAGGAAATGTAAGGGGAGAGTGAATACAAAGTTTGGTGAGCCTACTATATGTACTAATATACTTTTACACCACTCCAGGTATAATGTGGAAAATCAAGTGTAATTGAACTCCAGTAAAGTTTATATCTTTCTTCACCTTTATTTTCTTTTTCTTTTCCTTCTGTTTTTCTGACTCTTTCAAGACTAATATGTACCATAAAGGTGACCAAGCTTAAGACGACTTAGGTCTCATATTCATATATTTTCGATTACTAAAAACAAGATTTTATTAATGAAGTGAGAAGAAATTACTGTGCATGCTGAGGACAAGAAGCTACCAACAAAAAACTATATAAAGGAGATAAAGATACTGGAAAAACATCCATCCATATGAAGGATATTCACATTCATATATATTCAAGTCCCTAATACATAAAGATGGATAACTATCTAACTTTTACTCCTCGGTCTCAAAACCAGTGTGTCCATTTCTATTGGCCAAAATTTCCCCAAAAAAGTATGAATTTTAAAACAACAAAATTTGGTACAAACAGCATAACTACGAGCTTTTGGACATCTACTTACCAAGGTAATCCAGTATAATTATGAATGCCATCAATCAAGTACTGCAAAGCAGCAACAGGGAAATAAGAATCAGCAGCTGCAACCGCCACTTCACTCACAGCAGGAGCTTGCGACACCACAGCATCCACAGTATTATCGGAAAGAACTCCCGCAACATCAGTAATATACTCTATCTTCTCCGCCCCATCCCCAATCGTTGTCGACATATGTCTCACTAAAAACGATCCATTCATCATCGAATTACGCGATCCTCGATCTCGAAAGAACGTGTTAAACCCTCCCAAAGTGTTACCACTGCTTCCAAATGATCGATTTTGAAGGAAATTGTTGGTTTTGGAATTTTCATCAGGGGAGTTTGATTTTTCACTATCATTTTGGTGGTGAATGTAAGAAAATGAGGGGCCAAAACGCTGTTGATTGAAAAGTTTAGCTCTTATGGTGAGACTGCGCCGATACGCCATTGATTTGGCTTGGCTCCTTCAAAATGGAGTTTTTTCAACAACAAAAATAGCAGTTAGAAAGATTAAACACAAAACCCTAGAATCAAAATCGAACGGGAGACGGAGACAGGTTTTTTCATTTCCCTTTTTCTTTTCTCGCGTTTTTAAACTCAAAATTGTATTAACTTTAAAATATTTAAGATATTTCAAGCAATCTGCTTGGCGGGGGTGTAGCTCATATGGTAGAGCGCTCGCTTCGCATGCGAGAGGCACGGGGTTCGATTCCCCGCACCTCCATTTTTTATTGTGCCCCCTTAAAATTAATTTGCATCATATATTTTGTTTTCAACTAAATGCTCCATATGCGTGTGTATTTAAAGTAAAAATAAATAAATATATATATTTATATATGCATGCTAAACTAAAAAACAAAAGAAAACCCGAAAACACTTGAATTTTCTTCTATTGACAGTAAAAACCATAAAACTTGTAGTAAAAAAAATAATCCAAAAGTTTCATTTTATAAATTCTTTACATGTTAATGAAAATAAGAATATTTTTTTTTTAAAAAAGGAGAAAAATAAGGAATAAGGTGGAGAGATAGAGACAATAATTTAAAATATGCGGGATGTTTATAATAAGAGATTAAATGCATTATATACTTTTAGTGATAAAAATAAATAAATATGTGTAAAAATATTAAAATATTATTTTTCGATCAACACGTTTACCTAAAAATACACACTTTATCTCTCGATTTCTCATATAAAGTTATGAATTACTTTTTATAATGTGAAAATGTGAAAGAATATCCCGTAATATTACATGCATATGTCGATGAATATCTGGCCCAAAAATGATATAGAATGTGCATTTTGTTTTCTTACTAAACATTTTCATGAAGCTCGAGTCGCCCTTATTCTACATTTGGATTGAAGGAATAGAATGAATAGTGAATGATTCATTCCATTTTAATTTGAATGAGTTATTACATGTGTTCATTCTCTCCAAAGAATCAAATACAATTTTTTTTCATTACGGTCGCAATCAAACACAATTTTGTCATTTCATAGGAATGAGTTATTTCATTCCCACTTTCATCACTCTAATCCAAACGTATCATTAATAGTAATCCAAGCTTGATCATCAGACTATTAATCAGTAAAGATGAAAGGAAACGAGAACTCGGGGTTAACTCAGAATAAAGTTTAAGTGTAAATCAAATTTTAGGGGTAAAGTTTATGGTTCAAATTGAAATTCGGTCTCTTTTTTTAAATCCTATCAACCTTATTACCGAACTACCTTCCCAACCGCTCATTTCTAATCTTCTCTATTTCTCTCTCACACACTAAAAACACACACAATTTAGGATTTTTTTCATTTCTTCTTCATCATCATCATCAAACTAACACTAGTACCAAACCGAAGTGAGAAATGGGTAGTCTTCTCCTCAATTTAGGATTTTCCCCATCATCATCTTCTTATAATACCACAACATTCACTACTAGTACCACTGCACTGTTCTACCTCTTTTTTAACCACAAAAAACCCTTAAATTCTTATAATTCTTCATCTTTTTGTACCTCCAAAAATCTCCTTTATAACAATCATAGGGTGGCCAAGATAATTGCAGCGGCGGAAATAGAGAGCTCTGTATCCGGATTGTTGGATGATAAAGATGAGGTGATTAAGAGAGTGTCAGCAGCTAAAGACTCGATTGAAGCCCTGGAGGTGATTGCTGAAATGACTCAGAGAAATGGTGGAGTGGTGTCTACTTCAGATTGTTGCTCAATTATCTCCGCGGCCCTTGATCGTAACAATGCTGATTTAGCCTTGTCTATATTCTCTGCCATGCGTTCCACCTTCTTTGATCAAGGTACATATATACTTACTTTATAATACTAATGCCTTCTTTCCAATTTGAAAGTTGTTTCGAGTTTTGAAAGACCCCATGTAACATAAAATTGGACAATATAATAAGAAATATTTATTTATTTTTTTTTAACTCTTTGCTAATTTGAATTTCAAGAGGTCGTGCTTATCTATCTAGTATTGGGATTCATTTTTGGTGAAGTTGAGATTTTGGGAAGTTGGGAAGTCCACATAGAAAAAGATGTTGCATTTTTTGTAGCACCTAGTTTCATTGTAACTTGGCATTAGACGTTTTAGACTATTGCACATGTATTAAGAAATGCATTTAAAAGCTACAATTTAACGAACACAATTGATCTAGAATACCATCATTTCCCCTTTATATGTATTGTAAATGCAAGAGAGATGAAAAAAGAAGAAATTTTAGTAAAATGCTTGGAAAAATGAGAGATTTAGAGGTTATATAGGAAAATATTTAATTTATTATGCTTACAAGTTACAAACAACAATCAAAAAGGAACATAACAGATTTTCTAGAACATCTATTATTTTGGAATGGAGGGAGTATTATTAAAGTTGTAATACAACTCTGTGCTATATATATACAATTTATGTCAATTCCCCAACTTCCCAAAAATGTTTGCCGAATCCAAATTCCTAGTATCGGTGCATAATAGTTGATGAGTTTTAAAAGTTGAATCTTGTGCTAGATATCTTGCATTTGAACTTGTTTGATTTGCTGGTTTTTCTGAATTTTCTGGTCAAAAATTCATACTTGATACAAGGAGCAGCTGTTGGAGAGAAAGGTCCATCTGTTGAAAGATGGATGTGGTCCAGGCCAGATGTACATACATATACACAATTGGTATGGGGTCTTGCAGCATCACTTAGGGTCTCAGATGCCATTAGGATCATTGCAAATGTTTGCCGAGTGGGAGTTTCCCCCAGTGAAGAGGTGTGTATGGCTGCAATTTCTCGCTCTTTTCTCCTGCTTTCCCACTAGACTTATTTTCCACTTAACCTTGCTAAAATTTTATTTTTTTTCCATATTGCATTGCTCATATTCTTCTTCTTTTAATACATATATATATATATGTGTGTGTGTGTGTGTGTGTATACAAGTCTAGTTACCATGCACTAGTGTTTATAAAAATTTGGTAATATTACGACCCTTAGATATATTCAAAAAGCTTATCTAGTTTAGCGTTATCATCTTAATCCTTTCCGGTAAGAAGGATTTGATATGGCACACATGTTTTTGGGAATTCTTTTGTTTACTTTAAACGTTGTTTGTATAATCTTTTCTTGTAGGTCCCTTTTGGCAAAATAGTGAGGTGTCCAAGTTGTCAGATTGCTGTTGCTGTTGCACAACCCCAACATGGTATTCAGGCATGCATATAAAGAAAAATTTCTATCTTTTCGACCTCTCTCCTTTACCATGTATTTTCCAGAATATTTAAATGCTGTTTGTGAATTAAGAACCATGTTGGCTGACGATAAGACTGATTTGTTTGGCACTGGGCTGTAATTTCAGATCAGGTCAGCTGCAGATTATGTTGTTTAGTTGTACTGGCCTGTTCTTAAATAATTTGTTCATTAATGTAGGTTTTCACCAGAAACAAAACTAAAAATTGTACCTCACTGAACCAACTTCGCATTAGTGCTTCTGATCCAAATAATAGAATGAGATCTTCTGGCCTTGTACAACTTTTTTTACAGGCATCTCATCTTAAGGATGATTGGAGTCTTTAAAGGAAGTCATGTTACATGATCCTTTCCACAAAAAGATCAGACCTATTTGGCTTTGATCCTATTTAATTTGTGAAATCCAAAATTCAAATTGTAGATTTGAATTTTTTTTATAATTTTCGAAGATGTACTTAGTTATACTTTTTAAGGAGTTTACAATATTAACTATTATATTAATCAAAATCAAATAAATTCACATCGGTTTTGAATTGTAGTTTCTTAAATTAACTAGTAAAAATTAAATGGGACTTTTTTTATAAAACAAAGGGAGTATAATGCACGACTGTCAGAGTGTTAAGTTGGATGTTCCATTTTGTTGGTTCCAAGGGACATCTTCAAGGAGAAAAACAGAACTTCATTTTCGTTACTGTCTAAAATAATTCATTTATCCTCCCTTTCGAAAATTTTATCATATTTTGTAGCCATGAATTCCCAATCCTTGATTGGCAAGGGCTGACAAAAAACATTTCTTGTTGTATAATTTCTTAATTAGAGTCTTCTGTGTTTCCATAGAGAAATTATACCCTGATTGCAACACTTGTAGCATATAGAGTAGATATTGTTCCACAAATATTTTTCTTTCTCATATCGTACTAAGTAAGGTTTCTAGAATTCTAATAGAGATAGAGTAGATATTGTTCCACAAATATTTTTCTTCCTCATAGTGTACTAGGTAAGGTTTCTAGAATTCTAATAGAAATGATTTAGGGAACCTTTTTGCCGCGTCTATTTACTGTATATAAGGATAAAAGAAAGGGATTTTCCTGCTCAATTGGGAGATCTTCAACAACAACAAAATTCCATTTCTTAATCAGGATCATGGCCTAGAGTTGTCAGTAATTTTATTTTACATCATGAGTTCTATTAGCTTCTTGATAACACTTGTTTGCATTGAACTACTCCCCTAAAATATCAAATTCTTCAAACTATGGAAGAATCCGAAGAAATCAGTGTCTTTCAGTTGTTTGTGTATTTGCCATCTATGATGCTTACACCATTTTTCTGGCATTCTATTTCTTCTGCAGATTGTCTCCTGCTCTAAATGCCGCTACCAGTACGAGCTTGTTTCAGGGGACATAGTCAGTATTGAGTCAGAAGAAATCAGGTTATTTTACTTCATCCTAATTTCTTACTAAAATTCTTTTGCTATTTGGTACATCACCACTGTCTTATTCATTGCTTTTCGTTGCTTCATTTGTCTTGAAAAGAGCCTTTAAAGAAGCTAAGAGCCACTTGTGTTCCTTCCTTATATGCCTTCTTGTATATGCTAGTTTAAGGCAATAACCTTTTTTATATATTTCCTTTTTATAAAGGGTTATACGCTGTCTTTTGGTTAACCTTAATCCCATATATACTTTGTTAGTATTGTTTGTATAAATTGTAGCAAAACAGCAAAAAATTGTTTCTTTTATAAAGTTATAGGTTTTAATATGGGGTAAACATTTCATATGGTATTGATCTTAGGATATTCACTTTTTCTAAGGATCTGCTCCTGACGAACGCAGCATGAATGTTCCTGCATGGAAAAGGGGGCTACAATTCTTGCAAATAATCAGACAAAGCATACCTGCTGCTGTTCACTCCATTGTGGTACATCTTACAACACTATGGCAATATGTAACTTCATCAATTTTTGGCATCTATCATATCTTCAATTGCTACAATAATTCAAACTTCTTTCACTGAAATAGTTCCAAACGACATGTACCCTGATAGGTTTCTTCTTTCTCATGGCTCATGCGGAACCTTGCGTCCTCACTGCCACAGAAAGTTGTGGATTTTTTCCCTCATAATTTTCAGCTACTGATTCCAATAACTTTTGATAGATTAATTCAGAAAATGTTATCTTAAAAAAAAATATCCTCTTTTAGACTATGAGTTTCTATCATTTAGTCATAGATATTAGTTAATAGTTGTTAATAATTTGCCAGCCAAATTTCTATTTTCAGTTAAACACATCCACACATCTATCTCTCTCAGTCTCTCTATATTCCTTTTGAGTTTGTTATTCACATGACCAGAGAGATGGGTTTCTGTTGACAAATTTGCTTGAGTTTCTTTGACAGTGCGGTATCACATGCTTGAGTTTTGTCATATTGTGTGGCGTAGACCAAGTTAAAGAAGAAAGTAACGTTTTGCATATCTATGGGTCTAGTATAATAGCTATAATGCTGTAAAATTGTGGCTTGCAGTTTACCCACTCTCGCGTCCGAGAATAAAGGTAGGCTGCCGAATGTTAACTTGATATATTAGGCTGGAACTTGACTATAAATAGCAGGCATTGTATGAGCAAGACCAAAAATAGAAAGCTCAGTTAGAGCAATAGAGAGTGAGAGTGTAGAGAGAAATTAAACAGTTAGTTTATTTCTCAGTTGAGACTTTGTATTCTTCGTATTATTTTCATAGTAGATTTCTAAATCTCTCCCCATGGTTTTTCCCAGTTGGGTTTTCCATTTTGTGTCTCGTTATTTTATCTCATTCCATAGTGTGCATGTGTTATCTTTGTGTGAGCTTGATTTCTCAGCATTTTCCTTGTAAGTGGGGTTATATACCTACCACCCTTAGGTACTCATTAATATGCTGTCATATGCCATATGCTTCATATACATTTTTTAAATGTACTTTCGCTCTTGCGAAGTGCAAAATGAGCATGCTTTTCCACTATGCAGGTTAAGACCCCAACTGGGATGGCCCGAACACACAAATTTGCTACTGAAACAGTTGATCTCCCTGCACAAGAAGGAGAAAGAGTGAGCATTGCTGTCGCAGCTCCATCAAATGTTTATAGAGAGGTGGGTCCCTTAAAGTTCAGTGCAAAAACCCCCAACTTCTATCCTGGAGAACCCATGTGCCTGACAAACCACAGAGATGGACGAGAATCTCCTTTACTAAGAGCTCCCACAAAAATGGAGGCACATCCTTGATTAACCCATCTACTCTTATTCCACTTCTCGTTGTGCTGGGTACTGGAGATGCTGCCTCTGGAATTATAGATCCCAGCTTGCCCAAGTTAATTTCAGTAGCAGCAGTTTCATCTCTAGCCATTGGTGCCACGTTGAACACTCTAGTTCTCCCCCAGTTGAATCGAGTAAGTTCCTTTAGTGACTTGGAAACCTTAAGTGACTTGTAAAGTAAATAAAAGATGATAACCATGATATGTTATTTCCTAACTCAAATATAAGGATCCTTTGAAGTTAGGCAGTCATCCTTGTTATATCTGGTTATGTGCTTCCAAGTTTTGTTTATTATCAGGCCTTCATGTGCATAGTTGTCAAGTCGTAAAGTCGAGTCGAGTCGGTGGCCCCGGAGCTTAAGTGACTAGGCGACTAGGCGCCTGACTAGTTGTCCATAAGTCGACAAGTCATTTCCTATGTACAATTTATACATATAAACTTATATATGTATATATATATACTAATATACACATGTACATTTGACATTATTATTTCACAATATTCAACACTATCAAATACTATTAGAAACACAAATATATTAATATTGCCACAACCAAAGTCTTTTGATATTTAAAAAAAAAAAACTACTAAAGCAAGTCATTAAATATACAATATACAATATTAATTATTATACATTTCTATGTAATATATTATCTCTATACATTAAACAAAATACGTGGAGGATGATCCAAAGCATAATACATGCATCATTAAAATATACATTAAACATAATACATGCATGGAAATTTATACATATAAATTTATATATATGTATATATATATATATATATATATACTAATATACACATGTACATTTGACATTATTATTTCACAATATTCAACGCTATCAAATAGGGGTGGGCAACCGGTTTTTACCGGTCCGAACCGAACCGGTATCGAAATTTGCTAAATTCCGGTACCGATACCGGTTGGACCAGTATACCGAACCGGCTTACCGGTTCGGTACCGGTTTTTACCGAATAAACCGAAAATTAAAATAATTATTATTTTTATTAATATTATTATTATAATCATTATTTTATTAATATTATTATTATTAGTATTATTATTATTAATTATTTATTAATAATAAAAATTAAAAAACCGGTATATGCCGGTTCGGTTCGGTAAAACCGAACCATAAAAACTCAGTACCGAAATCGGTATCGAAAAACCGGTATATACTCGGTTTTTTGTACCGGTACCGAACTGGGTTTTTTTGTACCGAACCGACCGGTTCGGAAAACCGAAAAAACCGATTTTTTGCCCACCCCTACTATCAAATACTATTAGAAACACAAATATATTAATACTGCCACATCCAAAGTCATTTGATATTTAAAAAAAAAAGGAAAAAAAAAGAAACTACTAAAGCAAGTCATTAAATATACAATATTAATTATTACTATTTGATATATTATCTCTATACATTAAACAGAATACGTGGAGGATGATCCAAAAGGACCAAAACATAATACATGCATCATTAAAATATACATTAAACATAATACATGCATGGAAATTAGAAAAGGAATACATACATAATACTCGCCGATAATACATGCGTCATTAAAATTAAAATATACATTAAACAGACATACATGCATGGAAATTAAACATAAGACATACATAATACTTGCCGATGTCGCTGATGGTACTCGCCAAAGTCGCCGTCTGGTACTCCTCTCTTTCGGTTTTAGGTTTAGCAAATTGGGGATTTATGCGACTTTTGCCTTCTTTTTCTACTTTTTTTATTAAAAAAAACAATTTGTTGTTTGGGTCGACTTGGGTAGTTAGTAACCGACCGGTACAAAGTTGATCGACTTAAGCTCAAGGCGTCCTTGTCGTCCCCATGTCGCCCAAGGCGGCGAACTGCCGAGCTGAGCACGCGACTTGGAAGCCTGCTAGTAAAACATCACTACGACTTGCACTATCCCGAGCGACTCGACGACTAAGCGTCGCCTAGGCGACGACTTGATAACCATGTTCATGTGATATTAGACTTTGTAACATAATGGGTCTTAGCAGTCTAAAGTGGAAGAAGACAACAAAACTCCACGACCCCAACGTGTCTTCTTTCCCCTTCTTTTTGCAGGAGTAAAAAATGCTGGTCACTGATTTATGTATTTTCACTTAATTCCTATAGAAATAGCCTTTGATCAACCCGAAGTTGTTAAAATTCATTTATTCCTATGGTTGGCTGGCTAAGTGTCATAACTGAAAGGAGCCTAAATAACTGCAATTCTAGTTCAATGAGATACTCCACGAACTGTTGGGAAACATTTATTTAAAATTCTATTGTGGAATTTGAGCCTAGTTACTTGTTCTTTTGATCTATAATTATCTTATCTTTTATGATTATAGCTTCCTCAAAGAATCGTGGATGTGATAGCTATTAGGCAACAACTTCTTTCTCAGTATGACACACTTCAATCTCGCATAAAGGATTTAAGAGAAGCTGCTGAAAATGAGGTAACCTCCATAGTCTTGGACTTTTTGAGTAAATTACTTCAATGGTTAGATGCTTAATTAAACGTGTAAGTGGCCAATTAAGGGGTTGAAATGACCGTTTCTTCAACTTTAACCAAAGATGTGAGTGGCCAATTGGTGATTTAAGGATGATTAATTTACTCTAGCATATCTTTTGGAAATTGAAAATAACTAATATGAATATAGAATAATTGGAACAAGGATTTGACACGGGTAGTCCCTGTCCTTAAGGTGTTTATTGCCCCTTACCAAAAAGGTTTGCTAAAGGCTTCCAGCAATTCACCTCCAGGATATATGTCAAGCCTGTACTAATTATCTGTGATAGCAACTCACATATGAATCTCAATTTATGATGTTTTGTAAAGGTTGATGAGAAAGAAGAAGATCAAGACTGCTCAGTTTCAAAACTGAATTATGATTAAAGCATCATCAGTTTACACAATAAATGATGTAATAATCACAGATCAGTTTTTGGCAGTTTTAAAAACTCTTTTATATCCATAATGATTAAACACAAAACTGTTTAACCATAAAAAATAGGTTCTTGGCTCGGGCAAGGCTCCTAGCGACGATGCGCACGTGCAAAGTGCGCCACTGCGACCCGAACCCGGGCCCCGGGTTGCGGGCGGGTGGTGCTTTGCACCACGTCATTGTGACCAAATCCAAGCCTTTTCTTTAGTACCACTAGTGAATTAAACTATTCCACATATACTTATAAAGTATTAAATAATTTTATTCCTACTCAATGTGGGACTTGAAGAAAATAGTTTTCTTAAACAACAATGAACCTTTTCGTATACTCTACTTTGGATACAATTAAAACACAACATATAAGTCCTACTTGAACCATATATTGCTCTCTATTAATCTCCTTGTAATAGACTATCAAATACACTTTTAATTTAATTA
Source organism: Panax stipuleanatus (assembly GCA_020205555.1). Taxonomy (NCBI): domain Eukaryota; kingdom Viridiplantae; phylum Streptophyta; class Magnoliopsida; order Apiales; family Araliaceae; genus Panax; species Panax stipuleanatus. The sequence continues at coordinate 133,115,202 of CM035124.1, forward strand.
AAATTCAATCAATGAATGGGTCTAAACTAATCCCAAAATTGATCAAAACTCACATAAGAAAAGGTGCAATTAACAGAAATTCTATGATGTGACCTTTTATTAGTCTCTAGAGCATAGTGATTGAAAAGGTATGACCCCTCCAACCATCTTTCTGAAGATGCATCAAGAAGTATTATACATGCCTAGATGTAGTGTTATTTGATACTTATGTGTCATTAATATTGTTTCTTCCATTACGTCTTACTACAAAGATCAGGCTGCTTAAAGTTGTGGGCTTCTGTTGTATAGGTTTGGATGTTGGCTCGTATGTGCCAATTGGAAAACAAAATTTTTGCCGTGGGAGAACCTTCTTATAGGTGAAACCTTCTAACCATTACTTGTACCCATCTCTTAATTAATATCCATGTGTCCGCAAACTTGAGTCCTACTTCTTGTTACCAATATTTTAAAACTAGTTTTCTTTCCTGTGCAAGGCACGTGTTGTTTTATATTACGATTTTTAATAAATATATTGTGCATAATTAGTTGAATTCATATTAATTTATTACTTTTTTTTTATTTGATGTTGGGCTTTTTGTTGTTGGGTTTTGTTATAGCTCTACATGTGTTTAATTTTTTGTTTTTACCTTTTTTGTTTTTAAATTTATATTTAATAATTATAAATGTGTCATCATATTTTTTTTAAAAATATTGATAAAAGGTTTATTGTTATAATATAATTATTTTATTTAATAATTATAAAAGTTGGTGCAATAATACACAACAAAGTTTGACATTAAAAAGAGAGAAACAATAAGTTTTGTTTGGTATTTAATCGTCACTATCTTATAAGTAATTATATTTTAGATGGAAGGGTGTTTAGGTGAAAAAGACAATTAAGTGCTCACTGACCAACTATCAAAAACTTATGAACTCTCCTAAAAGCATAGTACACCTGCTGTTTATGTTGAGTTGGAAATATCACTCGAGGATGGCCATTCAACAATTTAAAAACCACAATGGACAAAAATATGGAAACAAATCATACAACAAGGGGGAAACAATCAGTATATATGTATACACTTCAAACAAACTTACCTGTGCCAGACTTGTTTGTTGTGACTTGGATGTCCAACTTCCACTGTCTATATCTCAACCGTCTAATAGCATTATGCAATTCCTTTTTATTATTTTCCTCCATTTTTGGTATATGACAATGTATTTCGGTTGGTCTCTATGTCATTACCAGGAATATGACACTTGCCATCAGGATTTGAACACCACCAGGAATATGAATGATTCACTGTTTGTTAACTATAAACCGTAGGAATATGAACCATTGACATTATTACTTTTAATATTTGTTTTTAATACATTTAGGGGTCGGCGTTAAAGGATTTGAGCACCACCAGGTATAAGAATGATTCATTGTTTGTTAAAAATAAACTATAGGAATATGAACCATCGATGTTATTACTCTTAATATTTGTTTTTAATACATTTTGAAGTGAGCATTAAATACAAAAGTTGGTGACTGAACCATATTTTAGTACCAAAACTGGTGCCAAAACAGGCAAGGACCAACTTCAAGTATGGTTTTATATTCTTTAGTTGACAAAATTAGGGGAAGAAGAAGACTAAGAAGCAAATAGAAAAATAAGACCTTTAATGTGTCCACCAGTTACCAAATGTAGATTACCTAATTTAATAGAATTAAATGCTAAGTTGAGATCAAAATTAGTACCAAAACAACCAGGGACTAAAATCAAGTGTGCTTTTATATATACTTTAGAAGTTGTGGTACACTTAAACATAAGTTTTTCAATGATTTCTAATTAAAAAATTTATTGGAAAAATATGTTGAAAAAACTTATGTCTAAGTGTGTCCTATGCAAACCTTAATTGTCATTAAAAATAAAGTTACAAAATAGTAGGACTCTTTCCTGTAATCTGTAAAGAGGTGGTATTGAGCATCTCAAGTTGATACGTTTATTTTTCCTTTTGTTTAGACAGAGATATGTCTTATATTTTGTCAAAGTACAATTCTTCTAAATATTTTCCTGTTATTAGTGCTCGGAGAAGTAGAGTCGAAAGGGTGCGCGAAGGCCTGAAAAGTTCCTTAAGATCACGGATAGAACTGATTGAAAGCTATGCAAAAGTATGTTTTCTACACTAAGAGACCTATTAGAAAAATGAAGAAAAAATGTAGGGTCTACTACGTATCGTCCACAATTATGTATCAGGTTTATTGATGGTACTACAAACTTTTCAGATATCTTCAATGATTGAAATCGAGGTAGAGATGGACTCTGATGTTCTTGCTGCTGAAGCAGCCAGCGGCGCGGTGTGCACCTCTTCATTTTATTATTCATGTTGATTTGGTTAACATGTGAATACTGTTTAGCTTTCTGGGCAGATCTACTTGTGCTCCTCATTTTGATGAATGAAGTACTGTTCCTCCGGATACTCGTACACATACAAACGCACACATGAAACCTAAGGGTGGACCATGACTAGCAGTGCATCAGCTTTTTTACTGCTTACTGAAATAAGTTACTCCTATGTGCAGGAAAGTATTGCTAAACAGATCGAGCAGATCATGGAGCTTGAAAACCTTGAAGAGGCATGTTCTAAATATTTGCAAGCAATTTTTTTCTTTAAAGCATACAAATTATACTACATAAGTCGGATCAAGATCAAATAATAAAAAATTAACAGGGAAAAGAATGTACTTATAAAATATGTTTAGTGCCATAAGAATCTGGATAGTGGAACCTCCTTTGAAAAGGGTGTTTAACTTCTTTATTAGTGTCCTTTTTGGCTGTCGATGGATGGGATATTGGTTTGAACTTTTAGGCGACGTCTCTGTCATGTCGGATGAGTTGTAACAGGATGTGGTTTTAGTTATTAATTTTATTCTTTTTTCATGCAGAGATGGAAACTCCAGGCTGAGGCAAATGATGAGGTGGAAAGACTCCTCAACTCTGAAATCATACAAGCAGAACAGGTTTCAGACAGATAATGGGTAATCTGGGAGTGGTTAGCATGAAGTGAACTTTATGTCCAATACAGTATTGACACGCCCTCCCGCCTGTGTGTCAGCACTGTATTGGGCATGAAGTTCACTTCATGCTAACCGGATGCGGGTAATCTACTTGGAATAAATATCATAAACTTGTTGTGATATTTCATCACTTCATCTGATCATGTTATTCTACTCCAAATGATTGCTCTAAAAGGTATTCAAATCTGGAGAATGGACTAGTGCTTGCTTACATGTCCAATGATGAATACTTGACTTGGTACTGCAAATCATGTTATACAAAAACACCCACATGTACAAAAGAGGCAATTCACAGTCAAATTAGTTGTCTCCTAGTTGAGGACTTGACATCTGAATTGAAGTAACACTGTAGATTTGTAATGCAATTATTTATTTATTTTATTTAAATTTGGTGCGAGTGTATAAATGATGGCAATTGCCTCTCATTTTTTTTTCTTCAATTACCTCATGTATTATATTTACCATAATTTTGTCTGAAATTAGAGGAGAACTCCTGCTTATACTAGTAAATAACATGTCAGGCTTTTCTGGTGAGAATGAATGGCAAGGCTTTTCACCATTTGGTTTTTAGAGTTGTATATGAAAACGATTTATATGTCGACTAGCGTGGAATTGTAAACGATATGTATCTATATACGTAGCTATTTAATATCGAAGTGAATTTGTAGTTGTATATGAAAATGATTTAAAGTGTTCTATCTTACCATATCATTTAATTTCGGCGAACGGGTACTAGCTTAGTGTAGAAAATAAGAAATTTAAATTTTATGAGAGAAAAGAGAGTGAAAAAAAATGAAATTTACTTTCTTTCCTTTTCTTTGTGATATTATTATTTTACCATAAGATTACATTTGAGAACTATTATAATGATAGTTTTGGTATTTTAGGATGTCATCTAATTATTTAATAAATTTCCTTCCAAATCTTCTCAACTTTGGGAGGAATTTTTTTAAAAACCTCTCTCCTTTTTTTTCTTTTTTTTCCTCTTCTTAAAAAACTCACAAACAAACCATTTTTAATTTATTTCCTTACACTCTGTTATTGAGTTTTAAAATGAATTGAAAAGAAAATAAATGAACGGAAAACTTAAGTTTTTTGTTCAATTTCTTTGTTGATGAGTTTTTCAATGGACGAAAAGTAAAAAAAATGTTGGAAAATTTGATTTTGCCAAACTTTTGCATTCAAAAATAGACGAATTTGAAAGAAAAACTAAATAACATAAAATTATTATTATTCTTTTTTGCTAAATATAAGATTATTTTTTATAATCCCTAAAAGTCCTCCAAATTATAAATATAATAAAACTAATATAATAATGATAATTTAATAACTTAAATGTAAAATTTAAGTTTACTTTCTTTTTTCCTTTATGAACCGGAAACAACATGAAACAAATATACAAGTTTTATTTTTTATTTTTTATTGCTGGTGGTGGTGTTAATGTTATATCCATGGTTTTAAAAATTGGACCGGACCAGACCGTTGGTTTAACCGATAAAAATCAAAATTGGTCGGCACTTTCGTCTTGGACCAATAACTCGTTTTTGATCAAAATCCGGTAAAACCGGTTGATCAAGTGAACCGATTTTAACTATTTTTTAATATATATTTGTATAATTTTTTTTTAATATTAAAATGAACCACTTTTAGTAATATTTTAACTCAATTTATTATATTTTAGTTTATAAAAAATAAATTTTTTAATATTTTATTAATTATTAACGGTTGAACCAGTGTCCACCCACACCCAGTACCTCGTTCGATGACCGGTCCGGTTGGTTATATCTATGCTACCATCTACAGCTGCTTTTATTTTTTGGACATTTACCATCTGCCTCTTCATTATTTGTGTTTTGTGTTCGTTTTCCCGCCATATCAGAGTCCTCGTTCAGCATAGGCATGGGTCGCGACAACAATCCAGCAGAAGAAGCCCTAATCCTCCTTCGGAGCAGACTCTGTAACCCTAATTTCATCTTCACTCATTTCTCTCACTCTCCCGACAGCAACTATAGGTCTAATTTCAAGCTTCTTAATTTCCTTTTTGCTGTTTTTAATAATTCAATTATCTCTCGTTTTCATCTACGTTCAGATGAATTTATTGGGGTCTCTTTTCAATATCAGCAAGTTGAAGTTTATAATTTCAAGTTCAGTCACAGAATCCTGTAATAACTCTGCTTTGCTTCTTGGTCCTCGAGGGTGCGGCAAAGTTGCGGTAGGCTTTTTTTCTTTTCTATTTCTATTGTTTGGTAGTTAAATTTGTTCATTTCTTAGTTATTGGTGTTTAGGTGTTGGAGCTTGTTCTTCAAGATTTGCTGAAAGAGTATCTTGATATGATCACAGTGGTATGTATGATTTTTATTCTGATTTATGTCCAAGTGTGCCATTGGCAAACCAAACATTCTTTAAAAAGTCACCGTGGACTCGCATTTTGCAATTGGATGTATAACTTTAAGGATAATTATTTGAGGTTTTGACGGTTTTACAAGTATCTAATGTGTTGCTTTTGTAACAAGATTTATTTTTTTCCAGATAAAATTGAATGGGCTTCTGCATAGCGATGATAACTGCGCACTTAAGGTTGGACTTCCTAGTTCCTTTCTTTAAATCTTAACATCCTCAATTGTCCTTGTTGCAATAATGTTATGCTTTCATGTATAGTTATCCTGGTGGCTAAGTCTGTTACAAATACCTCAAGTTGCTACCGCTTCATATTTCAACATTACATTTGTTCACCATCTTTGTGGTTTAATTTACGTAGTGAGGGGTTTCATTACTGGGATTTGGCAATTGAGGCTTTTGAACCTATATGTGACTCTTATTTAGGAGATGTGTTGATTTCCAATTGGTTGTTATTTTTATCCTCATCTTCTTATTTGCTAATCGAGTTTTATGGGTTTCATACTCATTTATTTGCATATTTCTTGCATCATGGTTAGGCATTTATCTATCAAGGTGACAAACCATCTTAAGAAGTTTTATCAGCTATTACTTGGTGCCAAAATTGGGAAGAATGTGCTTCTAAAGTATACATGGTTCCTGATGACATTTGTGTTGGAGAAATTCCTTGAAGATTTAGACGGCTAGAGGTGGAGTGGATTGTATGTCTAGTATTAACGTATATAAGTAGGACACTATTCCTATATGCACGTATAACAATAATAACATGTATTTTTCTTTTTAGTGATGATATCAGAATTATGTGGTGGTTGTTTACAATAGGAGAACCCAAGTTTTATATGGAGACTTGTTATAGCATTTTACAACTTTGTTGTCTATTATACTAAATTTTGAGTAAAGAAATAAAAAAATGCTTTTTATGTAACTTACTGTTGATTATGCAGGAAATTGCTAGACAATTATGTGTGGAGCACCAGTTATTGTACTCAAAAATGGTAACAAGCCTACTCTATTTCAAATTAGTCATGCATGAAACTGCTATATATGATGCATTTTGAACTGAGATGATACAGGATTCATGAATTGAGAATACTTTTGCAGGCATCATTTGATGATAATACCCAGTTCATGGTAGACATATTGCGGTGAGTATAATGTTTGGTAAAATACTTTTTTGGTTTTCACAAGTGTGGTGATTCAATTTAGAGTGTTGTCAATTTCGGGAAATTGCAATTTATTTTTGTTGTCGGTGTTCTTTTGTGTTGTCTTGTCCCTAGGGAGTGTGGATTAGCACATAAAACAGTTATTTTTGTGTTGGATGAGTTCGACCTCTTTGCTCAGGTAAGATGGTGTCTGACCATTTCTTATTCTCTTTTCCACCCACTTTATGTATGCACATGCTTATTTTCTTCAGCTTACATGGACCATGGCGTATGTCAATAACGTTTTATTGGGAGAACAATAGGTTATATAGAGTATTAGTTTTTTGAGGTATTAAATTCTGTTGGTGATAGTAAGTTTGCTTCTTTCTTGACATTAAACTTTTCAGGGTAAACAACGCTTACTCTATAGTTTGCTAGATGCAATGCAATCTGTATCATCACAAGCTGTTGTCGTAGGTGTTAGTTGTCGTTTGGTATGTTGCTTCAACTTTTATGTCCCTTATGTTCTTGTTTAGACTAATGTTTCTGTAATCAAATATGTTGTAATTTTTTTTGCTAAGTTATGTTGTCATTTTGATATTCAGGTATCTATGATTAATATCTACCCTTATCTCGGTAAACTGAAGCACATGTTTGATTAGTCAAGATTGAACTTTGCACTATAATGCATAGAGTTAAATTTTTTAGTTTCCGTGCTCCATCCATTCGTTTGATTTGGATACTTCGTTGATAATGTGTGTGCTTCATATGCAGACACATAAGTTTAGAATGCAATTTCTCTAGAATCCTGACATACAGGCTATGTATCTTACAGGACGCTGATCAGCTCCTGGAAAAAAGAGTACGATCTCGATTCTCACATAGGAAATTGTTGTTTCTTCCACCCTCAAAAGAAGACTTGCAAGGGTAATTTTCCTATTTATCGACTAAGTAAAGCCACTATATTTTGGATTGAACATGTATGATTGCTAACATCTTTTCTTATCTTCTTCTGTGGTGGTTATGCAGACTGCTGAAGCACATGTTGTTATTGCCAACAGATTCAAGCCTTCCTCATGATTACACAATTGAGTTCAATTCAAGGCTTCTAGTATCCTTTCCTGGATTTTATTATTCTCTGCAGCATGGACAACTTTAACTCAGGGAAACAACTTAAGTTTTGTGTAGAGATATTAATTGATGAGCTGCATAGAAAAGATGTAAATTCAGTACATTTCCAAGGTTTAAGCATAACCCATATTTACTCCCTCCCACCACCCTCCAAAGTTAGAGTCACTTCCAAAATTGAGGCACCAAATCTCATTGTGCTCAATAATTTTAACCTTGACCGTGCTGATTATGTTGAATTCTTGACCCTATTTTTATTTATAAAAATGACGTTCAAGTCTGTCTCTCTTTGGGACAGAGGTAGTAATATGGATACATGATCTTATTATTAAAAGTCGTCTTACACGTGATAAGGAAGTCCTTGACATACTACAGAAAATAGTAGAAGATGAAAGATGCAAAGGTATTATTGATACATTATCGAATTCAGATTCCACCTTCAACCATTTGTTGAGATTTCTGTAAGTTTCTCTTTCTGTATGAGCAAGATCAAATTCTGTTCTGAATATGTAGTACTGCTATCTTGTGCTAAACTTACTTTTGTTTATCCTTGACACCAGTTTTGTTGCTGTTTGTCATATGGATATGAAATCAGGTTTCATGTCTCTTGAGAACTTCAAAGCTGCACTTTCAAGCCTTCAAAGGCAGCCAAAGCTGGAATGCTTAAAAGGTATGAATTTTTGGATATTTTACTTGGTCCTGTGTCTCCTTTTCATTATATGTTGTTATTTCATGTCTGCCAATTTTATTTCTTGGGAGCAAATATATATATTGGGTAGCATTTTTAGTTATCTCAGAGAAATAGTTTTCTAAACTTCTGGTTCAATGGCGTAAGTAACAAATTATTATGCTCTCATTTATTTTTCCTATTTCAGTTTGGTTTCCTATTGCTCTAGCCAATTCCAATTAGTTAGAAGGATGTTTGTGGACTTGAGTTGAAAATGTTTTCATTAGTGTCTTTCCTGTAATTTATTTATTTCTATTCTTTTTCAATGTTGGTCTTTCCTCTTCTCATACATTGAAAATGGGTTTATTGAGATGATAGTAACTGGAAAGATGAAACTGCTCTGCTGGACATGATCTCACCATTTATGTATGATTATGCTTTCACCCAAGGTGAAAGAGGGACAACCAGATACGCCAATGATTGCAATTTATGGAATGAGAGAATTCAATATATTAGCTTTGAATCTTTAAAAAATAAGAGTTTCACAAAAGTATAGATCATTTTAGCTTACTCTTATATAGAATCTACTAAATGATGTTAGAGTCTAAAAAAAAAACTATAAGGCTCCATTCATAATATTTTTTTCCGAATGTAATCTATAGAACATTGGTGCTTCTTTTAAAGTTTTAAAATTTAATTTCTAACTCAAAAGGCCATAAGTTTTGCTGATCTTATCATACAAACCTTCATTAATTCTCAAGAACCACCTTATTTAATCTTAAGTTTATGAAATCTTACTTTATTTGAATCATAGCTACTTTTTGGCTTCCCTGACGAGAGGGTGGCATGTGTTTGGGAACATTGATGAATATCAGGATTCAGTTTCACTTGAGTGATTGTTTTAAATCCCTGGCATCTTCAGAGAGAGCTTTGTTAGATTTTAGGGAAGGAAAAAGAAATGAAACTTTTGTGCAATGAAATGATGAAAATATTCAAAATCTGCATATCAACGTTTTCTTTTCCTCGTGTTAAGGTTAAAGAGAAGAATGAGTATATTAAATAATTAAATAAATTTTTTAAAGCAGATTGCTCTGTTCTTGAACTATACATACTGGTTTGCATGAAGAGGTTGGAAGTCAAAGAGCAAGACTCGTACAATTTCAATTCTGTAATGACAGGTCTGCCTCATGTTTTTTTCCCCCAATTGCCAAATGTTAATATTCAGCTACTTATATTGTTTATCATATGTCAGAATACAAAAGCATACATGATTCCTTCCAGACGTCCGATCACTATGCACGCAATGTTTGCTTACGGGTGAGTAAACTGCAGTCATCATATCTGATGTATCTCCAAGATTTTCTTAATCTAAAACAACCCTTTTGCAGGCTTTTGAGCAACTTTTACAGCGTGAATTAATCTCTTTTGTGGACAATAGAGGGCACATTCAGTCGGTTGAATTTTGCCCAGTCAAGCTACTACTCTCATCCCATGAATTACACCAGGGATTGAAATCGTATCGCTCTTGTCCAGTAAGTTGGCAAATTATTAGCAAAAAGAAAAAAAACTGAACATATCTGGTCTAGACGCTGTTAACAATTTCCTTATTTGCTGTTTTAAAGCTGCAACTGTCGTATGAACATTCGTGATTTAGCTCATCTCAAAACAGAAAACTTGAAATAATCTTCTGTTTTAATACTTTTATGGTGATTATGTTACTAATTATTGCAACGCCTTTGTAGGCAATCCTTCACAAATTGATTGATCGTTAAGGGCAAAAGCTCAAGGGAAGATGGTTAAGCTCCAAGAAAAATTTACCACCTCCGTTAACCGAGGGAGTATCTTTTAAAATTACCTTTTACCGTTCTTTTGTTCATCCTAAGAATCCACAAGCTTTCGTTTTAGCTTTTCGATTGTTCTGCAGTTGGTACTAAATTTTGTGTCATTTGTTTGACTGGATTGGTGGATTGGTCTTTGACATGAAATGATGTTCAATATAGATTTGTTGGCCATTGTCAGGTAGAATAGAAGTGATGAACATTTTCAATGTAGATATAGGAGTATCATATAAAATGATGTATCTTTTGATTTGGTTTGAATCCAGATCATTCAAATTTATAATCTAATTCATATACTAGTATGAATGATATTTTAGGATTAGTTGATTCCATTTAGAGAATTGATAATTTCACAAATAAATTTAATAACACTCTCACGTGAGGTGGACTCGTTAAAAACTCAGTTGGAACTCTGTTTTTATGAGGAAAGGGATGGACTATTAGACAAAAATGCTCACCAATTCCAAGACTTTTACGAGCAATGTTAATATTATATAATTTGGGTCACATAAAGTTTATATACACACACATGTATATTTGCGGACTCTGTATGTCACTCAAGGTTCATAGTATACATGTGTGTGAGCATTATGTGATTTAAAATTATGTGATAGTAGCATTATTTGGCTCGTAAACCTCTACAAGTTTAAAATTATTTAGGACAAATAGAGAAAAATGAGATAGAATTATTTTCACAATATAAACATAAATATTGATCTTTTAAAAATAAATTTTAAATTTGAATATGTCTCAACTTTAAGTCAATATTAATCTGATATTTTGAAATAGAAGGAAGAAAAAGTATAATTTAAACAACATAAAAAAAATGTCCGAGACACTGCATATAATTAAAATTGTATTTCATTAACAAAACATAATTGATTTTGAATTTTTCGCTCACCCTAATAAACGATCAGGACAGTCCAAAGTTTGGGATAAATTTCACCATCCATTATATCTTATTTAATTTTAAAGGAAAAAAATTGTTCTTTCTCACTCTCAGATCTTCCTCCGTTCTTTCTCCTCTCGAGCTCGCCCTCTGCCTTCTTCATTCTTTAGCGTCAACAATCTCTTCACCCCTTTTCCTTCGTAGGGTAATACGACTAGTATATAAATATTACACTCTCTCCTACGTACAAAAAATATTATATAAATTTTCAAAACAATACTATTTTAACGGAAAATGTCTCACTCGGGTCCCGTGCCCCTCAACAAACAATATCTATTAATTATACTAAATTGCAGTACATAACACCGTTGCATGACACTTGTCATTCTCAAATTGCAACACATGTCCTATCTAATTAAGTTGCTCATCCATTATTAATTTAATTATGGCAAAACTATGCTTTTGGTCATCGAAGTTGGCACGTATTACTGAATATTTGATTGAACTTTTAATTTATCAAATTAACTCACTGAACTAATTATTATTTTCAAATTGGGTTATTCCGTTAAAAAAAGTTGACAGACGTTAATTTTTTATCTACGTGGCGCTGACGTGGACGTAAAAAAAAGAAAAAAAGAAAAGAAAATGACATGGAAAATAAAAGACAGCATAAAAAATAAAAAATATTGCTTATGTGGCAAATAAAAACTTGAAAATAAAAATATCTTTTTGCAAAATAGATCTAACCATCTTCTTTATTTGATTCATTTTATTCTTCATCAAAACAGATCTAACCAAAACAGATGAACATACAACCCAGATCTAAATACACAAAATCAAAGTCAAAATTTTTATCTTCCCCAAATCTTCCCTTTTATCAAAATTCTTTATCTTCCCCAAATTTTCATCAAATCTCAACAAATCTACATACATCTTTCCACACCATTTTTTCGTCTATATCATCACTTTCCTCCCCACCCTCCACGACGTACGGACCTTCTCTCTCTCGCGCAAATGGCAAAACCTCTGGACCTCCTTACCGTCTCTCAACTTCGATTTCCTTCTCTTCCCTGCCTCCGATCACCCCCTCCTCCACGCGCCGCCGCTGCGCTAATTTCGTCAACCTAACCCTAATCCTCCGCCCTCACACCCCTCTCGCCGATCTCTTCGAGATCATCGGCTCCGGTGACCGCCTCTCCTCTGCTCTGTTTGTTGTTTGTTGATAATGAAGAAGGGGGTTTGTATTTTCTTCTTCACAGCCCCACCACCACTTATCTCACCTCCACCACCAATTTGATGGCCGATCTTACAGCAGGCAGAGCCGACAATTATACATGACACCTATGGCCACCACCCTCCGCCGCATCCACATCCTTCCACCCTCCGCCGCATCCACATTCTTCAAATTTGTCAAAACAGATGAAACCCAACAAAATCCAAAAAGCATACAACCCAGATCTAAATACACAAAACCTTTAAAGTCCGACCGAAAACATGATGAACATACAACCCAGATCTAAATACACAAAACAGATCTGAAAAATTAATACTAACAGACAAAACTCATATCTGAATTCTGAGCATGAACGAAAAAAACAACAAGAATACCCATCTTTCTTTCCACCGAAGAGGATGGAATGTGAACTGTATAAGCTATAAAGTCATCTACACTGTCTTTAAATACGAAATGAAACCTTCTGCCATCTGAAGATTGGCGGTTGCCGCCGCTTAAAATCTCCGTCCTGAATCAGTTTTTGTGAATTAAGGTACTGGATGTGTTCAAGACTTTTCAAAGGTTCTGTCATAGAGACAACAACTTTAAGTTCCTGTTCTGCCATATATTGATGAAAATCCACAACTTTATTTTGGAGTCGAACCCATGAGATTGACTGAATTCTCTAATACCCAGTGGAGAATTTGATAAAAGGGAAGATTTGGGGAAGATGAAGATTTTGATAAAAAGGAAGATTTGGGAAAGATGAACATTTTGATTTTGATTTTAATGTTTAGTTATTTTGATTTTGATTTTTCACCAAATCAAGCATCGGATGTATGTGATGGTTTTCGATTTTTTTGTTTTTTTTACTTGCCATGTGTGGAAAAAAATATTATTTTTATTTGTTTGTTTAATTATTAATGTTGTCTTTTTTTTAAGGAAAATATGTTCGGTTTTTTAATGGATTAAGATTTGATTTATCTTGATAAATAAATTTGATTTAATGAATGAAAAAATATTTTATTTTTATTAGTTTTTGTTTTGTTTTATTATGTTTTAGTCATTTTTAAAATTTTAAAATGTTAAAAATGAGTCAAAAAATAAATTTTTTTATGCTGTCTGCCATGTCATTTTCTTTCCTTTTTTTCTTTTTTTTTACGTTCACGTAAGCGCCACGTAGATAAAAAATTAACGTCTGTCAACTTTTTTTAACGGAATTACCCAATTTGAAAATAATAATTAGTTCGGTGAGTTAATTTGATAAATTAAAAGTTCAATCAGGTATTCAGTAATACGTGCCAACTTCGGTGATCAAAAGCATAGTTTTGCCATTTAATTATTATCTCCTAAAATCACTACTTTTTAAATCCCAAATTAATATTTTGAATTTATAATCCCCTAAATCACTACAAATCTAAACTGTTTTGGTAATGTCAATTGTTCTATATTATCCTTTCTAATTTTATATTTAAGATTTTAAAAATTATATATAATCTATTAAATCTATCTATCTATTAAATATACTAAATTGCAATACATAACACCATTGCATAACACTTGTCATTCCCAAATTGCAACACATGTCTTACCTAATTAATGTGCTCATTCATTACTAATTTAATTATTAATTTTTCTGAATTGGGAATACTCTGTTATTACATCTATTTTAAAATCAAATTTATTTTCCATTTGTACATGAATGACTCTTTGATGTTCAATTACTCTTATTCTATTAATAACGTTGAGGCATGGATGTTGTGATGTTGTATCTCTATGAAATGAGAATCAATTTGAAGATATATATGTATTTTGAATTTTTAATCCCACAAATCAGGTTGCCCAAAGATATATATGTATTTTTAATTTTTAATCCCATAAATCACTACAACTGTTTAGATAATGTCAACTAATCTGATATTATCTTTTATAATTTATTTATCATCTCCTAAAATCATAACTCAATATATATTATCATTACAGGGCTATTTCTCCCTATAAATACCAGCTCGAGTTTCAACAGCTCATGCTACAAAAGGTTTTTTTAAAACTTATAAGTTGATTTTTTTTTCCTTTTTCCTTGCTATACTTTATTTTTTATGTTTGTACTAAATTGGGCATGTAAAATGGTGAAGGCTGCTATGAAAAAATTTACAATAAAGATAGTGAATATGATGAAAGCAGAGAGGTTATATGACACTCAAGATGGTCCAATAATTATGTCTCAGGTAATCAAGTAGCCAAGTTCATCAGTTTTGTAAAATTTCACTGGTTTTCTCTCTATTAGCTCATTGAGCTCAAGATAAATTTGTTTGCTAATCTATAGTCATCCATTACATTCTACAATGAGAAAGAATATTTAAGTGTATCTTTCTGCATCTATAAATGTGACAGATTGAGAATGAATATGGACCCATGGAGTATGAACTTGGTGCTCCTGGTCAAGCTTAGACAAAATGGGCAGCCCAGATGGCAGTGGGTCAAGACACTAGAGTTCTGTGGGTCATGTGAAAGCAAGATGATGCCAAATATTATAGTAGCAGAATTTAAAAATATGCACATAATAGTATAATACTAATGAATCAATTATGAAGTATAACATTTGAAATGTATGACAGTTTGCATCTGTTATACTTCTTATTCAGATTTGAAATTAATTATTTTTTGAATACCTATTTACATAATTCGCTTATCAATATACACTATTTTATTCCTCAAATTGAAAAAAAAAGGGAGTTGTCAAAAAACTTTACTTTTAGTTATGAATATTTTCAAATTACTATATCATTTACATGATACTAAATATTTCACATTAATTTAATACGTCATCACTTGAATTTAAAAGTCAAATTATATCTTTAATTATAAAACAAAAAATTTGTGCATTTGTGAATTAACCAAATTATATTAAATCAGTTATATCTTTAAAAAGGCATATCAAATCGATATCTTGCAAAAGTGAAACAATTATTTTAATAAATATGGGGCTTAGAGATATCCTATGTATTATATTATAGCACATACATTAGATAACTTTAAATAAAGTTACTCAAATGCCTTCATTAAGTCCACATACTCGCCCTGATCTTCTAACCATTAAAACAAATATAAATTAATAAAAAAAAGACAAACTTTGTAATTTTAAATATTTACAGTAGTCGTGTATACAATCACTTATAACAATATTAAAACAAGTAACAGACAATAAATAAAAATTGACAGATACAAAATACTTAGAGTTTTTTTTTCTAATGTATTCATAATTATTTTATTAATTAATATACAGTAAATTCACGTACATATATAATTTTGTAGATTGAGTATGATAAAATTAAATGAAATTATTTTTACAAAACAAGTGGAGTATTATTATTTTAATAAAACGGTATAAGCAAGTCAATTTTTAAAACAAATTATTAAATCAAAAACTATCCATACCGTACATGAAAAACAGAGTTGTTAAATGAAAGCTGGAACTCCATTCTTGGAGGAACTCCATTCTAATACACTCACTCCTCCCAATTTTCGAATTTCAAAGAGTGGAAGTGGAGAGATTTTTTTCTGCTCGAGGAACTCCATGACCTGCTCGGAAGATTAATTTTGCACAAAATAATGTATTTTTACAACTTTTATTTTTCTATCAAACCCTAATTTTAACGAGAAACATGAGTTTTTTCCTTTCAATTTTACCTTGATATATGTAATTACGTGAACATCAGATATAATATGTAGTGCACGTTGTAAAATTGTCTAATTTATGATTTTCTAAATGAAATGATTGTGATTCCAAAAATTAGAGAAATCAACCTTAAGCCATACATGAATCTGTAAGCCTTACTTTTATTTATGTATAATATGTACATTTATATTTGCTTGGAGTGTTAAAAAAAATTAGTTATTTATGGCCAAAGATCGCATTTTGGGATTATATGAGTAAAATAGTGAATTCGATTCGTACCAAGAATGTGTATTGAACATTTTTTGTGAAATTTATTGGATGAATTGGTGAATTATTGCTATTTTAGTTCAGTTACTGTTATCTTTCTAAATTTTAACTTAGTGTTTAGTTTTAAGATTTTGGGTGAATGCTTATAGAACAAGATTTTCTGAGTTTGGGTATTTTTTTGTGGCTCTACCCGATGACGTAGTCATCGTTTATTTAAGTTTTTGACATCAGTTGTACTGCATCAACATATTCCGATTCAATAGATAACAGTGGATGTTAAAAATTAAATTGTAATGTTTCTTCCATATATAAATGTATACCATCATGGAGCTGTAATGATGCCAACAAAACTACGTTTTTCTATCAGCAATTAATACAATTTGAAGTTCTATCATCAATTGTTACGCTTTAAAAGTTTTGTGTATTATTGGGTCAGGTGAATCGGGGAAATTATTGGGAATTGCAGCACAGTAGCTATTTTGAGCTCTTGGTTAAACGAGTTGTTTCATACTCCAAGGGATTGTAATGGTATGGAATCTAAGCGTTTACAGTCTGCAACTAAAAGGGTTTCATTTTGTTTCTTATATTGTGAGGGTTTGAAAAGTAGCACAATTATATTACTGTAATCATTTATTGCTTTTACTCTATTTCATTACCTTTTGCAATAAATCATGTGGAGTGATGAATTCTTTGCTTGCAAAAATTATCTTGATCTTTAAATGTTTAAAACTATATATTAATCTTAATATGTAATTGCTTCCTATACCATACCATATTTGAGAATTCTATCAATATGAATTAAAACAAAGCAACTGTAAATGAATTGTGTGCGATCCGTTCATTTTTCGTCGAATTATATATGACTTTGAGTGGGAATAGGCATACATGTTCTTGATATTTCAGATAAAATCCATTAGTATTTAATTTATAATATTAGATTTGAATTTTTTAACTATTTGGTGCAATATTTACATATTTGAATCCTATATTCCTGTATGTAGATTACAAGACTGAAGACTAGCAGCCTATGCGAGAAGCAGTTCATATCTATTGACTAAGTTAATTATAATAATTTTAAGTCCAAAATTTGATCATCGCACAACAATCTACCATCTTCTTATTATATTTAAATTTATTAATTACAAGTATAAATTTATTAAAAATAAAATAAATAATCCCGCCGCAACGCGCGGGTTTGTATCTAGTTACTACTATTTTCCTAATTTTTAAGTTCTTTATATTTTAAAAAGAATTAGTTATAATCACAAATACCATTGCTCGTCTCGTCTCGTTTCGTCTCGTCTCGTCTAGTCAAAATGAGAAGGGAAAGGATAAAAGTCAAAAAAGAAATAATATAGTAGCTAGCCGATGAAATTATTGAGCGACATCGTTTAGTATATAACGGATCCAAAAGACAGAGGACATACCTGAACTTTTGATTGATAACGACTCTGTAACCTCTCTCTTCGCGGGGCAGAAAGGAACCTCAAAAGAGACGAAATATACCGACAAGCTTTGGAAAACACTCAGATCTTCTACATTGGAAACTTAATTCAAGGTACAATCTTCTCTTAATTTCATACAAATTATTACTTATATATATATTTATAATGTATTTGTTTTTTTAACCTAATCTATATATATAATCCTTCAATTGATGTTCTTCACTCCATGTACCTGCACTGTGTATTTATTAAATTGTTTGTTTTGAATGCCGCATAATTTTTTGAAATGAATGCAGATGCTGGATTTTAGCAATTGTTCTTAGGGATCGGTATATGACTTAGTTCGGAGTTGTAATCCGTGCCCACTACATATAATAAAGCTATTGAATTTCTCAAAATATAAAATTGGTGTAGGGATCTATCTCAGTGGGAATTTAATTTGTATATGATCCTCCTCTTTTTGCATCTTTGGCTCTAGAGGTATTATGTGTTCTGGAAATGTAAATAGGTGGGCCATGTTCTTTAAAAGGTAGAATTTCAATTGATTCCATAAGTATAGTAAAAATTACTTTTAGCTCTAACAATTCAAAATTTTACCCGAGTCAAATATTTATGGACAAGTTTCCAAGGATGACTGGGTGATATTTTCCTCTAGTGGTTTGCTTTGGAGAGTAAATTTGAAAAGGGTCAAATTAATAAATTGCAATACTTTAAACCATTTGAGTTCTCAAAGTGTGACATTCTTTTAGGGGCAAAAAAGGGTACAAGTAAATTTTTTATCGGAAAGAGGGAAATAAGGAAATATAATACAATGTTAGAGTTTGAGGTGGTTGAGTATTTTGATTCGTAAAATTAAGTTTTTACTGTCCAAGCATGTAAATGAAACTATGAAGCTTGGCAGTGTATAGAGGCAATTTTCTGGGGGTTAGAAGACTATAATTTGTTGTTTGAGGGTTGATGTCGATTCGTAATCGTGGAATGGGGTTCTGGAATTTGGAGTTTGTAAATAGGACTTTATAAGTTCCCATAGCCACAATTTGCCATGGATCGAGACCATAGCCACTACTTAACTCCATAGAATATGTTTGAATAATAACGTTGGAATGGTGTTATGCTGGAGTCCTTGAGAAAATAGCTCTTTTCTCTTGGATGGCGGCACTCCTGAAAATTCTCAATTCTCAGCAAAGGAAACTTTGAGATGGAGGACGTCTATTGTGAAGTTGTGTTGCATGTGTAGTAGGGAGGAGGAGATGGTGGATTGCTTGCTGTTGCGTTGTTTGGAAACATGCAACCTTTGGCATTTGATGTCTAATTGTCTGAAGTTTCTTGGGTGATGTTTGAATTGGTGTGAGAATTTGTTGGGGACTGGGGAGGACTCGAGTGGGCAAGCAATATAGGAGCCTAGGAGGTGGTGGGATAGGAATCCACAGGGCTTGTGGTGGACTATTTGGAAGGAGAGGAACATCGATTGTTTTATTAAGAAGTGATTGTTCATTTAGATATGGTATTATCTTTTTAGTTTTTGTATATATTTTTTTTGTTTGGTGGGAGGTGGGGGTAAAATGAATCTTGGTACTCCCTCCGTTCCATATTATTTGATCATTTTTGACTTTTTGAAGTCAACTTAAGAGATTTTTAAATTTAAAATTGACATAGATTTTTTTAAGTTTAATCAATACAATGATGAATATTGTAAACTATCTAAAAAGTATTACTCATTATAAGTTTTATTGTTTCATAATTTTTAATGAGTCATCTCAATTTTGAGTTTGAAAATGTTTCAAATTGACTTTTAAAAGTCAATAATGATTATATAATTTGGAATGGAGGGAGTATTTTTTTGTGTGGATATCCTTAAAGAAATTGAGTTGGGAGCTTAGTTGTACTTACTATCTGTGAGCTTCTTTTGTAGAATTGTGGTTTGTATATGTTGGGGTGGGTTTGTTGCATAGGTATACTATACATTGGGTGTTCATGGACTTGCCCATTTTTGGCGTTATTTCCTTTAGATAATTTTTGCTTATCCACATAAAATAAAATAAAATGTGTAAATATAACTACTAGAATTGCTTTTGAGGGCTCGGAAATTGGGAGTATGGACTTCCTTTTCCTTAATAGTTAGATTCTGGTTAAGGAAATATCTCGGTGCATGTTCAGAGTCCAACCCTTGTTGCAGCAACCTTCACGAGAGAATTTTATTTGTCATCTGGGTTCTTAACTTTAAACAAAGAGCTTTATTGACTATTCAACTAAAGGTTACTATCGATGATTAAATCTCTTGGAACTCAACAATATGCCAAATGTTAGATACTTAGAGATCTTGTATTGATTCTACCCTTGTAAGTTGAAAACACTGGTTCGATGCCTTTAGTGCCACTGGATGCATTAGTGAATTGCAATGTAATAGCAGTTTACTTGAGGAATTCTTTTTTCTTCCTAATTTTAGATAGCCTTTAATATCTTTCTATTATGGTTTTGGATGTATGAACGTAGCTTGATATAGCTCATTTTGGTGATTGTTCATAACATTTTACTTATCACAAAAAATTATGGCTAGTTGTTAAGAGTAAAAAGCCTATAAATAGGGATTCATATTGTTACTAGTTTAAATAGGTATCTGTTTATTATATGTTGACATAATGATATGTCTCTCATTTTTGAATCTGGTTTGTTTCTCGCTGGCTTGCAGTACAAGTCTGGCTGATTAAAAGAAGAAAGATTCAGAACATAAGGTGTCATGTACTCAGAGAGGGAAAATTTCAACCTTTCAGGACCATCACACCTAAATACCATCGACTGGTAAGGCCTCTGCTTGCAAACTAACAGCTCTCCGAACTTTGGTTGAGGTTATTTTATGGATATTGTGCGGATGTTGCGTCATTAATTACTGTTCAGAGCAATCAGATTTGTGTTTTGACAATAATTACTTTCGGTTCTTGAGATGGTTTTGCTTCAGCAGACATGGAGAATGAGACTGAATGTTTTCTTTTAACTTAAACTCAGGGTTTTCACATTCAACTAACAGGTTTTCTGGGGCAAAAAGATTTGGGATCTGACTTCCCTACAACTGCTATCTGCATTGCAGTTCTGCCTATAACTTATCACCATGAAATTGGCACCAGGCTTATGTTCTTTGTGAAATTTGAACTCCTCCCTCCCCCCTCCCTCCCCCCCCCCCCCCCCCCCCCCCCCCCCCCCTCCCAATCAAAGGGAAAAAAAGAAAGGGAAAAAACAAGACATGCATAACCTAGTTTAAGTGCCCATTATTGTTCACCTTTCTTGTGTTATTACTACCTGGTTTAAATGCATAGATAACTATACATGAGCATGTAGGACCACGTCTGCTGTTGTGATCTTTTCTCACACAAATTTTAGATGTTTATCCCATTTTGTAGCATATTATATTTGGTGCTTCGCGCGTCATTTCATATCAAATAATGCAATAAAAAAATGTTTTCTTATGTAGGAAGAACGTGGAGCACCAAAGGTCTATTGCTGCCAGTTTGGTTCAGAGCGTATATATTTTAGAGCGGGACCGTCATGAAAAACGGGAAGGGTCACAAGCTCTTGCACCTCCTTGGTGGGAATTCTTCCATTTCAAGTTATACCGTCAGCTTGTTGATGATGCTGATTCATCCATTTTTGGTGCCATATTTGAACTCAACCTCCAAGCACCGGAAAGCAGCCTCTCAATAACTGAAATGCCTCGTTATGTCATCGCCTTCCGGGGCACCATTACGAAAGGAGATGCTTTTTCGCGAGACCTCCAACTGGACCTCGACTTCATCCGAAATGGACTTCACCGGTCATCTCGCTTCGAAATAGCTATTCAAGCCGTCCGAAACTTGGTTGCTGCATTTGGAAATTCAACAATCTGGTTAGCAGGACATTCTCTGGGTTCAGCTATGGCAATGCTTGCGGGAAAAAATATGGCCAAGATGGGAACCTTTCTCGAAACATTTCTCTTTAACCCACCATTCTTTTCTGCGCCTATTGAGAGGATAAAGGATAAAAAGGTGAAACACGGGATTCGATTCGCAAGCAGCTTGATCACTGCAGGACTTGCTTTTACTGTGAAGGCAAACAACCAACAACAGAAGAATCGATCAGAAGATCCATTTGTTGCTTTGTCTGCATGGTTGCCATTTTTATACGTGAATCCGGGCGATCACATCTGCTCGGAATATATCGGGTATTTCGAACACAGGAAGAAGATGGAGGAGATGGGGGCAGGAGGTATCGAGAGGTTGGCAACTCAGCATTCCATCGCGGGTTTGGTTATGAGTGCAATGGGGAAGGAGTCAGAGGAGCCACTGCACCTCATTCCTTCAGGCGTTGTAACAGTTAATCTAAGTCCTTGTGCAGACTTCAAACAAGCTCATGGAATTCACCAGTGGTGGAGGCCTGATCTGAATTTGCAGTCTACACTCTACAGGTTCAGATAAATAAATTTATTTTTTTGTTATGTAATTTGTGAAATTGGGATGGGATGGGATGGGATGGGATGGGGAGTGAGGAGAGCAGATCATCTGTCCCCAAATTCTCTGCCCTCCTTGTATCCCCCACTTACATTTTGACACATAGACTCTTATTTTAATTTTAGAATTAATTGGTGTTAAGTAAGAGTTCATGTGTTAAAATGTAAGTGAGGGACACAAGGGGGACAGGGAATTTGAGGACAGAGAATCTGCTGTCGGGGGGCTATGGATGGCTTTCTCAATTGCCCCTTTTATTGTTACTGGTGATGTATTATTATTATATTATCATGCATAGACAGGTTCTTGTGATTTGCTGAATATCAATGCTTGTAACTTGTGTATTTGACATTCTTCCTTCATATAGTCCGGTACTAGAAAAAGAAAGAAAGAAATAAAGAGAGAGGTAGTGGAATCCCGTGGGAGGGAGGGAGGGAGGGAGGGAGGAGGAGGAGCAGCAGTGGGGAGATTAATGATTAAACCATGTCTCAAAAGTCTCCCCATTCACTCCCCAGTCCCCACTATAGGAATTGCCCCCAGTTTACGGGCCTCGATTCTCGAGTCTCACCTGCTCTGCAGACTGGGGCTGGGGCCTGGGGCTACACTTTGAATTAAGATTTTGAGTCATTCTACTATCACATAAAACAATCACATAATTCTCACATACTGCTGACGTGACAGTATATGATTTGTTGTTGACATGATCCACTTAACTCAATAACAAATTATATACTGCCACCTCACAGTATGTGAGAGTTATGTCACCATATTTATGTGATAGTAGCATTATTCTTAAGATTTGTTGTCTCGTCTCATCATATGTATCGGGTTATCATGAAGTTAACTTTGGTCAATTGACGAATACAGTATCGACAACTTCATAGTAACCGGATCCGTATTATAGTAGTAGTAATTTTTAGTGGTTAGTTATGAAAACTTGAATTTTATAAAGTTCTGAAACTTTTGATTTGATGTAAATTTATAATTTTTTTGTTTCATTTGGTATAACACATTGCATTCGTGTTTGTCAACAAAAAAAATAAATTAGATTAAGGCTTATATCTCCCCTTCCCGAATAAGATTTTCAATAGGGAATTGATATTTTTACACGATATTTTGATATTTTCACATGAAAAATATCGCTATAGATATATAGTCACAGTAAAAAATGTCGTTATAGAATCTATATCGACGATTTTTATGTAAAAATATCAAAATATCAATTTTCTTTTCAATAACATAGTGAGAGTTGAACTCGAATTTCTCCATAAACCACTAATCCAAACGCAGAGTTGAACTCAATTTTCAAACAAACATACACATAAAGACAATTTAAGGTCACAAATGAATCAACTCACAAGCGCCGCCACCTTCCACAAATATTTTTGTACACTATTTCTTTCACAGTCTGCTAAAAAGTACTAGTAGTATTTACAGTTTGGTCACCCAAATTTGGCAACGTAATAAATAAAACACCCGATTAATAAAAAGTTGCAAAAAAAGGAACTACTAGCAACGGAATCCCAACACAGATCCATCACTCACAGCAACGGCCACTCTACACGCAGATTTAGCTTCCACATGATGCGTCAAAACGTGGAGCATCCTGACCCGACCCACCATCTCCAACCTCGACTCGATCTCCATCGTCGGTCCTACCCGGACCCCGTTCAACCCATCGGTGATAATAGGACCCGCATCCTGCGGCTGAGCAACCGCCGCCAACAACGGAAAAGACTTGACTGAAAACGTGGCGGCCATGAACTGGGTCCGGCCGGCTTCGATCTTTCCGGCGGGAACGTACATGAACCCCACCTGACTGCCGGAGTAGAGTAGCTGCAGCGTGCTGTCGTAGTGGGAGAAGACTCCCTTGTTTGGGTTGTTGACGGAGACGTACTGGGAGAAGGTGAAGTTGACGGTGCCGTTAGCGATGGAGAATGTGGGGAGCTGGACGGCGTTCACGGCGAGCTTGGGGTGCTTGGGTTTGAGTAGGGTGAAGAAGACGATAAGGATGATTATGACTACAAATATTAAGAAGATTGATGCCACTATGCACGATGCAAAGTTTGTACGGCCAGATGGTGGTCTTTGTGGCTTCACTGCCTTCCCCATTACTTCAAGCTACTACTGTGGTGACTAATGAGAAAGAGAGAGGGAGAGAGTGTGGAAAGATTGTTTCATGTTTGGATGCATTGTGGGAGGTGATTTAGACGACTGGTGAGTACATAAATGGAGCGTTGGAAAATTGGACTTTAGACGACTGGAATTGGAGTATATTTAGACTCCGCAATGATTTATTTTAAATGATTTATAATATAAGTTGATTTATAAATTAGTTTAACTTGTAAAAGTGTTTGGTATCAATTTAATTTATAAGTTAAAAGTTAGGTTAACACAAATTATGAATGTGTTTGGATCATAATAAATTATAAGTTAAAATAAATATAAAGATTATTAAAAGGGACATTAATGATCAAAATAGAAGAGGACAAAATAAAAATTACATTTGGTCAAAGTTATTTTAAAATAAATTATAATACTTACTTTTTTTTTTACTTAAAACTTAATTTATAAATAAAAAAATAAGTCATTTAACAAATGACTTATAAGTAGGTTTGACTAACTTATAAGTTATTATACCTGCACATGCTCTTGATGAGTTGAAACTTGCAAAAAAAAATAAAACGAGTCTAATATAAATGATGTTTGAACTTGACTAGTTGAGCTTTATTTAGTTGAGTCGAGTTTGAATAATTATTTTAAAATATTTTACTTTTAATAAGTTAAATTGAATATAACTCGAGTTTTAACTCGTTAGAAGAACTCGAGTCGAGTTAGTTTTATTCAGGAATAATTAAATTTACTTATGGTCCAATTTGTAGACAAAAAGGTGTTAAAAGGAAGACTTTTTCTTCCTTAAGTACTACCCACTCCCATTTGCTTTGATGACTGTAAACTTTTCTCTTGACATGTTTGGTCATTCATTTTTTTCTTCTTATGTTCCTTTACTTTTTGCTAGGAATAAGGAATGTAAAATGACGATCCGGTTTCATGGTAAGTTGGTCAATTGACTAATACAGTACTGATATGCAAATAGATAGATCACCTCCCGACCTGCGTGTAAACACTGTATTGATTAATTGACAAAAATTAATTTCATGCTAACAACTCCAGTTAAATGACATTTGATAGCCATGGACTACCCAAGGCCCAAGGAAGTGGGTTTATAAACAATAATAATCCCACACAATCCAATTCCTCAAACAAACAAACGTGCATGACAACTAATAGGCCTCGATGCGGTCACTATTTTTTGTAAGAGTTCACCTACTTGTGGGCCTGTAGTTTAACTGGGCCGGGTTTTGATTTGCCCAGCTCGTGTTCGACTATTTGAACCTAGCGAACCGTTTGGGAGCTTGCATTTTTGCTTCATTTTCAAAACTTTTTATCAAAAACCGAACCAAACACCAGCCTGGTGATCATTAGCAAGGTAATCATCCCTCTTCCTTGATGTAACCTCTTCGATCGTAAATTTGTAATATATGATTAATCCTCAATCGATCAATTTCCAGTTTTACAAAGGAATTCGAGCCACGCTGAGCTGAAATCACAACAAGAAAAATCCCTTTTTATGAATCTGTACAAGTTGATAATAACCCTAGGCATTTTATCAGTTAAGAGTACTAATTTGCAAATCTGACTTCTTAGTTGTGATTATTCTACTTGCAGGCTCTTTGAGACGATATGGAAGTGGACATAGTTACTGAAGAGGGCATGCTAGAAGAAGATAATTTTGGAGTTGATGACAACAATACTGTAAAAATACTTCCTTTCGCATTCATTTGGTTTCATATTCACACTATTCCCACACACACACACACACACATATATATATATATATATATATATAAATATATAAATATTCATATATAATATGATAAAACATTCAAAGGTTAAATGTTCTTAATTTGAATAACACCTGTCCCACCCAATTTTTGTGTTACACAAAAAGAGTTTCATTTTTTTTATTGATTGTAGTCTAAAATGACAAAATGTCCTGAAGTTTAATATCACAATTTTATTATCATGCCAACTTTACTAAACTCAACAATTATTATAGTTAGGGGGGGAGGGGGGCGCGTAAACATGGAACAAAAATTATGACCATGAAGTTTGTAAAATTTTCAAATGGGACTCTTTTTGTGGAACGAAGGTAGTATCAAAATGTTATCCTCAAATCTCATTTGTTAGGAATTTTGTAGCTACTTCTTTTCTCTTTTGATATATTATGTATCTTCTACAGGGTAAGAATTAATCCTACCTCCATCTAAGAATCGAGTCCACATTCGAAAGTCAAATATTATAACAGACGGTTTGACTTAACACAGGCCATGAACATGATTAAATGTACTGAAATACAATGAGATTCTATTTCACTCTCATTTTGAGGCACCTAAAAAGAAAAGTTGGATCGTTTGGAATGAAATGAGTTTAACAGTTGGTTAGTTGATGGTTTTTTTTCCTTTTTCTTTTTCTCTGAATTACAAGTACTTTTGTTTATTTTTTGTCAAGTACTCCACTAATGTTTTCTCTTAAACTTTTGAAATGAAATTTTTTTCTGGTTTTAGAAAATGAAGTGATAGTTCAGGGGAAAAACATTATAATAAAGAAAATGGGAGGAAGATATGAGTGAAGGTTGGGCCAGAAAATTTAAATAATTAAATAAAAAAGGCAACTACAAAGATGTTCGAGGAGGTTATAATACTATCTGCAAAGAGAACATATAGGCTGTATATGTATTATAATCCTTCAATCATTTATTGTGCTTGTGTTTGTAAGTAAAAATGGGCAATTTTTATATAATCAAATAACTAGTTTTGGTTGGTTGCTTTTGGTTTATAATAGCTATTACATAGTTGTATATGATACTCTGAATTATATGGCGCAGGATTATTCAAATTTTGAGGCTGAAAGATGTGGCATATGCATGGATATTGTCGTTGACAGAGGAGTTCTGGATTGCTGCCAGCATTGGTATATACCTTCTTTCCTATATTGTTATTGCTGTCCTCTTCTTCCTCATATGTAATGTGCATAGGTCATTTTGTGAAAAACAGAACTCAAGTTCTTTCTAGTAATTTCTTTCAGCACCTAGGTAGCGGTATTGATGCTTTAGGAAATCTTGTTCAAAGACCTGCTTATTGTAGATTGTATACTTTAAAAACTTTGAAAAGGAAGTCTCTTTTTGAAATTTTATTTTTGTTGCGGCCTTACAGCCCTCCCTACACAGTCATGAAGTAGAAATTCTTCCACTTTGCTTTCTACAGCCGGTTGAAACATATCTCTTTGTAATGAGTAAACCTCTTCCATAGAAGATGCGTCTGTTAATTACATATCATGTCTGCATTGCAGTATATGCTTAGCATAAGATTGGCCACCCTGTCACAAGTTTCAGTGACCAATTCACTGATTTAATATCAAATTCCTTAATTGTCAGTTGGCTAAGTCTAGGAAGTTTTCTTATTTGGAAGTTGGAATTACTTAAGAATAGAATGCTACATTTGGCCAGCATATGATATTCTATTACCCATTGGTTTCCATTCTCGCAGAGTCATGCCAAAGTTGAAAAATTAAAGTTTTCCTTTTTTTCTTTGTAGCCCCTCTTTTTGATACTCGTTCTTGTGAGAAACCTTTATGCTAAGAAGCAAGGTTACGGACGGGTGTGCGGATATTGATTCATCGTACAAGATAGAACGATTTGCCAAATCTTAAAATTGGAGATTTGACACATGTTTAATTATTAAATATATGTGTGTGTGTATATATATATAAACATTCAACAAAATAGATATTACAAAATTAAAACGACAAACATTACACAAACAACATAAGTTTCATGGTTCTACAAGCCTTAAGTCATAAAACGAAAGGATTATTTGGTTAGACACCCTTAGGTCACTAGACTCACTCACACACCTACTCCTCTCCTTATCTATAGTTTCTTCTATCTACTGAATGAGGCGACCCACCACTTTTGAAAAATCCAAGCATCTTAGAGAGAGATAGAGGTAGGAATTAATTGAACGAACTGCATTCCTTCGTATACGTCTGGAGTTCATTGATGAGAAGGTTAAAGGAGGAAATTTTATTCTTAAGTTGGACATGATGAAAGCGTATGAACGACCATTTAGAATTGAATTTTTAATATTTGGTGTGTTAGAGATTTGGATTCTTCTTCAGCTTTATGAGCTTATCAACTTGAAGAATCTTGTTTGTTAGTTATCGGGCATGGTTTTTTCAAGAACTCTAGGGGTCTCAGGCAGGGTGACCCCATATGTCCTAGCCTTATCGTCGTTAAAGAGGTGCTAAGTAGAGGGTTCAATCGTTTGTTCTTTCATAACCTTGTGGGTTACTACAAGCATGGCAGAGACTCATCTTCGTAAGGTCATGATAGAGTCTCCTTTACTTGATACTCGATTAGTCAAGCGTTAGCGCCTTATAACTAGTATAGTTTAGCAGAGAAGATTCAGCCAATTGTTCTGATCGTGGAATATCGTTGAGAAATAGGAATCTGTGTTATCAAAAGATTTCTTGTGATTATTTTTAGTATGGAACAAGCGGTTAGACATAAGATATCTCGACCCTTCAAACACATACGTCGTGAAGGAAGAGAGAATCCCCTCACATGATACGGTACTTCGCCGGGAAAATGGAGGATCCCTTCTTCTTAGCCTGTGTTATGCTCTTTGTAAGCATAAAAGGTAATGTGTATTGTCTAATTAGTGTAAAGAAGTATTAAAAAAATAGAAGCTATGAGTACTATAAATACATATACGTATGTTTAAAATTTACTATGCATATGCTATATGAACTTTATGCACATGCTATATGAACTTTTATATTAGTGTATACACTTTCCATATACCTGTATAAGGAAAATTTTTCTGCTGTTCCTACTAATTTGACTTTTATCATAACGTATTAAATCTTTTGAACCCTTCAAAACATAATATGGAGTCTATTACTATGTGTAATAAAAATTTATGTATTTCTGCTCACAGTTCATCTAAGAATTTCAGAAATGTTAATTACAGGTTATTTGTTTAGCTCAGAAATAATTTTGACTTAGTGTCCTCAGCTCATCTTCTGAATTTCAGGTTTTGTTTTACATGCATCGATAACTGGGCTACAATAACAAATCTATGTCCACTTTGTCAGAATGAATTTCAATTGATCACATGTGTGCCTGTAAGTAATGAAACTTTTGGTGCCTTGCTCCTTTCTTGTCTTACAAGTGCTTCCTCATTTGTTGGCATTGTCATCCTCGTCATTGTATGTTTAAAATAGTTCCTGCACGGCCTTTTTTTATTTCCTTGATCTCTTGCCTTTGTGGTTCTGGATAATTTTTTTGGTTGATCTTTAAAGTTCTCTCAGAATTGCTATTTGAGATTCTTCGATGATATGGCTAACCCTACTTATGACTTTTGAGTAACTGTGAAGGTATATGATACCATTGGAAGTAACAATGCTGATGAGGACTTGGAATCCGGGTATTTCTTTATTATCATATATCCTTGAATATTAATTTCCAACTGAAAATTGTGAAATCACCTTTGTTTCTTATAACTCCAGATAATAACTAGTGTTACATCAATATGTTACAGCATTTACCTACTTCTCACAGGGATGATGTGCTTTCAAGGTTAAACAGAGTTTCTAGGACCTGCAAAATATTAGAAACTTATTAGAAGCCCTAGATAATAATCGTGTTGTTCTGATGGTTAAGAAAATCTGCTTCGCCAGTGCTTTTGTATTTTAGTAAGTAATTGTATGCAGGATGTTAGGTGTGCCTCATACACTATCGCATGCGAAATAAAAATATTATCTTTTGCATGATCAGTATATCTGCATATGTTAGCTTCTTGTGTCCCAACTTTACTGCTCTTTTGGTATCCTGATGACCATAGACTGCATGATGCCATGATGGTTGCCTAGCTGAACCACGTTGCAAGCGAGAATGCTTGAGCTTGATGGTTTGGAAATTCCTAGTCAGATGTCTTAGGCAGGATCAACAGGAAACGTGGAAGAGGGATTGTTTTTACTGAATCACATTTCTTGGAATTAAGCCAATGCATTTGACTTCGAAGCAGCAAACATATAAATTATGAATAACATGTTACACCTTTAAGCTTGTGAAATTGGATTAGACTTTACTTTAGAGGACCATGGAAAAATCCTTGACTTCCTAGAGTTAGATTTTAGTGTTTTGCTAACCTGAATTGTTGCTTCAACTTGCTCCTAGCCGCCAGCTTTTCAGTTCTTATTATCTTGCTTTGGCATTCGATTTTGGTCCAAACTTATTGTTCTATTAATACGCTTTTCATATATTCGAGTTTCCTTGAGGTAATAGATTTGAAGTTGGAGAGATCTCTGAATTCAAATAAATTTATCTCCATGAAACTCTTTTGCATAATAAAGTAGATAAACTTGATAGGCACATAAATGGAATAACTATCTTAAGAATGATGAAGCCTCTTATGTAATGTGTTTGTTGATGTTATTTGTGCTTTGATATTTCAAGAATCAAGATTGATGGGCTAGTTATTTAGTATGAGATTAATGTGCTTGTATTTTAGTAAATTCCCACAACAGATAGGTTATTGGCGGTTATTTTTGTTTGAAACTCGTATTTTATATCATATTTGCAGAGATGATGATTGGTGCATTGAAGGGAAAAATAACACTCTATCTTTTCCATCGTACTATATTGATGAAAATGTAAGTAATTTTTTAGTTTGAACATAAATTGATATTCCCAATGGTTATGATTCTTAGCTGTTGTCAGAGCCCTCTTAAAGAATTAATGTTTAAAAGTACATGTAGAATACCTCCTTATTTTTTGAAGATATTACGACACCTCTTGCTAGATGACAATTGTACTCCAAAGAGTAGGAAACAGTTCTGAAATCTGGATGGTGGCCATTTGTCTTGATATTGGCATATAATCTCCTGTATTGTGGGTCCTTCTCTGTGAATTTTAGAATTCATTTAGATCGTGTCCTAGGCTCCCAGATTTGATTCTTATTTGAGGATGCAATATGTATATATTTGGAACAAGGGTAGAGCAGTCTTACCTAATTAATTTATTAAGACTTTGAAAGAATAGTAATATTCTCAATTTCAATTCTTCAGCAGAAGCATCAAACCCATCTACGACTGAGATAGAAACTTAATGAAAAGAGGTTTGAGACTGAAAAGAAAGATTTGGAACCTCTTCACTAATAATCAAAAGCTAGTACCACTTGAGCACTATTCTTGTCCCTCAGGTTGGATATATTGGGTTGAACCCTGATTGAATTTCACTATCATCTCAAAAATGTGAGGATTTTTCTATATTTTGGTTACACATTAGTCAGGTACTTGGGTTCAATTATGCAGCCGAAGCATCAAGAAGTTCTATGACAGATAGGAGCTTAACGGGAGAGGTTACATATTGTGTAAAGAAAAATCTGAACTTCATTACTGTCACTGATATTAACAAAATCTAACTCCAAGGGGTGGGAAAAACGGCTGAGGCCTTGAGGAATAACCTCAAGGTGGGTTCAAATCCCATACTTGGGGCCAATTTACTTATAAAAAAATATCTAAAATCCAGTGGGCCTGAACTGCTATTCTTATCCCCCAGGTTGTATTTATTAGATTGAACCCTGAATGAAGCTCAGTGTCATCTCAAAATTATTAGGAAGGATTTTTTTGTTCTTTGGTTTAGGTATCCATTTTCACTTATCTAGTTTATTCTCAAGTCTACACTAGCTGTATCATCCTGTAGGCAGTTATCTGTTTGGATGGAGATGGCTGCAAAGTTCGAAGCATGTCAGAATCAATTGAAGAATACTCAAACATTGATACATCAATCGCTTGTGATTCATGTGATGTATGGTAAGTTTGTATCTTATGTTAGATATACACTCTTTATATTTTAAAGGTGATTGAGTAATAGCTTGTCAATTTCAGCTGGTTGTTTATGGCAACTGGCAAACCAAGTATTGTGAGTGCTGTACTTGATCACCACAAGGTCAGGTATCTTTTTAAGTGGTTTTCACTTCAGAATCAGTTTTTGTTATTAATATTATTTGGGTGGAGCTATTGCACACATCTTGGGATGTAGCATGGGCCTATTCTGGCAAATACCACAATAAAGAATGAGTGTTGTGGAGCTTACCAAATTGCTATGGTTGATGAGTGAAGAATATATAACAATTATACCATATTATCAAGTATCATGTCAGCCACTGTTTTTGGAGCATGTAAAATCACGCTTCATTCAAGAACATTGATTATTGAGCAGTTGGAGACGTAATATAAACACCATCCGAGCCTTGCCTTGTTAATACCTTGGTTTGTTTTTATCTGTAGTTCAAAAAGCAAAAGAATTTAAAATTTTTGAACTAGTTAGGATTCATGCTTTGTTAGACTGGCTCAATTCTGACAATCAACTGGCACTCAGAATGTTTTTGAAGAAGTATATACGAAAACCTTGACATCACTGATATTTGATAATTTTTGGTGGCCTGAGGCACCCCTACAAGTTTGATAAAAGTTGCAAAACAAAGTTCTACCTGCAATACATCCTGCTGAGTTTTTCTCTGATCATACTTAAAAAAGCTCACTTTTGAAAACTTCATACTAATTATTTTAGATTTTCCATCAACTTTATAGCATAAAATTGGTAGGTAGATCCGCTTAATCAATTGGAATTGATCTTATGCATTTCTACCAGTTAGTCTAATTGTAATAAAACCTATGCATTAATGTTTGCTAATTAAAATTATAGCCGAACTAAATTAAAATGTCAACCTGTACTCAATTTTTGGAAATTAACTAGAACCAAATAGAGGTCCACATCATTTAGGCGAGGTGTATTCTGAAAGCATTTCCATCAACTTTTATTAGGTCTCTAGTGTCTGACCCTCGGATACACATAAGAAGTCCTACTCCATCCGTCCCAAGATAAAAGTCCTTCATTGACTTTTGTGTTCAATTGACCATTTTTAAAATTAGTAATTAAACATATATATTTAGATTTTCAGAAAGGCAAAAATGGATTTTAGTACTAAATTGTATGTATTTTATAATGTTTATAGGCTTTTTTGCATATATATAAAAGAATAATAAGATTTATTGATTTGAAAAATGGTCAATTTGATCATCAAAGTCAATGAAGGACTTTTATCCTGGGACAGAGAGAATATATGACATAAATTGATTGTCAACTGGTCTCGTCCCATTCCTAGAGCTAGCAGTTCGGAGCCTAGCTAGCATAAACCAAGACGAGATAATCAGTTTGAGAAGTTTGTCAGAATGTGATATCATCTATGTGTGTGTGTGTAATTGGCAATTTTTGGTTTGTTTGTTATGATAATGTCATTCTTTCTATTACCATTTTTAGAAACACATTTGCTTCCTCTAAGAGCTTTCACTATATTCTGTTATTATCTTTTTCTGAAACACATTTGCTTCCTCAATCCTCACTGTATTCTTTTATCATTCTATATCTTCCTTCAAATTTTGCATCTTGATTGGTGATGCTGATTTATCCATTAATGAATTGTTTCTCTAATTGTTCCTTGATTACATGGACACAGGTATCATGCTTTCTGCGTGGGATTTGATCCAGAAGCCACATGCGAGAATTCATGGTTATGCCCGAGGTAATTCAATAGGCTGTTTTGTATACTCAGCTGAACCTGGTATATGCTACCACTTAATATGAGATTAGATTGTTAGCAACTTGATTGGAGTGTAATATAGTGTTGTTGGCATCTCTAACCCACAGTACCATGCTATGGATGCTGAACTGAAGTCCAAAGTATATTTGTAGTTTAAAATCTCATCAATAACGATATTTTTTACTCTCCTAATATTAAAGTGGGGTGGTTGGCATCCGCGATCTTAGCTCAGTGTTTGGGTTGCATTTGTGAAAGAATGCCTTGCCCATGTAGTACATGCTAGTGAATTAGGATCTGCTTATTTAAATTTTCAATAAAATGTATATTTGCAGTTACCTCAGTCTTTTGGTTGCATTTGTGGAAGAATGCTTCAACCATATAGTACATGCTAGGGAATTGAGGATCTACTTATTTGTATTTGTTGTTGGGTGACTAATGTCCCACTAAGGCTGTTGCCAATTGAGATAAAGAGTTAAATTTAAATCAATACGACCATGACATTTATGTGTCTCCAGCTTACCACACATATCTATGGTAATATTTTGTTATCAGATTTTTTTTGTAGCTCTGAGTTGTTCCTTTGCTGACACTCCACATTGATGTAGGTGTACAGTCAATTTAATTCCACAAAAGTCAGATGAAGTTCTAGTACCAAGGCCAAGCAACCAGCATGATCCAGAGAATTCTAGTGGTGAATGCTTTGTTGATGCTGCTTTTTCTGGGAAAGTGATGATCTCTGTTGCTGATGCTGGAGAAACAGCTGTTGTTGTCTCAATGCTTGAAGGAAAGCAATGGACTGAAGAACAAAACCAAAAAATCTCAAGCTTAAATGTGTGCAAGGACCCGGAAATTGATACTCTAGAAACTGCTACAGTTAAAGAAAACAAGGGGACTGAAAAGCCTACTCTGGAGGCACCATTTCAAGTGTCTGAATCTGTTTCCGATGCTGGAGAGAAGGTTGCTATTGAAGGAAATGAAGGGACTGAAGAAGGAATGAGAAAGTTCTTCTCAAGCTTCAGTGTATCCAAGGATTTGAAAACTGATACATCTATGCTTAGTTCTTTTGCCAATAATCACAAGCTGGAAACACCATTAAATGAGAGGATCAACATAGAACCTACTTCAATGGCAGAGGAACTAGAACTCTCTTTATCACAAGGGACATCATCCACTTCACCTTCAAATTCCTTGTTGTCTACAGAATTGAAGACGGTTTTTGTTGATAAATCAAGGAGCGCACCAAGTGTATCTGAGGGATTTGGAACATCTTCAAACAAGTTATTCGGTCAACTTTACAATAATGAATCTCTTGAATCTGGTTTGGATCTCCATCTTGGTTTATCTGTGAGCCCTTCTTTGTCTGGTAATGATACAGTCACAGAATTTGCAGCATTTCCATTTTTGGATTTCCCTGCCGTATGTTGGCGTAAATTTGACAGTTCTGTGTTTGCCTTCATGTCATCTTCATTGTAGTTGACAAAACTAACAATAAACTAGCTGAAGATAAAGTGGCTGTAGGTGTGCAGCTGAAGAATAACTTAAGAGAATGTCCATTGCCAGGTAGCTTTTAGGATTTTCTTGACCAGAGGAACACTAGAAGTAATCATAGTGTTAATGAAGTAGTTTCATAATATTTTTAGAATGAGATTATCATTTCACTAGTTCTTATTGCATCTTTACTGAAATGTTTTCAGCTGATGAGACTATAATAGTTAAGAAGAATATTGATGGAATTTCTGGTGCAAAGAGAAAGCATAGAGATTGGAGGTAATTTTTCATTACTATCTCTTCTCTAACATTTATATTTCAGCTGAATTATTGGTTGCAACTAAGTCAATGGAGTCCAGTGCAAAATGCTAAATGCACTACTTGGCATAAAATGCACCATCTTTATGCTAGAAAATTATTGAACAATATGCTCCTTAAATATTAGGCAATTCGACTCCTAGACAAATCGTAATATGAGACGTGCATACCCAAGCTCTTTTTTAGGGCCTGACAAATGCTTTCTTATTTTGATTGTACACATGGTCTAAATACGTCTGTAAAGAGACTTGTTAGTTGTTATGAGTTACAACTCTTACCTCATATAATTTACCAACTGCACCGGGAAAAAAATTGTAATTATGCCTACTCCTTTAGCTATAATAGGCTCTTACTCCACATGTAATCAAGAACTTTTGCGGTTTCCATCGTAAATTTCTTCTTCTTTTGCGCCCCCCCCCCCCCTCCCCCCCTTCATATCCTAATTATACGGCCTATTTGTGATTGTGTTCACAGAGGTGCTGTGGATGAAGAAATAAAAGCTAAAATTGGCAGTAAAGTTTTGTCAAAGAAAGTTGATGCTGACAGAAACAATGAACTGATCCATTCTAGAAATCAAGCAGATGAATGTGTTTTAGAAGATGCTCAGAAATCTCCTACTGTTTCTAAAGATAGAAAATTAAGAAGTAAATCGGAAAGGAAAAATGTCACTACCAGTATAATGGACATAGTTCAAGGGACAGAGCGTAGACCTAAGGGACTTCCACAAGACAGCCTTGCAGAGACGTCCTCAGGAAAGAAAGAAAATGCCGCTGGCTTAAGGGTAAAAAAGATAATGAGGAGACCTACTGAGGACAAGGAATCATCAATACTAGTTCAAAAGCTAAGAAAAGAAATCAGAGATACTGTCCGTAACAAAACATCTAAAGAGCTTGGAGACAACCTTTTTGATCCAAAGCTGCTGGCTGCTTTCAGGGCTGCTGTGGCAGGACCAATAGCTGAAACTAAAAAGTCACTGCCTGTGGATCTGAAGGCAAAAAAGTCATTGTTGCAAAAGGGAAAAGTACGTGAAAGTCTAACAAAAAAAATATATGGGATTGGTGGAAGACGGCGACGGGCTTGGAATCGGGATTGTGAAATTGAATTTTGGAAGTACCGCTGCTCAAAATTTTCAAGGCCTCAAAAGATTGAGACACTGAATTCTGTTCTCAACCTGCTAAGAAAGAGTTCTGAGAGTACAGAGATAAACCAGGGAAATAAAAAAGCTGCCTCAAATTCCATTCTTTCAAGATTGTATTTAGCAGACTCATCCGTTTTTCCACGGAAGGATGACATCAAGCCTCTGTCAACTCTAAATGCTGTTGGT
Organism: Panax stipuleanatus; assembly: GCA_020205555.1. Lineage (NCBI taxonomy): Eukaryota > Viridiplantae > Streptophyta > Magnoliopsida > Apiales > Araliaceae > Panax > Panax stipuleanatus. The sequence goes on from CM035124.1 coordinate 133,152,244, forward strand.
ATTTCTGGACAAAATAAAGAAGTCAGTACAACGGAGAAGGCCTTTAGGCAATCTTTGGGCAACGACTTCTCTAAAACTCCATGCACGAATGTTAGTCAATCACAGATAAAAACTCCAATGTTTAGTGATGTGACTAAGCGTACTCTTCCGATGGTGAAAGGTGAAGCTTCCTCCAGTAAATTACATTCAAACAGATGCTCGGAAGGGCCAACTATTTCTAAATTAGGTGGTTCCAAGTCCAACTCCCAGAATGAAATAGTTGGTAAATCTGATGATAATAAGGCTGACAAAAGGAAATGGGCCCAGCAGTTTCTTGCAAGGAAAGCAGCAGTCACAGGAAAGGATGCATCACAGGAACAAGAAGACACTGCCGTGCTCAAAGGAAACCATACTTTATTAGTATGTCATAATTGTTACTCTCGCCTGTGGTCCTTTTATTTATTCAACCATTATTAATGTTTTTAATATGATTTGATCAGGCTCAACTTCCAAGAGATATGCGGCCAGTTTTGGCAATCAGTCGTCATAACAAAATCCCAACATCAATTAGGCAGGTAAGCAGAGTTATATTTGTCCATGTAATTTTTAGGACGGGCTATGTGCCCATCCTAAATGATAAGTTCATGCATCATGTTTCAACGGCTTTTTGGACGGTAAGAGACCTGTGACAAAATTGAAATGAGACATCTTAAATTTCATTGTTTACATTAGAAAGCACAATAACAAATGTGGTCTATCCTATGGAAGAATATGTGATCCATCTTATGGAAGAATATGTGATCCAGATCCAAGCTCAAGAAGTTAAGTTTGGATTCCTTGAGAAAGTAGAATCAATTACATCTATTAAGCTGAATGTCTCGGAGATTGGAAACAATGTCCTTGGACTGTTATTCATGAGAGTAATAGGAAAGTGAACATAAAACATATGCTTTTCAGACACTGCCTCAATCTCTTATCCCCACTTACCAATCTCCACCATACTGCCACCTGCACTATAAGTAGTGGTACTACCAGAATCACCACTACTAGTTCTACTTTCTTTATTGTGTCGCTGCTGCTTTTTTGTTGCCACTTAATTAGAACGACGAACTACCAGTCCATTCCTACACCTTTACTTCTTACATACCTTACTCATTTTGTATCAATTGGACTTGTACAAGAAGATTATAGCCACTAGAAAACATTCAACTGGATCCATTCTTCTCGTCCAAACACATCATGCAATGCTCCAAAATATCAATATAAAATGCTCTTTTTCACAAATAATTTTGTAAGTACAGTCCTTCAACCAATTATTTATTCTAGCTTTCACCTTGTTAAAATTTCTGGAGTTTTTATCATGAAACTAAATGTTACTAAGAGTTTAAATCAGTCATTTCATATAGACTATTAATAATTAGCTAAACAACTGTTGTGCAGGCTCAACTTCACCGCCTCACGGAGCACTTTTTAAGAAAAGCAAATATGCCAGTCAATCGCAGAACTGCAGAAATAGAGTTGGCTGTCGCAGATGCAGTTAATATTGAAAAAGAGGTTGCTGATAGGTCAAACAGCAAGCTAGTATATGTAAATCTATGTTCCCAGGAGCTATTGCATAGATCAGATACCATTTCATCTGGTAGAGCCACAAAGTCGGACCCTAACCGAACTTCAGAAGTCCCTACTGATAGATCTGTAGAAGCAACCGATGATTGGTCTTCCTGTTTGGAGGTTGATGAGGCATTAAGAAACGCAGGGCTTTTGTCTGATTCCCCTTCAAATAGTCCACATCACCAAATGGAGGAAATTGAGGAAGTTAATACTTCAAAAACGCTTGAACAGGAAGGACCTGATAATGTATTTGAGATGGATTCTCAACCAGAACTTGATATATATGGCGATTTTGAGTATGATTTGGAAGATGAAGACTTCATCGGTGCTAGTGCATTAAAACTATCTGAGCTACAACCAGGAGAACCAATATTGAAAGTAGTTTTCTCCACCATCGACTCTGATAGATCAAATGGTGCTCATGATTTTGAGGATCATGAGGAGCCAACAATAGTCGAGGAACCAGAAGGTTCTTCCAATTTGCTTGGAAGTCTTACTAATACAAGCAGCGGGAGATCAAATGTGAATGATAAGACAGACAACTGTGATCCTCAAAGTTCCTCGCTTGATGAAGGAGGTGAAGAGCTTTCTCTTGCAGAATGTGAAGAATTATATGGCCCTGATAAAGAGCCACTAATGAAAAAGTTCCCAGAAAGAGCATCTATGAAGCCAGATGAACCCAAAAACAGTGAAGACGGTGGATCTGATAGTCACACACTGAAGGCATCTGACCTAGACAGAGAGACTTGTGCAGAGAACTTGGCAATCCCCACAGTTGTTCGCCACTCTTCTGGTGGAGAAGATGAAACCAGCCAGTCCCAGAAGAATACATCAAGGAAAGAGAAGATGCATAAGATGGATATCAGAAAGAATGACGGCTGCAACTCGTCTGTATATAAGAAGGTATTCAACATCGTCAGGATTTTCTTTCATATGAATCACTATTTTGTAAGCAGTCCCCAAACACTGTGAGGAGCAAAATTGTTAATTCCATTTTAAAGTTGAATTGGTAGCTATAAAAAGATGAAGGATATTTTGTCTTCGTCATTTTTTTCATCCGACTGGCAATCCAAGACCATATATGATGTCAAATAAGTGGGTGGTTTCTTGGGACTGCTATGCTTCAACGAATGACTGCTATACGTCAACAAAATGGGTGTATCATATCTAGTTTTGCTCTTTGTTTCATATGGTAGAATATTTTTTGCTTGTACTGCTGTTTTCTTCACTTTATACATCAAGATTGATTGTATTTTGTATTTCATGTTCTTGTTTTGCTCATCAGTATTTCCTTTTCAATGCAGGTGGAAGCTTACATTAAAGAGCACATCAGACCGCTGTGCAAAAGTGGTGTAATCACGGTTGAACAGTATAGATGGGCTGTAGGGAAGACAACTGATAAAATTATGAAGCACCACTCCAAAGCCGCAAATGCAAATTTCCTGATCAAGGAAGGTGAGAAGGTGAAGAAACTTGCTGAGCAGTATGTTGAGGCTGCCCAGCGGACTGAATGAAGTTATCCAGCAGTCACATTTTCAATCCATTCTAGCTCTGACTCTCAGACGTCAGTCGATGCCTTTCTATTCATTAACAAGCATGGAGGATTTGACCAAATACCAGTGTATAATACAGCAATTGTAGATAACTAAAATGTATAACAGTGACTCAGTGAGTGTCAGTCTAAGTCCACTTGTTTTTGTTGAAAAATCTAGGGCTTGTTTGTTTAGAGCTGAATGGCTGAATTTGTCAATCATTCAGTGCGTTTGTTTTGAATAAAAATCGTCTGAATGGGATTTTTGAGCTGAATGGTCAAGTGTCATTTTTTTGACTGAATGACTGCTGAATGAAGTATTTTATATTTAAATATTTTTTTACAATATTAACTACTCCCTCCGTTCCAAAATAAACGTCCTAAATTTTTTTTTAGGATGTTCCAAAATAAATGTCCTATTTTATATTAGTAATTATATTTCTCTTATTCTTTCTCTTATACCCTCATAATCTATTTAATATACTTATTGAGAATGTGAGAGTTATAAAAAAAATATCTACGAGAATTAAATGACATGTGAAAGAGTAATTATTAGGTTCATAAAAAAGTGAAAGAGTAATTATTAGGGTCATAGAAAAATGAAAAAAGAAGTCATAAAAAAGTGACAAAATTAATTATTGGGGTCATAAAAAAGTGAAAAAATACTTCAATTAATAAGTAATCAAAAAGGGTAATTTAGGTAAAAGAATTTTATTAATCAGCGTGTCGAAACTAATTAGGACATTTATTTTGGAACGGAGAGAGTATAATATTAAATAAATTTATAATAACTTTAAATTTTTTCAGAGGGATAAAATAATAAAAATTTGTTATAAGATGTTTAACATGTCAATTATTAAATAATTTTTTTTATTCAGTATTTAAAATTCTATTTCATTCAACCCATTCAGATTACTTAAACATTTAAAAAATTAAAATTATTTGATTCAGTTTTATCAAACACTCACAACTCAACTGTTTGATGAAAGTTCATTTTGGATGGACCGGAGATAGTAGCAGCAGTTAAATATGAAAAACTTCTGAACGTGCCAACTTGAAAGTGTCTACTGTCAGCTCCGAATGATGTGTTGTGCTAGTCAAATATACAATATATACTGTGATGTCTACATGCTCAATGACTGGTAGCACCTGTTTGGACTAATATCCACTCATTGAACTGATGAAACTTGCTACAAAGACCTGCAATCGCTTCTATTTGGGCTGATAATAAGGTAATAAATTTCTCAAATTTAACTTTCTGATAAAGACAACTCAAGTTTTAATACTATTAGCAGAGGTAAAGGAAAGATACGTGACTAGTTTCACCACATCCAACAAGTTTAAATCTCAAGTTTAACATTAATTAAGCAAAAATATGATTAAAATGTGTTCGATTGATTGATTGATTTCACAACATCCGGAAAATCTAATGACATACTCTGAGATTAGGAGCCAACCAACTCATGAAAAAAGGAATTTGTCCTTAAAGCTTTACATATTCTCGGATGAATTGCTCTAGTTGAGATACGTCACCCGTCAGACCAGAGGCTTCTGCAACAGTCACTCTGTTACGGCAATGAGAAAATGCAAATGCTTCTCCAGGAACCCCAAGTGTGAGCTCGTTTGTGACGTCTGCCGCTGACACAGCAGTTCTTGATACCCGGAGCTTGTCACTGTTTAAGAATTGAGCAGAATCAGATAATACATGATAATCCAAAACTTCACTTGGATTTTTTTTACATCCGTATGACCGACTTTTTAGTAACTATATGCCAAGTTGAAAATTTTGTTCTGCACATCCAATAATCCAATCCAACATGTTTTCTTGAAATGAAACAAATATCAAAATAACCACAAAGACAGAAAAGTAGTTGCTTAAGACGTTTATCGTTTCTATGCCAAAAACAATGGCCTAAAGAGAGCGTACGAGTTAGAATGGCCTACGATGTCACCTTAGAACTAGAATGAAGAAAGGGAATAGATATTTCCACAAGTAAAAACGTTAGTTCCACAAGGTTCTCCTCAAATGGATAGTAGTAAGTAGGGTCCACTGATTACAAGAAGAACAAATGTCTGTAGGAAAACATACATTTCCTTCTCCAGTTGTTTTCTGATGAATTCCTTGGTATGTGCGGTAACCTTATCCACTTTGTTGCATAAGATGAGTACTGGTATATGTCTCTTGACTACACTTGCTTTCGTCAGAATGTCATAGAGGTACCTATTGCACATAATTACATCAGAAGATGTGAAAACCAGTATTGTAGGCATATAACTACTTTAGAAGATGTGAAAACCAGTATTGTAGGCATTATCCATAATGTTTGTCTATATTTACATGCATTCTTGCGTTCAAAAAAATTATCATAGTTTGTACATACTCTGAAACAGCACGGGATTTTGGTAAGAATTCCACAGCATCCACCACAAAAACTACGCCAGCTGCTTGAGGCAAGAAGTCATCCAGTTTTGTTTGAAGACGAGAGTGCCCAGGAACATCAACCAAGTGAACAGGCTTTATCTTCCCATTCTGCCAACAACACAAAAGCCTGTAAACTTATGTTGTTGCACAGTAAATAGAAGATAACATATTTCACAAATTAATATTGGCACTACCATTCATCTAGTACTAGAGACTAGCACGCCTATGGGGAGAATATTTTACACTCGTGTTATAAATAAGATGAAACCTCAGTTTTTTGGAATTGAGATTTCAATGATGGTAACTAATTGAGCATTCTCTCACCGTGCTGAAAAATATTTTACCTTGCCGGTCTCTGAGTGTAGCACAAAACTGCCTTCATTTGGTTCCATAGATGTCACAGTACCCTGATGAGAAGAGCCATCTCGAAGCTGGCATGGGCATTCATATCATGTCATGACAGTGAGTTTAGAAAACTATAAGGCTTATTAGGATATTCTGCATGAAAATATAAAGAAGTGGGTACTCCAACACCATATAGATAGTCAGATAATTACCAGACAAAGAAGAATAAAGAAAACATAACAAGAATCAATTTCAAAATTAAGATCTAGACTTTTTTTTATAAAAGCAACAATTTCAATGTCTCCCAGACTATATGTTTCCGGATACTTTGGGGTATCAAAGTCTGTTTGGGAAGCAAAATTCAGTAATGAAACTTAAGGTGGTAAATATCCAATCAAACATACGGACAATGTGCATCGAAGAGAATAGACAGAGATTTTGAAATAATGTGAAAAAAAATCAAAACACAGCCTCTGCCCAGGATTACTCGAATTTTTCCTAAAAAGCTGAAACAAATAGTCCAAAATCGATTATTCACTAAAAACAATTACAGAAGAAAAAAACATCCTAATCAATTACTGATAAAAAAGTAATACACATAAGAAGAAGAAAAAAACTAAAACAAAAGGGTTCACTGTAATATTCTGGTAGTGCATAAGTACTGACTTAAAATCATCAAATAGGGATTACAGTGACCTTGATATAATATAGAAGCGGGGGAACAAATATAGCACGGCCATAATTAGAAAAGTAACAGCTGTTGTAAGTGCATACCTGATAAAAAAGAACAGTTTTCCCACTTCCGCTAAGCCCAGTAAGTACAATGGTATTAGATGTATTGCGCTTGAAAAAGCGAACTGCAAATTAATTAAACAGTAAAAAAAGTCTTAATCTTCTGAACTTCCACAAAATAAGCAAGGTGCCTTACATAGGTAAGAAGTGCTTATTATCATGAAAATCATGCAGCGTATATTTGCAGCTCGAGAATTTTATGTGTGCGAGATCCAGTTACAAATAATCTGTTCAGGTACAAACAAAAACCAGCCAGCTGAAATGAATCCATTCCATAACAATTCAAGCTCTCTTCTCCTTGGGACAACCCACACATATTTTATTATGTGATTAACCGCTATGCATGGTTGGTTGTGTGCACCATATGGTGTATGAAGGGAACATCTAAGGGTAGTGGTTGCAGGTTCCACCGTAATTAAAACATAATAAATAAAATTCCAGGTCTCTATTAATCTTATCAAATTTACAAATTACAAGTATGTCATATTTAAATTAGAGGATTCTGCACATTGTATTTACATAATCCCCAAACCTGAGCAACAAACAACCAATGTTCAACCACGTAATTATTCATATCATCTAAGAATATTGTTAATTTAAATGGTGAGAAATTATTACCTATAAAGAGGAGAAAGATAGTGACAAACACCACGCTAATTGCGACATAAAGTTGAGTTGGAGGTATCTGTTGAATCCATTCTTTTTTGCTATGTAAATGTTGAACCCATTCAGCTTTTATGGATAACTGTTGAATCAATTCTTCCCCTTTCTTTAACAACTGCTGCAATTCAGTCTTCAATATCTCTAACTTATCATCCATATCCATTTTTCCAGGGACTGATCAAAGTGAAAAAAAAATTATAAACGAAATGATAGTGGATTAAAATTTTGATAAAAAAAACACTTTTTTTTCTTCGTAATTTATTATCTAGTATCTACTATCCAGCAATTTAGGTTAATTTTGTGTGCATCGACTGATAAGACTCATAATTGAGTACTTCAAATCTGTTCTGAAAATAAAACATAATAGAACCAAAAGTAAAAGAACAAACCCTAATTATGCGAAGACGAAGCGATAAAGAGATAATTGGGGGTCGAGAATTACTCGAAAGTTTGCAGCTTTAGATTTCCCCGTTCGCCTTCTTCTTACTTGTACTGAGTGTTTCTCTGTGCGTTAACAGCTGGCCTGGCCTGGCCTGGCCTGGCAGTAGTTGAAATAAAAACACGAATAAAGACCTTGAAAAAGTTTAAAGCCAATATATATATATATATATATATATATAATATATTTGTTAAAGATAAAAAATGTACATACAATTTTACAATCTTGAACCTAATAAAAAATAAAATGGACATACATGTCTCGATTCTTGAATATATGAATCAACTGTTATTAGTACGGTCGATTTTTAATTTTTAATTATGATTGTTTTTTTTATTAATATAAATAATATATACTTTATAAGCATGTATAACAAATAGATACTATCAATACTTTTATATATATATATATATAATATATATATATATATATATATACGGTTCTCTTTTATAGCAAATCGTCTGTAACAACGATTTTTTGAGCTATAGTGACAGTTATGTCGTTACTTTTGCATGCTATAGCGACATAAAAAATCTTCGCTATAGCCAGTTCACTTTTGATTCGTTGTTTAAAGTTCGCTGGAGAAGGTGATCATATATATATATGATCCGTCTCTCTATCGAATCATAGCGAGCGAACTAAAGACGAACCGGCTATAGCGACGGTTTTTTCCGTCGCTATAGCATAGAAAGTCGATTTTTTATGTTATAGCGACGAAAAAAACGTCGTTATAGCCGGTTCGTCTTTAGTTCACTCCCTATGGTTCGTTAAAGAGACGGACTGTGTGTATTTATATATATATATATATATATATATAAACACATCTTACAATTGGCACATAAAATTTGAAAACACCATTTTTAAAAATTTGAAGTTTAAAGGTAAACACAAAATTTAAAGATACAAACTAGTTCCTTCAAGAAAATATCTTCACACCTAAAACATTCTACTATAAAAAGAATTTTTGTTATGTTTTGTTTTTGAACATATTTTTTAAAAATATAAAGGTTGCACATAAATATGATTTATCTAAATGTTAGCATTTTTTGTTAAATTTAATTAACAAAAATTGCTTTTTTATTGACAGAAAAAGTTGAAGTAACAATTTTGCATAACTAATATATTTATGGAGGAGACATGTGGTAAATAATAAGTTTAGGGAATATTTTTGCAAAAACATAAATAGGAGCAAAATTTGCAATTTTGCCCAAAACCAATCATCAGCATTACCCGACCCGGTAGAAAATTTCCATTTAGGATAAACAAGCTCTCCCTTCCTCCTCCCGCCTGCTGCTCCGCCTGAAGACATCCGGCAATGCCAAATTTTCATTTCAATACCTTTTAAACCCTAATTTGATAAACCCTAGTCTACAATGTATTCTTCAACAATTAGCACAGCTAATATCTTCACATCACCACCTGGGTGTTTTGGTCCTCAGTTCACCTATAAATCATCACTCCCCATCAAAATCCCAGTTCAAAAACTTTCAAAAGGTTTGAGCTTCAATTTCACTACCCGAAAAGCACCAGATTTCTTTCATCAAGCATATGCTCCAAAAAGAAAAACTTGTGCGATTTGGACAAAGTCGGGTACAGAGTCTCGGGCTCAGCCTAATGAAAGTTCCCATTCGACGGAAGATGATTTTGTGACTAGGGTTTTGAAGGAAAATCCTAGCCAGGTCGAACCCAAGTATTTGATTGGTAATAAATTGTATACATTGAAAGAAAAAGAGAATTTAAGGAGAAACAGGAGTTCTGATGGTGGGGTTTTTGGGTTATTGAAGAGGTTGGGTTTGAAGGAGTTAATGGAAAAGAAAGGTGATGAGGGTCAAAATGAGAGTGGAGTTAACTCTGGGGATGTGTATTTGAAGGATATTTTGAGAGAGTATAAAGGAAAGCTTTATGTCCCAGAACAAGTATTTGGTGAAAATATTTCAGAAGAAGAAGAATTTGATAGGAATGTAGAGGGTTTACCCAGGATGACCTTGGAGGATTTCTTAAAATCCATGGAGAGTGACAAAATAAAGTTGTTGACCTTCAAGGAGGATGGTGTTTCTTCTGGATTTGGGTTTGTGGATTTTGTTGTGGAGTTGAAAGAAATTCCCGGAGACAAGAGATTGCAGAGAACTAAGTGGTGAATTTCATATAATTATGAATGTGTCTTTCTTTTATTTAATGATTCTACGTATTTACATTTGTTTGGCTGACTGTTTTTGTTAGTGGTTTTTCCCCTTTTAATGTTTTACTGATGTCTTCAGGACAATGACTTTGGATGAGGATGAAGCACAATCTGTTTTGGAGGAGTACACCGGGGCTCGATATGAAATAGAGAAGAAGCAAATGATGGTTATTCATTTTATGCTTTAATTTACCTGGCAAATATCCTTGGATATATTCTGTGTTACACATGTGGTTTGATGATGTGCTGGAAGAAGCAGTTCTTATCACTTTATTGTCTATTGGGGTTTAATACAAAACTGGAGCCATTATTATTTTGTCTATGTTAGAAATATATTTGACTTGTTTATTTCAAAATGAAAACTATTTGTGCGAAGAACGAGGACCCTTTAGCCTACCTGAAAAAATTGAACTTTATAATTACCCGAAAAGAAAGTCAACAAGTGTCAGTTGTTGTATGGATGTTTGGCAATATTAACAAACTTAAAACGAGAAGTAGTAAATGTTTGTGCAAAAAGCTGTAGTCTGTAAACTGAAACCTCTAGTTGGTATGTGGTATGTTATGTATGCAGATAGTTATATGTTAGCACCACAACATATAATTATATTTAGTTACTGTAAAAGATCATTGGTTGTAGTCTTGTAGAATGACTATCAAATAGTGGAATAGTAGCTCATGCTTTAACTGTTAAACCAAACCAAAGTCAATCTAATTTGAAATGAACAGTCGCATATTTGTGTGGTTACCCTTTTATGACCTTCAGAATCTAGGCTGAAAGAAAAGGATTGCTCAATGAAAGTAGTTTCAGTAAGCTGATAGTGCACGTCTTAACTGCCATATATACACATTAGTACAAAATATCTACAGTATGTATAAAAAGGTGAATGTTATATAAAAAGACATGATAGTTAATGATTTAATATGTTAATTTTGACTTATGAGGAAGAATAATCTTAGTGAGCTAATTTTTTGAGGGGTTTGTTTGCTGATCTCAGATAGTCAGGTCTAAGGCAGGGTTGTATTCTGCTGATTTTAGTGCAAACATTGGATCAGTTAGCAAAATATAAGGCTGCTGCAACTTGAGTCACAGTAAAAGCATAACTTCATCATTAGGATCCTTCATCTCTGTAGCTACCTTATGAATACACTTTTTTGTGTTGTGGAACTCGATATAAAATTCTATTACCTCCATTACTGCTACTGTGAAATTGAAACATACTTATTTACCTCTGAATTTTGTGATGCAGTCATGGGTGGGAAAACTGCCAGAGTATCCTCATCCAGTAGCATCTAAAATATCAAGCAGAATGATGGTTGAACTTGGGATGCTAACTGCTGTGATGGCCACAGCTGCAGTTGTTGTTGGAGGGTTCCTAGCTACAGCAGTCTTTGCTGTTACAAGTTTCGTTTTTGCAATGGCTGTATATGTTATATGGCCTATTGCTAAACCTTTTGTCAAGGTTTTTTCTGGTCTCATTTTTGGTATTATGGAGAGAGTGGGGGATAATATTGTTGATCTTTCCAGTGATGGGGGAGTTTTCTCCAAGTTGTATAAAGTCTATACTTTTGGTGGTTGGGCCTCCAGTCTTCGGATGCTAAGACCTATCTTGGCTGTTTCCCTGATTATGGCATTTCTTCTTCGTTTTACTCTTTCTAGAAGACCTAAAAATTTCAGGAAATGGGTGAGCTTTAATTTCTAAACTTGTATTATTGTTTTGATTATTTAAGTGCAATGGAATTGGGTAGTCGGGTACAATTGTCATTTCGATGTATGCTTTAAATCTAACAGGACATATGGCAAGGCATAGAATTTTCTCAATCTAAACCACAAGCTCGGGTCGATGTGAGTTCTGATGTTACTTATTGTACCTCATTTTCTAAATTTTCTACCTATTTTCTCAGGCTTCTGTTTTCTAGTTTCTTATTTGGTATAATTTTATATCTCATTTCTTCAGGGTTCTACTGGAGTCACATTTAAGGATGTGGCAGGGATTGAGCATGCAGTTGAAGAGCTTCAAGAGGTAAAATTTCCTGCTGTGGTAGATGCCTATATGCATTTAATGTATGTTAAAGTAGGATAGAAACGGTAGTGTAATGTTGGTTGCTTGTTTCTCTGTTTGGAGTCAAAAATATAATTGTAATGTTTTCTGTAATCAATTTCAAGAAAAGAATGCTTGTTTCCAATTAATTCCATATTGAAATTCATTAATGTTTTGAATCATTATGTGCAACTTCATTGCCCTTGAGGCCATCCTGAGATTTTTCTGAGTAGGCTCCAAGTCGAGTTACAATAAATGAAAATTCTTTGTTCCACTTGCAAAGTTTCTGAAGGCTAAATGAACCGATGTGTTAAAATGCTAGGGATTAATTGATCTGTCAAATATCTGTTACATTCGATTCATCCTTAGACTCTGGTCAGTAATGTGCTTTTGAAGTAAGTTGCTTAAGAAAGCGTTACCAAACAAAGACTTTATTTTATTTAACAGCAAATTTAATTTGAGTAGTTAAAGTTGAACTTGGAGTCCCATAAATTTAAATTTTAGTTGTACCAGTAAGTAAACTATGCATGACAGGTACTATGCATTGTCAAGTATAATTATGCTACTTCTATGTTGTGTATTTTTATGCTTATATTATTCTCCCTTATTTTGTCATTCATAGTATGATGATCTCCTTTCCATGCTCACTATTTTTCTGTTTTGTTGTATGTCATTTTCATGGAGCGAGATTTGTGTTTGAGCATTAATTTAATTGTCTTATAATCATCCAAAGCTGATTGTATCATCTGTATGTTTCTGCTGACTAGTTGGTGACGTATTTGAAGAATCCAGAACTATTTGATAAAATGGGGATAAAGGCTCCACACGGGGTTCTTCTAGAGGGCCCTCCAGGATGCGGCAAAGTATGTTCGTCTTCTTCACTTAGTACTGCTACTGCTCACTGACATTGTCCATAACGATGAAGTATTAACTAATTCCTTTCCAGACCCTGGTTGCCAAGGCCATAGCTGGTGAAGCTGGTGTTCCATTTTACCAGATGGCTGGCTCAGAATTTGTTGAAGTATTAGTTGGTGTTGGTTCTGCTCGTATCAGAGACTTATTTAAGAGAGCAAAGGTAATAATGCAACCTTTGAAATTCCTTTTTCAGAGCTCGCTTGATCTTTTGGAGAATTTTTTCCAAAGCACTATGCCATATTGATTTGTGCCTTCTTGTGTCCATTTTCTTTGTATTCTAACTGCTGATTTGTGGATTACAATCCTTTAGCATTATGACCATTCTGTACAGTAGTATGACATTGTTGAGTTTATAAATATGGATTTTCCAAATAATTTGTAATTATAGTAAATATTTTCATTGTTAAACATATGTCTTTACTTCTTCATTTACATACTGCTTGTTTGGTAACCAGTTTTCCGGACTTTTTTTGGGTCCCCGGGGGGGGGGGGGGGGGGGGGTAAGCATAAACGCAGATGTATTTCATGTTTGGCCACAAAATGCAGCAATTCAAATGTAGGGTGGGCACAGCGTTTGGAGCTCAAAACACAAATCTGCAAATATCTTGAAGTTACTTTATGTAGTAAAACACAGTAACTAACACAAGATCATTAGACCATCTTACACAGTGAAACTCTCACTTGCTCTTTCTGGCTTCTGAGTTTTCAGTTGTCCTCTCTTCTTGTTGTTGTCAATATCCATGAGGTGAATAGAGAGAAAGAAAAGAGATCAGCAATTCAAACCCCTTCACACGTGCATGACTAATCCGGCTAGATTTTCACCAATCTTAATTCAATATTTAAGTTTTTCATAAAGCTCATCAAATTTGATTGATTTGTGGTTTTTGTGTGTATGTTTGTGTTACTGTGTTTAGAATAGAAAAAGGGGAGAAGAATGAAGGAAAGGGATGATGAGAAGGGACTTGATGTGTTTGTTTGGTGTTAGGTGGGGAAACATGTGGTGAGGAAACAAGTGGTGGGGAAAACGTGTAGTAAATAAGGTTATATTATTAAACTAACTGTTAGTATAATTAAACTAATTATCATTATGATCATTAAATTTATTATTATTATTATCATCATCTTGAAGTTACAATTGAAGAAATGGCTTAATTTCACTGTGCAGGTGAACAAACCTTCAGTTATTTTTATTGATGAAATTGATGCACTGGCTACAAGGTATGGGTGCTTTTATCAGTTGCTTTTTATTGTCTATATATGAACAACTTCTCTATGGTTTCTCATTTCCATCATAAAAATTCTTCAACTTAACAATAACCATACAGGCTTTTCAGTTTTTGTAAGGAACCATGATTTAACTTATATTGGACATATGTTTGGTTACCTGAAATACTGAACTCATTTAGAGTGTTAGCTACTGATTGTACACTTTATGGTTTTGAACAAAAAAGGTTCCTTCTCTATCATCATAACTATTATCATCCTTTGTAATATCTTCTCTATTCATCAGTAAACTTTTTCTTCTTTTATCTAAAAAAAGACAATAATCACACAACTATCAGTAGGTGCTTCTGATTTATACTACTAGCTTGTTTATTAACTTGACACAATATCAAATTGTACATGATATGTTTATTCAGTTGAATCATCTTATGGATCAGTCTTCTGTGATTAGAATATCCAGTATTTTAGGTTTTCAAAATCTTTCACCAAAATACGTTTTTCATTTGGCCTAATTTGCAGGCCTCTTTTAATGTTGCTTACCAGAAATGTGTTTCAACTTTTGTAAATATGTGTTTTAGGGGATAATATTGTATAGTAACTAAGTCTATCAGTACATGTACTATGCCCACTTTGCCCTATCCTTCTTCGCTACCTAGACTTTGTTGTATTTGAAAATAAACCAAAAATAAAAGAGAAAGTACTTTAAGGTGGTTAAATTTTACCTTGGTTAGGCTTGATTAAATTAAAGAAGCCATTAAATTTTCTCTCATTGATAGGACTGCTCAAGTTAGGTAATATTGTCAATTTGCGCATAGACTTGAATGACTTTGTTTCCATATTTATTATAATTAGGCGTCAAGGAATATTCAAAGACAATGGGGACCAGTTATACAATGCAGCTACTCAGGAAAGGGAAACAACATTGAACCAGCTATTGATCGAGCTAGATGGGTTTGATACAGGGAAGGGTGTCATTTTTTTGGGTGCTACAAACCGCAAGGATTTGTTAGATCCTGCACTTCTTCGACCCGGCCGTTTTGATCGTAAGGTTTGCATTCATTAGTAAATCAACTACTACAGTAGTTAAAACAAGCTATTCCTCTTTTTTAACTATTTCAATAAGAGTTTTGCATCATTCCATTTAGGCATGTACCTTATTACTTTATATAATTCCTCTATCATGGACCAAAATCGGCTAGCTGTGTTACTTATTATGGTTTCAAATCAAGGATAGACAATTCCGGATGATATACGGATTTAGAACATGTGCTGTATTTGTTGTGTGTTTTGATTTTGTTACGTTAGAGATAGCCTTTCTTAAATGTCACAGAGGATTGTCATTTATTTTTCATTTTGTAGATAAGAATTTCTGCTCCAAATGCAAAAGGAAGATTTGGAATATTGAAAGTTCATGCAAGGAAAGTGAAATTGTCCGACTCTGTGGATTTGTCTACTTATGCCCAAAATTTACCTGGTATGCACTGGTTTTTGAACTTGTTGAATCACGTTCTTTTTAAATCATGTTTTGTTAGTGTAGAGTCTGTTATTATATATGTTGTTGGGTCATTTTCTATCAGTTTAAGCTTTTGGAGCTTTTGGTTACCTAACATGGCTTTAAATAGTTCATCAAGTAGTCTGGTCTCCTTATGTGCTCTTTTCTTTCTGTATCATTAAGATTACATTTCAACGGGGTGGGGGGTTTGATATATATACGTAGACATATAGTATGCTCTTTCTATTTATTGGGGTTTGTCTCTCCTCTGGGAAGCACACATAAGTTATCTTCTGTGTTTGTTTTGTCACGTCAAGAATAATTAATTAGAAGATAATTTACTATTATGTCCATACAAGTTGTATGTGTGTGTCACAACCCCTAACGAATATATATGTATATATCTTCTCTATTTATGGTCTGAGAATATAGTTGTGATTTTTGTAATGGTTTTCAAATTTCAATGTCTTCAATCTTGTGTTACTCTTCTTCTTTTCGTTGTTTTTTGTTGTTGATATAGTAATAATAATTATAATGCTGTCATTATTGGTATATGATCATGTATTGTTTTTAAAGTCTAATTGAGTGTTGATTGGTCACATCAACAACAAAGCATGCGAGTTTGATTTAGCTTAATCCTTATAAATTATTTCATCTTGTTGATCACTGTGGTATGGCAAATAGTGCTAGTAGTCTTGATGGATTGGAG
The DNA here is from genome assembly GCA_020205555.1 of Panax stipuleanatus. NCBI lineage: Eukaryota > Viridiplantae > Streptophyta > Magnoliopsida > Apiales > Araliaceae > Panax > Panax stipuleanatus. The sequence continues at coordinate 133,168,584 of CM035124.1, forward strand.
TTCAAATTGTTAGTTCTTTGAGGTTTCATGAATTTCATGGATTGTATCAAAATTGTTCATTTCAATGTCTAAATCATGAATTCATTGATAAGGGTGGACGGGAGCAAGGTTGGCTCAGCTGCTCCAAGAGGCTGCTCTTATGGCAGTCAGGAAAGGTCACAATGCAATTCTTCAGTCAGACGTTGATGAAGCAGTTGACAGGCTGACTGTGGGGCCGAAATGTGTTGGGATAGAGTTGGGTCATCAAGGACAATGTCGTCGTGCTACAACTGAAGTGGGAACAGCAATGACTTCTCATCTGCTCAGGCGAATTGAAAATGCAAAACTGGAATCCTGTGACCGTATATCAATCAACCCTCATGGCCAGGTCTTCTTTGCTATCTTCATTGCATTCTACATTTCTTTCTCTTGAAAGTCTCTGTGGATGTTCTTTCGTTTAACATTTTCTGCACCTTGCCTATTTCCTACTCAACCGAACCAGAATTATGAATCATGTATTTCACCATACCTGGCTGACTGGTTAGGTTATGCTAAAAGATATCTATCGCATATTGTATATTTTGCTTGACAGTGTTAACTAATTCTTCATGGTTAGATCGTAGACCCTCCGACTAGTAGGCTTGACATTAGGATATTTCAGTTGCATATATTTCTTTGTGATGATATATACCTTGGATTTTCTTATTCACTTGGTTTAATGTTGATAAATTCGTGCAGGCATTGTCTCAAGTTGTATTCAATAGACTTGATGATGAGTCGTACATGTTTGAGCGGCGGCCACAATTGTTTCACCGCCTTCAGGTGTGAGCTTATGTTTGCTCGCTCGTTAATAGTCTCTTCATTTACACATCTGTTTGGAGTTTAAATTGAAATTGCTATTAAGTTCACTATTATTGAAGGTATTGCTTGGAGGGAGAGCTGCTGAAGAGGTAATTTTTGGTCGGGATACATCTAAGGCATCTGTTAACTACCTCGCTGATGCATCTTGGCTTGCTCGGAAAATTATCACAATGTATGCATTCTATTCGCTACTCAATTTAGATTTGCAGCTTTTTGTTGCGGAATTGATATTAGTTTTTTTCTCTCTCTTGTATTAGATGGAATTTGGAGAAACCATTGGTAATACATGGAGAACCACCTCCATGGAGAAAGAGAGTTAAATTTGTGGGGCCCCGACTGGACTTTGAAGGATCATTATATGAGGACTACGATCTGATTGAGCCGTCACTCAACTTTAATTTGGATGATGAGGTTGCTCAAAGAACAGAACAGTTGATGCGTGATATGTATGATAAGACTGTTGGTCTACTGAGGCAACACCATGCTGCTTTACTGAAAACTGTAAAGGTATGTGGTGGGTATGCTGATTAAATTTGTCTTTCCTTTTGGCTTCCAAGTTCCAACCCCACTTCACCTCATTGATTGGACAGAGACCCCCAAGGGATCATATGTTTTAGACCTTTAGTCTAATAACCGCACTTCTAAAAATCCCATGTTTATATTCTGATTGAAATTATCTTTTGATTCATCAATCAGTTTGAGGAGTAGAATAGTTTATGGAGTAGTGAAGTCTATGAAAGTCTTTAGGAGCCAGGAAGGGTTATTGGGCCTAGGAGAACATACACAAATGGTACAAGTGGTCTCTTGATTATAACTACTGAAATGGGATAAAGGGAGAGTAACAGGCGTCTGTTGGTTGACATAGTTATTGACGATACAATGACATGTTGTTGACCTGCTGACGGATTTTGATTTCCATTTGCAGGTTCTTCTCAATCAAAAGGAGATTAGTGGGGAAGCAATCGAGTTTATTCTGGACAATTACCCTCCACATACGCCTACAAGTCTTATACTGGAGGAGAGAGACCCAGGGAGTCTTCCATTATTTCAACAAAGTGGAGAACAGGATCAAGAGTCGGAGTATAGCTTGTTGACTCAATGAATTGGGGGTGGGGGTGGGGGGGGTGGGGGATCTTTGCGCCATTGACAGCGACAGTATATACTCGATCAAGTTCAAGAAGTGAAATCGGATCCCTTCCAAAATTATTTTTGAGATGTGCTGCGGAGGTGAATGCGTGGCGAGCAGCATTTGCAGTGGAATTGTGGTGAAGTGACATTGAAATCCGGAATTTTGTAGTGTTTGTTATATAAACAATGGGGTTATAGAGAGATCTTGGTTGTATAAAGGAAAAAGAGAAGGTTTTGAAAGTTTCTTGGTGTATTATAAACCCGGAATCAGACCAAATATGAGATGACTGAATTACATACAATAGTCTCCATAGCTAGAAAGCAGTACTGAACTATATTCATCTTACAGCAAAACTGGGAAATTCCTGTAAGGCTGAAAAGTAAGCAATTGGGCTGCTCTTAAAACCTTAAGAGTTTGTAAAGATTACTAAATAAGTGAGGGGCAAAACAGTTTTTACATTTGGTCAAATATACTTATTTTGTTTTATAATGACTTATTAGTTGTTTTTTAAAAGTCTAAAATTACGTTTAAGTCAATTTATAAGTTATAAAATAAATCACACAAAAAAAACTTATAAGTAATAGCCGAACAGCCCTCGAAATATAAACGATTTAAATATGAATAAATTTTAAAGTTCGATAAATTATTTAAACTTTCTCAAATTATAATTTTTTATTGATACTTGAATCATACTATTCGTTCAAAAAGTTCAATCGTGCTCGAGTCGATAGTTAAACGAACTTCAATCTAAATTTCATTTTACACGATAAATTTTATGAACCAAATCGCAACTTAATACTCGGCTTAAATACAATACAATGTTAAATGACCAATTGTTATGTGTTAAAGTTTCAATTTAGGTGATTTAAACCGGCATTGTAATTAAATTTTGTAATTTTTTAAATTGTTTTTGGGCTAAAAATAGAATAGTGAAAGATACGCGCAATATACGAAGTAAAAATTGCCACAAAAACACCCCCAAAACACGAAGTCAGTCAGGCATCGGTTTCGGAGGAAGGGAAAAAGCATAGCCACCAGACCAGACCAGACCAGAGCTTTGTGCTCCGTAATTGTAATGTTGTGTTGATGGTGATGATGAAACAGAGAGCCGTCGCAGCAAACTCTTAACTAACGATGAGATGGGGGATGAAGAAGAAAACCCACAACGATGATTCCATAAATGCCAAGTCCCGAAGGAGAGCCGCTAAGAAAATCATCAATCTCAACAACAATGGAAAGAGCTTGTTTGAGCTCTCGTTGCCTTTGATGATCTCATTCTGGTTTCTTCTTTTGTTGTTCTATTCTAAATTTGGGCTTACCAATGGCAATGGAGGTAATAGTCTCTTTCATATTTATCTGTCTTTTTAAAAAAAAATTATTTATATATAATACTCATTTGCTAATTGTTCTGAACAATTCCCTTATTTTGTTTGCTTAATACGTTTAAAATTTGAAGACCCTTTTCAGTTGAAAGTGATTCTGATTTATTTCTTTCCCCCCCACTCTTCATGGCTTATATGTAGTTTGGTGAAATTTGATATTTTTTTCAATATTCAGCACATAATTTGCACCCTTTTCCTTGGTTTTCTGTATTGGAACAAAAATTTCTCTACCTTAGCTTAATTCTGTAGAAATTTATTTTTTTATTTTGTTTGCTGCCTTGATTTGAAGCCAACACTATAACTTAATTTCTGACGAGTAGTATGGTGTAAGTTGTTTATGCTATGAGATTGGAGTTTTTTGCATCAGGCACATGCACTCAAAATTATTTTATTTTATTATTATTTTTGAGTGTGTGTTTGTGCGTACTATAATACTGGCAACCACTTAAGGTCAAGTTCAATTTGTTTGGTTAGATCTTATGTAATATTGTATTGGGTTGAATTGTTTTTATACAGGGAACATACATACCTATCATCGGAGCAAAAGTAACTCTTATAATAGGAGCACGAGTAACTCTTATAATCGGAGCATGAGTAACTCTAGTGTTTCTTGTGGTAAGTTTTCCAACAGCGCGTATCCATTTGTTGAAAATGGAGACAAGAATCAGACAAATGACTTCGTTTTAGAGGTTAACGTGTCTATGATTTTCAATGATTCCACTGCTCATGATCATCACCGTGCAAATCCTGAGTACTCGCTTCAGGAAACAAGTGCATTGGAGGAAGTAGTCTGGAATGTTTTAGGCTACGGTGACTTTATGTGTGAAATGCAACCTCATGAAGTGTATAAGAAAGAGAAAACAGAACATTTGCAGAATGGGAGAAAAGCTTATCTCAATTTGGATGAGTTCAGAAACATTACAAGGCAAGAAAAAGGCTCTACACCTATTCGGCTTGATAATATTACCCACAGGTTTGAGCCTGATGGGACGGAGTACAACTATGCCTCGGCATCTAAGGGTGCAAAGGTGGTGGCTCACAATAAGGAAGCAAAAGGAGCAACCAACATATTAGGAAAGGATCATGATAAATATCTGAGAAACCCTTGTTCTGTTGTGGGAAAGTTTGTTGTAATCGAGCTTGCAGAGGAAACCCTGGTTGATGCTGTCAAAATTGCAAATTTTGAACACTATTCTTCTAATTTCAAGCAATTTGAGCTGTCTGGGAGTTTGACTTATCCAACTGAGACATGGTACCCGCTGGGGAATTTTGTTGCTGCAAATGTTAAGCATGCTCAAAGTTTTAAGCTGCCTGAACCAAAATGGGTTAGATACTTGAAGCTGAATTTGCTTAGTCATTACGGGTCAGAATTTTATTGCACATTGAGTCTTGTTGAGGTGTACGGTGATGATGCAATTGAACGAATGCTTGAAGATCTCATTGTGAAATCTGACGAATCTGCTACCACTAAACTGCCAAAGCCTAATTCAACTGCAACGCCATCTTTAATACCAGAACCAGGTGTCAGTGATGGAAAAGCTGAAATTAGAGATACAGTTGATGCTGCCAGTAAAGGGGTAGAAAAAGCAGCGGTCGATGATGGGCAAAAGCTTAACAGCAATGCACCAAAAGTTCAAGTGACAGTGAGTAGCATTCCTGATCCGATAGTAAAAGTTAGACAACAGTCAAATGGGAGAATACATGGTGACGCTGTTCTAAAGATATTAATGCAGAAGGTAAGATCACTTGAGCTGAACTTATCTGTGCTAGAGGAGTACATCAAAGAATTGAACAAAAGACAAGCAGACGTTCTGCCTGAGCTTGACAAAGAGCTTTTGAGATATTCGACGCTTTTGGAGAAAAGCAGGGCTGAAATCAAGGAGCTCTTGGAATGGAAGGAGATTATGGTATGTGAGACCATATTAACGTTCCAACAGTCAGTAGATCCATACCTAATTAATCATTGTCCTTTTTATTAAAATTGTTCCTTTTTTTTTCCTTCTCAGGAGAAAGGAATTTCTGACATTGAATCATGGAAAAGTATGGTCTCATTCCCAGTTGGATAAACTGGTCAGAGAAAACGTTATGCTGAGGTTTGTAATATGCACATCTAATAACCTACAACATATCCGTTATATTTTCAATTCAGATGGCTGAGTTTCATGGTTGGTTAAAATTATAAGGTTTTGTGCTTTTTTTTGTCTGCGCTTTTGGACAGTTTCGGCTGGCTAATAAGACAAGGCTCTTCTTACTTCTATAGAATCCCCTAAAAAGGTAAAGGTCCAAGCTTAACAAGGTTAGGAGAACTCATTGGGATGATGAATCTCTGATATCAGATATTTGCTATTGGCTATCTCATAATGGAAAGAAATCAAAATTGCCTTGGGATTGTACTTGATTGAGGGAGAATTATGCAACTAAATTTTTGTCCGAAAGCTAGAATAATATGTATGTCAAATATGAAATATATTATAAATACAATGTGAATTATCATGAACAAAAAGATCTTATAAATTTATGCTGAGTTGAACAAAGTCCCACAATATTGTCTACAACTGATCTCGGAAAGTTCAAGAATCCTATATTCCATAGTGTATTCTTGGATATATGTAATTTAAGATTTTTTCTAGTAATAGTTGGGCATATGCTCGAAGGTTCGAATAATACAATGGTTTGATAGTAGCCAGACTTCTCAAAATTGTAAAAATACTAAATTGATTTGGATGCTTCTATTTTTGCATAACAAGAAAACCTTGAAGCTTTTTCTTTTCTTTTTTTTTTGGGGGGGGGGTATAGATATTTTCCTGCTTTACATATATTCAGTTGATATCTTTGACGTATTTTAGGCTTTTAAATTCTGGAGTGATCTCTTGTACTACAAAAACGGAATTATTATGATGACTTGTATATCCTAGTTGAGTCTTGGTAGTAGATGTAGGATAATTTTCCCCTATTAGCTTGTCCTTGCTCTTGTTTTCTAGATTTATTTGAGCCCGTGTTTAAATCCACCAACCATATCTGTTCTTTTTTGTTATTTTTGGGTCATGTCTTGTTTACCTTGCTGGTTTGAAACTTACTTTGCAGGTTAGATGTAGAAAAGGTTGCTAGTCAGCAAGCATATTTGGAAAAGAAGGAGCTTACTGTTTTAGCAGTTAGTTTTGCAGTTGCGTTTTTTGCCATTCTCAAGTTAGTTTCGAATCGAGTGTTGATGTTTTCCGGACCCTCTCTGACCGATATGGTTTGCTGGACGCATAGAGGTTGCGAAATGATTATTTTTAGTTGCGGCGTTGCTGTGTTCATCGGCTTAGTCATTTCCTAGCCTTTCTAAATTCTACCGGTGGGTGGGTGGCTCTGTGAAATCGGATGCTTTCTAACTAATAATTGTAGATGTAACTTTTATAGTATAGGAACTCAAATGGCTAGGGGATTAAACAGTAGTTAGTATATAAGGGAGGAGAACTTGATGGTTTTGTTATTTCACACTTGTTTAATGAGAATATTTACTGCATTTCCGTTCTGTTCTTTCACCTAACAACACTAGTAGGCATATCTTTTGATTGAGGGAGAATTGGCCAATTCCTCGGCCAAGTAGTCTGCAGTTATTGATTAAGGGTCTATTTGGATTAGTGTCTGGCATATCTTACTAGCGTTTGGAGCAATAGCGTTCGGTTTTTACTTCTGGTCTTCAACCAAACAACATCAAGACATATCTTATGAGCTCTAGACGCTGCATTCGTGAGTTAAATAAGTTGCTTTTAGAATACGCCGTTGTTAGACAAACAAAATATTCTCATCCAAACTAAATGCACTCAAAAATTGAGTATTTTTAGGAGCATACAATGACTTAACTTGTAATACTCCATCCGTCTCATAATATATGACGTTTTAGATGATTTTATTTGTCCAAATTATTTGCTGTTTTATATAATCTAAGAGAATTAATTACAATCTTTCCAAAATTACCCTTCATAGGAAAATGTTACAGATGAGAAAGAGTATGGTAATAAATGAAAATTTAAGGGTATTATAGATAATTAATATTATATTTAATGTTATCCAATTATTTTCTTAATTCTTGTATCATTTGTTCATACATTGCTTAGTTAAAGTCAAAGCAATATAAAGAAGGTGTTGCAAATCAGTTTAATATATACACTTTTAAACAGACAGGTCCCACCTTGTCTAGATAGTTTCGTAAGCAAAAAAAAAATTCAAAATGTAATTGTTATTCAATTTAAGCAGATACACCTATTCAATCCCCCGTTTTAGATGTCCACACACTTACTTTCAAGCTGAGTTGAATGGAATTTTAATTGTAATTAAGTCACAATTAAAAGTCAAACGAATTAAGTCGAGCTAAAATTTGAACAAGTTTGAAATTTCACACATAAACTCGATCTACTTAAAGAGGTGAATCAAGCTTAAACTAGATTTAAACGAGTCTAAACCTAGTCTCAACACATTTAACTTTTTTATTATGAACATAAAATACTAATCTAAGGTGCTGTTTGTTTACATCTGATTGCTTCTTAATGGACTACCTCTTATTCGCTAAGAGGCATGATGCTGTTTGTTTTTTTTTGTTATTTCTGAATGCCTCTTAATCGGTAAGACAGAAAATGAAATCTTAATAATTAAGAGGTACCTCTTAATGAATTTTTTTTGATAATTTTTTTTTATATAAATATATTCAACAATATTATTCACTCATTTTTATTAAATTGAATATTTAAAATTATTAAATAAAAATTTACCCTTTAAAATAGTAAAATAGTGTCATTAAGAGACAGCTTACTTTTTAGTTATCAAACAGTTTTTTAGATTCAGACCTCATAATCATTCAAATGATCTAATTTATTAAGACATCATAATTATTCAGATCTTAATCGCCAGATTTATCAAACACATACTAACCCACCTAACCCGGCTTAATTTAAGCGCATACCATATTATTGGAACCAACAAACTTGAGTAGGGCTCACTGTTCGGTGGAGTGTGGCAGGCCCCGAGCAGGCGGTTCGTTTAGAGCTTGCTCTATTTGGGTTCAAATTCCTACCCTCTCCCAGTCTTCTCTCTCTCTATCTACCTATCATCTCTGCAAATGCACCACCTCCTCAACTGAACAGAAGGTCAGGGTTTCAATAGGTACCATTTCCCGTTAGATTGTTTGGGTTTCGATGTTGTGCGGAGTTTTCATGCCTTGTGAATGGAGAAATTTGTTCCTGGATCCGATTTCTCGGTTCTCTCACTTTTCTCTGCCCTAATTCTCTGCTTCCTCACCCTCTTTGTTCTGCGATCACCTTCTCTCAGAAAGTTAAAAACTGAATCAAAATTCATCCAAGAGAAACAACTGTAATTGCGCTTGCTTGTGTAATTTGATGGCTGCTACTGCCACGGTGACGGTGCCCTATATGAATGGCGGTGATTGCACCGGTAACGGAGGAGGAGAGGTGTTGGAGAGAGCGCTCGCGAACGTTGTGGTGGCAGCTGAACGGCAAACGGGCGCTTCCATGATGGAACAGTAGGTACCTGAAATTACTACCCACGCCCTGAGTTACGTGGATTTTCCCAGTTCCAATTCTTCAATGCGGAAGGCAGCCAATGATGATAATGCCTGGAAAGCTCTTTATCACAAGGTCTGCTTTTTTTTCTTTTTTTAAATCCTAGAATAACTATTTCTAGTTTATACTTTGGTTGCACCAATTGTTTAATTTTAATATTCATCTCTTTAAGTGCTAAATATTGAAAACTAAGCAATTAATGCTTACTTGAAAATCTAAAACGTCATCTATTAAGAGACAAAAAAATTTCTCTAGAACATCTTATATTAAGGGACGGAGAGAGTACACTTTTAAGCAGACAAGTCCCACCTTGTCTAGATAGTTTCGTAAGCAAAAAAAAATTAAAAATATAATTGTTATTCAATTTAAGCAATACACCTATTCAATCCCCGTTTTAAATGTCCACACACTTACTTTCAAGCCGAGTCGAATCGAATTTTAATTATAATTAAGTCACAATTAATAGTCAAACGAATTAAGTCGAGCTAAAATTTGAACAAGTTTGAAATTTCACACAAACTCGATCTACTTAACGAGGTGAATCAAGCTTAAACTAGATTTAAACGAGTCTAAACCTAGTCTCAACACATTTAACTTTTTTATTATGAACATAAAATACTAATCTAACCCGGCTTAATTTAAGCGCATACCATATTATTGGAACCAACAAACTTGAGTATGGCTCATTGTTCGGTGGAGTGTGGCAGTCCCCGAGCAGGCGGTTCGTTTAGAGCTTGCTCTATTTGGGTTCAAATTCCTACCCTCTCCCAGTCTTCTCTCTCTCTCTCTCTCTACCTATCATCTCTGCAAATGCACCACCTCCTCAACTGAACAGAAGGTCAGGGTTTCAATAGGTACCATTTCCCGTTAGATTGTTTGGGTTTCGATGTTGTGCGGAGTTTTCATGCCTTGTGAATGGAGAAATTTGTTCCTAGATCCGATTTCTCGGTTCTCTCACTTTTCTCTGCTTCCTCACCCTCTTTGTTCTGCGATCACCTTCTCTCAGAAAGTTAAAAACTGAATCAAAATTCATCCAAGAGAAACTACTATAATTGCGCTTGCTCGTGTAATTTGATGGCTGCTACTGCCACGGTGACGGCGCCCTATATGAATGGCGGTGATTGCACCGGTAACGGAGGGGGAGAGGTGTTGGAGAGAGCGCTCGCGAACGTTGTGGTGGCAGCTGAACGGCAAACGGGCGCTTCCATGACGGAACAGTCGGTACCTGAAATTACTACCCACGCCCTGAGTTACTTACTTGGATTTTCCCAGTCTTTGGGGGATTTCCATGACCAATTCTTCAATGCGGAAGGTAGCCAATGATGATAATGCTTGGAAAGCTCTTTATCACAAGGTCTGCTTTTTTTCTTTTTTCTTTTTTTGAATCCTAAATAACCATTTCTAGTTTATACTTTGGTTGCACCAATTGTTTAATTTTGGTATTCATCTCTTTAAGACTTTAAGTGCTAAATATGGTAAGTATGAAATTTGTGAGCTTGAACATTGTATATAGGATTGGCGTTTTCCACTGACGTGTATATTAGTTTTAAGCAATGGGATTATAAATTTGATACAGAAATGTGCCAAATTTTGATAGTAGACTTGTTGGGGGTTTAGCATTTTTCTTGTTAGTTTACGTGAGATACTAAAATAGAGAGACAAAATGGAGGCGCAGAAATTGGGGTTTCGGAAAAGGGTAATTGTGGAGTGGGTGCTTTTTTTATATTGGAATGGAGTTGGAAAGTGGTCTGCCATGCCAAAAAATGGGACTGTAGACCTTGAAGTGTTGGGTCATTTAACGACACACTCATTGAATCATGATGTGGGTCCTGCAATGGTACGCCGGTGCGCGAGTAACGCGACAACATATTGAGGATGACTAGAATTTCAAAACTTTTTTTTGACTTGAATTCAAATTACATGCCAAACTAAAGTTTATTTCAAAATAGTGGGATCATGATGTAAGGACAGATATTGTTGAACAAATAATTAATTGGAAAAGGAAAAATCAACAAAGAGAATTAAAAGAACTAGGGTGATTCAACCTCAGGAGAATCACTACCCTAGGGTTTCCCAACCGCAGTAAGGAGAAAATTATTGATTGCAACTAATTATCAGAATAATTTCAATATCAAAATGTAAAGAGTCTGCCATGATTCACAAACATATTTATAAGAAAATAAACTCTAATAACTTAAGCCCAGTAACAATTGAGCCTTTAAATAAATAATTCAATACTGAAAGAAACTAATAGTTAAGAAGTCCAACAAATTAACTGATACATAAATAACTAAATAGTGAATCATCCACAACAACGAAGACGTCGACGTCTCATGGATCGATCCCTATCAGATCCAAAGATCACCGCGGTGGGGATATCAATTAAAGCGGATCTGAGTCTTTGGTATTCCATATCAAGTATCTTTTCCTTATTCTGTTTAAGGATATATGTTGAACAGAAAGCTGATCTCTAAAACATCTTTTTAAATCTGTCTAAAACACTTTGTTAACATCCTTTATGATAATTTTTGTGCATACTAAAAATCTAAGGCTTGTTGAACAAGTAGCTCATTTGCACTTGATAATTTGCAAAATAAACTTTTGTTCTCGTGTTATTTTCTTCAATTTTCCAGGCGTTGAAGATTCAAAAGGCATGGTTTCCATTTGATTAGTTTCTCCTGATTGTGATCGTCTACAAACTTCTTTAACTTGAATGGAGATTACAGTCATTCCTTTGAGATTAGTTTCACTTGATCATGTAGCCCGACCCCAACAAGTTTGGGAATAAGGCGTAGTTGAGTTGAGTTTTATTAGTTTCACTTTCACCCTAAACTATCTCTTTGGGAGCCAAAAGCTGCAATTGAAAGCATTTAAGGAAATCAAAATAGAGGATACTTTTATAATTAATCTACAACTGCACATAATTATACTCTTAACACTCACAATTAATACTGGTTCCTAAAGGGGGTATGGGCCGCGAGGCATTGCCAGTCTAACTAGTGGTAGGTCTGCTATCTCAATTGTTCTTTTAGTCAGTTAAGCATGATCTGAGACATTCCCCCCCCCCCCTGCACGGCAGTAAGAGAAGTGCTTAGTGTCATTGTTATCGATTACCAATTGTTGTTCACCGCTCACACGAGGAAATGGTTAATTAGGAGGTTCCATATATTACAGGCCTTCCATAAGCCACTTCTCATACAGTTGTTGAAATAAAGAGTTAAAACTTTCTAAATGATAGTATTTTTAAATGTCAGTCAATTTATTATATGTATGCTTTGTTTAGAGAAGAAGTTAATACAACGAATTTTTGAATGTTTTGGCTATAATTGGTAGCATATTGACCTGTGCTAATTTTTTTGCCGATTAATCATTTTCTTGTTTTTCAAACTTATTCCTGTTTTTAATACTTTTATTGTATACATTGTTTGCATCTTGCTCGACACTATTCTTGGTACAACTGCAAAAGTATTATTTCCTTGTTCTGTTACTTTTCTCAGTTTGTATATATATATATATATATATTTTTTTTTGTTTTAAGTTTATGTGGCATTACCTTCCATTTCCTATGTGTGCTTCCAGGATTTCACATTGGAACAGGATAGTGTGACTCCAGCTAATGGATGGCTATGCAGCTACTAGGGCCATTGTGAATATCAATGCGGAGTTTTTTAACATCATTAGAGAGAGACGACGTCCAGCAATGGGTCTTCTTTGGTTTAATGCTGATTATGTGAAATATGTTCACACCTCAGGAGAGCTCTTTTCTGGGTATGATGCTTTTATCCATTTATGGCAGTTAAAAGTGTTGTATCTTTGTTATAGGTCTATATTATGTTTGGAAGAGCTAAATCTAGCTTTTTTCCTTTTTCCTTTTTCCAAGTTTTTTCTGTGTTCTTTTTTTTTCCGTCTGAGTGTGGTCTGAGCGGTTGTTTTCGGGAATTTTTTTGTAATGTTTTCTTATGCCTTCTTTGATCTGTTTCTTTAAGAATACAACTTTCAATTGCAAGAAAGAAATTACTTCTAGAAAGTTAGAAAGTGTTATTAAAAAGTACCTCAGTATATATACACTGCTTAGGGGCTGTTTGATAAAAACTGAATAAATCTGAATGTGAATGAACTGAATCTGAATCCGAATGAAAAAAGTTGTTTGATAATTTTCATTTCTGAAACATCTGAATAACAGTATTTTACTATTTTACCCATGAAAACTATTTTCAAATTTGTTCCTTTGTTGCAAGGAGATACATCAATAAAAAAAATTAACCGACTCTTTTTTGAAACACTAATATCTAATAAATTATTTATTATTTATGTTTGCCAATATTATGTAATGTATATCTTTTTATCTCCAATCCCTCCAGATGGCAAATTGCTCAGAAGATTGTCCAAATTAGCCAAAAGCTTTGATTTTAGACCCGTTCTGAAACTAGTAGACTGTTGTTGACAAGGGGGATTCTTTTTCTTCTTACCGAGTTTGGGTTTTGGGAGATGATTTTCATTAGATGGTTTATTAGATCTAGAACAAGTAGATGAATTTGAAGAGCTTGTTTTAGCAATTGGAGCAGATTTGGGGGTTGTTCTGGTTTTGTTTTTGGGGAAAGAATTGGGTGGTCTGTGAAGAGAGGGGTTTTAGAAGAAGAGTGATTTGAGAGGAAGAAAGCAAGACAACCATTAGGGGCCTCAACGGAAACAGAAGAAGACCAACGACGGCTAAGGTGAGAGGGTATTTAAGTAAAGAAGTCATTCAGTGTTGTGAGTTATCGATTCAGCCAGAAAAATTTGGCTAATTCGTTCAGCTTTATTCAGACCCATTCAGACCCTAAAATATCTAAACAGTCTTAATGACTTACCGATTCAGATCTAGTCCCATTCAGTCGTATTCAGTCAGTAACAAAAATACCCCCTTAGTTACACTAGTTCATGTTCTCTTCACATATTTGGAGTCGTTTATGGATGCTTTTGACTGTTGCAAGGCAATCTTATTTGGATGATGTTGTAAAATTAAATTGAATTAAAGAGAATTGATATTTCCACAAGCTAATTTAATATTTTTACAAATGAGTCCCATTTTTAACTAAGCCAACTCTTTGTGCAGCAAACTAATTATAGGATTTAGTTCTATGTCCAAATTACTCCCACTTGATAAATAATTAAACATCTAGTTGCTTAACTTTATTTGATTAGTAGCGTTACTCAATTGAAGACAACTTTTATTTATTTAATTATTACGATAGTAATAATATTAATAATAATTAGAAAATAGTTAGGAAATAAGTGAGAAAAATTATTTGCACATAAAAATTGGAGTAAGATCTAAGGCTTTCTTTCACCAGGAAAAAAATTATTTTTAGAATTTCTATTATCATATCATATTTACTAAATTAAGATTTTTATGAAATAAATTATACTTAAAATGTGTAAACTTTATATATAAGACTGTGTAAAAATTAATCTTATAAGACTAAATTAATTTAAGTTTGACATTGTAACTGCTCATCTGAATTTCATGTTTTCTTGAATTTTCCTTTTATACAGTTATAATGCCATTATGGAGAGCTGGCAGCTTGGTTTTAGTTGGGGCTTGGGGGCATGGTGTTGATTTCCAGATCCGAGATGTGCGGGCTCGGGTAGTTTCTGATATGGGTTGGGTTACCATGCAAGCGTATGTAGACATGGAGACGACGGGGCCATGTAATGTGACAAATGCTTTTGAGTTTGACAATGGGCGGTGGTACATGGTGCACCATCACAGTTGTGTGATTCTCATCCATGGAGGGGCAGAACAGCAGCAGCCACTGATGTTGGGGTAGGGTAAGAAGCAAGAGTTGGAGGCAGGCAAGTATGAAACTATTTAGTAATTACAAAAAATGGTTTAGTGTTGGTTGTTATTAGGATTTAGAAATTCAACATCTTTTCTTTGGGATATGTTATTTAGTAGTGTTGTCCAACCTCTGTTTCGGCTCTCTCCTCTTTCCCCTCTTTCCTCTTTCCTCTCTCTTTCCTCTTTCCCATCGTTCATGGTTATATATACATGTGAATACGACCAAACTTCTTATATCCATTAGGATAAACCTGAGATTAATAGTTCCCCAAATTTTAAGTTATTTCCCTATTCAAACCAAAAAACTAAATTATTTGCCCACCGCTAGGTGTCGTCCCTAGCGGCCCCATCACTCCACTATTATTTGTGCCTCACCAACCATATACTTATAAGTAACACTGTGCATGTTGCCTCCTCTCTCTCTCTCTCTCTCTCTCTCTCTCTCTATATATATATATATATATATATAGGGGTTCAATCCATAGCAACCGGTTGCCATGGTTACTATTCAGCAACCAATCTCTCCACCATTGATCAAGTTAATGAATGGCTGAGATTTTAAAAAAAAAAAAAAATTTGGGAAGAGCCGCTACTCTTAGTAGCGGCTGGCTAAAAGACAAAAAAAAAAAAAAAGTTGGCCGCTACTAAGAGTAGCGGCTACTCCTCCCTCCTTTTTTGTCCCATTTTGTTTGTCCAATAATATTACTAAATAATATATTATTATTAATAATATTAACTAACTAATATTATTATTAAAAATAATATTAAATAGCTAATATTTTTTTGTCCCACTTTTAAAATAAATATTATTACAAAATTATTATTTAGTTAATATTATTATTAATATTAAATAATATTAATATTATTTTATTACTTGATTAAAATTTACAAAATTAATAAATATTTATTTTATTAATTGATTAAAATTTTACAAAATTAATAAATAATTAGTTTATTAATTGATTAAAATTTTACAAAATTAGTAAAATAAATATTATTACAAAATTACAAAATTAATAAAATAATATTACAAAATTAGTAAACAACTTGTCTCATTATTACAAAATTACAAAATTTTATTTTTGTAAAATTATTATATTAATTTTATTAATTTTGTAATAATATTTATTTTATTAATTTTGTAAAATTTTAATCAATTAATAAATTATAAAATATAAACTTTTTTAACTAATATTTTATATTTTATATTTTAAAATAAATTATAAAATATAAACTTTTTAAACTTTTTTTATATTTTATATTTTAAAATAAATTATTATTTTTAAAATAGTTATTTCTAATATTTAAATATAAAATATTAGTTTTTTTAAAAAAAATAAATATAATTATTATGTTTAATATTCTAAAATAAATATTTATAAAAAAAATTTAAAAAATTATTATTTTTAATATTCTAAAATAATTATTATATTTAATATTCTAAAAGTAAATAATGTTTTTAATATTTTAAAAGTAAATATTATTTACAAAAATAATATTTACTTTTAAAATATTAAAAATAATAATTATTTAAAAAATATTTATTTTAGAATATTTTAAGTATTAGTAGTACTATATTGTAAAATATTTACTAATTTATTTTTAAATTAGTAATAAAATTGTAGTTATTGCTCAAAGGCTAGTCAAAAGCTTCCAAAGTGTGATCACC
The DNA here is from genome assembly GCA_020205555.1 of Panax stipuleanatus. NCBI lineage: Eukaryota > Viridiplantae > Streptophyta > Magnoliopsida > Apiales > Araliaceae > Panax > Panax stipuleanatus. The sequence continues at coordinate 133,184,986 of CM035124.1, forward strand.
TCTGCCGCAACAGGCTCTCGCGACAGGGAAGCTCCAAACCCGGCTGTGATATATGTGGAGGGGCAGTATGATAATTTTGCACATGACAATTTGACAAAAGGCCTGCCGCTACAGGCTCATACGGCAGGGAGTAAATCCATTTAATCTAAGTCTTTCAATCTTCTAATCTACTGTCCAAAATATGGTTGCTGAACAGTGTCCGTAACAAACGGTTGCTACGGATGAATACCTTATATATATATATATATATATATATATATATATATATATTCCAAAATGAATATGCAAATAGATGTATAATAGATCTGTTTTCTAGTACTAGTTGGCTAACACATGCAAGACCACACACTATTAATCATATCTATCTATCTATCTATCTATCTATCTCATTCTTCATCATCTTAAAAATACAAAGACCACAAATAAAACAACCAACAAATTATACACCACACAATTAATACAATTTCATCTTAATTATTCTACCATGTACGTACGTATAATATACATATACTCAACGTCTCATATTTCTCCATCCACCATTTCTTAATTATACAACCTCCCTCATATCATAATATATATTACTACTACTTACTCCGGTGAATGGGTTGCTCGTCTTCCAAAACAATCGAGGCCAGTGTCGCCGTTGATGTCTACCGGCCGGCTGTCTTCGACATCAACTCCATCCAAGAGCCGTGGCGCATCACGCCGGACGACCCACAAGAGGACGACGATGAATTATTAGAAAAGCCCCCGCTCGTGCCATCCCCTATTGCTCTCCAGAAGCTCAACAACTCCCTTGAGGCTGACGATGAAGAAGCTCCCCTTCGTACGTGGGACGAAGTCAGCAAGGTCTTGGAAGTCATTAAGCCCACCTTACGCACCTCCCCTCCGCCTCCCCAACCCAATCCCACCGCCGTCGCTCCGCCTCCGCAAGACGGTGCGGCGCCGATGAAGAAAGTCAAGCGCAGGAGCTTCTCTTTTCACACGCTCGAAGAACTGGACACCAAGCTCAAACCCAACGAGTTGAGAAAAATTGAGTCGATGAACGAGCTGAACAATCTAGACTCGGTCAAGTCCGGGTTGAAGAAGGTGAACTCGGTTAAGGGTGGCGGCCGCGCCGCCGAGTCTCGGCCGGCTGCGGTCGAGACGGAAGGGTACAAGCCGGTGAGAGAGAACATATTCCTGCTCAAAGATCGGATGGAGAGACAAAAAGAAGGGAAGGAGCAGGGATTCGTGAGGCGGGACCCGCTGGCTGACTACCCGGAGAAATGCCCGCCGGACGGATCCAAGTCGGTGGTGGTCTACACGACGTCGTTGGGGGGCGTGAGGCGGACGTACGAGGATTGCTACAAGGTGAGGTCGATTCTGGAGTTACACAGAGTGGTGTTCGACGAGCGAGACGTGTCGTTACACGGTGAGTTCCTGAACGAGTTAAAGGAATTGTTGGGCGAAGGGGCGAGCGTGCCTAGGATGTTTGTGATGGGGAGGTACGTAGGGGGAGTGGACGAGGTGGTGAGTTTGAACGAGTCGGGTCGACTGAGGAGGATATGGAACTGGGTCGGGGTGGAGAGAGGGAGTGGGAGGCAAGGGTGTGAGGGGTGTGGGGGAGCTAGGTTTGTGCCTTGTTTGGATTGTGGCGGGAGTTGTAAAGTGGTGGTGGTTGTTGAGGGGAAGGCCCAAAAGGAGAGGTGTCCAGAGTGTAATGAGAATGGGCTGGTCCACTGTCCGGCTTGTTTGTGAATCCGACCTGTATAGACATTGAGTTTGATACACAAGTGTTGTTTGTACTATGTGAATGAGAGAGCATTATATTGTTGTTAGCAGGCCCAGTCCACTTGGTCCACAATATTGTTCGCAAAATAATATAACATTTTATATAGGGTCCTTTACACTAGTATACAATATTTAGAAAATAATTACAATAACAGTACAGTCACAAAATAATTACAAAAATAACGCAACACATTAATACGGGACTAAAATTAAGAAACAATAACTGCCCTACACGTCAGTTACCAAATTTCTGATATAGACAACCAACTAATATCCTAAATTCAAAATAACAAGAAAACAGGGTTTCAAATTTTGCAGATCGGAGAAGACGAACTCAAACGAAATTCAACATTTGAAAAGACGAAATCAACCGCCGACTTCAGAGTTTCCAATCGATTCCGAAGTTTCCAGAGAAGCCGAACATTGAAGATTAAGAGGATATTTGAAATCTGAGTTCACGAATTACGAAATTACATATGTAAGTAAGACAATGTGTTAATGTTTTCGATTTACAATCAGTAACCAGAAACAAAACTACTATAATAATTCGTTATTTGTTGATTGGTTACATATTCGTATACTGAGGTATATGACTTTCAAGTTTATATGCATATATTTACCCGTAGTTACTACATATTTATATATTGGTTACCTTCGTGAAATTGTTCGGTCTTTAATTGGTCACAAAATCAGTACACTGAGTATTTTGATTGTAAAATACATTGAAAAATGTGTTTTATGTACTGGTTACTAAGTATATATATATTGGTTACTAATAACAATGTATTTGGTTACTGTATAATGTTAATTTGGTGTCTGTATAATATTGATTTGGTTACTGAATTTTTTACTGAATGTATTGGTTGTAAGCTGCATGGACAAATGTGTTTAATATTGATGGTTACTAAATAGACACATCTTGGTTATTTTCTAAATTAGATTTGGTTGTTGTATAGTGTGTTTTATGTTCTGGTTACTGAGTGTATAATGTTGATTTGAAAAAATATAGTTTATGTTATGGTTACTAAGTAGATACATATTGGTTGCTGTATAATGTTGATTTGGTTACTTATTAAATACATTAGTTATCTTCATACAACTGTTGAATTTTTAATTGGTCACAAAGTAATTATACTGATTGTTTTTACTGTAACATGCATGGAAAAATGTGTTTTATGTTCTGGTTACTAAGTAGATATATATTGGTTACTGTCTAATATGAATTTGGTTACTATATAATGTTGATTTGTATACTGTATAATATTATTGTGTTTTATACTGATTTATTTTATATTGATGGTTACTTATTAACTACATTAGTTACCTTCATACAACTATTGAATTTTTAATTAGTAACAAAGTCAGTATACTGAGTGTTTTTACTGTAAAATGAAATGAAGAATGTGTTTTATGTTCTGGTTACTAAGTATATATATATATTGGTTACTGTCTAATATGAATTTGGTTACTGTATAATGTTGATTTGGTTGCTGTATATTATTATTGTGTTTTATATTGATTTGTTTTATATTGATGGCTACTTATTAACTACATTGGTTACCTTCATACAACTGTTAGTCTTTAATTGGTAACAAAGTCATTATACTAGTTGTTTTGACTGTAAAATGCAATGAAACATGTGTTTATGTTCTGGTTACTAAGTATATGTATGTTGGTTACTGTCTAATATTCATTTGGTTACTATATAATGTTGATTTGGTTACTGTATAATATTAGTGTGTTTTATACTGATTTATTTTATATAGATGGTTACTTATTGACTACATTGGTTACCTTCATACAACTGTTAGACTTTAATTGGTAAACAAGTCATTATACTAATTGTTCTGATTATAAAATGCATGTAAAATGCATTGTATATGGGTCTAGTTTGCTTTACTATCATATTGTGCATTTTAAATTATTATTGTTTATTATCATATCATTTTAAATTGTGTTCATTTTATGGTTACTTTTATATTTTGTTATGGTTACTGTGTAATTGTTTAGTATACATAGGTTACCTAAACCGTGTTTGATTACATGTTGTTTCTGTTTTGGTTACCATTAAATTCTCTTCTGGTTACTATCATATTATGGTTTGGTTACTGCTTAATTATGTTATGGTTACTTGTTTATGCTGATAATGTTACCAACATTACGTATAACTATCATTCTTTCGATGTAAACAAACTAAATATTTATACATACTAACGACACACTTAATTTGTGTTGTAGGTTGAGACATCAAATCTATTGATCTTCACTGTTTACGATGTCATCAAATAATATATTGTGGACATCGAACAAAGGACATGCACAAAGACCAAAGATAGGGAGGTACAAGCACGGATCTGAAAACAAAATTCAAAACAAATGTAGCAGGTGCCAAGAAAAAGGACACAACAAAAAAACATGCAATAATCCACCGATTTTAAGACCAAAAAGGGTCTGATATAGTACATAATCAAAAAGAGTGTAAGTACAAGAATGTATTATTGTTTACTGTGAGTAACCATTAACCAGATAGTTAGTAACATTTTTGATGATGTACAGTAACCAAAATTGTGTTGCACAATATTAATTAATATTTTGATTTCTGATTCCATCATGAGTTATCAATATAAAGCAAACATATACATTGAACAATTGATAAAAGTTCTGAAACATTGTTATGTAAATTTGGTTACTCATCCAAAATAAAATGGTTACCTCTATATAAATATTTAGCTACCAACTGACCATTTCCAAATAACTTTTATAACTATGTAATTTATAAGTATCCATTAGCTAGATAAATGGGAACCCTCACATGTACATTTAGCACTTGATAATTGTTCCGATATAAGTTTTTAATTATTTAGTTACTAACAAAAAATAAAATGGTTACCCTTATATGCATATTTGGATACCAACTGCACCTCTCAAACTATCTTTTTTTTAATATGTTATCTATAAGTGACAATCATATATATAAATGGGAACTCTTAATTGGAGTTTTTGATTCCATCATGATGACATAGTATAAATAAATCATATACATTTAACACTTGATAACAAGCCAGAAACAAGCTTATAACTATCTGGTTACTAACAAAAACTAAAATGGTTATCTTATATGTAGGTTTGGAAACCAACCTAACATTTCAACTGAAATAGCTGATAGAAACTGCTCTTAAACATTTTTATGTATATTTAATTACTCACAAAAACTAAAATGGTTACCTCTATATGCATATTTAGCTACCAACAGGACCATTTTCAAATAATTTTTATAAGTATGTAATTTATAAGCATCCATCAGCTAGATAAATGGGACACTCTCACATGTACATTTAACACTTGATATTTGTCCTGATACAAGCTTATAACTATCTGGTTACTAATAAAAAATAAAATGGTTACCCTTCTATGCAGGTTTGGTTACTGAATTGCACCTTTCAAACAATGTATCAGACAACTTATAAGTAACAAATACGAACCAACAAACAATGCCAAATCACTGGTAATATAATCAAAAAATGTAATCCCATTTACATAAGCTGCAACAAACATTAAAAACTCACTTACCATAACAAATGGTTATGAATATCAAACAAAATCAATGTACGAAACACAATTTATAAGGAAAAGACAATGACAACCGAACTAATCAAAATCTGGTAGTTTGGTCCAAACACACAAGTGCAATACTAGTAGTATTTCAAAAGGAAAATAAGTAACGAATGGGTAGCTTTAATGCGGCCTGCAACACCTTCAATTAACCACATCCTCCTTCACCTGCTAAATATTTACTTCACTGCATCATCATCTCACCTTTATTTATATACACCACTCCCCTCCGCAGCATTCCCATCTCTCACTTTCTTTTCCTTTCCTTCCTTGAAAGCATTCACAGACGGACAAACAGACATGGCGATGGAGAAGAGCAAGCAGGCTTCTCTTATATATTTCGGCTGATTTCACGATGCCATTTGACCGGTGGGTGGTGGGAGCTTTCAGAGAGAGAGAAATAAAAAATGGCGAGAGAGTTGAGGATAATGCAGTTACGAGAGAGAAAGTGACGATTGGCCCACCTTAATTAAAGGAATTCTAATTGCATTAATTTTGTAAATAAATATGTAAAAATGTGTTACTTTTGTAATTATTTTATTTATGTACTGTTTTTATAATTATTTTAAAAAATGTACTAGAATATGTAATTGATCCTTTTATATACTCATACGTAATTGTGAATAAATAAAGCCATAAAGCATAATAATAATAATAATAATAATAATAATAATAATAATAATAATGTTATAGGCCATTTTATATAGTCGTGTGCATTAAGGTCAGCTGTTATTTGCTGTGCAGAAAAAGTGTAAGCTTAATTATTAATCAACTAGTACCTGCTTAAAAGCTCAACCAATACATTAATTTGTTGGTTTATTCATTGATGGCATGGACTCTTCGTCATCTCATACGTCACCCTCTACTTCTTGTCTAGCTAGTGGGAAAAAATGTTTAGGCTCTCTAATAGCCATATAGTTATGACAAACATAGAAATCCAATTAGTGATCGAATTAATAAAAGAATGTAAGAGTGTAAATCAAGTTCAAATTTGATTCATAAATTTTATGGAGTATAAAATAAATTTTGATTGAGACTCGTTTAGCTACCGAGTCGAGCACGATCTCGAATCGAGCCCGAGCAGTTTGAACTTTTTGAACGAATGTGATTCGAGTATCAATAAAAAAATATAATTTGAGGAAGTTCGAGTATTAAACTTTAAAATTTACTCATATTTGAATCATTTATATTTCGAGTTGAATTTGAATCGAACTTTTAATCGAAAGAGTACGAATTGAGCTCAAATTGTTTGCTCATTTTACAACCTTAAGTGCATCTTGAAAGTTTTAGTGCATGTTGTAAGGATCCCGATTTCAGACACTTCTATAAAAACTAGTTGCGCTCATATAGGATACAAATATAAAGTTATACTTTATAATCTTTGTTATATAAGTTTTATACAATTTCAACTCTCATTTACACAAAATTTAAATGCAACTTATTTCTTTCGCCCTCAAAGGATGGGCAAAGTACATTTTTCAAATAAATTAAAAAAAAATAAAAGTGGAGGAAAGACAATAAAAAAATGGTTCAAGTTTACTCTTAGTATGTGGCCTCACAAGATTACATAAAGTGATGATCCTTTATTTTTTATATTAAAGAACTCACTAAATGATATATTTACTCTTTATTTTATATACTTTTTACTCATCCTTTCGAGCATTAAAAAATTTATACTTTCACTCATTTTTTAAAGACACAGAAAATATTTCTATAATATTGTACAAATAAACCATCCAATTTTAACCGCTTGGAATCCAAATATGTTCACTAAATATAATTAGTGGTAGTTTGGTACCCCCGGCCCCACGCCCACCCCCAACCCCCACCCCATCACCACACCCACGCCCACGCTCACCCTTTGCAACTTGCTAGTTAGGAAACTTGGTAGAGAATAAACAATTAGGATAAAAAGACAGGATGATTAAAGTTGGCTACCTAGGAACTCTATTTATTTATTAACACTAGATCATTAATAAAATCAAACTTTTAAGACGCCGACATTAATTTTTTGTGAACCCATGAACTTATCATAACGCAGTGGCTTATACTACTGTAGTAGGCTAGCTAGCTCTGGAGTGCTTATCTAAGCTTATATGATGATTAAGGGCAGGCACATCACATGGCTAACTTTCATCTTCACATTAATTTGAAGCTTAAATAATAACTACCAAGTAGGTTTACATTTAAATCGTCTTTTGTGTTTATGACTTTATGCTATATAAACTAATGCTGCGTTTGGATTAAAGGAATAAAATGGAGAATAAAATAATTCATTCCATTCCCGTTAAAATGAGTTATTTCATATTCTCTTTGGATGTATAAGAATGGTTCAATTCATTTCAATCGCAACCAAACACAATTTTTTTTTTCATTCTATAGGAATGACTAAATGAGTCATTCTATTCCCACTTTCATTACTCCAATCCAAACGTAGCACAGGTATATATAGATCAGGTTAGGTCGTCATTGAGTGAAACCACATAGCTCTTTTGGCGCTTTTTTTATCCAAATTAAAAATAAAATTAACCCCCAAGTATCCCTTGAGTTAAAAAAATAAATTCTTTTCCTTACCATATAATTTAAGTCATGCTAAACGTAGGGGATAATTAAGAAACTTGCACTTAATTAAGAATCTATATACTTGGACTGAATATTAATAAAATAAAATGCAGCTTAGTTTGACAATTAATTGAGAGCTGAGTGTTGCTATATATATTTGGTTATAAATTAGATGCGGATACCCATACATTACTGGTATTAATTAGACATATAAATGATCATTTGTTTGCATGATATGGACCATATGGTAGCTTGGTAGCTATTATATATATATATATATATATATATATATATGTAGTGAGCAAATAGGAGTGTGTGCAAGTGAGATCTCAATGGACTGAAAGCAATCAGACAAAGCTACATACAGGATCTGTCATGATGCTTTCTTAGATCAGATCTTGCACCATCTGATCTGAATCATCTGATCCAATTAAGTGAGAAAAGTGAATGAGAGGGCTCAAGGGTTGGGGTTTACATCACTAAGATCATCTTATTCTCAATACTAGATCAATTTGTGTCATTTTTCTTCCTATATAATTTGAGCACAAAAAGTGACAAAGATAATACAAAGTGAGAGTGGTTAGTATGAAGTTAATTTTAGTCAATTGATCAATACAGTGTCGACACACAGATCGGGATGTGATCTCTCTCTGGTGTCAGCACTGTATTGGTCAATTAACCAACTTACCATGAAATTAATTTCATATAACCGGATTCATAAAAAGTATATAAAAACACAGCATGGGAGGGGGGTGTGGGTTGGGGGGAGGGGGTACTTTCCCCAAGCTTGGTCAAAAACAGCTTCTTGAACTACCTTAGGGGGGAGTGGGGACCAAAACCCCACTTATCCTCCTTTTTTTTGGTGGGCATTGTTGTTCTAGACTAACCTATTATCATTTGCTTATGCTTATATGGAAACAAATTGAAGGGGGTTGGGTTGAGTCCATTCAACATACAACTTAACCTTTGTTTTTAGGCCATGATTGTCTTCACATGGATTCCAACTAAAATGTTATTTTTTTAAATTTGTTTTTCTAATGGTTTTCCTTTTAGTTTTATGGGACTCATCTCAACTTGAAGAATTAAGCTTAATAATTAATCTCTCTCATTTTTTTGTGATGTTGGTTCAAGGCAGCCAAGGGACACCAACCAAATTGGTCTCCACATGGGGATGGGGGTGTGCATCAAAAATAACCAGTCAAAATGCCAATCACAATCTCTGAAGCCTTTTCTTTTTCTCACTATCACTCCTAATTAAGACTTAAAAATAATTTAAATTGTTTAATCGTCCACTAGTGTAAGACGGTAAAAAAAAAAAAAAACTCTATGTGGACAGGAAAATTGGACCTGTGTGTATTAAAATTTCAACTATTTATATTTTGACCGTCAATGAAAGGTAAAAATACAAATAGATAAAATTTAAATGCATTCGGGTACAATTTTTTTGTCCAATTTTCCAAATCTATATAGAAGAGCTCCAAAAAACTAAAAGTAAGGCAAAAACAAATTACCCCACCTTAAACATCTTTAATCCAAAACTGTATTGCTATGGTCATAATAAAGCAATTTTTTGTGGGCTGAAAGGTAAAAGTTTTCCCTGTTTTGTGGGCTGTGGTGGGGTACCTATGGGCAGTGGTTCCTTTTTTGAGGATGTATAATGAATGGATCACAAAGGTTTATTTATTTATCAAGACAACATGATGGGATGATCATGAAACCTTAAAAGTCTCTAAAACTAATTTGAAATTTTAGATTATAATGAAAACGGTGGTAATGATATTTTCAGTGTTATAATTATCAAAGTTTTCAACGGAATTATAATTACGGCCTATGTGCATACATGAAAGATATAGGAATTAACAAGGGTTCTACTTTAATTTATTATATTTTATCTCATACACTTACACGTTGATCGCAATTCAATTTCGTTAAATATTTGTCGACATATATATATATATTTTTTATATTATTATAATGAGCAATATGTCCATACACAGTTGTATATGTTTTATTGTGCACATTCTACCAAAATTACGTCGTTTTGTCATATTTGTTTTTTTTAAAAAAACATCTTCTCTCCTCCCAAATCAGAAATCAAACACAAGTCTGTCAAAACGACATAATTTTGACAGACTGTACACAAATAAAACATACACAGCTGTATACGACAATTATTCTCTATTATAATAATATATAACTTTTTGATACATACAACATAAGTTCATATATACTACAACTATTTGATAATATAAATACGAGCGCAGGTTAAAATTAATAATATAAAAAACAATCCGTATTTTAATGACGTGTCATGATTCAAATACTGCTTATATAAGCATTGATTATGGCAGTAATTTGACGGGTATTAATCGCTAAAGCTATGTTTAACAAATCCAGCTTATTGCCTAATTATGGGCAGCGACAGACTCACATCCACACAACCCAAATGTGATTGGTTTGTTTTTATTCTTGACCATGTTCTCTCTATTATTTTGAACAAAATTAATTAAATGGAGGCTAAAACGGTTTAACACCTAATGTTAGGACGCTAATCTGCATCATTCTTTGTAATTATTAAGAAGAAGAAGAAAAACACATTGCTTACGCTGGACTCGACAAACTCATAATGCACTTATAATACATAGATTAGTGTATTTAATTTGTATTTTAATCAAGACATAACCATAGCAACTCAAACAATGGACTCTACTTCAATTTGTTTTGTCGTTTGTTGTTTGTTTGTTAGTTAAAATTACCAAATACATTGTCATAATTTGTTAATTAAGGTAGTGTTTGGACCTTTCTCATAGAATGTTTTGAATGAATGTTAGAGTCTGTTCAGGAAACCAACTTATAAGTCATTTGTTACTATTCACCTGTTCGGGAATGACTTATTTATCTACTTATAAGTTGAGTTTTTAGTCAAAAAAATAAGTAAGTATTTGTAACTTATTTTAAAATGACTTTTTAAAATAAGTTAGTTTGACCAAATGTAATGTCTATTTTGCCGCTCTTCTATTTTGCCCATCTTTTTATTAATGTCCTTTTTAGTAATCTTTACACTTATTTTAACTTATAAGTCATTATGAGCCCAACACATTCATAACTTGTTTTAACTTAATTTCTGACTTACAAATCAGATCGATGTCGAACACTATTACTTAAAAGTCAACTTATATTTTAACTTATAAGTCATTTAAAATAAGTGATTCCGAGACAGTGGGTCCCACATCCGTCTCTCACATAAGCATACAGTGGATTCCACATTCACATGTGAAAATATCAAAACCACGTGTAGAAATAGCGCTCTCCATAAATTAAATAAACTAATTATCCCTAGCTTGTCCTTTTAATTGTTAATCCATCGAAAACAAAAGGACATGTTTAACCCTCTCAAAAGATGCTTGTTTTCATGCATTACACTCCACTCTTGCTCGCATGAATCCACTCGTGCAAGAAGTGTGTGGCCCTAGTCACCTAGCCAAATAATTGTTCAATCGGCTCCAATCCTAATGAGCCAAATGTTCAATTACAAAAAAGGTGATGCCACAAAATGTAAGCATCCATTGACCCTATCCAAACTATATATACCCGATCCCTCAATATATATATATATATATATATGTTACATGAAAAAAAAAATAGATGTTGGAGGGTGAGTTAGCTATATAAATAAATATATATATAATTAGGGGGAGAGAGTGAATGAATGTCATAGGTTTGTTTAAACATGATGGGGTTTAATTACACGGTTGGTCGCTATTTGTCCACAAATTAGATGATGACTTGTTAATATGTATATTATTATGCACCACTTTGGGAAGAAACACACTCAAATCTTTTACTATTATTATTTATAGACCACCACTTGATCCACCATCCAAATAACAAACGACAAACAACATTTTCAACTTGTTTATTTTTTATTACTTCAACTTAGAATTAAACCCCTACAAAGGTGACATTCAAATGAATGAATTCAAGTCTCTTAATTCTTTTTTTAATTACTGTCAATGATTGAACATATATAGGACCTCATGTTTTGCAAGAGACCTAGCTAGTTGTTCAATAAAATTTCTTGGTTTTTAATTATGTCATATTTTACTTGTTATAATGATTAGTATTGTGCTTGTGTTTTTCATCCAGTCTTTAACGACAGACATATTCGTCGTTAAAGGTGGTCCGTCAACGAACCAGTCTGTTAGAGAACCGGCATATATATATATATATGAAATTTTATATTAAAATAAAGAAAATGAAATGAACAAAATTATATTACTGCTAAAAAAACACAATAATAATTATATAAAAATGAACTACGGACTCCTCCCGAAGGAACAAACCTCATTAGTGACTAGGACGTACAAGTTTTTCCTAATAAAATTCGAATTTGTATCACTTTCCACCGGAACCCTATCAGATTTGAAGATGTGAAAGAAAATTTGGTCAACTCAAGAATAAATTGGAATATTCTTCCTTAAATTCATCAGCCTAAATTAATTAAAATTTGTAGATGGTTCTAAGGAGCATTACCAAACTACGTAGTTTTAATTGAACCTCTAGATTACATTTTTCAATTATGTTTACCTGGTATTATTTTCCCTAAGTTAAAATTTAATATTCATAATGTGAAACTCTAGTTCCTCATTGCGAGCTTGGGTTAATTTTTATGTGGTATATAAGGTCTCTATTACCATTAACACTAATAACTTATCATGATTTTTGGATGAGTCTGTGACGGATAAGATGACCTAACTAGTGTTATTGGTAATATTGAATTGGGTGTTATTTTCAATCCAGTGTGATGGATTGTATAGATGGCATCAATGCGGCGATGTATCATGTCATGGTAGGTCTGAAACTCACGAGAGTAGTTAGCATGAATTTAATTTAATCAATTGACCAATACAATGTCCTCACGAGAGTAGTTAGCATGAATTTAACTTTAATCAATTGACCAATATAATGTCGACACGCAGGCAGGAAGACGATCTCTCCCTCGTGTCAGCACTGTATTGATCAATTGACCAACTTACAATAAATTTAACTTCATGATAACCGAATCCAAAAATCACACATCTCTTAGCGATTGATTCGTTAATACCTTTGGAGTAGTGGACCGGTGGGTGTTCTTTGGCATGAATCGAGTATTATTGTAAATTTAGTTTGAGCCGAATTATTATAGATAAAGTTTTGGGATATTAAAAAATAGCAATAATAATAATAATAATAAACAATTAATGCGGCCTCAATTAACTAATATTCCTTTGGCATTGATATCTTGAAATTTTACTAAAAGATAAAATTAAAATGCGTTGGCATTGATGTGGAAAAAAGAACATGTATAAGCTGACATTTGAGAGAGACATAAAAGCGTTACCTACCCCTAAAAAATACTAACCGATCAATAAATAAATAAGAAAATGAAAAGCAACCAACTTGTGTACCCATTTCTGTAGAACCCTGCCCTGTCTTGTCTACCTATATAACTCTCATCAACAAATTTAGGAAAATCACTTGAAGGAGGAGGAGTAATTAATACAGGTATATATATATCCTCTGCCCTTAATTTTATAGATTTGGAGGAATACATATAAATAGATACAAAAAAATTATATTAAAAAAGATAAAATAAGAATATAATTAAAGTTATCGAGACAAAATAGAAAAAAATAAATAAAAATAAGCGTGACACAAACTTGTGTAATTATCCTGTTGATTACTGTCCATCCAGTAACCATTGAATTCTTAGAAAAACTTGTCTATTTTTCTTTGAGCTCTTCTGCGTTGACATGAAAATTAGATACGAGTGTATTTAAATTTTATCTATTTGTATTTTTATCCCATATTGGAGGACAAAATATAAATAAATAAAATTCAAATACATGCATGTCCGTTTTTGTACTTCTTTAAATAGTAATCTTTTTAAAAATAAATGTACACATGTAATGACATATAAAATTTATACAAGAAAACAATTGTGACAAAAAATGACCACTTACTTAAGTGACAAAGGAGCACCCCTTTACCTTTATTAATAGAGGTAACTTTTATTGTTAAGGGTATGTATTTTAGATTATTTTCAAATTAATGTAGTGTCAAAAGTAACTTATGAGTATAAATTGCAAATAGATAGTTACATTTGTAAAAATAGCATAATCTTATAACATATATTTTAAATTTTGATTAAACAATTAAATATTTCAATCCTTTGTACAACTAAACTGCGAACGGAATCTCACCGTGAGATTCGTCAAAGATATTATCTTTTTAAAAATAATCATCGTCCTCACAATTAAACTGAGGACGACAATAGTCGCCTGTATAACTAAAAAGCGAACAAAAGTCAAATTTGACTTATCGTCCACAATTTAATTTGTTACCGTCTCCGAAACTAAATTGCGAATGATGATAACCCTAATCACTGGATCACAATTTGAACGAAAAGAATATATTGCAAGGCTAAAGCTATCCCTTACCTAGGGAGTGGTTAACATGAATTTAATTTTGGTCAATTGACCAATACAGTATTGACACGCAGGCGAGAAGTGATCTCTCACTCTGCGTGTCAGTACTGTATTGATCAATTAACCAACTTATCATAAAATTAATTTGATGATAACCGAATCCCTTTACGTGTGTGTGTATATATATATATATATATATATATTACTTAATTTTATAGGATAATAATAATAGATTAGTAGTTATCAAACATATGATTGCATATCTTTGGCAATGGCAGGGAGAAGCCAATTGCGTCAAGACATGGCAGTAACTATGGGCACTGCCGATGATATGGACTCCTCATGAATGTCTCAGGCTCGTCTGCTTAAAAAATAAAGCTGAACGCTGTGGTGTCCCACAACACGACGCCGTACTGTTGGCTATGATCGATCGCCTCGTGAATTCTGCAATTTCTGCCTGCTAAATGCTACTAGTATATATCAGGTGGTCCAACACTCTCCCGGTCAAGCTAAAAGATACTACCATCTATAAATACGGACCGCTGAAAAAACTTCTCACGTGGCGGGCCCCATGACACGTGGAATCATCTGATGATCAGGACCACTGAACCCTCTCCCATCGTACCGCGCACAAGAAAAATGACATGAAAAACATTTTTTTTTTTTAATATTTGATATCTATTAACGTACTTAAGAATATTATTGGTATAATAAAATTTATTTAACTCACAAATACATTATTTAAATTCTAGAATTGAAAGATAATATTCCAAATATAATATGATGTATTTGAATCTCTAAACGTTGACCACCGTCTAAATACACTAAACATTAATAATCAAACAAAGACTTTATTCTCTTTCATTCTATATATATACTCTTTGTTCTGAGTTATAAATTGATATTGATTTTTTAAAAATTAATTACAAATATCTTAAATTTAAAATTAATTTAATTTAATTTAAAAAATAATAAATTTTGTATCTAATAATACTTTTTAGTTAACTTATAATATTCATAATTATAATATTAATTTAAATTTAATATTTTTAAAAAATTAATATTAATATTATAATTAAGAATGTTATTTACATCCTTATATAATATTCACATAAGATTAATTCTACTATCACATAAATTATATCACATAACTCTAATATATACATACATATATACTATGGAACTCTGTCTGACACGCGAAATCTGCAATATATGTATGTGTATGTGTATATGAGAGTTATGTACAAAAATTTATGTGATAGTAGCATTATTTTTCACATAAAATTGAAAGATAAACAATCAGGAGTCGGTGCGTCCCCACGTGTTATGTTGGACCCACCCGTACAGTGGCAGTCTCCGTAATTAAGTCCAAACTACAGGTCAAGATTCGTGACCATAAAAACTCCGCGAAAATTAATTCAAAAATGGAAATCATCTGCCGGGTTTAGCCGAACCAACCCTGTTGCTTACCGCGAAGCAGAAAACCCACCAGACGGCAACTAACGGTAACGGCAGTTCACAAATCTCGAGGCAATGGAATCGATTTTATGGGGGCTGTTTGGATTTTAGAACAACTTGCTTAGCTCCCCCACCCTAAAAGTTGCACTAATATATATATATATATATATATATATATATATATATACGGTCCGAATCTTAAGTTCATCTTTTATTTAATATATCTTGCTCATCTCTTTTAGCGACGGACTGAACAACGGTTCGTCGCTATATATACAACCATCGTCTATATATTGTCCGCCGCTATATATTGTCCGTCGTTAAAAATTAAGACGACGGTTGTATATATAGCGACGAACCGAATCGTCCAGTCTTCGCTAAGGAGGGTGAGCAAGGTATGTTAGATAAATGATTAGCTTAAGATTCAGACCGTATATATATAGAGAAAGAGAAAGTAATCCATAGCTTGTGTTAGTTATAAGCACTATTCAAACTAACTCATCTCTTGCATTTCAATAGAAGATATAAGTGCTTTACTAGGGTCGATTGCTATTCTCTCTAGAAGTCAACCAAAATCTTTTATGTTGGTCGTTACTCTCTTTAGCGGTCAATCATAAAATTTAAAGTAATTATAATTTAAATTAAAAAAATATAGTTAATTAATACACCACTCGCTAATTAATTTACAAATATGAAGAATTATAAAATGAACAATAGACTAATATAAAAAATAGTACTTAGACTGATAATTTGAGAGTATTAGTTGACTATATAATTTATTTATGAATAGAAATATAATATAAACGCCAATCATGTGTGTAGTTAAAAATATTATAGGACGAGGAGAGTATTTCATATGTGGCCTGCCCAATCATATGTGTGTTGTTGAATAAAATAAGCTTAAATGTTTATACGCAAGGAATTTTTTAATTGGACACAAAGACCGCGTACTCGAATTATTATACTTAAATATTTCATTAATTTGTTAACTTTAATAGAATCCCCATGTGGAACTAGAATCTACTTTTAAGGTGCTTCCTTTGCTTAATTATTTGATTTAGGGAACAAACTTCATAAGAGATGAAACACAAATTAAAATTAAAATACATTCACTATGTACAAAGATACTCCATATCACTCACAAAACCGGCCCCACAAATTTCACTAATTAATTACTAATAATATTGTGCTTAAAACCATACTATTTGTTTTTAAAACTTATTTGTCCTAATATGTATGATATTTTTGGACCTGACTCGATGAAAATAAGATTTTTCTTACCATATGGTATTTGATCGAGTGATATGACTTGTCTCATGTTATTCATGAGATTGAGGATTCAATTCTCGATGGCAGCAAAAAAAAAAGATTCTCTTAACATGAAATAAACGTAATCTTTTCTTTTAAAATTTACTCGAGTCACGTTTTTTAGTAAGTACTTTTGAGTTGCTCTCGACCTAAAGTCATCCTTACGACTTAAAAATACCTTTATAATTTTACTTGATATATTTTATATGAATAATAATTAGATTTCATATTTATGTAAGAGTTATTTTTTTAGAAATAACTTATACTATTATTATATTTTAATCTTAGGATTTAGGAAAAATCTCAGTAGTGGAATTAGTGAAAAATTTAAATAAATTTATTTTTGCTATGCAATATGTTTTTTTATTTAATTTACTACCGAGTATACTCGAACTTGTGATCACTTTTTATTTTAATATCTATTTAAGAGAGCTGAAGAATTTGATTTTTTTGTAGAAATAATTATTTCCTAAATTAAATTTGTAGTTGATAAAACAGAAAGTAATTAGCATGAAATTAATTTTGGTCAATTGACCAATACATGAGATGATCTCTATACGTATCAATATTCAATTGACCAATTTATTATGAAGATAACTTCACAATAACTGGATATGATAAAACAATTGTAGTACACTAGTTACTTGACCTAATTATCAATAATGTTACTATCACATAAAATAATTATATACCGTTGACGTGACACTCATAAATTTATTGTTGAGTTAAATAGATCATGTCAATAATAAATCTTTGAGTATCACGTTAATTATATGTGAGCAGTATGCGATTATTTGATATGATAGTAACATTATTGCCTAACTATCGCATATAGGAAACCTACCCTTAACTGATTACGCCGTTTAGAAACGGTTGCAGATGTGAATTCACTTTTCCGTCGGGGTCTCGTAAGCATAGTTTACTAACCATGGTTAGCTCGGTTAGCCTTACGGGCTACACAGTAGAGCGCAAGCAGACAAGTTTAGAGAGAGAGAGTCAGGGAGAAGAACAAATGAAGGCATATATTAACTCGTCTTCAAGATTCATTAACGCCGTTTTCTCATTTTCAGGATTCTAAGGAGTAAAGACCCAGACTTAGAGAGAGAAGCTCAAGCAAAGCAAGCTTTCCGGTGGAATCGAAACGTCGAACAATTCAGTGAACCGTTTAACGGTCATATTTATTGGGTTGTCCTATACTATTATTGTAATTATATCGCGTGTAATGCGGTGAGTTGGAGTCGAGTACGGACGATTTAAAGGTTGAATCATGTCGAATCGAGGGTCTTTTTCGCAGCCCAATTTCGGAGCTGAAGGTCAATTGAAATGACTCGTTTGATTCTATGGAATCTTTTCTTTATTTTGAATTAAATTTTTGTGTGATGTTTTGTATTTACAGGTAATAATGGTGGAAAGGAAGATCTGTATATGGAGCTTTGGAAGGCATGTGCGGGTCCACTGGTGGATGTTCCAACCACCGGAGAGAGAGTTTTCTATTTTCCACAGGGACACATGGAACAAGTGAGCACCAAATTCAGATCTTTATTTGGAAAATCACTTTTTTTTTTCTTTTTTTTTTGTGTGGAAATTTTGCTTATTAATTATGGGGTTTGAGGTTTTTCTATATTAGGAGGATTTGGAAATTTTACTAGTCTTTTCTTTTGATTTTGTATCCGTTGACTGCTAGTTGGAGGCTTCAACAAATCAAGAACTGAACCAGAGAATTCCACTCTTCAATCTTCCATCAAAAATCCTTTGTCGGGTTCTGCACATTCAGCTGCTGGTATGATCCTTCTCAGTTCTACTCTACTTGTTGAGAAAGACTGGTGTTATGTAATTCTTTCTTCTTCATATTTTTTTTTTGATTTTATGTATGTTAATATGTTAAAAAAATATACATTTATTGCCCCTAGTATATGTATATCAAAGCTCTTAAAATTAAAGTGTTTCTCTTTCATTTTTGTTTGGTCTTCAACTTAACAAAGTACTTACCTAAAATTGCTTTGTTTTGTATAGGCTGAACAAGACACAGATGAGGTTTATGCACAAATTACTTTACAGCCAGACCCTGATGTAAGAACTTATAACATATCCTCGATGGGGAACTGGTCTTGCTTTATAGATGATTGATCAGTGTTTTTTTTGTATTCATTAAAAAGCTGATCTTTAGTTTTGTGAAACGTTTTGTAGCAAACTGAGCCAAGGAGTCCTGATTCATGCCATATTGAGCCTCCGAGGCCAACTGTGCACTCGTTTTGCAAGGTTTTGACTGCCTCGGATACAAGCACCCATGGGGGGTTTTCGGTTCTTCGTAAACACGCAAATGAGTGCCTCCCTCCCCTGGTATTGTTGCTTGTTGTTCTTTGATTCCCCCAGCTCCCCTCCCCTTCCCTCTACTCCTTTCCATTGGCTGGTTTTCTTTTGGAATTTCAACTAACATCCTTGTTCTGTCTACTGTTATTCTTTGTTCAGGACATGACTCAGCCAACTCCCACCCAGGAATTGGTAGCCAAGGATCTTCATGGTATCGAATGGAGATTTAAACATATATTTAGAGGTGATAATTCTTTCAATTCCTCTTTCCTGTTTTTCTGTTCTGTGGCTTTAGTATAATCAGCATCTTGATTGTTTAAGAAAGGAACACTAAATAACGTACATGTTGGTTGATTCAATCAAAGTCAAATACTCCTTTCGTTATTGTGTTGATTTTTCCTCTGCATAATAATGAGTAGGCCAACCACGGAGGCATTTGCTTACAACAGGATGGAGTACATTTGTTACTTCTAAGAGATTAGTTGCTGGGGATTCTTTTGTATTTCTTAGGTATTTGTCTATCTTTGTTCTTCTATTTTCAAATATCCTATTTCCATGTGCCTTTTACCAATAAAATTGGACTACAAACGTATGCTTGTTTACAAAATTTCATCTTAATTAACAAGCACTGATTTGTAGGGGAGAGAACAAGGAATTACGTGTTGGTGTTCGACGTCTTGCTCGCCAACAGAGCTCCATGCCTTCATCAGTAATTTCAAGCCAGAGCATGCACCTTGGAGTGCTTGCTACTGCATCTCATGCTGTTGCAACACATACTTTATTCGTTGTGTACTACAAGCCAAGGTCTTATACATATAACTTTTTTCTGCTGAACTTGTTTTATGTATAAGAAACCTCAATTAATTACATAAACCTATTTGTGCGTTAAAGTTTTCCAGTAAATTATTTCAGGACGAGTCAGTTCATCATAGGCTTGAACAAATATCTAGAAGCTATGAACAATGGGTTTACAGTTGGCATGAGATTTAAGATGCGGTTTGAGGGGGAGGATTCTCCTGAAAGAAGGTAATAGTTTCTCCCTCAACTGGTCGTCTTACACTTTTTTACTGAATCAGCTATGAATTTTTCATTCATTAATCAGGTTTACGGGCACAATAGTTGGGCTTGAAGATATATCCTCCCAATGGGAATGTTCAAAATGGAGATCAGTGAAGGTAGCTATATTTTATACTTCTTCATGTTCTGTGAAAATCTAACTCTTAAAAGAAAAGGAAACGGAGAATAACACCTTTCATCCTTCTGTCTCAGGTTCAATGGGATGAACCTGCATCAATTGCAAGACCAGAAAGGGTTTCACCTTGGGAGATGGAACCTTTTTTGGCTTCTGTGCCTCCTAGTCTGGGTCAACCCGGGGCAGTGAAGAAACGGCCTCGACCATCAATCGAAATTCCTACTCTTGGTGAGAGAAACCTTTCCTCTCTTTTTTCTCTCTTCTTGTTGGAGGTCTGGATGCATCTAAAGTTTACAGTTTGGGATAACTTTTCTACTTTCAATGTTGTAGAACCTGCTTCTTCAACAGTTTCGGCTGTATGGAATCCTACCCATGATTCAAGCCAATTAAGTAGTACTCCTGAAGGCCAGAGGCTTGATAATCATGTATATAGGTGGTCAATGCAAACAGAAAATGGTTCCCTTGTCACAATTAACGGAAGTAATTATATTTCAGCTTCTCGGAATAAGATCTCTGATGAAACGGAAGATAGTAAAAGTGTTTCCATTTGGTCTGTTCCGCCAAGCTATGTAAATCAGATCACAACATACCAATGCAATGACGTGGTGCCTCTTTCAATTGATGGGAGGAAATCCGACACCGTTACAAGTTGCCGATTGTTTGGTTTTGATTTAAAAAGTACCTCAACTAGTGTGACACTCACGGAAATTGCACCTTTGAGACCAGTCAATGTAACCCGTGGCACAGTTGAAGCAGACGTACCAAGTTCACTGTCAGCCGGTGATTCAGAAGAAAAATCAGGCCTTTCGAAGGATTCCAAAGAAAAGCAGCTAGGTCAGTTGCAGATATCGCTGAAGGAAGTCCAAAGCAAACAGAGTTGCTCTACCAGAAGTCGTACTAAGGTATACAATTATTGGATGGCTCATATAAAAAGGTCTTTTTTGTAGTATGAAATTGACATTATTTTAAAGTTTTATTGCTATTCCATAAGTTGTAAGAACATTTGCATTGCCTTGTGAAGGTTCAAATGCAAGGGATTGCAGTGGGTCGTGCTGTGGACTTAACTGCGCTAAAGGGGTATGATGAGCTAATAAGTGAACTGGAAGAAATGTTTGAGATCAAGGGACAGCTTCACCCTCGCAATCAATGGGAAATTGTGTTTACAGATGATGAAGGGGATATGATGCTCATGGGTGATGATCCGTGGCAGTAAGTATTCTTACTTTATATTTTTCTTCTAAGCAAACAATTAGTTTTTATTCACGATCACAACCTATTTTCCGATTAGATCTAATTTTGAGTGTGTACAATTTTAATTTTAATTTTTTTTAGGGAATTCTGCGATATGGTTAGAAGAATTTTTATTTGCTCAAGCCAAGATGTGAAGAAAATGAGTGCTGGAAGGAAGTTTCCAATATCTTCCATTGATCATGAAGGGATCTGGTTTTAGCTCTTGGACTGTGAAGCGAGACTTGATCATTCAAGTTCTTCCCAGTCGTGTTCTTTTTACAGTTTTTTTCCCTTTGTTTCTTTGGTGGTGGTTCCTTCGGTTTTATAGAGTGTCGGGTCGGTATGCTTGTGAATGGATTGATGGAGGTAAAAGTCTATTATGCAGTTCATACTGAGAAGATTAATACTGAGAAGATTAACAAGGTTTATTTATGAATGAAAGTGGAGGGTGGAGGGTGGAGGGTGGAGGGTGGAGGGTGGAGGGTGGAGGGGGGTGGGGGGTGGGGTAAAGTTTTATTTGCAGGTCATACCGATGGCACTCGTAAGATTAACCAGCTTTAGTGATTGAAAGAATGTAATGTAATGTATTAGGAAAATTTAGTGAGGGTTGGTTAGGGTAAAACTTGTGTATATCATCAAAGGTGTTTTTCTGGTAAATGTGGATGATGAGTAATTTTATGCCTCCACCTGTATATGTATGTGTACTTCTGGTAAATTTGCAAGCTTTGTCTCAACACCTGTGTTGTGTACTCAATTGATTCAATGCACTGCTAGTGCATGTGTGCACCTTGGTTTCCACCCTACTGCCAAACTAATCGAGTTTTAAGGAATTCTGTTTGAAAGTGCACAGGATATCATGTCATAAATTGATGTAGTCGAGATTTGAGAATACAGTCTGATAATGTCACAAGTATTTCAATCTGATCATCATTTTGAGCCAAAATTATCAATTCCAAAGTTATAAAGTATCATGTAATCTTATTATTAGGTTGAGAATGAATGAATGTAGCACAGACCATTGTCCAAATCCTCAGCCCCCTGTGGTACATCTATTGTTTTATCATTGCATAACTATATAGGGATCCTCCGTGAAGTTAAGTTGGTCAATCTGACACGCAGAGAGAGAGAATTATCTCTCGGTCTGTGTGTCGATATTGTATTGATAAATTGATCAAAGTTAACTTCGTATTAACCACTCCCTCCCACTATATAGTACAAGGGAATATAATGGTATGGGACATACATGAATTATTTGTTTATTAATGAAGTTGTTCTAGAAAGGCATGGGCTTGATTAAACATTTCAGTATTTCACAACCACAAACTACATGTGTATCACACATTGCTAGCTCTCTCTCTCTCTCTCTCTCTCTCTCTCTATATATATATATATATATATATATATATATATATATATGTATATGTATATGTATATCTATATATGTAAAAGATAATGATATAACAAGGTAGGTACTGTAATTCTATCATTGATTAAGCTAACTGCAATGGCTATGGAGAAATTAGGTGCGCCTGCTAGTCATGATCTTCTTCTTCTTCTTCATACAAGGGTGGCATTACATCCAAGAAGTTGGGTAAACCGTATATTCGCACTCATATATTCATGCGCCATCTGTGCACTTGTATATCACCACTTGATGTTCTTCCACAACGACGTCGTCTATTTTTCCATATTAATTCTGGTAGCAGATGTTGTGCTGGCTTTCATGTGGGCAACTCATCAGTCCTTTCGCATGTTTCCTGTCCGCCGCCACGTTTACCCAGAAAACCTCGCACCACCACCACCACCACCACATGATGATGATGATGATGATGATGATGATGATGATGATGATGCTAGTAGGGAATTATATCCATATCCGGCTATGGACGTGTTTATATGCACGGCGGATCCCTACAAGGAGCCGCCTATGTGTGTGGTGAACACGGCCTTATCAGTGATGGCTTATGATTATCCGGCAGGCCAGTTGTCGGTCTATGTGTCCGACGACGGTGGCTCCCAGCTGACCATGTTTGCTGTCATGGAGGCTGCTAAATTTGCTACTCACTGGCTCCCATACTGCAGGAACAACAACATACTAGACAGGTGCCCCCAGGCATACTTTCAATCTCAACCGCCGCCTTCTCCACAAAATCACAAAATTAAGGTAACCTTACCCTACCAGGCATGCACGAGTTAACTTTGGTTAATTTATCAATACAGTGTCGATATACAGGTTTAAATATGATTTCTCTCTCTGCGTATTAATACTGTATTGATCAAATAACCAATTTACCATAAAAACATGAGACAGAAAATGAGAGCGTAGATTTAATCTCATATATATATATATATATATATATTTGTCTTCCTTGTATATATATATTTTGTGTGATAGCTTGAATATAAATATCACCACTTCCTTAATATGTTAATGTCCATTAGTTAAAATAATTAAACCAGTACTTTTAAGATGCATTTAGTAAATGATTTTTTATTTTGCAGCTTTTGTATGAAAAGATGAAAATTAGAGTGGAGAATGTTGTTGAGAAAGGAAGCGTGAACGGTAGTGATTACAACATGAGTGATGAACATGAAGTCGGTGTTTTCAATAAATGGATGGTCGATAGATTTACAACCCAAGATCATCCTTCAATAATCCAGGCATGCAGGCAGCTTATTAATTTAATTCATTTCACCTTAATTTCCTTTTCATAAATTAACTATATATTAAATTAATTCTAAAGTATACATATATATATATTATTAATTAGTTATTACTCCCTCCATTCCACAAACTTAAAGAATTTCATTACAAAATTTTCAGACTTGTATACTTCCTCCCAAAGATGACCAAAATACGGATTTTACACATAGTAAGAAAAATGAAAGCAGAGAAAAAAGAGTAAATAAAGTTTTAAATTTATCCATCTTTAATAGTCCCACAAGATTCATGATGAATTATTTTATTTTATTTTCATACTAATGGATCTCATTAAATTAATGACATAATTACCCTTCATTTTATATATATATACTACTTTATCTCATCCTTTTGGCTAGATAAAAATAATTATACCTTCCTTTGCTTATAGTTTTGAGTAGCGAGGGAGTCTTTGAAAAATATAACCTTTTAAATTTTTTTTGAGGAGTGTTTTATTTAATATTCATTACAATTATTTTGCATGCGCATTAGTCCTTGTTTCATGACTAAGGTATATACAATTATTGGATGGCTCATATAAAAAAGGTCTTTTTGTAGTATGAATTTTACATATTAAGAAAAATAAAAGTAGATAAAATTAATAAATAAAGTTTTAAATTTATCCACAAAATTCATAAAGTGACGTGTCATTTTTGTTAATACTAATGGATCTCACTAAATGACTTAATTATTCTTTTATTTTTTATATTTTATTTCATCCTCTTTAAAATAAAAATAATTATACATTTGCTTATCATTTTAAGGACCGATAGAGTATTTAAAAATATAACCTTTTTTGAATGTTTTACTTAATATTTAAAAACAAAAGACTTGTTTTCTACATTATTTTAAAGTTTGATTAGTACACTTTTTTTCTTAAAGTCAAGTTCTTCAACCTGATGAATAATTTATTGTGAGCAGGTTGTTTTAGATAGTGGAGCAAACAGAGATGTTACAGCGCATGAAATGCCAAACCTTATTTATGTCTCTAGACAAAAAACAAAGGCCGCATCGCACCATTTTAAGGCCGGTGCTCTTAACGTGCTTGTAAGTATTTTATATATATATATATATATTGGTTTTCCCGAACTTTTACTAAATTATTGTTTACTAATATATTTTTTTAACATTTAGTACAACTACCATTACATATAGTATAAGAATACTGATATTTGGGGAGCGATTAACATGAAATTAATTTTGGTTAATTGATCAATACAGTGTTAATATATAAATTGGAAGGTGATTTTTCACTGCGTGTCAACACTGTATTGATCAATCGACAGACTTACTATAAAGTTAACTTCATGATAACCGAATCCTGATATTTCTGACACGTATTCAGGGCTGGTCCTAAGAATTTGGAGGCCCTGGCGAGAAAAAAATAGGAGCCCTCTCGCATAGAAAAATATTAATTTTTTTATCAGCACCAATATATAAGGCACAATTTATATCAAAATTCATCATTAATTAAAATAATAAATGTCAACGTCGAGTAACAAAATTATCAATTATAAAGAAAATATAGCTAAAACTTCAATAAATTATCAATTAAAAAGAAAAAGTAGCTAAAACTTAAATGGATAATAAACTTTAACACGATCGCTAGCATCATTCCTGCATTTTTTGCTGCAAAATCATCAATCAAACTTTCATAATTAATTTTCTACATATACACAAAAAAAAAAAATCGAAAGCCCTCCGAATTTAAGAATCCTGAGCGGTCGCCCTTCTACACCCCCTCAGGGCCGGCCCTGCACGTACTAATAAGTCTCGTTCTCTTTTTTTGTTTTTGTAATAAATGATTCGTGTATTTGAAGCTTCGAGTATCAGCGACGATGACAAATGCACCAATAATCTTAACAATAGACTGTGACATGTATTCAAATGATCCCAAAACACCCCTGCGTGCTCTGTGTTATTACTTGGACCCTTGTGCGGATTCAAAACTAGCATACCTTCAGTTTCCTCAGCGCTTTAGAGGAATCAACAAGGCTGATATTTATGGTGCAGAATTCAAAGGTTGGACTGAGATTGATGCCACTGGCTTTGATGGGATTTTGGGGCCCAATTATATGGGTACGGGTTCCTTTTTCAAGCGACGTGCTCTCTTCGGAGGCCCGTCGTCAATTGTTCTCCCCGAGGCCCCAGAACTGAGCCCACGCCATCTTGTCAATAAGCCTATTCAGGCCCATAATGTTTTGACACTTGCACACCATGTAGCAGGCTGTGATTATGAGGACCAAACGCAATGGGGCTCAGAGGTACGTACTAAGGGAGGAATAAATAAATTCTATCTCCATTTTAAATTAAATATAAGAGCATTTTATTTTATGTTTTTATTTGACTCTCTTACTAATATAATACTTACCTGCAGATGGGCTTTTACTACGGATCTTTAGTTGAGGACTTTTACACCGGATTTCGGCTGCACTGCAAGGGATGGAAGTCCATCTTCTTGAACCCAAAAAGACCTGCATTTCTGGGGTATGCACCCATAACCCTTCATGATATACTGATCCAAACAAAACGGTGGTCAATTGGGCTCCTAGACATGGCCTTCTGCAAGTATAGCCCATTAACCTTCGGAATCTGGTCCATGAATCTTTTTCAGGCCCTAGGTTATACGCATTATTCTTTCTGGCCCATTTGGTCCATTCCAATCACCATATATGCCTTCTTGCCCCAAACAGCCCTCATGATCAATTCCTCACCACTCTTCCCTAAGGTATGGTATGTGTATGTGTATGCACATCAAGTAACTGATTAACTAACTCTATTTTACTTATCTATCTATTCGGTTATTATGAAGTTAACTTCATGATAAGTTGACCAATAATTGATCAATACAGTGTTGACATACACGCAGAGAGAGAGAGATTATCTCCCGAAATGCGTGTTAACACTGTATTAACTTCATGCTAACCACTCCCCTATCTATCTGTCTATATTGGAGAATTGACTGATACGTACATGCATGCATGCAGGTCTCAGATCCTTGGTTTTTGTTATATGCATTTTTATTCATTGGAGCATATATGCAAGATATTTTGGATTTCACGTTAGCCGGGGGAACAGTTCAAAAATGGTGGAGCAATCAAAGGATGTGGATGATGAGAGGAATCTCAAGTTTTCCGTTTGCATCATTAGAATTCGTAGTGGGATGGTTTGGCTTGTCTGGATTTGGTTTCAACGTGACGAGCAAATTGGTAGAAAATGAACAAAATCAGCGCTACGACAGAGGGATGTTTGAATTTGGAGTTCCATCGCCAATGTTCTTCCCGATAGCAATGGCAGCAATAATGAACTTAATCGCGTTTTCTTATGGCATTATTCGGATATTGAGGGATGGTATTAGCTATTATGAAGATGTATTTGTGCAGATGTTTATAGCTGGTTTTGTGGTGCTAAATTCTTGGCCTATTTATCAAGCCATGATCTTGAGGACTGATAAGGGGAAAATGCCAGTGAAGGTTAGTTTGATATCAGGAGCTCTGGTGCTCATTTGGATTCTAATTTACCTAGCAGCATAGGATATATATTAGCATATGCATGCATGCATGCATGCATTCTCTTTAATTACTACGTACGTACCAATTTAGGCTGGCTGGCTAGGCTGTGATGAGATCCATCGATGGATGTTGCTAGCTAGCTAATAATTAAATTAATAAATTGAATGGTGGGTAGGTAAGTAGTTGGTAGGGCCTTTCTAATTTTTTCCATTGGAAAAGAAAATCCATTTTCAGATTCCATTGGACCATGTGAATTAATTAACTCCAATCATGTTCATGACCTTAATGTGGACAGCTGCATGTGAATATATGTTTTGCACTCGATGTTTTATTTTCTTTCTCTGGTACCTACACAATTTGCTACCTACCAACGTACTGTACTGATCACACACACACACACACACATATATATATATATAATCCACGACTTACAAGTTAATCACGTTTAAATAAAAATAGGTACTTCCCAAAAATAATTTTATTTTATTAATAATTAATTGTATAAAACAGCACAATCCTTGTCAACTTAATTTAATTAACCTAACAATTATGATTGTGATTTCGCCACGACGTACTAAACTAAACTAAACAATCGTGTAAGTATAATATATATATATATATATATATATTATACTTACAAAGGGAGCGAACTAAAAATAAATCGGTTATAGTGACGATTTTTTCCTTCGCTATATATTGCCGGTTCGTTTTTAGTTCGCTTTCTATGGTTCGCAAGAGAGACTGAACGTAACATTAAAATTACAAATTTGTTAAATGAAAACTCTTACCAACCCCCCCCCCCCCTCTCAAAAGCAGATCCCCTGTTCCCATTGTGTCCCCCACTTAAATTTTGACACATAACCTCTTATTTAATTTTAAAATTAATTAGTGTTAAGTAAGAGGTTATGTGTCAAATTTTAAGTGAAGAACAGAAAGAGAACAGCAAAAATGGGGACAGAGAATCTGGTCTTTCTTCTCTCTCCCAAAAAAAGAAGGGGGCCGCCATATTTATTTGTGGTTTGTACTTGTAGCAATCAAAATGAGAAGGCAAATTAAATAGTAGTCGGTGGTCCTATGGGAGAATATAGCGATGAGAGAGAGTGTAGAGTGAGACAAAAAGATTTGGACTGGACGGACATTTGAATATAAAAGGAGAATATATATATATATAGCAATGAGAGGAGGTCTAAATTATAATTATAATTAAAAAAGAAGATAGAAAGAAAGATCAGGTAGCAGCCTAGCACCGCCATCACCATGCAAAACTCTAGTACTCTTCTTCATAAACGGGTGGCCATGCGTCGCACGTGGTTGAATCGCGCATTTGCACTTTTATACACATCCGCCATTTTTGCTCATCTATACCACCATTTCCTAAATATTAATCTTATTATCAAAAATAATAATATTTCCACCACCACCACCTTAATTATGTCTCTCCTAATGTTGTTAGCAGATTCCGTATTTATTTTCATGTGGGCAACATATCAGGGATTTCGCATGTCCCCTGTCCGCCGCCAGGTTTTTGTAGACAACCTTCCTCAAGTTTTGGAAGATGAGAGCCAATATCCGGCGCTGGACGTGTTCATATGCACAGCAGATCCGTACAAGGAGCCGCCTATGAAGGTTGTAAACACGGCGCCCTTAATGTGCTGGTAATTAGCATATTACAATTATTAATATTAACAATATATGTGTCAAGGGGCCGTTCCTCAACATGGACGGGAGGGTCTACCGTCCTATCCCGATCAGAGTGGCCCCAAATTATATATATATATATATATAGGATTTTAAACATTTACTTAAATATTTTGCCTTTAAAAATACTAGAAGAAGTATCTTCCAATAAATGTATTATCATATATTTTGCTATAGTCGAATTATTATATTGTTTTAAGCTTTGGAAAGACACTTTTTTGAATACATTTTGTGCTTTTTTTTTATTTTTTTTTATTTTTTTTTTGGTAAAAATAATGTTTCGAAAATGATCTCGTTTTTATTCTTCTAGGAGGACCACCAATATCTCAGAAACGGGCTTGTATGTGTCTAATATTATTATTATTGTTATTATTTTATTTATGTACTGATTGCTAATGTTTTTCAATGCTGCATTTTGAAGATTCGAGTATCAGCAAGCATGAGCAACGCACCCATAGTACTCATACTAGACTGCGATATGTACTCGAATGATCCGAAAACTCCCCTTCGTGCCCTATGTTTTCACCTACACCCTCCCTCACAACTTGCATTTGTTCAATTTCCTCAGCTCTTCCATGGGATCAATAAGCCTGATATATATGCTGCTGAATTTAAATTTCTTTTCCAAATTGATGCACCTGGGATGGATGGGTTGTTGGGCCCCACCCTTATGGGTACCGGATGCTTATCCGCCGACGGGCTTTCTTTGGAGGCCCATCATCGTTTGCTGCCCCGGAGAATCCAATATTAAGCCCCAAGAAATTTATGAGGTCCAAGGAATTGCTTGATTTGGCACACCATGTAGCAGGTTCTAGATATGAAGCCCAAACCAAATGGGGCTCCATGGTAAATTGGTAATTAAGCTTTCTTTTTAAGTTTTTTTATTTTTTCCAAAGAGGGTTGAAACTCAACTCATTGATGTTTCCATTGGATTGGTGTGCAGATAGGGTTTAGGTATGGAAGTGTGATTGAGGATTTCTTTACTGGTTATCACCTTCATTGCCAAGGATGGAAGTCAATTTTCTGTAAGCCCGATAAAGCTGCATTTCTTGGGAATGCCCCCATGACTCTAGACACCTTGTTGACCCAAACAAAACGCTGGGCCATGGGGGCCTCTGAAGTGGCCTTTTCTAAGTATAGCCCATTGAAGTATGGGTTCTTGTCCATGAACACTTTCCAGGCTCTGTGTTATATACATTAAACAACCTGGCCCATTTGGTCTATACCAATCACCATTTATGCCTTCCTTCCCCAGCTAGCTCTCATCAACTCTTTCCCACTCTTCCCAAAGGTATGTACCAGGTACTAGAGATAGATAGTTACTATATATTATTTGATATCAGTGCTTGATATATGTTATGCTTATAGTTATAATGATACGATCCTGATTCCAAACAGTTTAAAATGAGCGGTCCATTTTGGCAGCTTATAGAAATGCGTTGCATTAATATAGCAGAAGCATTTTAAACGAACTTTGTTTACAAGTTATATACGGATCAGGTTAGCATGAAGTGGATTTCATGGTAAATTCATGCTCAATACAATGTTGACACACAGGCGGGAGAGTGATCTCTTTGCCTGCGTGTCAGCACTATATTGGGTATGAAGTGAACTTACCATGAAGTATGCTAACCACTCACGTTATATACACATGCAACCTGTTTTTCAAATGAAGTAGTGCTCAATTTGAACTGCCTAGAATCCATATATATCCATAATTATACATTACAGTTATGCTGATTCACTGATTCAGAGGATTTGGGTGATAAAGATTACAGATGTTTGGTTTTTACTATACACATTTCTTTTCCTTGGAGCCTATGGACAAGATTTTCTGGAATTCGTATTAGCCGGAGGGACAGTGGAAAGGTGGTGGAACAACCAGAGAATGTGGATGATTAGATCACTGTCGAGTTTTCAATTTGTATTGGTCGAATGTTTGCTCAATAACTTGGGCATATCCATGTCTGGTTTCAATGTGACAAGCAAAGTGATGGACACTGACATAACTAAACGATATGGTCAAGGCATGTTTGAATTTGGAACTCCATCGGCCTTGTTCTTGCCACTAACAACAGCCGCGATAATCAACCTATTCGAGTTCGTCGGAGGGATTGAACAGGTTTTCAAGAATGGAATTAGCTATGAACATGTGTTTGTGCAGATGTTCATTGCTGGTTTTGTGGTGGTAAATGGCTGGCCATTTTATGAAGCCATGATCTTGAGGACTGATAAAGGGAAGATGCCACTAAAGATTACCTTCACATCACTAGCTTTTGCTTGGGTTCTTTACTCAGCATCCTCTTTGGCATTTTAATAGTTGATGATTAAGTAGTTTTGTTTTTCAAGTATCATTCTCTACTCACTAGGAATAATATGTATGTGGGTCATTTTCATGACTAGAATGTATTGTGATTCCTTGTGTTACGTTTGAATTGCAAGAATCAATTTAAGAATGGGAGGACTAGTGTTTCGTCGATCTTTCCACTAGAATGAAATAAACTATTCTCATTCCTGTCTTCTCTATTCCATTCCTTCATTCATATCATTTCTCGAATCCAAGCGTAGCATTAGTGTTTGATAAATCTCTGCTATATTTCAAGTATTTTGTTAAGTACCATTAGTACGTACTGAGAACAGCTGAATCAGCATTAATGTCCATGCATACAGATGAACCGGATGATCCTTCCATTAACAACTAGCTATATTTGTGGTACTGTCAAGTACTACTGCTAGTACTACTTGTTCAGCTTGTTGCTCTAAGGAAACAAGTTGTGGGTTCTGGTTGAAGTTTTCGATCTCTTGCCGGACTGCAACAGCCGCGGGTGGATCTGCGTGCCTAATTTTGGAGGCGGTGGCGGCGACCACGACGGAGCATCTACATAGTGGACAGGTTGAGTTTGAATGGAGCCAGTGACGTATGCAATCCACATGAAACATGTGCTTGCATGATGGGATTTGGTTCAGCTCTTCTTTCATCTTGAATTCTCCCAAGCAAACACAACACCTGAGAAAATTTTCATATTCATGGTAAGTTGGTCAATTGACCGATACAGTGCTGACACGTAGGGGAGAGATCACCTCCCGGCAAAGTTACAGGTAGAATATAAGGTTTTTTGTTTGTCAAACTATCAAACTAGCATCAGTTAAAAATGCACATGGTTGATAAAAAGAATATAAATGTAAGATTAATGTACTTGTGTGAAAAGGAAATCTGATCTAAAACTTACTGTGAATCCCTCCTACTTGGTTCTTCATTAAACAAGATCATCGGAAGCTTGTCCGTCTGGATACCCTTTAGACCTATCTGATTCTGGAGAATTAAAGTACACAAGAAAGTAACTTACAATTACAGATTTAAATCAAACAAGCTAGTACTTGATGTGCCCTGCATGTATGACTTCCTTAATTATTTGCATACAAGCAAGGATTAGTGAAGGGTGATCATAAAGCATTCATGTGTATGCCTTTTTGTGTGTGTGTGCGCGCATGCGCGTCTAAGAGAGCTTACCAAGGTGGATAATGGAGTTCCATGAATAAAGGTACTAGGCAGTGTTGAGGGAGGGGAAGAAAGAGTAGAATTAGTCCTTCTTTTGAGGTAGAACAAGTAAAACAAGAGGAAAAGGATGATGGAAAATAGTATTGGGATTGAAAATATGAATGCCTGGTAAAGTTTAAGTTGAAGTGCTTGAGAATACAAGTGAGGAGGGGTTGGAGCTTGAGGAGGATAATTACCCATCATTCTTTCTTGATAAATGGGATATGAGAGTTCTGTCAAGGCCCTGTTATCTTCATTTATATAAGGTTTCAAATCATGATGGGATTTCTGTACTAATTATCAATGAGAAAGATTATATATGGGTTGGTGTCATATGTGAAAAGGACATTGATGAGTAAAATGTAGAAGACTGTAAAAAGGGTTTAAAAAATACCAAGTCCCTCTTGGCTCGATGGTAAAATAATTACTCATAAAGCTTTTGGGTGCAAGAGGAGGCAAGAATGTTATGATTTCAGCTAAAACTAGCCAAAAAAAAAAAGGGTTTACAAAATCAAGAAGAGAGATAATCACACTGAATATTATTCTCTCCTTTGTTTCCATGATGGGACAAGCTCATAGATTATCACTATGATATAAGGACCCCAACACCAAGCACTGAGTTTGCTGTCTTCATCTTTTAACCTTAGGCTCAAATACTGTATAACCAATAGAAATGAAGTTTCTTTCTTGGTAGATACATGGAAAGTTGAAACATTATAGACATAATTAAGAAATGCTGACTGAAAAAGAAACAAAAATTCAACAGCAGTTATTTGACATATACTGTATCTACTTTATAGGTAAGGTATAGGGAGCCCATGTAAAAGCAGTTCATTTCCCTATTAGTCTCACTTTTTGGGCATATATGGACACCTGCATGTTGAACCTAATCACAGAAATGCTGCTAATACATTGCAAACGGATCTGGTTAGCATGAAGTTCACTTCATAACCAATACAGTGCTGACACACAGGCGGGAGGATGATCTCTCCGTCTGCGTGTCAGCACTGTATTGGTCATGAACTTCATGCTAACCATTCCCATTGCCAACTATCTATGCCCTTTCACAGGGGCCAAAATTAATATAATTTTAGGCTGTATATATCATAAGAACAAAGTTGTTCATCACTATTTTATATATTCTTTTCGCATATGTCCTGCACATTAAGCGGTAATTAGGCCCTTGACCTTTTCTCCTGGCCTTTATATAAATTACTAATATAATTGCAGTACTTATTCGCATTTTGTAGTGGTAGATATTTGAAGAAGTATATTAATAAAGCATAACAATCTAGTACAATGGGTACGATTAAAATCCTTAACTCAGTCTTTAGCTTCCCACTTTGTCCATGAACTTTTGCTAATTTGTTTATCAAAACACCGCGACAAGCTGTTTATCCGAACGGTTCTTTAGAGTTGCCGGAGGATCTTATCTACCTATATTTTTTATGGGACAGAGGGAGTATTACGGAGTATTAAGTCCGTATTTTCACTTATTGGGTGACTAAAATATAATAGATTGTTATGAACTCAAATGTGGGGGCAGACGTCTTGGGGGGTGGGGGGTAGATCTCGCATCATATTAATGTGGGGTTAATATAGCCTTGAATTCTCGTTTTCGGATAGCTAGCTTTTCAAGTGACTCTCAGGTTACAACATTTTTTGTCAAGTTCTTATGTCTCTTAACCAAAAGTGAGACTAAAACTAGTGCTGGCTTTCCTCTGTATCATATAAGAATGCAGTTTCATGTAGGCACACTTTCTCTCTAATTTGATAGAAATCTTACTGTTGTTTGTGATAAAGATCCTTTCTCTATCTCTCTCTCAAAGTGGGTATGAGGTAAGATCTCAAACTGCACCACTAGTCAATCAGATTCTCTAGATATGACACAAATGTTGCAGTTCTGTAAGAAAAGTTTAACATTTGATAATAATATAGTTGAACAAAGTGGTCCCCCTTTTATTCATCCAAAGAGAAGGATAGTTATGAAATTTGGGCAGCTGAAAAGTTTTCGACTTCCACTATGTGAGGGTTGAGATTTATCTAGATAGAAAACTCCTATTATGTACTGTGCAAATTTTCTGCCGAATTACAATTACAACTACGAAATAGATATGAGATTAGATAAAATTATAAAGGTGATCCACCACATTACATACTCCCTATAAGTCGTTTTATAAGATTTTTTTTCCCATAATATGAGACATTTTACATATATTTAAAAGAAAAAACTAATTCTTTCTTACTTTGCCCCTAAAAAAAATTAGAGTAATTGAGAGAGAGGAGGAAGAGTAATTAATTAGTGCAGGAGTAATAATGAAATTTCAAACCAACATTAATAACCTAACATTAGAAATTATAATGAGATTTCTTAATATCCGTGATTATGTCTTAAACGACTTGTATAATCGAAAAGGAGGAAGTATCTTTTTAAGAAAGTTATCACTAATACGTATCGACATAACTGGCAACAAAAAAAGAAAGACGTAAATTTGCAATATATATCATTTCCCATTTACGAATTACTATTGGAGTCAGAAATCTATTATTGGCAGAGGCTGACACCAGGAAACTTTTTAAGATTAAACATTGTTAAAGTATGATTAGCTAACTATTAGTGCTCTTTGTGAACTACTAAAATCCATGCATGATGATCCTTCTGGCTTGGGAGGAGATCTTAGGGATAATAATGCTTTAACTAAATAATGGCTGTCATGCTGGTACTGAGAAGGAATGAATGTTCTTTGGATGCCATATGTCAGCATAATACTCCAAATTTTAAGCCAACCAAAACAGGCCAAATGAAATTTTGGCCATTTGTTATCTTGAACTCACCAGTTCATTTCCAGCAGGTTTAAAATCTTCAAGTAGCTGCTGGTCCTCAATCCTCATGCACAAACCACTAACTGGTAATTGATAATTAGTCCCTCAGTCAAACACAAACCAAAATTAACAGCAAATAATTTCATATAGGTGGCTGATTAAACCCACAGATTCCCGAGGCCGGGTTTGTGCACACAAGTTCAAATTGTATTTGATGTCAAAACATGTAAATAACTAGGCTGTGAACTGAATCAACATAACTGGTCAATAGTGGTTTTATCTTTATATGGAATTTATAGAAAAACTATAAAGCCATTCAGTTACACAAATTAACTTCCAAAATAATTCATGATACATATTCTCAGAGAACACACAATTGTGTTTTTTCTATCTACCTTCAGAACTACAGAAAACGGTACCAACTTCGCTCATTTAGTATTTTCTTTTCCTTATCTTGAAAGTAGACGAGCGGATAACATCATCATCAGTGATCAGTGTTTCCTCTAGAACTTCCATGGACTCAGGTTTGGTAAAATAGGTAAACAAGAGGTAAATACCGTCAAGGTAAGTGTTGGTCTCTCCAGCTTTGTTTTTCTTCTTGATGCTGTATGCCAGAGGAATTACTCCCCGGTTGAAAACCTCCACATACATGCCACCCCCAGCAACAAGCAACTGGAGAAAGCAAATCATTAACAAATTCTTATAAAAAGACTTGGCCTACGAGGGTATGGAATGCAAGCAAGAGAGGAAACAGAAACTTCATTATTAACTCACAATTATCAGCTACAAATTACATACAAGCTTCTCAATTTGCATGTGTGCCAGTAAGCTGCTTTTTCTTGCTCCAAAAATAAAAAACAATGACACTAAAAAGTGGGAGCTTCTAGCTACATTTGAGACATCCTAATTGGATATAATCGCCAGTGCTTTAACAGTGACAACTACTAATCATTCTTTCTCACGCTCACGCCGTTTAAGTCCATAGATACAAATGATAACATTCTTCGTTTCCATGTTCCTTGATTTTTAACATAAAAAGTATGAACTCCTTATACAGTGTAGTATACTTGTCAGTTTCACAATAGAATATTGCAAATGGCATCGACCAAACTGTAGACGGACGCAATGGCCAAAACCAAATTTTTAGAGAAAATTGGTAGCTTCATGCAAACACTTAAAGGGTCCCATTTGGCTTATTGAAATCAACTTGCGAAATTCTAAAATTAAAAGTTGATACGAGTTCATTTGATTTTAGGCAATACAATTGTAATTATAGTAAACTGTTTAAAAGGCATTATTAATTATAGTATTAGTATTTACAGGAATAACATCAACCATATATTAAAAGATTTTGTGAATCGACTTCAATAGGTCAAAAACGAGACTCTCTTTGTGAAATGAGGGGAGTATGTCTTTCTTTTCCCATACTTGACAACAGAGCACACCAACATCGATATTATGTATATTTTTTTGGGTTGTAAAGTCTTAAGCTCAAACCACTTCAAAGAAAAACACTGTCGCACTTTCTACAAGACAATATCTCCAAACATTCATCCTTTTATTGTTACATCAACGCATTGGTGTGTCACTAAAGCAAAAAACTACTTGAGACTTTGTGAATTCTCAGATGAACATAAGTTTATATTTAGTTGAATATACATATGGCAAAGGTGCATACACCATACTAATCAAACATACATAATATACACATTCATCAACCTATCACTCCCCAGTCCATTGTAATCTTAGAACAGACTAAAATCCATTTTTGCCAAATAAATAAGAATTTAAGTTCTACTGTCGCCTGACTTTGGATACTGTAGTTGCTTACCAAATTAAAATTTTCCAAATTGCACGAAAAAATTGAATACTAAGAAAGTAATACTAGAATTAAAATCCCAATTCTCTAAATGCTCCAAAATCAAAATACAGAGAGTAAATCAACTCAAATACAAAGGAGAGCATATATATATGTATGTATATACCTCTTCATACTTCTGGGTAAGAGTAAGACGCTCATCTTCGGACATATCAGGCCTGAGAACGGCC
Source organism: Panax stipuleanatus (assembly GCA_020205555.1). Taxonomy (NCBI): domain Eukaryota; kingdom Viridiplantae; phylum Streptophyta; class Magnoliopsida; order Apiales; family Araliaceae; genus Panax; species Panax stipuleanatus. The sequence goes on from CM035124.1 coordinate 133,223,219, forward strand.
ATGGATTCGTATTGGCGAAGGCCAGGAGGGCACTGTATCTCCTCCTTGTCCTCCACAGCAGTGGGTGACCCGAGTCCGGTGGTGGGTGGGTCGTCATCTCCTCCGAACCCGCCTCCCTCAAAGAATGAGCCCGAAAAGTCCAGCGTTTGGGATTTGATGGATAAACCCCGGTTTCTCCTTCCCTTGTGCAACAATTCTCCTCCGCCCGCTTTTCTTGGGAAAGATTTTGATGAAATGATTGATGAAGATAATGCTACTGATTTGGTTGTCATTGCTGAGGCGACTGAAAAAGACGCCATTTTTATCTTTCTTCTGAGGAATCTGATCGACCTTCCTCTCCTCTCCTCTCACTGTGTACTTCTTTATCTTTGGGGAAAATAAAATGGATAAGAGGATTACGAGTAATGCGTTCATGGGCTGTAAATTAGAACTTCTTCAAGGTATTAGTAACAAAAAAAAAATACTTTAAATCGAAGTTTATTAATTTATGTGATAATTTGAAGAGTAATATTTATATTTTATGTCTTATCAGTTTTTTCAATTTAAATGTTATCAAGCGTAATAAATATTTTTAACTTTTAATTATAAATTTGAAAAGTGAGGTTGAGGTTGTAAATTTGATGACTAAAATTGAAGAAGCAGTTGAAAGTTAGAGATGGATTTTTTGATGTGTCTCACTTATTTCAGTATTATAAATTAATTGAAGAGATTGTTGGAGATACTCTTGCCCACTCCAAAAAGATTGTTTTCAACTTATCAAAAAAAAACTTTTCTTTCACCTAGTTAATGGAGTAAAAATAAAGTGGGGTAGGCCTATCTCAACTTAGGCTGTGCAAAAGTGAAAAATTGTGGCCAAATCCAAGAAGTACTATGAAGTTAACTTTGATCAATACCGTGTTGACACGCAGGTTGAAAGACGATTTCTGTCTATGCGTGTCATGTCAGCACTGTATTAATTAATTGACCAATTTATCATGATATTAACAATCGGATCCCAAACCCAATGATCAATCCTCAAAAAAAATCATAATTAAACTCAACAAGTAAGTCACTACTATTTTTTAGTCGGGAGACACGTTTAACTAGCGAGTCTTTGGACTCACTCTTAGAAGTTAGAAGCATCAAATCGGAAAAGATGGCGACTTAGCTTAACATCCGAACATATTTGAGTACTTTTCTCCAACTCATTTCGTCTCTAAAAACAATAAACTCATATACGCATGTCACAGCCTGTTTCTCTAAAATGTTCACTTTGTATCAAATTAAATTCCTTCAATTTACAACAATTTTTAATTCAAAATCTTTTTAATTAAAAAATTATATAGGCGTAGAGACATAATGGCCTAATTTAATACTATAGGTTTTAAAATATCAAGTCCTATTACTATTTAGAACAAGGAAACATTACCAGGCCTATCTTCAACCCAATTTGTAATATTTTCCGGGTCCCTCCATATTCTTCTTTCTTTCTTTCTTTCTTCACAAAGTAAGGGAGCTGTTCGTTCAGCAATCTGCGACAGAAAACTGAGAAGTCTTAGAAAATACATACGGATAGAGAGAGATATGGATCAAAGGCTTACAGAGGTTTCACAATTGTTCAATCGATTCAAAGCCGCTATGGTACGGAACGATTTCGATAGTTGTACCGAACTCCTCTCCCAGCTCAAGGTAAGTTTTACTCTCATATTCTTTCCTCCATAGTTAAAAACCTCAACTGTTTCTTCATGTCTCTATTTCTTCAGTCATACTTTTATTTCAAAATATACATTGATAAACCCAGTTTTTTTTCCCTTATTACTTGGTTGACTCAAGTCCCAATTATGATATTTCAAAAGTTCACTTTTTTTATTGGTTTAGGGTCAGAATTCTGTAATGTAATGGCTTGTTAGCCATCTGTGGTTTAGATTCATGGACGTGAAATGGATTTTCATTATAATGGTTTTGATGCAGATTTGTTATGATCTAGGAACGTTACGAACGTATTTAGAGTTCTAGTGACATACTATCTTAAAGGCACCATCTTTATGGAAATGCATAGTCACAAATATATGTTGTAAATAACAAGTTTAATAGATTAGAATGAGGAATTGAACTCCAAAACAGCTCATGTTTTGAAGTGACGTAATTGGCCTTAGAGTTGGAACTCAGGGAGACTTCATTTGATATGTGGGCAATTGGGTATAGGGGTCTAACTTATTTAAGTCTATCTGATAAAAGCAACTGTTGAATTAGACATCACAAGTGTGCCAGGAGAATGGTTTGAATATACAAGAATAAGGAAATGCAGTGTTGCACATCTCATTAATGCTACACGGGACACTGGTTGGCATTGTACTGACGTACCGGAACCAACTAGATGATATCTTTTTCCTTTAAGAATGTTCTATTTCGTTAAAAGATACAATTGGAGAATTGTGAATAGGAGTTCTGGTTTACTAGTGGATAAGTATATTGGGACTCCTGCTTCCATATCCAAGTTATTGACTTTTAAAGAACATACGTGATATATTTTTATTTTTGTGACTTTCCCTTGGTTCTTGTTAAGTGTTGATTTTTTGTTATTACATAAGTTGTGTGTTACTACCATGGTATCTATCTTTCAGGTACTGCTGACAGAATTTAGAAGTCTTCCTCCATTATTTGAAGCAACAGCTAATGCGGTACATGAGTTGGCAATAGCAAGTAATGTTCTTCACTTGAGTCTGCCATATATCTTTTAATAGCATTGTTATCCATAACACTTTTTTTAACCAACTAAAGTTTGTTACATGTAACAATGGTGTTGATAAACATTATTTGTTGGGTAGTCATGGTTCATAGTGTAGGATTTACATGGATGTTCCCATGAGAATTTACATGGAGACCAGGACCCGTTCATGTTGGGTATTTATGGGGGCCGAGATTTCAATTTGTATCTAGATTGATTGTTGAATATTGTTCTTGTTGATATGGACAAGCCCAATATTGGAAAAAGAGCTCTTTTATTTTTTATGTTTACTGTCGAATTTTCTATGGAGTGGAAAGTATAAATGAGGTTGATGCTTTCTATCTATGTTTAAACGAGTGAACTGAGTTCATTTACTCTGGACCAAAGTATGTGTATAATGAGAAAAAGTGGCAAAATCGCAGCAAAAGTTAACAATATCACCGTTTAGATAATGTGTTGTAGCAATCTGAGTCTTGTTTCCCTTTAGATCTCGGGAACTAAATTATATATTATAATAGGCACAAATGATTACAAAATTGCAGTTGTGAAGAAAACTCATTCTTGTAAACATGAATATTATTTTGGTTTATGCTTACATAAAAAGTCCTGTGTTCATAGCTTATCTAGAAGTTTGGTCATCAATTTAGAATATTTTATATCTAGTAAAAAAAAAGTTTTTGTTCCATTTAATTACTTCCATGTTTATCACTGTTTTTGTTCTAATTTCTTAGTCTGAGAAATTTTCAGGGGATATATATGAGCATGCAGTCGCTTTTAGTGTTAAGATCGAGGATCAGGATGCTTTTGAGATAGACTTCTTCCAGTTGAAGCCTTTATACACGGATGCAAGGTGAATACAAATTGTTTTTGCTTTAGTCAATTGCTTTAGTCAATTGGACATTCATAATGACTGATACATGAAAAGTATATTGGCAGCCAATTCATTAAAAGGGACAAGGACTTTATTTCTCTTTCTCTGCCAAAGTTGGTAAACTTGAGGCAGGTGTTTTTAACATTTGAGACCTAAGATTGATTCTGTATTTTGGCCTTTTGTGTCTCTTGCATAGTTAAAGTCGTCGACGACTCTAGTCGCTACTGAAAGTGCAAGTCGACATCTCGACTTGGTTGTCATTGTTAAGTCGTGCGACTTGAACAGTTAGTCGTCGACTAGTCGGTTCAAATCAATGATTTGCCCGACTTGGTATCTAGTCGGACGACTTGAGAACAAACTCAAATTGAATTTATACAACTCAATTCCAAATTCTAATTGTCCCATAACCTAGTACCCCACCCAATTAAAGATATCTAAATGACGGATAGTTCAGATTCGAAAGTTATGATATGATCAAGGATTCTAATAGGGTTTAATTTTTATTATCAATGATATTTAATAGTTTTGATTTTGAAATTATAATTTTTTATGTTAGTTGTAATTTGAAAATTTATATATACACACACATATGTTTATGTATAAAATGAGTATTGTAAATAATTGGCGTTTTACCAACAACTAGTCAAGTGACTAGTAGACTAGTCGCTTAAGCAATCAGCCATCGACTCGCTTTGTCTTAACGACTTAAACTATGGTCTCATGCAGTTAACTCAGTTCAAGGTATTGAGTCTAGAATTTGGATCATATTTGGGTTGTTTAACGTGGGAATTGAGTCTGGCGTACCCCTAATTGGTTGACTCTGTGTTGTATCAATTTGTTTATAGCCATAGTAATTCATTTACAAGTGAGCCATAGTGTCATGATTCTTACAAGCTTATGATTGATATGCTACGTAATAGTTATTTCATGATAATTTATAGTGTCTTGCCTTGCAATTTCTATTTGCATTTCTCATTCTGTGATGTTTTGGATGATTGAACTTTTATTGTGGGTTTTTATCTATGCAATTTGTTAGACCACGTAAAAAGTAATAAAAAAGAAAAAAACCTTGCTAGATTGGAATAAATTCTCAAAGTCATCTTTAAATGAATTTCATCAAACTAATTGTTCCTTTAACTATTTTAATCTCCAAGATATCTTATATTAATTTGTTCCTCAAAGGTGATTTATTTATGTTTTTCTTCTTTGATTGAGCAGTGGCCGTCTTCCACCATCCCCTCAGGAATTCCCCATCTTGGGTCTCAACCTTTTGAGACTCCTTGTGCAGAATAGAATTGCTGAATTCCACACTGAATTGGAGTTACTTTCAGCCAGTGCACTGGAGAATCCTTGCATCAAGCATGCAGTGGAATTGGAGCAGTCCTTCATGGAAGGGGCTTACAATCGTGTGTTGAGTGCTAGGCAGACCTGTACCTCATGAAACATACATTTATTTTATGGATCTGCTGGCAAAGACAGTCAGGTGAATTGTTTGACTTAAATTTATACCCTGAGCCTATGACTTAGAGAATCTGATAGAATTCACATATATCACAGAGCAACAGCGCCTCACTATCAGCAGATTACTTATTTTTGTTAGGGCTAGATTTTTGTTATAATATCACAAATTGTGACATTAATTATGTAGTTGAAGAAATTTTTTGCAAGAGGTTTCCTCCTTTATCCAACATTTAAAATTTTGGATTCGTTGTGTCTACCTGGAATCAATTCATGATTCATGGGTAGCTTCTTATGTGCACTCTGAACTTGCTCCATCTCAAATCTGGAAACTTTAGAAGTTTAGTTTAGTATTGGAAAATTTTATGTCCAAGAGTTTCTTGTATAAACGAATCATAGAGTATGTCACAAACTTGTTGTAGTTCTTTTCAAAATTTTCTTTTTGGAAAGTGATATCTCAGTTTTCTGATACTTCTAAACCAAAATCGTCACCTTCTCACAAAAGGCCTTTACATCTTAGAAATGCCTTTTATAGAAAGACATTTCAATATCACGAGGCTTTCACCAAACTGTTCACACTACTGCTTGGTTTTGTCACTTACATTTTAAGAAAATTTTAATGATGTTGTGCCGTCTTCAACTGAAGAAAAGCATTACAGCTATTGATTGGTTCTTACTGCTAAGCAAAATAACTTCCCTCAAATTCTAGTGTTGTATAAGACATGTTGAAGGATTACCATCATCCAATGTCGTACCAGCACAGTCAAACTTTAGTTGATGAGCACTCAATAAATGTGATTGGTTTTATGTACTTAATAGGTAATTCTGTCATTGACAGGGATGAAATAGCTGGATGCAGTGAAAAGGCATACGACTCTCTTTCAATCAACGATGCCCGGCTAATGTTGTTGTTCTCTTCAGACCAAGAACTTTCTGAATATATCAAGGAGGTATGCTTTTGAAGCTCGTCTCTTTTGATTTGGATTGCTTTAAAGGCGGGTTACACAATGGCTCCCACATATAAATCCTCAAAACCTTGATGATCATGTTAAATCCGTTTGAACTTGTAAAAATAAATCTGCTTTAGAATGACTACTAAAAGACTTTTTTTCCTTTTTCTTTTTCTTTTTCTTTTTTTTTGTTAAATTGTTGTGTAAAATTAAAAGAAAAATAATTACAAAATCTGAGGGCATACCCTGCGCCTAGCTATAGCAATGACATCAAATGACAGACCAAATGATGTAAAAGCTAAAGCAATAACTAGTTCAAAAACTAGCAGCACCAACAAGCAAGAACAGGGAGTTTCAATACAGCTTTTTTAAATCTAGTGGAGCTATCAAATCTACATTTAACTAGTTGTATGCACTCCTTTGCTAGGCAAGCAGCAGGTACAGAGCTCCTATTTTATTTCCTATTGTTCCTTTCAATCCAAATTTTGTAAACAATGGAGGTCAAACAGAGTTTCTGTATATCCCTTGTAGTCCTCTCATTGAGTGAATGAAGAAGCATAGAAACAAGGTTAACCCCATGTGACAGGAATATTACCACACCGGAAGACCAGTCTTAGTACTTGAGATGAATAAGAGCAAGTAAAGAAAGATGTGCTAAAGATTCTTGATCTTGACTGCAGAGAAAGCAAGTAGGGCTGACAAACAAGCTAAATCTTGGCATCAGTTTACCTTGTAAAACAAGCCAAGTTGTGTGGGAGAATTGAGGAACATGGAAGGAGTGCCAGATTAACTTATGCCATGTTACAAGATTGCCTCTATTTCTGATAGATTCCCAGAAATTGCGTACTTTAACTGCAGCAGAAGTTTGCTTGTTCCATATGATCATGTCCTCAGTTAGAGTAGGAGGGGCAAGAGATCTGAGTCTTACCTCAGAAAGAGTAGTAGGGGCAAGAGATCTCCCATGGTTGGAGATGGGAGGCATCCAGTTACCATTAACCAGAATGGAACTCACAGTAGCAGTAGCAGTAGCAGTAGCAGTAGCAGTAGCAGTAGCAGTAGCAGTAGCAGTAGCAGTAGCAGTAGCAGTAGCAGTAGCAGTAGCAGGTAACCCTGAGTTAATTATGATTTTTGCGCTGGGGGAAGCTGCAATAGGAGATCCATCAAGCCAAGGATCTGACCATAGTTTGATTTTAGTGTCATTCCTAACTTTATAGTGTATGTATTGTCTAGCTAAAGTACGCAGATTGAGGACCTTTCTCCATATCCATGAACAATCAGTTGGAACAGGCATCCTCCAAAAAAACTTTGACCGAAGGAGAGTTTTCCTTTCCCAAATGGCCCAAAAGGAAGTAGGTTGAAATTGTATAAGTTGCCAGTAGTGATTTATATTCAAAGCCTTATTCCAGTCCTCTAATTGCTTGAGGCCTAGTCCACCTTCATTTTTAGGAAGAGCAAGAGAAGACTAAGCAACCTTTGGCCCAAATTTCTTCCATAGAAAACCTGCTAAGAATTTGCTGAATCTTTTTAATCACATACTTTGGTAGAATAAAATGTGAAGACCAGAAAGATTGCATAGCAAAAAGGACAGAGTTGATAAGCTGACTCCTGCCTGCGTATGAGAGGAAATTATTGGCCCATGAGGTAACGCTGGCTGTGATTTTATCCACAAGAGGGACACAATCAGCAGAAGTGAGCTTTGTAGAAATAAGAGGAACTCCGAGAAACATAACAGGAAGAGAGCAAAGAGGGAATCCCAATAGTGAAAGAATATATTGATGCTCAGCTATGGGAATACCTGCAAGAAAGCATTGGCTTTTGGCTGGGTTTGGCATAAGTCTGGATAGAAGTGAGAACTTAGTGATACATTGATGAAGAATAGAGACAGAATTGATATTCCCGTGACAAAAAAGTAACAGATCATCAGCAAAGCATAAGTGAGTTAGGTTACAAAGCTTAGCTCTCCAGTAAAAAGTGAAATTTGGGAGAGAACTTTTAGCGAGCATAAGAGAAAGGACTTCCATAGCAATGACAAAGAGGTAAGGAGAGGGGGTCCGCATGCCTAAGCCCTTTCATACGTTTGAAATAACCACATAATGAACCATTTACCTTGACAGAGAACATATCAGTGGTAACACAAGCCCTGATCCAAGTAATGAACCTAGGAGGAAATCTGAAAATGGCCAGAGTATCAAAAAAGGAAATCCCATCTAACAGAATCGAAAGTCCTTCCTTAGGTCAATTTTGAGAGCACATCTGGAAGGACCTGTATTTCTGTGGTAATTTCTAACTAATTCTTGTGCAATAAGGATATTGTTCCCAATTCTTCTGCCTGGAACAAAAGCATATTGTGAGTTTGAAATGAGGCTGGGAAGAGTGACCTTGAGCCTGCTAGCCAAAATTTTGAAGATACATTTGTAAATGGTGTTGCAGCAAGAGATAGGTCTAAAATCACCCATACTCTTTGGGTTTGGAACTTTGGGAACCAGTGCAATTTCTGTGGCATTAATCTCCTTCAACATGCAACCCAAGGTAAAGAAAGATATAACAGCATTAGTGAAGTCAAGACCTACAATATCCCAGGCATTTAGAAAGAAGCCCAACATTAAATCCATCAGGCCCGGGAATCTTGTTTTTCTTCATGCTACCTATCACTGATGACAATGTTCTAAAAGACTTTTACTAGCCAATACTAGTGCTATTCTGTCTTTCCGCTTTCATTTTTGTCAAGTATCGCAATTACCATAGATTTGAGATGTCCAAATTAAGCGACATTTCCACATCAATATAATACTAATCTCTTTGACTACACTATGCTTATGTTTAAAAATCAACAATGGAGGATTTAGAAATTTATGAACCCCCTTTACATATCAGTATTATTTTAAGGGCATGATGAGATGCTAACTAGTACTAGTTCCTGAATTATAGTGATCTAACTAAATTGTGGGAGGGGAGTATTTATATAAATGTCTTGCGTTGATCATACTCTTCTCAGTTTATTACTGTCCACAGAAAGAATCATAAATGAGCGTTCTGTTATGTGCAATTTACAGGAGCATCCTGAGTGGGAGATAAAGAATGGGTCTGTCATTTTTCAAAAGGCAAAAGAATTTGCGCCTTGCAAGGAGATACCGTCTCTGCAGCTCATAACTCAGACACTCAGTTATGCAAGGGAGTTGGAACGGATTGTGTGAAGGACAGACATCTTTGCCCGACGTCGCTTGCATGCCTGATTTTGTTTAATTTGGATCTTTTATGCTTTAAAATGATGAAGACAAAAATGTTAATAGGATCATATTTTGCATCTTATTGCATTCATTAGGCCTCAAGTTTTTTGGCTTTCATTTACCATTTTGCGACTCTATTTGTATTTTTGGCTATGACATTTGTTCAACAGGCACAAACTTGCAAATCAGAGCTTGCTAGATTGGAATATTATAAATACAAATATTGTACTCCTAAAGTACAAATATTATGAATGATCCTATGTACTTTAGAAGAGTTTTTAGTCATCAGAAACATAATGTGATGGAGATTTCTTCGTTACTTGAATATTTTAGCTACACAAGTATAATTTAATTTTACTCCAAGTTATGGATATTTTTGTTGTCAATCTAATGAAGTCTGCAATGGCTGCTGTAGACAAATAACAACTTCCATATAAATAGGAAAGCACTATTTTCGGATGAATTTTTAATATTTTCACATGGTCCCCCTTCACATAAAAATAGGATCCACTTTCTTTTAAAAATACACGTGGAAATATCAGGTTCCTATAAATATCATTGCTAAAAGAATTGGATGCAAGAGGTACAAATTTCTTTGTTTGTTTGCTTTTTAGGGACACAAAATTTTATGAGGAAAATATTAATTACAATTGTTCTTTTTTCTTTTTTTAAACGCATGTTGAGCTTAGCATTTTCTTTTTTAAAAAAAATTATGAAGACAATATAGACTTTCATTTAGGTGTGTTCTTGTAGTTGAGGGTATAAATGAATCGAGTCGAGTCGAGAATCGAGTTGTTTAGATTTTATTCACAAAATTTATCGAGTATAAAATAAGGTTTGATTGAATCTCGTTAAGTTATCGAATCGATCAAAATCTCGAATCGAGTCCGAACAGTTTGAACTTTTCGAACGAATATGAGTCGAGTATCAATAATAAAAAATTATAATTTGAAGAGTTTCAAGTAAATTATTAAATTTTAAAATTTATTTATATTTAAATCATTTATATTTCGAGTTCAAGTCGAACATGAACTGTTTGTTCATTTTACTCGTAACTGGGGCAACTAAAACAGCGCCGTTTGTGAAGTTTTTTAGTGTTTTTAAGTTTTTAATTTTACTGTTGAAATATTTAAATTTCACGAATGGGGATCAAAATACAAATTTTCATATCCACTTCCGCGTCTGGTAGAAGAGTTATTACAGTTGTTACAAATCTCGCTGACTTCTCTCTCTCCTAAATCTGAGGAAGAACGAAGCCCAGTCAGTTCAGTGGAAAATCCTGAAATATGGTAAACTGGGATTTCGATCTAGTTTGAGAATAGTGACATTAATTTGTTCTTCCCTTTTTTTGTTGTTGATTGGGTTTCGAATTTGTTTAATTTCAGTCGGCGCTATTTAACTTCCATTCGTTTCTGACGGTGGTGTTATTGGTAATTTGCACCTGCACCTTCTTGAAGATGCAATTCCCCACCTTCCTTGAGCAGAAAACTGGGTATGTATTGCAGTCGATCTATTTCTCCCTCCCTAGTAAATTATTGATTTTTCACTGTATATGATGTGTGTTTTTGCTTTTGTTCAGTTGATCTATTTTGGTGGAATAAGGGTTGCAAATTATTGTCATGCTCAGAAACTTTATGGAATATTAATTAATAATGCAACTTGAAACAACTATTACAGCAAGTATCTGCCATATTAATTATACACTAATGAGGTTAAGGCGCCATATTAATCGTAGACTAATGAGGTAAGATATTAGAGAGAACAATGAGCCCTGAGATTACTGTATTTGTTTGGTTAAGGAAAGCCTACAATTTGTTATTGGTTTCTGGAGAGGATAAAGTAGTAGCAAGTAAGTTTATTGAAAAGGAATAGCTTGCAATTTATTAGTCGTTTCCAGAGGGTAGAATTGTTGAAAGGTTTGCCCTTCAATTTATTAGTAGTGAAGCTCTTACTAGTTCCTACCGTGGATAGATAGAGTCATGGAGATGTATAGTATGTATAGTAGCACTGACATTTATCTCCCTAGTTTTTTACCCTTTTGTCAAATGGAGAAAGTTAGTGAGGGAATGGATGTGACGGATAAAATTACGGGCAATGGAAATGAATGAGGGTGTGTGAAACCATAATTAGGATCTATTAGGTCGTATATTGTAGTTGAATGGCATAATTTTGATCATGCAACAAACAAAGATTGTTCTTCATGTAAAGGGACTCTAGTTGCACACAGAAGATCAAAAAGAATGCACAGAACCTAGAAGGACTGAGATAGTGGCATTTATCTTTATTTGAATTAGCAGCTTAGATAGAGCTGGGCTCACCAAGATTCATGTAACTGACTCTAATACTAGCATAGGTCTTGAATACAAATTTTGTCAGTTATCATGACCTATATTTATGTAAGGTTATATGTTTACCTGTATTCATGCCATTATTTACTCAAATGCTATCTATGCTGTCTTATTAAGCCAAAAGAGCAAGCTATTTTTTTGAAAGGAGTTATAGTGTAGTAGGTGGGAAAAAAAACTCCGTTATTTTCCTTGCTGAGTAATAGAGACGCCTTGCATGACATAAAAAAACAATTGAAAAAACAATTAACTAGCTTTAAAGATGTTTCATCAAAAGGTATAGCCTGCAATTTATTAGTAGTGAATCTCTGACTAGTTCCTACCATGGATAGATAGAGTCATGGAGATGTATAGTATCTAGAGTGAGGGAATGGATGTGAAAAATAAATTATGAGCAATGGAAATGAAGGAGTGTGTGAGAAACCATAATTAGGATCTATTAGGTCATATATTGTACTTGAAATTTGAATGGCATAATTTTTATCATGCAACAAAGAAAGATGGTTCTTCATGTAAAGGGACTAGTCACACACAAGATAAAAAAAGAATGCACCGAACCTAGAAAGACTGGGATAGTGGCATTTTTCTTTATTTGAATTAGCACTTCAGATCGAGCAGAGCTCACCTTGATCCTTGTAACTAACTCTAATGTACCCTTGGGTCCTCACTGCAAGTTTTGTTAGTAATCATGTCCTATTTTCCATAAGGTTGTTTGTTTAACATTAATTATATGTCTGTTGTGCCAATAATCAACGTCACACAATGTTACCTGGATCACGGGTCGATACAGTACGAAGAATAGAAAATAACACTTTCCACTTTACGAAGTACGGATGGGATATGTTTCTTCGGGTGGTCTCTTAGTTTATACGGAATATGTTTATCTGAAAATGTGGTACGCTATGTAACTTTCCTTAAAAGATAATACTCTCTCCATCCCACAAATATTGCAACACAGGGAGGTTTGGTGAGCCTTCTTCCCAGTAGGTTTGCTTTAAAGCTTATGTCCGCGAGGGAATTATGCTGAGATAACTACAATTTGGCACGGTGTTAAGTGATGTATATTGGTCTTCAACATACACATGAGTAGACCACCATCTTTGATTTTGTTTTCAAACCTGTTCAAAGTGAGAGGAGATTTCTGTTCACTTTGAGCTTGTATTCATCTTACGTTTTTCGGTTAAACCAATTCATTTTGCTATGAATGTGGGATATATTTTGTTTGATCTCTCTTGGTAATCTTTTACGGTGATTGATTTATTATTCTGAATGGTGCTCTGGCAGATTTCGGGGTTTCTTCTGGAAGGCAGCCAGAATAGGTAGGTAGTATTAGAATATTTTGTGGGGATGTTGTTTTCTTCCATTATAAATGAGCGAAGCAGTAATGTCATTTTTGCAATTGATTCTAATGTACTTTTGATACTTAAATCAGGAGAAAGATTGAGCCCTTGGGTTGGCGTTGGATGCTTCACGATGGGTGTATCCATCATATTCTTCTGAGCGACTATACATACAATCTTCATTTTTGTTTCAAGTTATTGATTTGTAAAACTCTATTATTATTTTGTTCTATTATAAAGCTGGTGGTGTAGTTGGTATTATGCAATTTTAGTGAGTCCAGAGGGATCATCTATCTGTTCCACCTATTTATTTGTGGGGTGGGGGGCGGATATTAATATGAAATTCAAAATTCATTGTTTCCCAGCAATATTATTTAAATTACAGGTTAAATAAAGTGCACAAAGGTGTGCCCCGGCCTGCCAATTTTTTTTTTAATATTTTTGTACTTTCGGCTCACACACACACACACACACACACACACACACACACACACATATATATATATATATATATATATATATATATATATATATATACTATATTATAATGACAATATAACACGTAATAATATATAATATATATACACTATATTGACTCATAATAGACTTTTTAAATCACAAATGTTCATAAGTAATTAATTCATTAATTATTTTTAAAAATAATTTAAATTAGATTATTACTTATTTTAAAATATTATAGAGAGATATACATATATTGAGATATTTGGTTAGAATTTAATTGACAAAGCTATAAATTTTCAATTTGATCCCGTATAATAGAACATTTATAAAATTTTAGTGAGATCAATTTATATATAATATTTAATTTTTTTAAAATTTATCTTATATTATAAAGCAATTATAATTGACCCCATATAAACTTATATGTAGCATCATCATGAATCACCGTCACATAATAAAAGAAGAGGACTAACAATACAATAACAATAAAAGAGGGCTTCGGCTCTAGGAAGCACATAAAATACAGCGTAGCAGTTAGAAATACACTCTGCCAGAACAGCTGGCCAACACTTTTTAACTTCCTCACCCTGCACGTTTACTTCTTATCCCTTTCTCGGACTATTTAAACTTCAGATTTCAATGCTCAGGGATCCGATGGCGGCGCAAACTTTTCGGGAATCCGGCCCACGGCGGCGCAACCAAATCGGAGCTGCGACGCGCCCTCACGCGCGGCTCCTTTTAGGTACGGTTCCCCTCTCCTCTGCTGTTCGGAGCTGCTTTACAGTTCGTGCAGTTACCTTTTCCGAAATTTACAGTTCGTGCAATCGGGTCTTTGGTACGGGTTTTCGGGTTTCCTCAGGCTATATGGGTTCCGTACAATTCGGTTATGAGTCGGATCTTGGTACGGGTCAGGTCCCCTCAGGTTATATGGGTTCGGTACGGTGATGAATGTTTCCGGCATTCTTAAGGTCTGGTTCGTTTTTTTTCGCGGTTTCTTCTGCTTCCTCGGGTAATCAGAGAGTGTAATCTATACCTAGACCTCAAAACAATGAAATTCTGAATCGCTTCGCTTCGCATTTAGGTACCTAACTCGGTAATTCCTTTATTTCTCAATTTTATTTTATTTTTGGCGATTTGATTATGTGAAAAATTGATTATTGGTTGTTCTTATGAACTCAATATTTAATTTTGCTTGCGTGATTTTCTAAAAAATTTATTCAATTTTTTTTTTCGTTGGTTGAATATTTTTTGGGTATGCTGAAGAGCAATTGTATAGTTTAAAGGTTTATAATTATAATAGTTGAGCACTTTTATTCAACTGATGGGGCATGTATATAAAGTTGAAGATAATAGGTTGGTTAGTAGAGACAGTCTAAATGGAACTATTGCTTTCTGAGAATTTTTAAAATTTTAAATAATGAATTTCCCATGAGAGAAGTTTGGGTTATGTAAATTGACAAGGAATATCTGAGAATCATTACTTCCTGTATGAAGTCAGCAATTACTATTATTTTTGAATGTTTATTTTATTAGAAACTATCTTGACAATTTTTTATGGTATTCTTATCCATATATACAACCATTAATTTATTTATTTTGTGTTCATAAGTAGCTGTCTTGCAAACTTTTGTGGCTGTTTAGATTTGGAAAACACATTCTACATTTCAATATTTCGTGGATGCCTTCTACAAAATTCAATTCACTCATGTGAAAGAATTTTCATGTTGGATGGATAACATGCCCAAGCATGTTATTGTTTTTGAATTTGTACTCTATTTTGCTTATTTCTCTATATTAAGGACAATATTCACTAATATTATGCAAGTTATTGTGGATTATTTATTTAGATGTTTTAAGTGCTTAGTGGATTTTAATTCGAGTATGTTGCTAACTTATTTTGTTATCTACTAAGATGAGAGTGTATTTGAGTTGAACATGCGTCCCCCAATGGTCCAGTTTTTCTGGATTTCTTTGTGACTCTACTAGATCTTAACAATATGTAGACTATGTTTGTCGATGAATGTAGATAACACCACTGACTTTGTTTATATGCAAATTTTAAGCTGGAATGTTATATATATATATGCATCTCTATAGGTTCCATCTCCAGAGGCATTATGATCCAATTTTTAGCTTCATTTAGTTCCGGTCATCATCATTACCTTCACCTGTACTTTTTTTATCTTCAGAATTTGTGTTTTGTAGATAATATGTAGTACTTACATGCCCCGCTTTAATTTCTACATTAGACCTATGCTTAATTTGCCTGTACGACCCCCCTCCTCCTCCCCGTTTTCTAACAAGTGAAAATGTGTTGAGAAACGGATGAATAATGAATGAGAAATTGATGGCTGGCTTTATGAAGGTTTAATGGACATCAATGATGGGATTAATTCCATTTATTGATGATTAATTCCTTGCTGGAAAAAAAATGGCCGTTTCGAACTCTCCTCTTCATATAAAAATATCCTTCTGCCCAGAAAGAGATATAGGAAATAGTGGAAAAAAAATAGTTTAGGCATTCTTCTATGTTCTTCCTTCCTGCTCGGTGATAATCTTCCTACACACGGTCGAGTTCGCTTCCGAGCATTGTTGTATCCTGGGAGACAATTTGTCCTGCCATGGCCAAATATTGTCTTAAGGAAACTGTTCTTACAGTCCTCAAAGCTGCAATCTTCTAGTCTGTTCAACGTCCATTGTATTAAGGTTAAAAAGTTTTATGTGTTTTACTTTAATATCAATATAGAATTCTTTTCCAAATTTTTATTGTATTTCTGCTTCTGCATAACGATTATTACTAACGTGGCTAACAATCTTAAGACAATATCATTTTTTTTGGGTTGTGTTTAATCTTTTATTAAGTTGCAGAGATACCTTTGCTTTGGAATACCTTGACTTGGTTTTTCTTATTTGGACAATCACTTGGACCGTTCTGGGATAATTAAATAATAATCTGTTTCCTATTCAAAACAGTTTGTTGTTTTTTTGTTTTGAGACCGACTTAGACTATTTGTATTTTCAGAATGAATATTCCTGATAATGAAATTGTTCCAACTAGTCCACAGAACAATCCAGGTTCTGGTTCACTGAATGGCGCCGATGGACAGAACGTATCTGATTCACAGAACATTAGTTCTGGTCCTATATATGGGTCTGGTTTCCAGATTGTGGCTCCCCGCCAAACAATACCTGTCAATCACAGCGAAAAGCCAGAAAAATTCACTGGTGTGAATTTTAAGACATGGCAACAGAAGATGTTGTTTTACCTTACTATGCTGAATTTGGCTAATTGCTTGAAGGATGATCCTCCTATTATCAGAGAGGATGAGGTGGATAATGTCACCGCCTACAATGCAATTGAGGCATGGAAACAATCTGATTTCCTTTGCTGTAATTACATTTTGAACGGTCTAACTGATGCACTTTAAAGTGTGTACAGTATTACGACAACGGCAAAGGAACTTTGGGAATCCTTGGACGGGAAATACAAATCAGAGGATGCTGGCGCTAAGAAATTTTTAGTGAGCCAATTCCTGAATTTCCAAATGGTTGATTCCAAAACTGTTGTGAATCAAGTTCAAGAACTCCAGCTGATTATCCATGGGATTCATGCTGAACGTATGGTAATTAGTGAATCTTTTCAAGTGGCTTGTATTATTGAAAAGTTACCACCTGGTTGGAAAGACTTCAAAATTTACCTTAAGCATAAGGGAAAGGAGATGACAATTGAAGAGCTAATTGTTAGACTTCGTATTGAGGAAGACAACAAAGGCTCGGAGAAGAAATTCTCCAACGTTGCCCGCCAGTCTGAGGCTAGGGTGAATGTGGTAGAGGTCAATAAAGACTACAAGAAAGGCAAAAAACCTCAATCTGGGTCCAAACTGGGTCCTAAGGGTGGCATTTCCAAGAAACCAAAATTCAATGGAAAATGCTACAACTGCAATAAGGCAGGGCACAGGTCCTCTGAATGTAGGATGCCTAGAAAGTTGAAGCCTAATGAAGCACATGTTGTGGAAGAAATTGCTAGAGATGTGTCTGACATTAACTTATGTGCTGTGATTTCTGAAGTCAACCTTGTTGACTCAAATCGAAGGGAATGGTGGCTGGATACCGGTGCCACACGTCATGTCTCCTGTGACAAAGATTCCTTTGCTGAACTGGTTCCCAGCAAGAATGGGGAGAAGCTCTACATGGGCAATGCTGCAACTTCCAAGATCAAGGGAAGTGGTACTGTAATTCTGAAGATGACTTCGGGAAAAGAAGTGACTCTGAAGAATGTTCTATATGTTCCTGAAATTAGGAAGAATCATGTATTTGGTAGCCTCCTAAGCACTCATGGTTTTAGGATGGTATTTGATTCGGACAAGTTTGTTTTGTCCAAAGGGGGAATGTATGTGGGAAAGGGGTATGTTTGTAATGGCATGTGGAAAATTAATGCCATCTCTTGTAAGTCCAATGCAATGATCAATAATAAGAATAATACTTCTTCTGCTTATATCATTGAGTCACTTAATTTATGACATGGTAGACTTGGACATGTAAATTATGATACACTACGTAGGTTAATTAATTTACAACATATTCCAACATTCCAAATTGATCATCAACATAAATGTGAAATTTGTGTTGAATCAAAATTAACAAGATCTTCATTTCATACAGTTGAAAGAAATGCAGAACCACTTGATCTAATACATAGTGATGTATGCGATTTAAAATTTATACAAACGAGAGGGGGTAATAAATTTTTTATCACCTTCATTGATGATAGTACAAAATATTGCTATGTATATTTGCTTAAAAGCAAAGACGAAACTTTAGAGAAATTTATTCTTTATAAGCAGGAAGTTGAAAACCAACTTAATAAGAAAATTAAGGTGGTAAGGAGTGATCGTGGCGGTGAATACGTTGAGCCATTTGGTGAGTTCTGCTCCCAACATGGTATTATTCATGAGGTTACACCACCTTACTCCCCTCAATCTAATGGGGTAGCGGAACGCAAGAATCGTACTCTAAAAGAGATGATGAATGCGATGCTAAACAGTTCTGGGTTGCCACAAAACATGTGGGGGGAAGCTGTCTTATCAACTAATTACCTTTTAAATAAGGTGCCTCGTAAGAAATTAGACAAGACACCACATGAGTTATGGAAAGGAAGGAAACCTTCCTATAACTACTTAAAAGTGTGGGGGTGTTTTGCAAAAGTTTTGGCTCCGTTGCCAAAGAAAATGAAAATAGGTCCAAAGACGGTGGATTGTATTTTCATTGGTTATGCGCTTCACAGTAACGCATATCGGTTTCTTGTGCATGATTCTAAGAATCCTGATATACACAAGAACACATTAATGGAATCAAAGAAAAGCATTCTTTGAACACATTTTTCCAAGCAAACGTGAAGAGATTGCATTGGGTTCCAAACGATCTCTTGAGACTGTTAATGAAGACAGTCAAGACATTCAACTTGAAGTTGAAGTAGAAGAAAATGAAGAGGTAGAGCCTAGAAGAAGTAAAAGGGCAAGGGTTGAAAAATCTTTTGGACCAGACTTTCTAACCTATATGCTAGAGGTTGAACCTCAAAATTACAGTCAAGCTGTAAATTCAGCAGATAGTCCTTTATGGAAAGAGGCTATAAGAAGTGAAATTGATTCCATCATGCAAAATCATGCCTGGGAATTAGTGGACCTTCCTCTGGGAACGAAACCACTAAATTCTAAATGGATTTTCACACGGTAAATGACAGCAGATGGAACAATTGATAAGAACAAGGCCAGATTGGTTATAAAAGGATATAGACAAAAGGAAGGCCTTGATTACTTTGATACGTATTCTCCAGTGTCGAGAATAACCTCTATTAGGATGATACTTGCTATTGTCGCTTTACGGAATCTTGAAGTACATCAAATGGACGTTAAGACAGCCTTTCTGAATGGAGATCTTGATGAAGAGATCTACATGGAACAACCTGAAGGTTGTGTAGCTCAAGGTCAAGAAAGAAAAGTTTGTAAATTGGTGAAGCCCTTATATGGACTAAAGCAAGCACCAAAACAATGGCATAAGAAATTTGATGATGTCATGATGGCTAATGGCTATAATATAAACGAATGTGACAAATATATTTATGTCAAAATCACAAACAAAGGATATGTTATTCTGTGTTTGTATGTTGACGACAAACTTATTGTGGGTAGTAATGAAAATATGGTGAAGAGTACTAAGGATATGTTAAACTCTAAGTTTGATATGAAAGATATGGGACTCGCTGATGTGATTTTGGGAATCCAAATCAAACGTTCACCTAACGGTTTCATTTTAACCCAGTCACATTACGTGGACAAGATACTTGGGAAGTTTAGCAAGGATGATTCTAGTGAAGCTAGAACTCCTCTAGACATCAGCTAACACCTCTGTAAAAACAAAGGTGAAAGCGTTGACCAAGTAGAATACACAAGAGTTATAGGCAGTCTGATGTATCTCATGACTTGTACAAGACCTGATATTGTTTTCACTGTAAACAGTTTAAGAAAATACACGAGTAATCCAGGGGAGAACCACTGGAAAGCTATCGTTAGGATACTTCGGTATCTAAGATACACTCGTAATTATGGACTGCACTATACGAGAGAACCTGCAGTATTAGAAGGATTCTCTGATGCTAGTTGGATTTCTGATATAAAGAACTCCAAAGGTACAAGTGGATACGTGTTCACTCTTAGAGGAGGAGCAGTGTCCTGGAAATCCTCAAGGCAAACGATCATAACCAGATCCACGATGGAGTCTGAGTTTGTAGCTCTGGATAAAACCGGAGAAGAAGCCGAATGGCTACGAAACTTCTTGGAGGATATTCCTAAATGGTCTAAGCCTGTGCACACAATTTGTTTACATTGTGATAATCAAGCATCGATTAAAAGAGCACAGAACGTGATGTATAATGGTAAGTCGAGACATATGTGTCGTCGTCACAATACCGTTAGGCAACTGATCACAACGGGGGTTATCTCTGTTGATTATGTAAAATCAAAGGATAACATTGCAGATCCGCTAACCAAAGGTTTAAGCCGAGATCAAGTTGAAACGACATCAAGAAGAATGGGATTGATGGCCATAAGTATTTAAAGGTTCTATGTGAAGGAAAACCCAACCTTATTGACTGGAGATCCCAGGATCTAAGTTCAATGGGACAACCTAATTGCATAGACAATGCATTACCATTGGGGGGGGGGGGGGTCTAACCCTTATCTCAGTGATATGGGGGGGGGGGTTTCTAACCCTTATCTGTAAACAGTGATATGAAATCGGATAAGGTTAAGCTATGCTTTTAATGATTCTTGTGTGTCAGTAATGTGAACAAAAAAATAAAATCACCTAAGTGAGAATGAAGTGGGGTCGCTTCAAGGAAAACTAATGGGTTTTAGTTCTCTTAAATTCTTGTAGAACCAGGAGATATTCACGACCATAATGAACATAACCATGAGAACCAAAACAGTGTTATGTTGGTATTTGTGTGAGGTATATCATCGTTTACACAAACGGCAAAATAGTTCAAGGACATCACGTCTACTAGTCAGCCAGTAAAGTAAATATACTTCACAAGGGAAGGTTCAAAGGGTTGATGCCTACCTATCCTATGCTAATATCAACTGTAGAGAGTTATCACCACATCGAATTCCTTTGTTTTCAATTTTCATTCATGTGGGGGATGGTTGAGAAACGGATGAATAATGAATGAGAAATTGATGGCTGGCTTTATGAAGGCTTAATGGACATCAATGATGGGATTAATTCCATTTACTGATGATTAATTCCTTGCTAGAAAAAAAATGGCCGTTTCGAACCCTCCTCTTCATATAAAAATATCCTTCTGCCCAGAAAAAGATATAGGAAATAGTGGAAAAAAAATAGTTTAGGCATTTTTCTATGTTCTTCCTTCTTGCTCGGTGATAATCTTTCTACACACGGTCGAGTTCGCTTCCGAGCATTGTTGTATCCTGAGAGACAATTTGTCCTGCCACGGCCAAATATTGTCTTAAGGAAACTGTTCTTACAGTTCTCAAAGCTGCAATCTTCTAGTCTGTTCAACGTCCATTGTATTAAGGTTAAAAAGTTTTATGTGTTTTACTTTAATATCAATATAGAATTCTTTTCCTAATTTTTATTGTATTTCTGCTTCTGCATAAAGATTATTACTAACGTGGCTAACAAAATGTAATTTCAATGAGAAAGAAAAATTGATTCAATTATTAGTGACAGGTAAATATTTTTTTGGTTAACGATTAATTATGCACAATCCTAAAATATGTGTTTGCCACCTGATTTATGAATATGCCAACCTATACACCTTTAGTTCTGCACAATATTTAATTAGTACAATGAATTTTGTTTTTGCAGCTTCTGGACCGGCTCATCAATTTTTTCTTTTCTGCCATATCAGGCTTTCTGAGCATTTACTGGGTTTACGTATGCTATTTTTGGGTGTTGCAATCTGGTTTTGTGCACAGTGCTCCCCTCACTGTATTCATTTTTGAGAAAACAATACCCCAGAAGAAAGCAGATATGATAGAGTATTATATGTGGAAATACCATTGCAATACAAGGCAACAGTACTAGACCTAGACCTCCAACGATTCTTGAATGAGGTATCTTCCTTTATGTTTGTTTGCAAGGATTATAATCTATGTGATTATTATAATCTCAAGATTATTAATCCTAGGATTATAATCCCGGAATTATAATTATAATCTCAAGACGATTAAGTTATTTTATAATCCTTAGACTAATAGTCTCAAGTCTAAATTTAAAAACAAACAAGACACTAGAGATTAATAGTCATATCCCAAGTATAATCCTTGCACTGATGTATGTACTATATGTATGTATTAACCATATATGTATGTAGTAATACAAATACTTGCACTGATTCCCCAATGATTTGGTTTTCCTTGGCAGTAATCGGAGAGGAGGACTCTTGGCCCAGAGGTTGGATCATAGTAAGATATATATATATTTTGTTTGATCTCTCTTGGTAATCTTTCAAGTTTATGTCAGTCATTGAGTTATTTAATTAGATTGTATAACCTTTAACTCAAGTGGCATTCTGATATATAATTGGTGGTCTGGCAGATATCGGGGTTAATTTCTTCTGGAAGGCAGGCAGCCAGAATAGCTAGCTAGCTCCACCTTTTCTTTTTCAAAATATGTACTTCTTGATTTGTGTCAAACTCTGTTGTTACTTTTCGTTTGTTTTTAGGGAGATCTATTATTTTATTCTACCTTTTGAAGGTGTAGTTTTGCAGTTTGTATTATGCAACTCTCCAGAGGGATCTCTGTTTCACCTATATATATATATATATATTCATTTGGGCTTCTTTTAAGCCATGCATGCATGCATGTGATTACCTGTATACAGTTTGCCAAAGGGTGGATTCAGCTTCTTGATTGTGCATTAATCTCTCCTCTCTTCTTTGGTATTCAGTTTGTGATACTGAAAACTCAAAAATATGAAATCTTGTTATTTCTTGATTTGTTAGAATTTATATTGAGCTTCTATAGGCGTTTGGAGGTCCAAAATCACCATATTATTTTTTGGCTTAAACGAACAAGATTCTCAACTGTGCGTTTGAAACTCGTCAACACTAAACGCTGGTGTAGAACAATAAACACCAAGAAGAAATAATTATGTAAATTTTATGAATGAAAATTTTGTCAAATCATTTTATTAATAATAATTATGTTATAGTATCATTTAAAAGAAATTAAAACTACATTATTTAGGGTCATGCTGCATCAATATAAGAAAGAATAATAAATAATAAGAAGGGGATAATATGGTTGAGAAGTTTTAAACCGTAATTTTAAAAATCAAGAGAAGGATTTTTTTTTTTTACTTAATTGAATAAATTTTTAAATTGAATTTTTTAAAATAAACTATTATCAATAATAATAAACAATTTTGTTGGTGATTCACATGGACTATATATTCAAATCGTGAGATGTGAGTATTGTGACGCGTAGCAAAATCCAACTGGTTTTGGTTATGTCACAGCTCACCCATGTCAATTACGTTGACTTCAAATAATATACTATAAAATAATGCTACATTAAATCTATGATTTCTTATTGCATGTTTATGATGTGGCCAAGCACTAATTAATAGCTTAATCAGTAATCATCATCCATTTCTAATTTTTTTATTTTTTTTTTGCTAAATACCCCATTCATTCCAAAATATATATAAAATTATTATTGATTTTTTAAAGTCAACTACGGATATTTTCAAACTCAAAATTGATAAGAATTCTTTTAATTTTAGTCAATGCAATGATGAATATTCTAAATTGTTTTTTTCTTTCATAATATTTAATTAATCATCTCAATTTTGAGTTTAAAAATGTATCAAAAATTGACTTTTAAAAGTCAATAATTATATATATATATATATATATATAGATATTGATCTTAGCTCAAGGGTTATTGGGTCAAATGTATTTATTATCCTAAAATACTCAGATTATGAACAAATTTCGTAATATGCAGCCATGCAGGTACTATTGACATATATAATTTGATATAGTCCTAGGCCTAGCTACTCCTTCTGTACTTGGGAAAAAAAAGAATAGTCTCAATATATATTATAAATTGATATATAATTAATAAAAGACAGAAAAAACAGAGGATCGATTTTTGTCTCCTTCGTCTAATTAGGGTAGCGCTAGCCAGCCAATTGACTGAATTAAGTACGCACCCACATGCATGCATTTCCATTCGGCTGCATGTGCCTGTGAGCTTGCAATTGCGCGCATGCATGCATGGTGAGGGTTTGCCCAAGTACGAGGGTTTGCCCAAGTACTCAGTTATATATATATATATATATATATATATATATATATACGCATGTATTGTGGCTAGCTTATTACACAATACCACTCCAATACATGATTCGTGTCTTAATTCTTCCTTCTTCTCTCTCGATCTCTCTCTACTTCTTGATAAATGGGAGACCTACCTTAATTTGTCGTTTGAACTATATATAGAAGAGTACCATATATTCCTATCCTTTTTTAATTAATTTGTAGGAAATATTGAAAAAAAAAGCTATCTTTTTTTAGGTAGCCCGTGGACGAGCTTCGAATTATACATCATATATATATACATATATATATATATATACATACATACAGTGGCGGAGCCAAGTGGGGTACGGGGTGGCGGCCGCCCCCCCCCCCCCCCCCCCCCCATATCGAAAAATTTCAATGTATATTATACTTTCTTCTCCACGCCATTCCTATCGCCCCCCCTTCTTAATTAATTAAAGAGTGGAGTAGAGTGGAGTTGAAAAATCATAAAAAGAAATATATATTTATCGAAACATATATAACCTTTAATTGAAGCTTGAGTTAGACTTGACAAAATGTTATATATGTCGCACTCAATAGTGGCCCATGCCCATATATATATATATATACACGTACAGACATATCCAAATAAATACTAGTACTAGTGTTTCATTGATAGTATACAATCTAAATTAACAACTCTCTAACCAAGTTTTCAAATACATATAATTCTAATCTTCCCGACATCAAGTTTTCATTGATATTTTCCATTTTAATATTAGTATTCTATAAATCATTGACGTACTAAACTCCCTCTTTAATAATATTAATATTAATTACCCCACAACCACCGTACGTTCTCATATATATATATATATATATATATATATATAGGGTTCTAATCCGTGGCAACCGGTTGCCACGGACACTGTTCAGCAACCAACTTTTGTACCGTTGATCTGAAGGAGCAACGGCTGAGATCAAAAAATTTCCTCCCCTGCCGCAACAGCCTCCTGTGGCAACACTACAGGACAAAAATCGGTTGGCGAATTTACTGTTATGCCCTCCCCTCATTATTATTATTATTATTATTATTATTATTATTATTATTATTGTTATTAATAATAAAAATAACAATAATAATAATTATTATAATGACAAAAATAGTATTAATAATTATTATTATTATTATTAGAATTATAATAACAATAATAATAATAATTATAATAACAATAATAATTATAATCATAATAACAATAATAATATTAATAATTATAATAATTATTATAATGACAAAAATAATACTAATAATACTAATATTATTAGTATTATTATAATAATAATAATTATTATTATTAATATTATTTTTGTCATTGTAATAATTATTATTATTGTTATTTTTATTATTAATAACAATAATAATAATAATAATAATAATAATAATAATAATAATAATAACAATAATAATAATAATAATAATAATAATAATAATAATAATAATAATAATAATAATAATAATAATAATAATAATAATAATAATAATGAGGGGAGGGCATAACAGTAAATTCGCCAACCGATTTTTGTCCTGTAGTGTTGCCACAGGAGGCTGTTGCGGCAGGGGAGGAATTTTTTTGATCTCAGCCGTTGCTCCTTCAGATCAACGGTACAAAAGTTGGTTGCTGAACAGTGTCCGTGGCAACCGGTTGCCACGGATTAGAACCCATATATATATATATATATATATATATATATATATGTGGATATCATTCAACCCTACGTTGAGATAAGAAAAGAGTGGCAGGGGTAGTTTTGTCTTTCAGCTAATCCCATGACAACGTACCTCTTAATCATAACAACTTTAGAATATTAACTGCTAATAAAGACGAGAAAAGTAGGTTTAAGGCTTCTAATTAATTGATTAAAGACTTGCTAATTGTGGTTTAATAAAATAATACTAATAAAAATAATTTAATTTGCCTTTCTCAACCACTTGGGCTATTAAAAATTGTAAAAAAAATCCAAATAGAGATTTGGTGGAATTAATGAGCCAATAATTAATCATGTAAGAAGAAAAAGGGGAGGAATAGTGAAAGTTAAGTTATCTTTTTGTTGGAGACTCGGAGTAATTGTTATTACACATCGACCGCACCAAACCCCTAAGATACTTGTTATACTAATTAATAAGAGTTTAGACTATATATATATATATATATATATATATATATATATAATTAACAAAACACAATTGATTTTGAATTTTTCGCTCACCTTAATAAACGATGAGGACCATTCAAAATTTGAGATAAATCTCACCGTCCATTATATCCTCTTTAATTTCAAAGAAAAAAAAATTACTCTCTCTCACCTTCAGATCCTCCTCCGTTTTTCTTCCTCCCGAGCTCGCCCTCTGCCTCCTCCATTCTCTAGCGCCGGCAATCTATCATCCCCCTTCCTCTTCGTACGTAGTGCCGGAGACACGGATAGTACGGCTAGTATATATATATATATATATATATATATATATGACACTAATGTCAAAATCACAACACCACATTAATTGATAGCTCTATTTTTGTCATGGAGAGATGTAGGATGCAACCTGAAATAACCATTATAAACGGATAACTCAAAAGAAAACAAACTTACAAATGAAATATTGCCATATACTAGTAACTTATAAGAAAATATATTGACATTTACTACTTTTTTTACAAAGAAAAGATTGTCATTAATTTCTAAAAAAAATAGACAGTAATATTACTATGTAGGTTATACTTATTGGTACTTTTATATTTTATATAATTATATATGCACCAAGTATAAAATTATTAATTCTCAATAACGTGAAGTTTGAGACTCCATCAATACTATTTTGAGATTTTGAATTTGTTTGGTTACTAACGTTTATAATTTTTGTAGTGATAGCGTTTGAAGTGTTTGGACTTTCAAACACATCAAGCTCATCGTATCATGTTTGAGACTTAAAACACTGCGTTCTTGAGTTAAATAAGTTATATTTGAAATAAATTGCTCTTTAATCAAATATATTGGGGATTGATCCATAGTCAACGTCGTAAGGATGGAAAATATTGAACTTAGCTTGATTCCAAAATCGTACAGAATAGTTTTGTAATAGCAGGAGCTGAATTCGTTAAGTAAATACTGAAGTCACTCTATTATCATAGAGTAAATAAGTGCTCAAAGATAAATCTAAGATCGTTGAGTGGAATACCAGTTCGTAGAGTAAAGGCTGAAGTCACTCTACTGTCGTAGAGTAAAGAAGTGCTCAAAGAGAATTATAAGATCGTTAAGTATAATAGAAATTCGTAGAGTAAAGGCAGAAATCACTTTACTATCGCAGAGTAAATAAGTGCTCAAAGAGTACTCTAAGATCGTTGAGTGGAATACCAATTTGTAGATTAAAGGTTGAAGTCACTCTACTATCGCATAATAACTTAACTTAGATCGTAGAATCATGACTTAACGATCGTAGAGTAATAATGACTTATATCATAGAGTCATGACTTAACGATTGTAGAGTCATGACTTAACGATCGCAGAGCTCTAACTAAACGATCGGAGATTAATGACTTAGATCGTAGAGTCATTACTTAGATTGTAGAGTTTAGAATGATTTCAACCTTTACTATAGCAGAGTACCTTTGCGATAGTAGAGTAGCTATTCAATAGCAGAGTAACTCTGCGATATTAAAGGCTGAAATCACTATACGTTCACCGAGATACTCTGCGAACGTAAAGTGACTTCAACCTTTAATATCGCAGAGTTAATTTACTATCGTAGAGTACTGACTTCATACTTTACTATCATAGAGTGATTTCAACCTTTACTATCATAGAGTTACTTTACTATCGTAGAGCTACTCTACTATCGTAGAGCCAGTGGTGGAGCCAGAGATTTTAAGTCTGGGGGTCCAGCAGGCAAGCGTCGGCGCGGCAACTGGCAATGGCGACCGGCAGCAGCGACGGCTCTCTTCTCTCCTCTCTTCTCTCCTCCTCTGTTTCTACCAGACCCTCCAATAAACAGACCTCCTCTGTTATTTACTTCGTTTCACAAATAGAAAAATATTGAAAAGATCAAACACGTCCATTACTCTTTTTAAAAAGAGTATAAAAATATTTATTTTTGTAATGATGAGTATAAATTATTATCATATTTTAATATAGTGTGGTTAATGTTAACCTAACAACTTATTCACTTGAGATAGATATAGAACAAAAATACATATTTAATTAATATTGATAAATTTTATAAATAAAGTTCTTTTTGTAAAACGAAGTAATTATTATTTTTAAATAACAGAAATACTCCTTTCGTTTCAAAAAAAATAAATCATATCACTTAGTTATATTCATGTATATAATGTCATTATTAATGAATGAACACCTTATTATTTTAAAAAGTATACATATATAAAATGAAAGGTAGTTACTGTTTGCAAAATTTATAAATGGGACTCTCTTTTTTTCTCTTGCAAAATAGATAAATTATTTAATAAAGTTTGTTAGACGACCTGCCTCAAAAAGTGTCAAAAAGATGCAAAAAAATCTAGGTAAATTATTAGTACTTCTTCCTTTTTAAATTAGAGATTCATTTATTTGACCATTTTAAAATTACAAACGGATAAAAATTTATTACTATGTCAGTATTTATATTATGTGTAGGCTACTTAATTATAAAGTTATATATTATTTTTAATTTCTCTTTCTTCTTCCCCTTCCTTCTTCCTCCAAGCGCACGCAGAGCTTCCCGGACCCCCCGTCATTGCCGGATTTCAGGCTGGACCCACCCACATATCTACTACACACTAATTTTTTCGACGATCGAGGAATCCGTGGACCCCCATGGACCCCCCTCCCTCCGCCCCTGCGTAGAGCTACTCTACTATCACAGAGTAACTCTACTATTGCATCACTTTTTTTTTTTGTAAATTTGTATACTAAAATATTTTATTTTCATATAATATTTAATGGTTTTTATTGGGTTAAGACACTCTATTTTCTACAGACGGGTACAATTTTATTGTTATAGTCCGCAGTTTAATTTTTTGGACTAGGGCTCAAACAAAAAAAAATCAATCTAAGGCTATAAATCTTCCATTAAGTCGTTTTCGCATATTCTTATTTCAGATTGATGTTATCTGGGTTGATGCGAAATATAAATGACTAAATTAATGGAATCTAGCAATGAGTGAAGTGGGTTGATGCGAAATATAAATGACTAAATTAATGGAATCTAGCAATGAGTGAAGTGTTTTCTCATAATATGAAGCATTAGAGACAACATATTGCGTTATATATTCTTACAATTGTTTAACCATACATGTTTCTCATTATCCCATATCATGTTTCTCATTATCCCATATCACATGAATTATTAAGAATAATAATATGCAAGAAGAAATGAAAATTTTAATAGCTTTAAATCGAACTTTTTTAATCCAGATCACTACTGCCACAAAAATAAGATGATCAGACTTAAAAATATTAAATTATGAATTGACGAGGGTATTTTGGACATCATTCAATCTGTAGTTTAATATTGCGAAATTTTCATATTAAACTGCGGAATGCAGATCCTATTTACTGTTCAATTTGCGAATAAACAACTGTGATCTATTATAAAAATAATATTATCATTATAACTTGGACTATCGATTAGTCAATATATATGTACTAGATCATGTAACCCGTGCTTCCGACACTTCTAAGAATTTGATTTATCCGAAATTTTAAACGGTCCGTATGATTTATTAGGATCAACGGAATTTATTTTTTTTCAAAATTATTTATATTTTGTATAGATACATATATAAAGAGTCCAGTTAGTTGTGAGCATGCAAGTTGAAATAGAGGATGATTTCTGTGTTTGATGAACCATGTAATATTTATTTTATACGATGCAAGTAGTACAACTATTAGATTCCAATGGAATCACGTCCTGTAATTAACCCACCTTCCTCTCTCTCTCATATCATCATCATATCTTATTTTTATCTTTGCTCCTCTTGGTCTCTAGCAACATAGAGAGAGAAGGTGTTGAACCAGCAAAATGTCCGAACCAATGGAAGAAGAACAAAATCCTAAATATTTACCACTTCTAATCCCAATTTTAAGCCCCAAATCAAAGTTAATGCTTACTTCTCCTTCTTCCTATACACAACCAATTACTGAATCAGTTATGACGATGGATCTGGACCTGGATCTCGACGGCTCATGGAGCTTCGACCAAATCTTCACTTCCGACCCCACCTCTCCCTTTCTTCTCTCCGACCAGCCTTGCTCTCCTCTTTGGGCCTTTTCCGATGATAACGATGCCGGAAATGTCGCCAGACCTTTTCGTTTTTCCGATTACCCTAAGCTTCTCCCACCTTGTGAGTTAGCTGCGCCTCAGCTTTTAATTTCATTCATATATCTGGTTATTCATTACGATTCTGAGTCTAATCAATTTGGTGTTAATTATAATATAACCCTGTCTGTGTTGGATTTTTTTGGGAGAGTATGGATTTTACTAGTATTTAAATGATTTCTACATATCAAAGAGATTCCTTTCTTCTTTATGAGCTATGTCATTAAACTGAATCATTCAAATTGAAATTAATACATAAACCATACCTTTCTTTCGGTAGTTATGTACTAAGTTGAGCTTTATCTTTCTCTTTGAACCTAGAAAGGAAGGGATAAACTTCACTAGAGTATTAGTTTCTTTCCGTGTATTTTCTTGGCAACCAAACTGATTCTCAGAGTATGTACTATTTTGTCCCTGTTACCAGACTTCGAGTTCCTTTCCAGTTATGCTGTGTTTTAAAGTTGGAAACTTGTTCAGTTCAATATTGTTCTTGTTGTTGGTTTGTCTCGGTAATTAATATTGCTCTTGGTTCTCTATTTTATTTAATATTATTTTAAGGAGTTGAATTTGTTGGATGGTGGTATAGCTTAAAGATTGCAAACACATTTATTTATTTGCTTATATTTTTGATTTCCCCCCCCCCCCCTCCCCTCCTTACATATAGGTGATCCAGATTCAGTCAATGAAAGCCAATTGAGAAATGATGAAAAGAAAAGGATTCCTCCACCTGTTTTGGGATATGTGCCATTAGCCTATTCAGATGGGTCTTGTGTGATTAAGGAGAGGATGTCACAGGCACTTCGATACTTCAAAGAATCGACTGAACAACATGTTCTAGCTCAGGTTTGGGCACCTGTGAAGAATGGGGATCGGTATGTGCTCACAACATCAGGGCAACCCTTTGTTCTTGACCCAAATAGTAATGGGCTTCATCAGTATAGAATGGCATCAGTGATGTATGTGTTTTCTGTGGATGGAAAGAGTAATGGAGGCCTTGGACTTCCTGGACGTGTTTTCCAGAAAAAGCTCCCGGAATGGACTCCAAATGTGCAGTATTACTCGAGTAAAGAGTATCCACGGCTTAATTATGCTTTGCATTACAATGTTCGGGGAACTTTGGCTTTGCCAGTGTTCGAGCCTTCTGGGGAGTCCTGTGTTGGTGTGCTTGAGCTCATAATGACTTCACAGAAGATTAACTATGCTCCTGAGGTCGATAAAGTATGCAAAGCACTTGAGGTGGGTCCCCCGCAGCCACACCTTCATATGCATATTCAATCTCATGTCATGTTATACTGTTTAATTAGCATTAGATAATGTGTATTTTTAAACTGATCCTTCTTCTAAACTATGTTACTCTTCTAATTTTACCAATGACATAACTCATGCTTTATTTTATAGTGTCATTTTATGTTGATAGTTTCCTTCTCCAAGTTTTCAATGCTTATGAATTGACACTGTCCTACATCGTGACTGCATATGTATGGCGAGTGTCTTGAGGAGAACCTCAGGACTGTTACCAGCAAAGGTTGTAAATGAACAAACAGTTCGGGGTCGATTCGGACTCAACTCGAAAAAATACGAGTGAGACTCAGATTCATTAATAATATGATCCAAATCTGAGCATAAAAAATAGTTCGAATAAAAATACAAGTAGAATCTGAGCAAGGTTATACTCGACGCACAGGGATGGGGGGGTTTGTTATTACCAAGAATTTTGGTTTTCGCGTAAGAGTTAACCATAATGAGTGGAAGTCTTAAATGGCTAGGTAAATCCTTTTGTTCCTTTTATGTCACCAACTTTAGATGTATCATCATCATCTATAAGGAGAGTTAAACCCCTAGCTTGAGCTGTGTAAAAATAATTTGGTTGCATTACTAGCTTCTGCATATGTTAGTTGTTATTACCAAGAATTTTGGTTTTCGCGTAAGAGTTAACCATAATTAGTGGAAGTATTAAATGGCTAGATAAATCCTTTTATTCGTTTTATGTCACCAACTTTAGATGTATCATCATCATCTATAAGGAAAGTTAATCCCCCTAGCTGTGTAAAAATAATTTGGTTGCATTACTAGCTTCTGCATATGTTAGTTGTTTCATTTGTCGAGTGTAAGAAGAAACCACTGGCTAATTGAGTTGTGCTTTTCGATGGGTCCATATTTATGCATTGTTGCACTTTGACATTTTTATCAACTAGAGAAACAGAATATATCACATTCTTGCGGGAGATGCAACACAACTGTCAATGTAATATTCCGAATCCTTATAAGATTTATAATGTAACCTTATATGATTAATAAAGGATATTTTTGTGATTGAAATTATGTGTTATGTGATTGAATGTGTATGGTTTCATTATAAGTACAAGTATATAAAATTTTTGTAAAACTTAACTAGGAAATCAGTATTCATAAAAACGCAAAATCACTATTCATAAAAACGCAAAATCGACTTAGGGAAAGTCAACAATTTTTGGCTAACCGGATTAGCTTAGGAAAGCTAACTAATTATTAATTAGAAAGTAAACTAAGTTTTGAATAACTAAACTAAGTGGGATCCGGTTATGGTGTAGAGAAAGGGAGGGCTTTTTGGCCAATATGAAAGTATGGAATACTTACATGCTTGAAAGTGTGTAATACTTACAAGCTTGTAAATATTGATACTTGCTTTGTAGAGTTAGTCATCAAATTGATTTTTGCTTGCTTTGTAGTGTTGTCAAGCAATGGGAGGTGAGATGTGGCCCAATGTCTTGCTTGAGGTGTGTTGTCTAACTTTAAGAGGTGAGATGTGACCTCTTGTATGGCAAGTCATTGTTGCAAGACACAAGTGATAGGGCTTGGCCTTGTTGGTTAATTGTAAGTGGTGGAGTTGCTAGGCATTTGTGGCCTTATGTGAACCATGGCTTGGTGGCCTTGTTGGCCACTTTGGTTGGTTGTGGTGTGATGACCATTATACTCTTAAGTCTTGGATGCCTATAAATAAGACTCTCATGCCATGCTAAATAACCTTCATTAAATTCCAAAGCAATTCTAAGAGAGAGCATAGTAAGTATACTTATAATTGATAGAAAGGTCAAGTTTTGCTTATTCAAGATAAACGTAAAGCTTGCAACTTCAAAAGATTGATTGAAAGACGCAAAAATTAGCGTAAACTATAGAAGCGGAATCAGGCAAGTTTTTCAGACTATGTGCAAATTTCTAACAGTTTTTATGTGCAACGATGTGCTATAAAACTGTTTTGAATTTCAGTTGTTATGTGAAGTTAGTTGTGATATGTGAATTACTTGTACAACTTGAGTATTGTGAACTCTTGTGAACTCTATAACTTGGGCAGTGTGAACCCTATAACTTGGACAGTGTTAACCCTATAACTTGGGCAGTGTTAACCCTATAACTTGGGCAGTGTGAACTCTATAACTTGAGTAGTGTACTCTAGTATCTGTATAACTTGAGTAGTGTGAACTCTATTATCTGTATAAACTTGAGAAATGTGAAATGTGTTATCTGTTAGATTTGTTGAGCATTTGTGCTCATTCTCGCGAATAAAATCTTATTTGCAGTTGAGGAAGAATTACCAACAGAATCTGACAGTAAAGAAAAAGTGAAAGAAGAGTAGTTAGGTCAAGAGAGATTATTATTGTTTTCTTCTTTTCATGTAATATAACTTCAATTTGCAATAACTTTGGATATATGATTAAAAGAGTTGGGAATTATTGTAAGAATGTATTGTTTGTGTACTGTACATTTAAGCTAGTAGATGTAGGAGTCTATGCTAGATTAACATTATTGGCAATGTCTAGAAAGTTTTGTCGAGTAAAGGGGTTAGGTTATCTAATTGTGCGCCGACAAGGAGAAATCCTTAACGGAAAGCTTCCTCTTTCCTGGAACTGACTGGTTGCTAATATTGAAAGTCTAGATTAGATAAATGGTATTGAAGTTGAGAAGAAGGGTTAGTGTTAGATTGTGAGTCATAATTTATATGACTTTGGAATGTAATAGGAAATTGTAGAGTGTACGATTCTGGAATAAAGATTGTGTTGTAAGTTTTAAACAAGGTTCTAAAAGACGCTAGGCGGGAGGCGGGCGGCCAGGGGGAACCTAGCGCCTAGGGGGCCTAGGCGGCGCCTAGGGGGCCTAGGCGGGGCCTAGGCAGAGCCTAGGCGGGATTTTTTATTTTAAGCCAATTTTAATATTTTATCTTACATTTATCCAAACAAAACAATAATATAAAGTAAAACAATCTATAATAAAGATAATAAAGGCCTTTGCTTAAAGTTCAAACACATATCCATATTGTCAATTGTCAAAGTTCAAACACAAACATGCAATTGTTCAAAGTTCAAACATATCTTTAACGTATTAGTTTTATTCATAAACAAGATTATTATTAAATAATAAAATTTAAAATTTCAAGAATTCATTTCAATATTAAAACTTAAGAAACTAAATATAAATTTAAGAATTATATTGAATTAAACTAAATATTACAAATGTACCGTCATTTATATAATTTGAACTTGATACAAGTTCAAAAAATTACAACTATAATAATTATTCATTTTAACTCGATCTTGTTCACTTCTTGTTATGATTTGATATGCTACAAACTGTATAATAAATATGGTAAATCATTAGAAAAATAAATATATCAAGATCTGGTTTGGGTAGTTATTAAAATTATAAAAAAAAACTCTCCGCCTAAGTCCCACTTAATTTCTTGGAGGAATTTTTTTGCCGCTTTAGGTTTAGGCGAGGCTCTAGAGGAGCCTAGTGCCTAGGCGAGGCGCTAGGAGGGGGCCTAGCGCCTAGGCGGGGCGCCATGGGGGGGGGCCTAGCGTCTAGGCGGGGATTTTTAGAACACTGATTTTAAATAAACGAGTTTTTACCAAGTATATTGTTAGTGAATGTTATGGAAGATATGTGCAAGTCAGCACTAGATCAGGGGTTGAAGGTGACCACAGTCAAGGTAAATAGAAATATGTAAAACTTAATTATTGCCGGTTTTGATAGGATGCACATATTATACACATTTAATTCTCAGTAAAATGATGCCTAATGTATTCTTATGTTCTAACTGGCGATCTTTTTTGTAAAAATTACCACTCCAAACCTTTCTAGATTTCTCAGTTACATAATTTCAGTGTCCTTGCAGGCAGTAAATTTGAAAAGTTCAGAGATCTTGGATCACCCAAACACACAGGCAAGCAAGTGAAATATTATTATATTTACTGTAATATTTTTACTTGTAGAAAGAATTAAATTAAAATCTACCGTTAATCTTTATTTTCTATCGAAAAAATATTTATTTGGCCATCCTTGTAAACCAGATTTGTAATGAAGGTCGCCAAAATGCACTGGCTGAAATCCTGGAGACATTGACGCTGGTGTGTGAAACCCACAAGTTACCTCTGGCTCAGACTTGGGTTCCATGCCGGCACCGTAGTGTTCTAGCTTATGGCGGCGGTTTTAAGAAGACCTGCAGTAGTTTTGATGGAAGCTGCATGGGGCAAGTATGTATGTCCACAACTGATGTAGCATTCTACGTCGTAGATGCTCATATGTGGGGCTTCCGTGAGGCCTGTGCTGAACATCATTTGCTGAAGGGGCAAGGGGTTACTGGTAGGGCATTTGCTTCCCAGAGTTCATGCTTCTGTGAAGATATTGCCCAATTTTCCAAACCTGAGTACCCTTTAGTACATTATGCCCGCTTGTTTGGGTTAACTAGCTCTTTTGCTATATGCTTAAAGAGCAGTCATACTGGGGATGATAATTACATTTTGGAGTTTTTTATGCCACCTAATATATTAGAGTGTAATAACCAAAGTGCTCTATTGGACTCATTGTTGGCAACAATGAAGCATCAATTTCGAAGTCTTAAAGTTGCTTCTGGAAAAGAACTTGATGCAGAAGTGAGATCTGTGGAGATTATTAAAGCATCCATAGATGGAAAACCTGATTCAGGGTTTGAATCTGTTCAAATATCCCAACCTACTATATTTTCACCTGGTTCTGAAACCCCATCGAATGACGGAAAAATGGCAGATCTTGATTCATTGGGAAAGCATATAACAAAGGGGTTTGATGCAGTAAAGGGTGAAGGTCATGTTGCTGGCTCGAAGAGAGTTCAAAAGGGTGCTTCTTTTTCAGAGAACAAAAACCCAAAAAAGAAATCAGAGAGAAAACGTGGAAAAGCTGAGAAATCTATTAGCTTAGAGGTCCTGCAACACTATTTTGCAGGGAGTCTAAAAGATGCCGCAAAAAGCCTTGGCGGTAATTCTTGTACACTTTATTGTTGATTGTCATTGTACTCAGTAATTTCAATGTAGGATTTATTCAAAAACTGGAATAATCTGTTGCAGTCGAAACCCAAGTAGATTCTAATCGAGGTTCTTACTTTTTGCAGTTTGCCCTACTACAATGAAGCGTATTTGTAGGCAGCACGGGATCTCTAGGTGGCCTTCTCGCAAGATCAACAAGGTTAACCGTTCCCTATCCAAGTTAAAGCGCGTAATTGAATCTGTGCAAGGTGCTGAAGGAGCATTCACTTTAACTTCTCTGGCTTCAAGTTCGTTACCTGCTGGTGTTGGTTCTATTTCTTGGCCTGCCGGTTTGAATGGATCCAATCCTCAGAATTCACCGAGCTCTATACCTTCTGAACCTCCAAAGGAAAATAATGAATTCCGCACTCGCCAGACATCTGCAAGTGATGAACGGGCTGAAATAGTAGATCGATCTCCTAGCAGAAGGTTGGAATATGTTCACTTGCAAAACGGAATTATCCAGGAGTTGAATGACGGTTCAAACCTGTCCAAAACAGGCAGTGGATCAAGAGAACAGAGTAGTGGCACTCCTACTTCCCATGCTTCCGCTGCATTCTGTGTTGCCGATGTACTACTTGCCGCAGCAGAAAGTGAAGAACCATTTGGAGAAATGCTGCTCGAGGATGCAGGAAGCTCACATGATTTGAGAAATCTTTGTCCGGCGGCAGGGGGGGCTCTTGTTGATGAAAGGGTACCAGAGTCTAGTGATGTGGTTCCCAAGGAATCCAGGGCCACTCCTCCTCCTCCAGAGGAGAAGCCGTACTTTTGGGGCAGGCCGGAAGTTGAGAGGGTAACCATAAAAGCAACATACAGAGAAGATATTATCAGGTTTCGGCTATCATTAAGAAGTTCCGGCGGCATTGTCAAGTTGAAGGAGGAAGTGGCAAAGAGGCTGAAGCTAGAGACGGGTACGTTTGATGTCAAGTATCTAGACGATGATCACGAGTGGGTTTTAGTAACCTGTGACGCAGACTTGCAGGAGTGTGTGGATATATCAAGATCATCATCAGGAAGCAAGATCATCAGATTGTTAGTTCATGACTTACTGGCCAATCTAGGGAGCTCCTGTGAGAGCTCAGGGTGAGAAGAAGAAGAAGAAGGATTAGGCTGTACTGTACATACAGTGAAGTGAGAGGTCATTGCACCATTCTTGAAGTGTGTGTTAGTGTTTAGGAAATGTAGATTTTGGTCATGATAGATAGATAGATAGATAGATGGCTCAAGTTAGTTGGCCAAAACTTGGCTTCCAGCTGGATCGGGTTGGATTCAGCATCCCTAATTCTAGTAAAACTACAATGGGCCAATGGCCGGCCCCCAGTTCCGTACAATTCCAAACGAAATGAGGTCCGAATATAGTCATAATATCCACTCCAACAAGGCCCAATCAAAAAACAAAAAATCAAGTAGTTTTTTAATGAACAAAATGACAATAAATTTTAGTTACATATTCAAATTTGCCTTTAGTTTTTTTTTTTTGTTATAATAAAAAGTGAAAAATAGGAGACATAATAATAATAATAATAATAACATTCTCAAGTACCAAAACATAAGATTTCTCCCAAGTTTTGCATCCTATTTTCTATTAAACCTTGGCAGTACACCCACCAACACACCAAAAAAAAGTTCAAATAAAAAAAAAAGAAAAAAGAAGAAGGTTGATAAGATCAATTTGGGCTCCTCCAGCCCAGCCCAAAAGACGATGATGGGTCACTCTTTTTGGAGGGTATATCAAACATGACCATTTTGAGAATGAGTGACAACTCTTTTGGGCTCAGAAGAGATGGCATCAGTATGAGCATGACCAATCCCTGCCAAACCCATCTCCCCTTTGCTTTGTCTTGCCGCAATCTGGCGCCTTGTGGATTTGTAAAATGTGGCATACAATATCAACTGGGCCGTCCCAAGCAGTAAGCCCAGTCCATTAGGGGCCTGAAAACAATCAAGCAAATTCCTTGAAATGAATAACGTGGTTGTTACAGTGATTTTGTAACATTACAACAAATTCAAACATAGCAATGAATAACAAGTGCTGTAGTATAGAAATTAATATTACTACAACTTCACAGTGAAAATATAGAGGCGGTTGGTAATGTCAAAATAATTACTACTAATAAATATGGTTAAAAGTTACTAAAATTGTTGTTAAATAAATACATGGAGTAGTATATGTTTTGGCAATATTATATTACTACTATAATTATGCACGCACGGGTGGTCGTAAGAAACAAGATATATATAAGCATTTAATGGGGGGACGTCAGGCCACTTCCCTTCCCCTTCTCTTAAATACAGCGAGCTTCTAATAAATTAAATTAAATGCCTCAGAAGTCAGATGCATTTGTTTTCATTCCCCAAACACAAGACAAGACACACAAAAGAGAAGAGAAAAGACATATATATATATATATATATACTTATACTTACAGCAATGTAGGGATCGAAGCG
Organism: Panax stipuleanatus; assembly: GCA_020205555.1. Classification (NCBI taxonomy): domain Eukaryota; kingdom Viridiplantae; phylum Streptophyta; class Magnoliopsida; order Apiales; family Araliaceae; genus Panax; species Panax stipuleanatus. The sequence goes on from CM035124.1 coordinate 133,262,537, forward strand.
GATGAGAGCATAACTAGTCCAGCAAACCCCATTCAAAAAGGAAAACAGGGAGAGGAAAAATGGCATATACTCGACACTTTTTGTTCTAATCACCATTTTCTGCAACCAAATTAATTAATTAAACCTTCAAAATTAATTACTAGCAAGCTCCTGCAGTATGTAAAATTAATTAACAGATTGAACGAAGATGTAGGTAGGTAGGTGGGTAGGTGGGTGGGTGGGTGGGTGGGTACCATGACGGACAAAGGGGAAGCATACATGAGGAAACAACCAAACATGCATACGCTGCCGATGATGGTGGTGCGCAGGCTTATTTTACCGACCAAGCTCGACACCAAGATGGCAAGCACAGCGATGAAGGCTAACTCGGCTAGCATTATGAGCACAACCCTGAGCCTCTGCTTTTTGTCAGAGTATATCAGAAACAGCATCAGGTAGAGAAGCTCAATCACAAAGCCCGACCCATTTATGGTCAGGACCAGGATGCTGTGGGGGTGAAACCTCGGCAGCCCGTACAGAATCCACATCCCACAGTTGAAAAATGTTGCTAGGTACGGCATTGGGGAGTATTGCTCCACTGACCCTTTCTTCCATATTCTTCTAAACGTTGGCCTGATGAAATTTATTTATATATAATTTATTTATATACATATACATACATATATATATATATATATATATATATATATATATTTCCAAATCAGTAAGTGAGTAGTACTTACACTGGTGACAAGAACAATATGAGTGAAATGATGTTCCCTGGAATTTGGAAAAATAAAATAAAAATTCAAACAAATATCAGCTAACTTTCCAAATTAACACACGACTTCGATTCTCTCTTGAGAATTGAGATGATATATATATATATATATATATATAATTACCTATAATACCAACAACTGTACGAACAGCTTCTGCAGAAACCATGGTTGATGAGAGGTTGAAGGGGAATTAAGGGTGGTTGGCTATATGGATTATGAAGTAGTGGTTAGCTAAGAAATGAAGAATAAGGTTTGGTATTTTGTTAGTAATTGCATGTGATCAAGCAAGAGTGCGTCGTACATATATATAGACAGGGTCAGGGTCAGGGTCAAGGGGGACTGGAAAGGGTAATTATTAATTAAGAGTATCGGTTTGGACTTATCCATCACATATATATATATATATATATATATATATATATATATATGGATAAATTACATATTATAGTACATTTTAATTAATATTTTAAGAAAAAATATAATTAATATTGTGTTTCATCCACTAAAATGGAAATAAAAAAATCTTAATATTATCTTTTTAAAATTTATTTAAAAAAAATAAAATTATTAAAGTTGATTCTTTGAAATCTACCAACAATTAATAATAATAAAAAAATCACTTTTCTTAGAAGACAAATTAATACTAAAAAGGTGTGAAAGGAATATTTATATATATCCGTAAGAATTTGTTTACGGATAATAATAAAAACATTTTAATTTAGACTGTCCAACATTATATATATATATATATATCAATAACAGTAGAATAATGCTACTATCACATAAATATGATGACATAATTCTAACATATTGTGAGGTGGCAGTATATAATTTGTTGTTAAATTAAATAAGTTATATCAATAACAAATCACATACTGTCACGTCAACAGTATATGAGAATTATATAATTATTTTATGTGATAGTAGCATGACTCATAACAGTAATTGCATACTTGCATGAGATGAGGCATTGACACTTGGAGCAACACGTATATATTATACTAGTACTAGTATCCTATTCTCTCCCTTCCTTAATATAAGACTTTTTAGAATTGTATACAAATATTAAAAAAATAATTGTATAACATTAAATATAATATCAAATGTCTATATTGTCTTTATATTAAAAAAAGAAATTGTTATTTATTGGGCAAAAAATAGTGAAAGAACTAAAGTTATATTTAATACTTGGGGTAATATTGAAAACTAAGCAACTAATACTTATTTAAAAATCTAAAACGTTATATATTAAGGGACAAAAAAGCTTTTTTAAAACGTCTTATATTAAGAGACGGAGGGAGTACTATTCATTTCTTTGCATGGCTACTTGAGTCCAACTATGAATACTCCTACTACTAGTAGTATTTTTTGTAAATCTGATTATTATGAAATTAATTTTATGATAATTTGGTCAATTGATTAATAGTACAACATTGTTGATACACAGAGATATAGATCACCTCTCGACTTGCGTGTCGATAATACTGTATTGATCAATTAACTTCATACTACTAATGACTCTCGTATTTTATTATTAACTGACACTGAATTTAAGACAAACTTATCCTCTTATCCATATATACTACTCCTACTCCTATATCCATTCAATTTAGTAGGAGTAATTAATTACTCCCTCCGTTCCTAAAAGATTTTCGTTTTAGGAAGTAATTTTTATTCTAAAAAGATTGTCGTTTTGAGTTTATCAATACACATTAGCTATTTTTTTTTCCTACTTTATCCTTATTTAAAGTTTTCTCTTATTTAAAGCTTTCTTCAATAACAGTAGAATAATGCTATTATCACATAAATATGATGACATAATTCTAACATACTGTGAGGTGGCAGTATATAATTTGTTGTTGAATTAAGTAAGTTATGTCAATAACAAATCACATACTGTCACGTCAACAGTATATGAGAATTATATAATTATTTTATGTGATAGTGGCATGACTCATAACAGTAGTTGCATACTTGCATGAGATGAGGCATTTAGTAGGAGTAATTAATTACTCCCTCCGTTCTTAAAAGATTGTCGTTTTAGGAAGTAATTTTTATTCTAAAAAGATTGTCGTTTTGAGTTTATCAATACACATTAGCTATTTTTTTTTCCTACTTTACCCTTATTTAAAGTTTTCTCTTATTTAAAGCTTTCTTCCTTTCCCAATGATTCTTATTCAATTCAATGCTATAATCCAAGTAGTAATTGGTTGAATAAGAAGTAATTAATTGAATTGAATAAGAAACATTGAGAAGAGAATAATTGGTTGAGATAATTAATAAGGGTAGTATAGTAGTTTCGCTAAGTATTAATTACATTCCTTAATCTGTGTGCATTAACCTTAAACGACAATCTTTTAAAACAGAGTGAATACTACTTTTACAATCCTAGCTTGAAGTTATCTGGCTGCTGTCACCATTTAATACTCCAAATATTAATTAATTATATGGCCATATATAGAGGGAAACTTTTGTAAGTATATATTTACGGAGGGCAATGTTGGGATTTCACATTTGCAATAGTAGTAGCAGTAAAAAGTAGCTAGAGAATTTGTTGTTTTCGTCACAAGGCTAAAAATAGAAAGGCAAAACATAGTGAGTTTGTGTTGTGCTTGTCACTGTGTGGTGTGATGTCCACCCAAATTAAACACACAGGCCACATATCAAGCTGCGTGCTATCCCCATCAAACTACGTAGTACTATTAACTATTTGAATCCCATGAATAATTTGAGCCGTTGATTCCATATATATGATCAAGTTAGTTTCAGATATATTAATTGGTCATGCATTGCAATGTCAATTACATATATATTGGTTAATGGTTATGCATGCATTTGTTAATTACTGTAATATATTGCACACAGTGGAGCACTGCATCTGCATGTAGTATTATTTAGCTTATAAATTTCTCCATCAAAATTATAGTTAATATTGACCCGGTATATATATATATATATATATATATATATATAGTTCGTCTGTCCGGTTAGTTAAGGAACTGGTTATGATGACGGTACGGACCATCGTTATAGAACAGAAAATCGTTATCATAGCATATGGCGACGGTCCGAATCGTCGCCATAGCCGATTCGTTAACGAGTCGCTTATGAGATTTTATATATATAATTAATATATGTATATAAGCCTTGGGCTAAAATATTATAATTATTTACCGCCTCTTCTTATCAAGATAAATAGTAATAAACCAGTTCATTTTATTTATAGTGACTACAACTATACATTCTACCAATAAAATAATAAATTACTAGATTGTAAAATTAACTATTTAATCCAGTAATAATATTCACAATCAATTTTGGATATATAGCTAGGACTGTGGTATATAAAAAACATCATTAATTATAGGGAATTGATATTTGGACAAGTAAAATTTAATATTTTCACAAGCTCTAAGTGAATCATATTTATTATTTATAGTGAGAGTGATCTTATCAAACTATCATATTTTCTCGTGTGGAAAATATCAATTCCCTAATTATTTCTTCACTTCTTACTTACCGTGATTTAGTTTTAAGACAGGAAGATCCCCAGCTGATCTTAAGATTATCACCCACCACATGCTAGTTTTATTTTATTAGTCTCAAATTGTCATTATGAAAGACACCATTATCCTTGTGGTTGCCTTGTGGGAATTAATGATAGTAATTTTGAATAATAAAATGACATAAAGATGAAATTCATTATACTTCTCCCATTTCAAAATATATAAGATTATTATAATGAACTCAAAGTTAGACATTTTCAAACTCAAAATAACATTAATTCTTTAATTTTAATTAACACAATGATAAATATTATAAACTAATATCTAAAAAAATATTACTAGCTTGTGATCCATCTGTTTTAAAATTAGAGATACATTATGTTTTTTAATACGTTCCAAAATTAGAGATACCTTTTTATTTTAGGACTATATAGTGAGATGATGTTCCTAATTTATCATTAATTACTTTATCACTATCATTTTATATCAAACCTGAAACCACCACAACTAAATTTCTAACTAATACAAATGCTAGGTATATATATATATATATATATATATTTATTGAGAACATAAAATTATATTTAAAAGCCGTTGTTTTACAAATATATCTTTAATTTTAAAACGAATAGAATATTCATTATTATAAAATTTATTATTTTATAACTTTTAATAAATTATTGTCAAATTTAAATTTTAAAATATTTTAAATTGACTTTTAAAAGTGAATTTAATGTAGAGGAGGAAGTAATAACTAGAAATATAACAAAAAAAACGTCATTCATAAAATCTCCAATTATAATTACGTCATTTTGGGGCCATGAGTCGTATGGCCTTAAATTATTAGAGATAGAAGTGGAGTTGAAACATTCAACTTTTGCTCTGAACTGAAATTGCTGAAATAGGCAGGCAGGAATCCAATATTATAACAAACAACTGTACAATTGAATTGAATGTGCATCATACATATAAACGTACATATACATACACACACACATACACATATATATATAGGATCAGTCTCTCCAGCGAACAATAAAGAGCGAACTAAAAACGAACTGGCTAACGACGATTTTTTCCGTCGCTATAACATAGAAAACCGATTTTTTATGTTATAGCGACAAAAAAACCGTCGCTATAGCCGGTTCGTCATTAATTCGCTCCCTATGGTTCGCTAGAGAGACGGACCCTATATATATATACTCCACTATATATACACTCTTCTTCTGTTATGTTGTTAATTACTTCAGGATCGATCGATGGTCAGCTGCCTTTCATTTTCAACTATGCGCCGACACCATCTGGTGGTTCGATCACCATGCACCGAGACCATCTGGTGGTTCGATCGGTTCCAGTATATACATATACATATACATATACATATATGTATATATATATATATGTATATGTATATGCGACATGATCTTTTTCACTGCGTATATATATTGGACAAATTTATAGCATGCATCGATCTTTTTCAAAATTTATTTATAACAATAACATGCATGTTTGTTTTTCAAGATGTTATGCAGCACCGGACAGTAGTCCAATGTACAATGTTAATTACCGATAGTACTGTACGTACTTATTATTCCTATTTGTTAAGAATTGCTAGTAAACTTGATCTTTATATGAATATAGCTAAGAAGAGAATCCTTTAATTTTTCCTATTTATGTTGTTTAACTTATATTATTTTCTCTATGTTTACTAGCTTTTTCACGAGAGTGAAGCTACACAAGCAAAATATATTAGATATTAATTACCCAACTATATATATATACGATAAATGAAATGTTTCAAGTCTTGAATAGGATAAAAGTTATATAGTGCTCCATCTATCTGTCTAAAATATATATAAGTTTAATATATTTTGAAATATTTTTTAATTTAAAATTTATGTTTAATACATTAATTGATGTATATATCACAAACGATGGAGTTATAGGGCGGTGGTGGCCGGTGGGTGATGAGAAAGAAATTGAAGCTTCATTTTAAATAATGTTACTATCACATAAATTCTATCACATAACTTTCATATATATACTGCGGGTCCCATATGTCATATATATATTGCGGATCCCGTATGTCAGGCTGAGACCCACAATATGTATGTATGTGTATGTAAGAGTTATGTGATAAAATTTATGTGATAGTAGCATTGCCCGTTCATTTTATCTTATTTGACTTTAGAGTGAGAAGCTAGCAACGATTATCTCTAATTAATTTGGAGTGAAAATGGGTTTAGGAGAAGATAAGTTTTCTCTCACCTTTTTCTCTCCTTGTCACTTTACGTACCAAGTTACCTTTCTCTCTCCTTATCACTTTATTCTCTCACTTGATTGACACATTTTGTTATATTTATTTAACGATTTTTGTAACCGATGGTAAAAAAAATATACTTCAGTTAGTGGTATGGAAAAAAAATTTGTTCATTAGTGAACAAAAATGTATTCAACCCATTTTAGCAAGCAAACCTCACACTTCTTATACGTGACATACTCTGAGATGAGAGACCAAACCTAACAAATAAGGAAAAAAAAGAAAGAAGAAGGTCCCACTGCAAAAGAAGAAATAAAGTTTTATAACAAAGGAAAAGTACTAAATAATAAGTCCAAGATAATAAGTCGAACTCGAACATATTTTAATAACACGATTGAATTAACACATGTACGAGTTCGAATTAAATTCGAACATGTTCGAGTAACATGAACCAATATACATGTGCGAGTTCAGATTGTTAGTTGTTTGCGAACATAGTCGAATATCATCATGTTTGCGAATATCATCATATTTTCGAATATCATCATATTGGTGAACATCATCAATGCACTGAAATAAAAATTAGGCCAAATATTATAAATACTAGAGCATATTATGAGTTACTCGCGAATCTCTCTAATCAAACTCGAATTGAACCGAACTATTCGCAAACAAGTCGAACCAAACCACATGGTTCGCGAACATGTTCGATCGAACAATTGAACGCGATAGCATGTGCGAACTCGACTCGGCAAGACAATCCAATCAAACTCGATCGAGCCTATTCGCGAACGGTTCGGTTCATTTTCATACAAGCTTGTGTTGTGTATATAATCATGCACCTAAGACCACGTAATTTTGATTGACAAATTAGTGAATTGTCAAAACAACCCTTAATAAAAAATGACGAAATACCAACAATACCATTAATAAAATCTCTTAAATAAATAGGATATATAAAAGTTTGTGTGTATGTAAGACACACATTCCCTATTCCCATATATGATAGCTTGTATAACAACTCCAAACTAGATACATTAAAATAACAATAAATAAAAAAGATACAATGTATTTGTATATAAATTTGAGAAGTCACTATAAATAAATATCAAAAAATTAAAAAACTCTTGAATTCCTGAGTCAATAGTAAAATATATCTTTAAGCTACTGATTCGTTTTGATCATGAGTCGATTCAAAGTCGATCAAAACAATTCGATACTTGTGCTTTTATATTGCTGTATTGGTTGATTGATCAGATATTTTGTACTCATGAACGTAGCCTAGCGTAAATGTATGTAGTATGCAGATATAAATGTAAAAAACCTAACTAGGTAATCTTTCTGAAAAAGCGAACTCAAATTATTCGCTGAATATAATGATATGCAAATCAGAATATATCATCTTTTTTAGCTTGTATGAATTGCAATGGGGTCAGCATACATAACCTGCAGTCAGAATGGTTGTGGCAACACGGCATGAAGCCAGCATGCAACAAGCAATATACATACATACATATATATATATATATACATATATATATATATATATATGTGGGGGTTGAATTCATGCATGGCATGATGTAGTTTTTAGGTTGAGGTTCTTGTCTCATGCATAGTCGAGTTGTGGTCTCTCAACACGTAGCAAAACATTGACTAGTGCCGAATGATTTTTTTCCAGATTCTTACCATCAATTATCACCCATACATACGCATAACTTGTGCTACCTGCTTTAATGGGGTACCCTGTGCTTTGTGGGGATATATATATATATATATATATTCGTCTACCAACAACTTAAAAAACTTGATATATGTTCCCATGAATCTAATTCTGAAACAGTCTTATTGATCATCATCAGTTCCTTATCTACCCAATATTAAAATAACTCAAATGATTGAGACACGTACGTACATTAATGCTTCGTTTGGATTGCTGCCAGAAATTGGAAATGGAACGATTAATTCTTGTAGAATGAAAGAAAGTTTGTTCGGTTATTTTGTTGTAATGGAATGAATCATTTGAATCATACCAAATATGTAGATTTTATTTCTTAGTGAATGATATGAAATGACATTCCAACAACCAGGAAAGGAGATGAACAATTCCTATAAACGCTAAATTTGTGGATTGTATTTGTTAGTGAAGGGTATGAACCGACTCATTTAAGTTGACAATATTGGAATGAACCATTTCGCCTTCTATTGAATTTCTTTTTTTATTTCAATACCTATTTCATTAATGCTTCGTTTGCGCTCCACGCGCCATCCAATCCCCAGTTGGGTCCCATTGAGCCGTCTTAATACGCTAATTTCAATTCAAACATATAGAAGTACGAAACAAACAAGGCTATTCCATTCAATTCCCTTTATGAATGCCTAGTGTGAAAATGGAATGGAATGAAATATATGAAAATGTCACCCTGATCTCGATCCCAGTACTTTAATCGTGTCTTTTAAATTAATTTGATTAGAACAAGCCACATAACTGTGAAATGGAAAGGCTTCATGCTTTCAACCGTCAAAATGGGGAGTACAACAGAAAATTTTCAATTCAAACACATCATTCTCATTTGGACAAAACGACAACAACCGGCCTAGCTATAACAACTGTCGTATATATATCACTACACCTTAGGTTAATTTCGATCCCAATGATAACAGTACCCCTTATACATACATACATATATACATACATACTTGACCACCTTTTTAAATCTATTATCCATCAGGACCATCATTCTTTTTTCATCGATCATTACATGCTGCATGCATATGATTGCCTTGCTTGTATATCAAACCCAAAGACATTGGGCATTTCTCACATTTTGCACTACTAGCTAGTACTAATAATTAAGTAGCTTTATATATTCTTTAAATGATCCTGATTGCTAGCTAGGTAGGTAGCTATATATCTACTATCCGCTAGCTGATATATATATATATTCTATTTGACCAAAAAGAGAAATTCCATATTTTCGACCAATATATATAAAAGCATAATGTTTATTCTATATAAACTACTGGCCCAAGTGATGGTACGTAATTGAAGTGTCTTAATTTCAATATATATAGTGATCAGTATGACAGTATCCTAATTAAACCTGACATGCACCAAATCTCCCATTGATCACCCATGCATATATGCATGTTATTTTGGTGGAGTACTTTCAAGTATGCGACAAAAACAGGACAATGGTTTTTAGTGTATTTGATGCATGCATGCATAGTTAAACCTAGCTAGCTAGCTAGTTAGTTATTATGTTAGAGATCAGCTGAAAACTAACTGCAGTCTAACCCTAGCTATGTACGTACGTGCAAAATTAAACTCACATATGCATCAATTAATCATGATCGTCTTCTGTCAGGAGAAATAGTAAAATGAAAATATATATATATATAGGGATTGCATCCACAGCAACCGGTTGCTGGGAGCAACCCTTTTATATGAGATCTGTGAATCATTATTATAATGAGGTTCACTGTACTTGTAGGGATAAATTGAGTAAAAAGCTCCTACAAAGAGTGGAATAAAGGAATTGCTCCCAACAACCGGTTGATATGGATGCAACCCCATATATATATATATATATATATATATATATATATTGGTAGATTCAGAGTTTTAATCAAATTTGGACGACAGAATAGATATCATTGTTTCATAAGAAATTAGCCTCTGTACGTACCATTATGCATGCATTATTGTTATTATTAGTTTTTGGTAGACAGACAGATATATGTCGAAATAATATTACTATCACATAAAAAATGTCACATAAAATTCAATACACACACATGCATATTGTGAGCTCCATGTACCAGGCGTGGCCTAAAAATATGTATATGTGTGTATATGAATTTTATGTGATCATTTTTTATGTGATAGTAACATGGTTGTATATGTCGCAACCACACGCCATACAATTTGTAGTTTACTAACCAAAACCTATACGACGACGTACACAGCATAGCATGCATGCATGTTGCAAGTTGAAATATAATTAAATTAAATTAAATTAATTATTTGTTTTCGGATTTTAATAATTACATGCAGAAGATAGATAAAGAGTTGGATTTTTGCCCAGCGCCATTGTTGTAGCTGTCGCCCATCTCCGGCAGCAGTAACACTCTCTGACCGACCATAAAAAATACCTACCAAAAACCACATATATATATATATATATAATCATGCATGTGATCAATTCCAGTTAAAAAAAAAGGTTTAAACTAATGTAGTTGAAGAATTAATTAGTGTCTCAAAACAAAACATTATTTATTTGGAATTCAGTTTCAAACATTGGAAAAAAGGTTGAGAACCCAAGTGCTTTCAAGCCTAAAGTAATCAAATGATATGTAAAGGAAATAGCTAGGCAGATTGGGTTGGGGGTGGAATTCCCTTTTTTCTATTTTTTACTATTTGCATCTTCTTTTGTCAATCTAGCTAGCATATGATTCCGAATAAAAAAAGAGTAGGCATTACTTTCCACTTTAATCCGAGTGATCAAGTCATGACAGAAAGAGAACCAAATAATGTTACGTGTCGGACTGGTATAAAAACTCTATGACAACATAAAAATTAAACATAAATGTCAAGGAAGATCCATAATATATAATAGAGTTTCATCTATTTATATTTTTATCTATTATCAGAAATTAAAATATAAATAAATAAAATTTAAATATGTTCATATCTAATTTTCATGTGCACATAAAATTTTGTATATAATAATACATCATCCGAATCAAAATGTCATAAACTAACCAGCCAACATAACATATAGGCATATGTATTGTCAACCCTACCAATATGAGTGTGAGTTTCACACGACATTCCAAGGCATGTGAATTTGTCTTTTGCAATCCTGTATCAAGCCACACATTTGAACATTTTCACCTCTATAGAATATATAGACGCACATGAACATCAGCCATTCAAAATTCATCGCCTGCCTTGCTTTCATGACATAAATTCAATAAAAAAAAAAATTGTAATTATAAAATCAATAAAAAAATAATAAAAATTGTGAGCCTACAAAAAACAAAAAGAGTGGCCAAATTAGAAAATAACCCTATACATAAACTTCTATGTTAAATATGCATGCATGTGTGAAGAATTTAGAATGAAAAGGGAAGATTTTTCTATTTATTTTCAACTCCTAAACCCAGAAGCAGACCGCTTCTTTGATGCCTCTTTTTTTGTCCTAATAGAGTTGGGATCAAGGAGGTTTTCCAGAGACTTTGCTTTCTTGTTTCGACACCTCCCTGCTTCTTTCAGGAGCTCAGCTAGCCTTTTCTTCTCATCATCAAAATCGGGATTTGCTGTTCCAAGCTGCTCTTCTCTCAGTTTTAGAACATACTCCAAAATCTCAATGGCATCTTCGACTCTGTGTGCATTACAGGATGGATTTCAAATATCAAGATCAACATTAGTTAGTACAAGGTATGGCTTGATGTACCACAAAGCATCATCTTTAAAAGAAGTAAACAATTTCAAATGCCAACTTCATAATGCCTTTCGATCTTTGCTTCAGACGGTGAGAGAACTACACAAGTAATTACACATTGGATTTAAGTATGATGGTCTCATTATTAAGGGCGAACACCCATCAAGGACAGTTGTTGGATTATCAAGTTTCTCCCATTTTTTGGTAGTTTTTGTCCCTTCAGTATGGATGAGGGTATGACGTCGTGGGTTATACCCCTTGTAAATACGTACAAATTGGGTTTCAGGTAATATAATTAAAATCAATTACCCAAAAAAAAAGGGGACAGTTGTAGGAAATCTTTAACCGAGGCAAGAAGATCCACATCTCAAACTCCAAACTTCGGAAAAAGAATAAGGACTTGGAAAATAAACCTAGTATCCAATTCAAAAACCTTGCTAGGATTTGCTCTCTCTATACGACTCTTTTTAATCTTTTTGAAGCATTAGGAAGGAGAATAAAAAGTAATTGGAAACTGCAGAATTGTCTTTTTCTGGTGTCAACTTCTCTAAAATGACAATTCAGACAAGTCTGCAGCTGTTGCATGCTGATGCCATTTGCTCAAAATGTTGACAGGCTAAATAATTCATGTCAGAAAGTGATCTGCACTAAATTTACTGGACAATCCATTATCCATCAGTTGGACTTAAACGAAATTCCAAGAAAATTAGAAATTATTACCTTCCCATGGCATCATATGTTGCTGCAAGATTGCTATAGACACCAAGAGTATCTTGGTGACATGGGCCGCACTCCTGTTCCAGTATTCCTCTTGCTTCTTCAAACAACTCAGCAGCCTCATCTATCTTGAACAGCTGCACACAAGCCAACCCCATCTGATTCAACACAACCCCAAAGAAGGCTGATTTCCTCTCCCCGCTTCCCCTAAGTTTTGCTACAGCACTCTCAAATGAGCTTCGTGCTTCTTCAAACCTTCCCACCATGTAAAACATAACACCCATCCGTGCTTCTATTCCCGCAATTGTACTTTGCTGCCCTGCTTTGTCTTCCAATAGTTTCATTGCCTTCTGCAAGAGCTTCAATGCCTCCTCAGGTTCATTGAAAGATTCGTAGATGGCAGAAATTTCGGTCATTCCACTTGCGATTTCTTCTGATGTTGTTCCAGGCAATGGTTTTGCATATATCCTTAGGGCATTTTCACAATAAGATCTGGACTCTCGCAACTTCCCTGTCTTGTAGTATAGATCAGCCAGCCGTACAAAGACAGAGGCAACTGAAGGGTGGTTGTCACCCTTTGACGATTTGAAGACGGTGAGTGCCTTCTGGTAAGAGAAAACAGCCTCATCGAATCGAGATAAGGACATGTAGATATTGCCAATGCTGACATCAATAGCAGCAACCTCATTGTCTTGTCCGTTGGCAATCATTGACATGCTGGCAAGTACAAGGTGTTCAAGGGCAGATTCATAATCTCCTTTAGCCTCACATATGAGGGCCATCAACCCACGATCAGCTGCTTCTTCAAGAGATGCAGGTGCACTGTGTTCACGGTGGATTTCAAGGGTTTTCTTGCACAATTTATCCGCTTCATCAAATTGCATTGCTTGAACATGAGCCTCAGCTAAGTACCTGCCAATGTCAATACAGTCGCATTGAATTTAGTTCGTATTGAAAAACAAAGAGATCCAACTTAAGAATTGAAGTGACGGACTATATTAAAAACAGAAGAACGAGAGTAGTCAAACATTTAAACTGTGATCAAGGTATTAAAATGTTAGATGTATAATCTCGCAACTCCACATTGTCTTGCATGCCTACTCCTGCAACCAAGCTATTATTTAATTTGGACATCTAAATTTCTGAAATACAGCAAACGCACTACTTTTTTTTATATAGTTTCAGGGTAAGCAGCAACATCAGAAACCATTTGACATAAGTACCCAATTCGTAAAGCCGTATCACATACTGAGTGTCCCGAAGTGCCTATACTAAAATGTAAACTTATACAGTTGAAGTATTATTATATTTAGTATTCAAAAAAGTTTAGTAAGATTAATGTACAGATATAACTTTGGAACAAACTTTCACTCCTCTAACTTTTGTAAGTTGAGCCCACAAGACTAACCTCAAACATGCTGCATGAATAATAAATCTAATTGTTGTGTTTAGCAATAATTAACTAAAAAATTATTTATTTTAATTATTTTCTAACTTTCTTTAAGAAAGCAAAAAATTAGAAGTTAGAATGACAAATTCCAGTATTTTAAGTAAGAGCAACTTACTTTTGATATGTTAATGATAAATTTGTCTTTTTTTAAATAATAAAAAAAAAGTGGAAAGGCAATACTAAAAGGTTGAAAGACTGCCGATGACAATAGGAGGAGCGCCAATAGAGCCAACCAAAAGTATATAACACTAATAATGAACAAAGTAGATCAAGTAGCTCAGTAAATTTGAATATGTCAGTTTTGCTAATTTAGTTTAACGACCCATGGTGATACATGCCTCATTTAAATGGACTAAAAAGTAGCACCATGCAAATTAAGGACAGAGCTGAAATGAGAGCTAGGAAAGACATAACACACCAGAAACTCATGTTAGCCACATCATCCTAATCAAAACTCTTAATACAATAGTCTACTTGTATAGATTTTATTTCTCATAAAATGTACCATCCAAGATGAAAACAAGATGCTAAATATAAAGTTCAACCTCCAAATACAAATTACCCAAAAATGTTGACTCCAATTAAATCGTTATAATCTTCTTTCAATATGTCAGATATATACAGTTATGAGCTTACAAGTCATCGGGAGTTGATGAAACCATATATTACATTATACTTTCCAGGAATTAATAACTGAAAAGTATAATGCAGTTTGTTTTTATCACATTTTCACTCTGATCCATTTACTTCTGCATTCCAGATTGGACCATGTTTCAAATTCCAAGAAAATTTTAATAGATCAAGACAGACAACTAGTCTATGAAGTAAACAATCTAAACCAAACAAATTACTCCTTACTTTACACATATAATCAAAACAACAAAGTATAAAAAATATCAAGTAATCAGGAATTGATTACATACATCTTCAAAAGTGTATCTTGTTAGTATTTTGTTTCACTCCTAACTTTCCAAAAATATGTCCAGGGTCACCATTTCAAGTTCAACGATTTCTTTAATTAAAAATTTAGCAGTTTAATTGATACATGTGATAAGTGTAGTAAACAAACACAATTACACCCTAATTTGCATGCATGCATGCATGCATAATTGCAAAAATATTGAGTTATAATTTTCCTTTATAATTTATTCTCATTCCAAACTTCTGTTATACTCCCTCCATCCCATAATAACTGTCATTTTAGAAAGAAAAAAAAATTCCAATTTATTTGTCGTTTACAACTTTCTAGGAGAATAAATTATTTACTTTCCTATATCACCCCTACCTTCTCTCATTGTCCCAAGAAATTCTCTTCCTTGTATTAATAGTTTTCAACTTCCCATAAAGGGGTAGTGATGAAATTTTACACAAATTTTAATTAATAAATGATAGCATTAAATGACTTTCTTAATCCATGTGCATGAAGCTAAAACGACAGTTATTATAGGATGGAGGGAGTAATATTCAGTTTAACTACTCATACCATGTTTTCTCTGATAAGCATATTAGCTGTTCAATTACGCTGTAACTCGACTAAAATTCAAAAAGCATACTAGTTAAAAACAATTTCAAATTGAGCTTTGTGTCCAAGTTTCTACAATAATTAGAGGAACGACAATAACACCACCCAAAAAAGCATACATTTTCCAGTTTCCAGTTTCTTTTCCTACTTGGAATGAATAAGCACACAAACAGTATAATGTAGCTTCTTTTCATCCCAATTATACCCAAATCCATTGTACTTTTATATTTCTAAATTGGATTATTTTTCAAATTCCATAAAAATTTCAATAGAACAGCACCCATAAGACTATGTAAACTCATGGACAAAGAATCAAACAAACACAAATAAGGAGTACATTCTAATTTGCCTAAAAAGAACATGAACAAGAAATTTTCTTATCAAACTGTAAAAAAGATCGAAACTTTACCTACAAGTCTCTGCAACTCTGGGATCTGCATCTCCTAAAGACTCCATCTGTATCTTTAATCCGTCCTTATAACAATCAATCGACCGATCAAGTTGTCCAAGCATGGAATGAGTATCACCAAGCTGCATATACCCTGAAAACGCAGCCAGAGCGTGATCTGCACTCCTCGACACTTCAGGCACCTTAACTGCCCTCTCCAGTACCGGAATCGCCTCCTCAAACCTCCCCAAACTGCAATAAATTGCCGCCACAACGTGCAAGCTCATTGCTAGGTCGAGGCTCGGCTCACCATCAACAGTGCATCGCTCGAACAACTTCGCAGCTCGGAGCGCATAATCCAGCGCCCTGGCGGGTCCATCCCCCGAGGCTATTGTGTCACCCGCGAGTTTCAAGAGGAACGGGCCGAGATCCGGATTGTCGAGGGATGCTTCATCAATGAGTGGCTTCTCAGGTGATTTTTTCTTTCCGGAGCTCCGATCCGGTGAAGGTTTGGCGCGGGAGGCGGAGGGAGACGGGGAGGGAGGTCGCCTTGGAGCTGGTGAGGTAATTTTGTGATTAATTGGGTCGGATCGACCGGGAGTGTGTCGGATCTGGTGGTTGCTTTCGTCGGGAACAGTAATTCGGAGGAGTGGAGCTTCCGGTGGTGTTTTAACTGAGACTAAACCCGGCATGGCTATACTACTACTGAATTTGCTCAACAAGCTAAATGCAATTATGCAATCTATTCCCTATATATATGTTACAAGTGATTAATTAAGGATTAAAGCATACATGCATTCTCCATTGTAGATGATTTTTGGAGGTCTGGTGTTTAATTGTTGTGACTGCTATTCGCTAGCTTCTCAGTGATAAACGGAGACAGAGACGAAGCCAACTGGACGGGATGTGAGAGCCGACGTAAGAGAAATGCAGAACAATCAGTGCGGTGGGACCAGAAATTGGAGCTGGGGCCCTTTTAAATAGATGGCGTGGCGAAATGTGATTCGTTGGCTATTGGCCCGTGACATGATTACAAGCCCATAGCTTTACGTAAGAAGATTGCAAGCCCTCAGGTCCGTTGGATCTCTAAATTCGGCTCGTATTCAGGTGATCCTACGGCTACGGCCAAGATTGGTTTGGGTTGACTCACTTCCTCAGCGCAAGAGGAGATCGAATGCCAGAGTGACACGTCAACCGTCTTCAGAAATATACACGTTTGAGATCATCCCAAACCGAAGATGTATTGTAATTGGCTCAAGGTAAAGTCCTCGAAATTTGATTGGTCCACGTCATAGCCTATGACATATGATACAACGTGTTTAGCTTAAAAAGAGTATTTACGGACACTATTTACAGCATTTCACTCTAATAAAATCTTTCTTCATAAACCAACCAGCTTGTTCGTTTCACTCTACATACTCATTTGTACATCATCAGCTATACATACATACAATACATATAGAGAGAGAAAGTTGAGAGAGACGGTGGAAGCCATGGGCGGCTCCTGGAGGCGAAGTGGATCTCTGATCGTAGTCGCAATCGTCTTCTTTGGTAAAAATCATACTCTTTACGCACAGATCTAATTGTTATTTAGTCTTGTGTTGTTATTAGTAGATTTGTTAGGGATCACATTTTATCTTTTTCCATCATTTAGCTAACAAATTAGTGCCTTTTAGTTATGGATTAAGGATACTTAGATCTGAGGAGTATTTGGAGTAATATGGTGAGACTTTTATATAGTGTTGAGATAGGATAAAGTTATACAACTAAAACGTTGGAAGGAGTACTGCAGTTAAATTATGCTGATCTGATGACCGTGTCGATGGTATTCGGGGATTATTTGATAAGCTACAGCTTTAACACATGCAACTAGATTACGAATCAGATCTTTGATAGATTTGAAATTTTGGGTTATGTGCACATGTTTTCAGCTAATAATCCAAGAAATCAACTTTTTAGCATATTTTTCTGAAATGCCTATATGGGAAACAGTATGTACATGTATATTCAGAATTACATTAGCTGATATTGTAAATCAGTACATAAAGATTGAAGTAGAATCAATGCAGCCAATTGAAGTTAATAACTAGTTCTCTAGTCACTAGGATATAGGAATTCTTATGCCTAAGTGTCTGAGCTGGGTGTACTATTTTACAAAAAGAGTTTCTGTCCTAAGATTTACAAAACTTTGGGATATACCTTTCTTTCATGTTTATCCCTAAATTTGTTAAGTGTGTAGTTATTGTTAGCATGATAATGAAATTGTGATGGTTAACTTGAGAACATTATGTTACTCTCTTTTTTGGAACAGTATATAACATTTGGCGAAGCTGGACGCTCTTTTGTGAAATAGATAGAGTATTTCGTAGTGACAAACTGCGTAAAATGTTGAAAAAATGTGATTCATGGTCTAATTTTGTATTTTTGTATTTGAGGGTACCTGTTTAAGTTTTTTATTTTTACAAGTAACCTTACTAAATTATTAGTAAAATTCCTTTTTAAAAGATAATGTCTATTGAAAGTGACTCATCAGACACAACTTTGCACCTGTATATATGCTAAAAGCTAAGCATGTAATCATGACCTATAAATTCATGACCCTTACTGTCCTATGTCTTGTTTTACATGACTTATTCTATGGTTACCATTCTACTTATTTTTTATGAGTCTATAACATATATTGGCTTTCCTTGGTTCGATTAAAACAAAAAAAGTAATTATCTTTTGTGCTTTATTCACCTCTGATGATTGAATCTTGTTGTGCATGAATTTAATTTAACTTTACTATTAATATTAATACTAAATAACTTGAAATTGTCTTGCAGGTTGTCTATCAGCAATTTCCATTGCAAAAGAGGAGGCCACCAAGTTGGGGACAGTCATTGGGATAGATCTTGGCACAACCTATTCTTGTGTTGGTGTTTACAAGAATGGTCATGTTGAAATTATAGCCAATGACCAAGGAAATCGTATCACCCCATCATGGGTTGCTTTCACCGATGGTGAGAGATTGATTGGTGAGGCTGCAAAGAATCAGGCAGCAGTCAATCATGAAAGGACTGTCTTTGATGTCAAAAGACTTATTGGACGAAAGTAATGCATCTGATTTAGTGTCTTTTATTATATAATTATATTTATCATAAGTATAAGAAGTTCTAACCATTATTTGACAGGTTTGACGACAAAGAAGTTCAGAGGGATATGAAGCTTTTTCCTTACAAAATTGTGAACAAGGATGGAAAGCCATATATCCAAGTCAAACTGAAGGATGGGGAGACCAAGGTTTTCAGTCCTGAGGAAATCAGTGCTATGATTCTAGTTAAGATGAAGGAAACAGCTGAAGCATTTCTTGGAAAGAAAATCAAGGATGCCGTGGTAACTGTTCCTGGTGAGTTAATCCTACAATAACAACTTGAATATATTTCACGCATTTGATACTTGACTATTACCTATGTAATATATATTAGTTCTTATTTTCAATGCTATTTGCAGCATACTTCAATGATGCCCAAAGGCAGGCTACCAAGGATGCTGGTGTTATCGCTGGACTGAATGTTGCCAGAATAATAAATGAACCAACAGCCGCAGCCATCGCTTATGGCTTGGACAAGAAAGGTGGTGAGAAAAATATTCTAGTCTTTGACCTTGGTGGTGGGACATTTGATGTCAGCATCTTGACTATAGATAATGGTGTTTTTGAGGTTCTTGCCACAAATGGAGACACTCATCTTGGAGGTAAGGATTTAGCTTGGCAACTTATCTTTGTTCATTCTTTTCAAGTAGAGACATTGTCCTCATACATTACACTATAGGACTTCAACCATGAAATAGATATCTCGCGAACAAGATAGTATAGTAGCTGGATCACTTGAGTAGAATTGAATATAAATGTTTCTCATCTTCAAAGTTTAGCACCTTCTTATCTCTTCTAAGTCACCTACATTATATTGTTCAACTTGAAAATGTGAAAACAAGGAACTAACTGAAAATGATCCTAAAATTCAATTTTTTCAGCATGGAAAAGAAAATAAATGTTTTGTACCAACATGGAATAGTTTACAATAGTTGCATTTTGTGGATACTTCTCTATTTATGTATGTCTGCTGAAGGTTCTATTTTCCTGCAGGTGAGGATTTTGATCAGAGAATTATGGAGTACTTTATCAAGTTGATCAAGAAAAAGCACGGTAAGGACATCAGCAAAGACAACAGAGCTCTTGGTAAGCTAAGGAGAGAATGTGAGCGTGCCAAGAGAGCCTTGAGTAGCCAGCACCAGGTCCGCGTAGAAATTGAATCTCTCTTTGATGGTACGGATTTCTCTGAGCCATTGACTAGAGCTCGATTTGAAGAGTTGAACAATGATCTGTTTAGAAAGACAATGGGTCCTGTTAAGAAGGCTATGGACGATGCTGGGTTGCAAAAAAGCCAGATTGATGAGATTGTCCTTGTTGGCGGAAGTACTAGGATTCCAAAGGTTCAGCAGCTCCTCAAGGACTACTTTGATGGGAAAGAACCTAACAAGGGTGTGAATCCTGATGAGGCAGTTGCTTATGGTGCTGCTGTACAAGGAGGCATCCTAAGTGGGGAGGGTGGCGATGAAACTAAAGGTAATACATTATTGTTATTTTGCTTTCTGGAGTATGACTGCTGCATATGTGATTTGACATTGATTAAAATGAATAGTTGGAAGATCAAATATCTTATAATTGATGTGTTATATGATGAACTCAATGCAGATATCCTTCTTTTGGATGTGGCCCCTCTTACCCTTGGGATTGAAACAGTAGGCGGAGTAATGACCAAGTTGATCCCTAGAAATACTGTTATCCCAACCAAGAAATCTCAGGTTTTCACTACATACCAGGATCAGCAGACTACTGTCTCCATTCAGGTATTTTTTTTACTTTGCTCTTAATTTCAAACAAAGGGTCTTGTTAACTGCTACTCTTTTCCTATTGTTCCCTTTGCAAAAGTGGGAAGTAAGTTGCACATGTGCTTAAAACTTGGCTGATTTCTGCCTTTCTCTAAAACAGGTTTTTGAAGGTGAAAGAAGTCTTACAAAGGATTGTAGGCTACTTGGAAAATTTGATCTCTCCGGAATACCACCGGCCCCAAGGTTTGTTCCCTGACTTGGTTGAATTTCCTTAAATTTCGTAAAGCTGCTCACAGAAATTTAATCCCTGCTGGATCCTGCTTTCAAACAGGGGAACAGCTCAAATAGAAGTCACATTTGAAGTTGATGCAAATGGTATCTTGAATGTCAAGGCAGAAGACAAAGGAACCGGTAAATCAGAAAAGATTACCATCACCAATGACAAGGGACGTTTAAGCCAAGAGGAGATTGAGCGGATGGTTCGCGAGGCAGAAGAGTTTGCCGAGGAAGATAAGAAGGTGAAAGAGAGAATTGATGCTCGTAACAGCCTCGAGACTTACATTTATAACATGAAGAACCAGATCAATGACAAGGACAAGCTCGCTGACAAGCTTGAATCGGATGAGAAGGAGAAAATCGAGACAGCTGTGAAGGAGGCTTTGGAGTGGTTGGACGACAACCAGTCCGTTGAGAAAGAAGACTATGACGAGAAGCTTAAAGAGGTTGAGGCTGTTTGTAACCCAATCATCACAGCCGTTTATCAAAGATCGGGTGGAGCCCCTGGTGCTGGTGCAGGAGCGGAAGCAGAAGACGACGATGATTCCCATGATGAGCTGTAGGTAATCTTAGAAATCTTTTGACCACTGAAGGCAAGAATGGGGAGCATAACTGATAGGCAGAAGAGTTTTAAGTGTAATTTCTAGTTTTTCTACATGAGGGGAGAGATCATCCCTTCTTCACAAGTTTTTGTTGAGGTGAAAGATACTCTGAAGAATTTTCTACCTGTAAAACTACTTGTATTTGTATTCTTTTTTGTTTAAAACTTTTTGATCTTTTGAGTTGTGCGTTTTAATCCTAGACTAGATTGCTACGTATAAATATTTCTCTTCAAAACTAACTTGGCAGGGTGGAAAATCAGCTATCAATACTCAAAGGACACTTTTTTAAACTAGTCCACAAGAGGAGAGTGGTTAGCGTGAAGCACTTCATGGTAAGTTTATTTTATGACCAATACCGTGTTGACACGTAGGCGGAGGATCACTCTCCCGCTTGTGTCAGCATTATATTGGACATGAAGTTCAACTTCATGCTAACCGGATCCCCACAAGAGAGTGATACTAACATGAAAGTACAGCAGTCACTTTTTGGTCACTATCTTTCGTAGGGAGTACATTCAAATGAACTTGGATAAAGACTCAAACTTGATTTTAATTGAATTAAAGGTGAAATATTACCAACAAATTATCACCTAAGAGGTTATTTGATAAAATTGAATGAAAATGTATGAATAATTAAACATATTTGAATGAACTAACTAAAATAAAAACTTTTTTAAAACAAAACACTAAATAAACAATTATGTTTGATATTCATTTTGTCAAAAATCATCTGGATAAACATTTTTTCGTTTTAACCTTTTGAATTGTTTTCAACAAATTTTAATATTTATAAATAAGTAGACTTACCACGTACTCCCTTCCATCCAAAATATAGATCATTATTATTTGTAGTTAATATAAAATCTTTTTAAACTCAAAATTGACATAAATACTTATATTTCAAACATAAAATGTTTTTAAACTTAAAATCGCAAGACTCTGCTTACATTAATAGTAAATGAGACTCACATTCATGTGAATTAGACCTTATCAAAATATCAAATTTTTCCCGTGAAAATAGTAATTCTCTTGTCATAAATGACCAAAATTTGACCATATAAACATACGTATACATATAGTTTGGTCAAATTTAGGATATTTTTAGATAACTATTTAAGAAATTTATAGAAAAAAATAATTTGTGTATTTTTTTCATAGATTAACTAAGAGTTCTTTTCTACTTGGATCAAAATATTAGGATAGTTATTTGTTACAAATGGATCCAAGTGAAATACTATATGAAGTGCAGAGGACAAAAGTGTGATTTCACATATATTAGCCTAGAGTGGAGTATAGTTATTAGGCTTGTACAAACAAAATCGGTGGCTAGCTGTTGCTACTACTGCTACACAGACTTCTCAGTCTCTTTTCCTTGCCAACCAATTCGTAAACGAAGGGGAAGAAGATGACCGAAGTAGCGAGTTCAGTTGTGCACGAAGTAATTGGCCGGCGAATCCTAGAAGTGGATCAGCCAATCATAGATTACATCGTCAATGTCCTCGCCGATGAAGACTTTGATTTCGGCGAGGAAGGTGAAGGCGCTTTTGACGCCTTGGGAGAGCTTCTAGTCGATTCCGGCTGCGTTACTGATAGTACAGAATGTCGTGCAGTATGAACTCCATATCTATTCATTCACTTTTTTTTTATCAATTATGCTTCCGGCTTTCATGAATTTGCAATTATCTATCTAATTTCTTAGGGTTTAAAAATCAGAAAAGAATCTTCTTTTACGTTCTCAGTGATGATATTTTGGTTTGATAACCATTAATAGAGCTGTCAATAATTTTGTAGTTTTGTTATCATATATTTGAGCAATGGATGCAGCCAACTAAGATTACTATTTTTTTAAAAATAGCAATTCTCATGTTATAAATATTAAACATGGCCTATACGTTTGAAATGATCATTGGTCGTTAAATTTTCTTGTAGGTATGTACTAAACTTTGTGATAAATTTGAAAGGCATGGATTAGTTAAAGCTGCTCCAGCAGTGAGAAGCCTTGCAATGCCTTTGAGAATGTATGACGGGATGGATGAAGAGAAGGCTCCAAAGAAGAAGCCTGAGGTGTTGGATGGTCCTTTGCTATCTGAACGCGACAAATTAAAGCTTGAAAGAAGAAAGAGAAAGGAGGAGCGTCAGAGAGAGGTAAAGGAAACAATGAATTTTAGCATAAGGCGTGAGTTCGCTTAATTGGTCACTAAATTTGTAATGACCTAATGAAATTGTATTGATAGTGGTCAACATTATTGCGTCAAAATTTAACCCACTGTCTATAGACGTTCTTACTCGGGTTGCAATTCAGTTGCATAATTAATTAGTGGTATTGTTCTTGACACAGTTTTGAGTTTAGTGTAGTTCTTATTTGAATAATATCTTTTGGACAGATGCAATACCAAATGCATTTAGCAGAAATGGAAGCAGCCAAAGCTGGAATGCCTGTTGTATCTGTCAATCATGACAATACTGTTGAGGGGCCAGCTATCAGGGATATCCATATGGAAAACTTTAATGTATCTGTTGGTGGTCGTGATCTAATAGTTGACGGCACTGTCACACTTTCTTTTGGGAGGCACTATGGTGAGGCTAATTTCATTTCATTTCTGTTCTTCTCTCCTATAGGCTACAAGCTGCATAAAATATTAAAGGAGACTCTTAGGAAATGAAGCTCTTAATATTTCAATGGATCTGTATTATCTTTTCTATTTCATAGCATTTTGCATTTCCAGCAACCAGTAACAGGTGCTGGTTGACCATATTGATAAACATTAGGTGCTCTAGTATAGGTAATTAGGTATTGCATTTATTGTCACACTGGCTTGGTACGCTGTGAGCCACTGGTAACTCATGGTGGTTTACCATCTATACTACATCATAGATGCTTTGGCATTCTGAGTTGTCTTGTAATATTAACTTAACATACTAGTATAGTTCAGCCATGGTTTATTTTGTCAGAGTTCGTAAATAAATCTGCTACAGTTCTGTTGTGTGAAGACTATTGTTATCTTTACTAGAGGTCTAGAAGTAAGTAATGGGAAGTAGGAACCTACCTGTTTTAGTTTCCATTTCTTAAGAATCGAACTTAGTTAAGACAGATTTCACCTTATGCACATGTGGGAGCATGTTCCTCAATTAGCCCAGTGTTGCAGATCAATGTGTGAATCAAAACTCATTCAGATTATAATACCTGAGTGTAAAGTATAGTAATTCTCAGTATTGTTTGCGTATATTTAATTATCATGGCCTTTAGCAGACACCGAAGGAATACATAACCCGTTGCGTGCACTTTTGTTTTCTACATTCATCTTTTACTTGTTGAGGTCATCTGTTTTCTATTATTGATAATGGCTGTTTGGTATCTGTGTTTTGTAATGCATTATATAGTGGTGTCTCTGTTTTCACAGGCCTTGTTGGAAGGAATGGTACAGGAAAAACAACTTTCCTTCGGTACATGGCTATGCATGCCATTGATGGTATTCCTAAAAACTGCCAAATATTACATGTAGAGCAAGAAGTTGTTGGTGATGATACATCAGCCCTGCAATGTGTCCTTAACGCTGATGTAGAAAGAGCCCAACTGTTGGAAGAAGAAGCCAACCTACTCGCATTACAGGTTGTTGACAGTACACCAGCTTTTGTTTCTGCACTACTATCTGTTTCTTTTCTTTTGACGAAATACATGCATATTTACCTTTTTAATCGAATCTCACCTCAACATTGTGATTGTCCTGAAGAGAGACTTGGAGCTAAATGGTGCAGCCGAATGTAATAAAGGGGAATCAAATGCAGAAAATGACAACAATAACATTGCACAAAAGCTTGAAGGGATATATAAAAGGCTTGAGTTCATTGATGCGTATACTGCTGACTCACGTGCAGCTTCCATTCTTGCGGTCAGTTCACAAACTTAAAATGTTGGTGCTAATTTTAAATATCTGTTGAACTTGATCTTAGAATTAAATCAGATGGTTGGTTGTCTATTTTGTATATTCGTAACTTAGAGCTGCATTCATTTCTGTTGGACAATTATAGAAACAAGAGTCAAAAGAATAAATTAGATAGCTAGTTTATTAATCAATGAAAAGGAGGGAAAAGAAATGATGTGTTTGAGGTGCAATATACTCTTAACAATTCTTATCTAGTAAATCATTGCTAGATTATGTAAGTTATACGACTCCCTTGCCACTTTTTCTGAATCAATCATATTCTACACCTGCTAACTAGAAAAGCTTCAGGGTCTCAGTTTCACTACAGATATGCAGAAGAGGGCAACAAAAACATTCTCCGGAGGATGGAGAATGCGAATAGCTCTTGCTCGTGCCCTGTTTATTGAGCCTGATCTTTTACTACTGGATGAACCTACGGTATGATTTTTCTGTTTCATTTTATACTTTCATCAAGAGTTATCGAGTTCTCATAAGTGCTAGCAAAATTTGAATACAAATACTTAAATTTACCCATTTGTATGGCAGAATCATCTTGATCTTCATGCTGTGTTGTGGCTGGAATCTTACCTGGTGAAATGGCCGAAAACATTTATTGTTGTTTCTCATGCTAGAGAATTCTTGAACACGGTACCACTTTGCTCTTTCAAACATTCTCGTTTAAAGATTTGTGTTGTCAATGTGTATATACTTCTGATAACTTTTTCATTCCTTCTTAACTTTTCCTTCAGGTAGTCACAGATATTCTCTATCTGCAAGGGCAGAAAATGTCTGCTTATAAAGGAGATTATGATACATTTGAGAGGACTCGAGCGGAACATATGAAGAACCAACAGAAAGCATTTGAATCAAATGAACGCTCAAGGGATCATATGCAGGTTTTCTTTTCCCCTCTATTAATACAGTGTGACAAACCATGTTCCTATGACATACATTTTGAGAGAACATGATTGTATTGGTTCCCTGTCACAGTTTTAAAATCTATAAGATAGCCTTAGGACTTTGGTCGTATCTGGTTCTTGCTTACTGTTGGGCGGTGAACTAAGAGCACTCAATTCAAATCTTTATAAATATCATCCTATGTGGTGTAAAATGTATTTGTTAATGCTTTTATTTCCCTTTTCATTTGTTATTTGTATTGCTTGGTTTTATTCTAGCGATGTTTTTCTTTTCTATTTTTAAGATGAGATTAAAATTGTGTATCTGTTCAAGTACCTGTTAGTTATCCAGAGTGAACATAGAACAATTTTATCACTGTATTTCCACTATGATAGTCCACCTGCTGTTGCAACTTCCAACTTTACCTTTATTCAATTCTCTGTAAACGTTGTTAGTGCAGTAATTGACTCCCAATTTAGAGTGGTACTTCTATTACTGCTTTGCTTTGAGACATTTGGACATGGAGTAGGGGGGAGGGGGTCTTTTGTGATTTACGATGGAACATATATGATTCGGATTTGTCATTTGTAGCAATCTTGGTGTATATGAAAGGAAAATGATAGCTAGTGAACTCATGAGGTAATGAAGGACATTCTGTATGGTCCTTAACTGAAAACATACTTGCATATTTAAAATTTATAGTAAAAGCATTGTATGTTTAAGTCAACCATTTAATGGCATGGCTAATATCTATGAGAATATGTCCATTAACAGAATTCTAGATGTGTATTCTAGTTTTTCATAGTCTCTAGCTTACGGAAAAGCTTTATGTCTGATCTTTTTTCTTCTAATGTTTCAGGCGTTTATTGATAAGTTCCGCTACAATGCAAAGCGTGCATCTCTGGTTCAGTCGAGAATTAAGGTGCTTATTACCTTTACCATTATTATGGTTCCAATACTTTCTTGTGGCTAATTCTAAGAATTTCTAATATCATTTGGTCAGTTTTTTTGCTCGACTAATAAAGTTTATATCATATTATGATCAGTTGTTTGTGAGTTTGTAATATTGTGGTAAAGGAAATACTTTATAATTTCAGTAATCCTTTTAATTTCTCAATTAATCCTCTTACTCCTTTTCCTGGACCTAATTTATCAGCTTCTGTTTATTTTCCCCTGAATTTGTTAGGCGCTGGATCGGTTAGGTCATGTGGATGAAGTTGTTAACGACCCTGAGTATGAATGTCTTCCTTTAATTTCTTGTCTGTGTATTATCTAAACTTCTGTTCATATACTTTCAGACCTAAATGTTATACTTAATTTGCTTCCTACGTATTCTTAGTTGTATGTTTGTGCCTCTGTGGTATGCAGCTACAAATTCGACTTTCCTACACCTGATGACAGACCAGGCACACCTATTATAAGTTTCAGGTTCGGCTCATTAGACATTTTGTTTTATTTTCAAATGGTTTTATGGGATCCCTACACTGTTATATACATAAATTTTCTTTGGTTTCTTGTTTAAAAATAAAAGTATCAGCATCGACATGTTATCTCTTTAATTGTCTCAAGAACACTGATGGTGGTTTTGTTCCTCATTACCTGAGATTCATTGCATGTTTATCTAGTCTGATTAGAATTATTTGATGTTTATGCCTTTGTTGCAGTGACGCATCTTTTGGATATCCTGGTGGCCCAATACTTTTTAAGAATTTGAATTTCGGGATAGATCTAGATAGCCGCATAGCAAGTAAGGATTTGGTTTTCATGCTATATATTCTGTTTTCTGAATACTTCTACATTGTGTCATGTACGTATACTACTGCAAAGATTTTATTATTCTATATACTTGTATCAACATTATTATAAAGCAGTGAACCTATTCTTCGATTAGCGTAAGGAGCTACATTATACTACTTTGCCCAAGGGTTAAACCAATTTTTTCCTACTGAACTAAACCCCAATTTATATTTGCATCAATGATATTTTTTCCGTCTACTTTGTTAAATTATTAACGGTAAATCCATGTGGCATCTAGTGGTATGTTGACGAGCAGAGAGAAAAGGAAAAAAAAGTTGAATAATTAAATTAAATTAAACCCATATGAATCAAATTAACTGAAAACTTAAAACTTAATGTTTAAAAATAAAAATTTTAGTTGAATAAAATATGTTAAAATAATATATAACAACGATATATCAAATGTATTTGAGTTCTTAAGATCAATGAACAAGGGTTTGAAAGATTTTGGTCTACTTTGGCTTAATCTTTCTTCACAATTGTTACTAATGTTATCGTTGCACATTCACTATTGCTACACCCCCACCGCGACCATTATCTCTGTTTTACCATCCGTAGTTGTCACGGTGTCATGGCGGTAGCCGATTGCCAGAACGCCTAGGCGACCGCCATGGCGTCGTATGACGACAAGTCGTTTACAATGTGCAATTTATATATTATTTATTTTACTTAACAAGTATATTGACAATAAAATTTCATATACATTAAAATCCAAAACATAACACTATAGACTAACATTAAAAGCACAATTATGTAAATACATAGTAATAACAATCCAAAAATAAAACACTTGATATTAAAAACTAGTATAAGAAATGAAGAATTCAACAAACACCATATAGAAAATAAAGTTGCAACCAATCATCACATATTACTAGGCTAATATCTAATAAAACACCACATACATTAATAAAAACATCCAGTGCACAGTTATGAAACTTAAATAATATCCAACTAGTAACAACCATTTTAATCCAGAACAACCGTTAGATTGCCATATACACAATTATGAAACTTAAAATGTAATCACTGTCAAGTAGATAAATGTTACATATCAATGGATAAAATGTAAAGAGTACATATATAAAATATAAATATAAATATATATATATACATATATTAATTTATATATATATATATATTTATTTATAATTGTGTATGTGGCAAACTGTGGTGTAAACTGTAAAGTTCATATTATAAAGCAAATCATTTGGAGTAAGAAAACGAAAGCAAGCAGAGCAACATGATAAGAACGAAAGTTCAGAAGCAGAGCAGCCGACCACATTAGTGACGAGAACGAAACAAAAAAAAAAGCAGCGTCGTCGTCCTTGCGACCAGAGAAGAAAGAAGAGCATACCTGACAAAGAAAAAGTGATCGGAGTCGGTCGTCGTCGCCTCGTCAGTCGTCGTCGGTCGGAGCTGTGGGTACTGGGTCTCTCTCTTACTCGCTCGCTCTCCTCCTGCTCTTCTACTTTTTCTCTTCCACCACTGCAAATCGCGATTATGGCCAGCTGCAAATCTCGAACGACGTCGTTTAGTTATTTTTTTAAACCAGTTGGCATTTGGGTCGGGTCCATACCCACACAAATCGACTCGCTCACTCAGCTTATCTAAGTCGTCGACAAGGCGTCCATGACGACGACTTGTTTTCCTTGGTGCCCGACTTGCAAGCCTCCACCAAGTCGCCTTGGCCCTTGCCTTCAACAAAAAAACCTCACCTCTTTCCTATTTAATTTTTGTGATTATCAAGCTATGAACCGAGCTGCCCACAAATCTATATTTGGAACACCATTCGGACAGATTAGGATGACCACAAATCTAGACCTGGAACACCATTAACGATAACTGGAATTAAGAGACAAGTTAGATCTACCGATTAGGATGACCAGATTAAGATGGGTTCTCATATTTTTTTAAAACCCAATGTCTTAAATTGAAATCTAGAAAATAGAAGATTAACAAGTCTAATAATGTTCAAAAGCTTATCCTGGGAAGAAGAATAAGTTCAGTTGTGATGATTGTTGTTTTTGGGCCCGATGGTTTTTAGGTTTTGTTGGGGCGGTGATTTTGTGATTTTTGTTTTGTGATATGTATGTATATATATATATATATATATATATATATATTGAATTCTTTCATGTGAAGAAGATGAAGGTGAGTCAACTCATATGAATCAACTCACATTTTCTTTGTCATATACCAAATCAGCTTTTATATTTTTTTTAACAGTTGACCACCTCAACTTTCTCTCTATTTAGTGGCGTACATGCGTTTTTCCCGTTAAAAGTTTTTTAACTGTCTTTGTAACGTTTTGAATTTTTTTTAGTTCAGTGAATTGAAAAAAAAAACAAGTTCAGTGATGCAAATGAAAATTGGGCTTGAGTTCAGTAGGAAAAAGTGATTTAACCCCTTTGTCTAATGAGTACATATGATATATGTGTTTTGTGATGTAATTAAATCTACATATATCAGCACAAGTGGTTGTCTTTTACCCCTTGTACTTGTGGAAAATTGGAATTGCAGAACGATGATATCAACGACATGCCTTTATATTTCATATTAAGCATAAGCTTTTTTTTTTCTTTCATCCGTTATGTTTTCTGAAGCTAGATGTACAATTGTCTTTTCAGTGGTAGGTCCAAACGGTATTGGAAAGTCAACCATACTTAAGCTAATTTCAGGGGACCTTCAGCCAAGCTCAGGAACAGTTTTTCGATCGGCTAAGGTATCTATTGGTTGCCTCTGGTTGATATTAATTTTTAAGGGAGTTTTTAAGGGAGCCTCTGCTTGCCTCTTGGCTGAGATTTCTCAGACCACCTCTTGGTGCCTTATACTGCTGCTGTCTTAATTCTGTAGCATTTTCTCCCTATGAAGCCCACATTTTGACTGAATTCCAATTTGCACCCTAAACTTTTTAACTCTAAAGTTGATTACTTTATTTTGAATTAAATGCACTCTATACTTTTACAAGAAAACAAAATGCACACTCCACATTGTTTTTCAGCCAAACCTTCACCAAAAGGATGATGACGTCAGTAAAAGCATGGGCAAAATAGTCAATTCCAATTTTTAAAGAATAAAAAAGAGAAGAAGAAACCCATTAATCTTTATCTTCTTCATTCCATTCCACTCCACAAATCCACCACCACCAGTCTTCTTCTTCTTCTTCTTCTTCAGCGTTCACAGATTTGCACACCATAATACTTCTTCCCAACAACAAAATCAAGAACCATGACATAACGTTTATAGATGATTTTCTATTTGAGATTTTCAATATTTTCCTTTCTCCTCAACCACCGAAACCTAATGTAACAACAAAATTGATTAAGAACTCAAATACAACAATCATAGAAGAAATAACATTAATCAACCACTATTTTATGCAATTCCAATGGAGAGGCAAATTTGTACCATTAAAATTTTTTTAGCATGGAGGTTATGGATGTTAAATCACAATCTTCTTTACTACATCTCTTTCCTTTTCCTTTTCATTTTTTTTTGTGTGGCTAAACTCAAACTCATATTGAAAAAAGTAAAAAAAGACAACAATTTTTTCTTTCTATATAAACAATGATTGATCATTCATGGAACAAACTACTGAATCAAGATGTTTGAGTTGATTACATTTCTTGGTATGATGGATTGGAGATATCTTTGTTAAGTTTAGAGAGAGTAAAATCTAATCAGGGAAGAAGATGGAATAGAAGATGGGCGGAGAGAGAAAATGTTAAAATTTTCATTTTCTATCCTTTACTCTATCATTTATTAATATTATGTTCTTGGTCTTTTTTGTCAATACAAAATATGTATTACTACCTCCGTCCCACAATAAGTGATTTTTTAAGCTTAATATTTTTTTCCAAAATAAGTGATGTGTTAGAATTCCAATACAATTTTTGCAATATTTTCCCATATGTGCTCTTATGCAACCAATAGTATTTATTGCGTATTTATTG
This sequence comes from Panax stipuleanatus, assembly GCA_020205555.1. Taxonomy (NCBI): domain Eukaryota; kingdom Viridiplantae; phylum Streptophyta; class Magnoliopsida; order Apiales; family Araliaceae; genus Panax; species Panax stipuleanatus. The sequence goes on from CM035124.1 coordinate 133,294,908, forward strand.
AAAAGTTGAAAGGTTGAAGAAAGAGAAAGAGAGACCAAAAGACAATAAAAAAAGTCTCAAACAAAACAAAGAAAGTATATTAAGGGTATTTTTGCCATTTTAGCTTGTGTATTGGTATGTGTGATTTAAGCTAAAAAAGCACTTATTATGGGACGGAGGTAGTATTTTATATTTATTTGATAATTTCTATCCTTTACTTTATCATTTATTAACAATGTTTTCTTGCTAAAAGTATAGGGTGCATTTAATCTAAAATAAAGTTTAGGGTGAAAAATGGAATTTAGTACTCACATTTTAGACTTGGTTATGAGTCGGGTATGGATTTACTTAAATTTCAAGGAATGAGATTACGACTATAATTCTTTTTATTCTAAACTAGCTACTTTGATGTGGTATTATGTGTTAATTTGTTCAAGATTAAATTCTCTCTCTGCAGGTTCGCATTGCTGTTTTCAGTCAGCATCATGTTGACGGGCTTGACCTAACATCAAATCCCCTTCTTTATATGATGCGTAGCTTCCCAGTGAGTTTTTTCGTAAAATATTATAGCTTCATGTGTAACTTCCTTTTTATGAGCTATGCCCAAGCATTCTTATTAATGATGGTTGTTAGGAATCAGGAGTATTCTGAACTCAGTGTCCTCTAATTTGAACAGAAAATTAGGTGGTGAATTTTAGTCTTCGCCATATTTCTGATACTTCTCTGCAGTGATTTGACAGATTAAATGAAGGCATTTTGCCTAAGTTTTTGAAGAAAGTGTAAAATTCGGATGATCATGACCTCAGTTAAATCTTTTTTACTGATTCATGCAAGGAAAACCCTTTACATACTCCAGGCAAAAGATGTCTTGTTCATGTATAAGAGTTTAGAATTAGATGACTACTTGTCTTCGTTAACTAGACATTTGGCATGTACTAAAACGTTTAAGAGGCATATGTTGAAGCAGTAAGCATGGTGAAAACTGAAAAGTATGTCCCACAAAATAGTTGTTGAGGACTGAGGAGCATACTGATAGCGTTTGTTAGGTTTAGTTTGGTCCTGTCAAATATAATGTCTGCTCCCTTGTACCTATATATTCTTGGTATTTGTATTTTTGGTGGTCTTGTTTTATGATTGACTTTTGCTTGCTGCAGGGAGTGCCTGAACAGAAGCTTCGAAGTCATTTAGGTTCCTTTGGAGTAACTGGAAATCTTGCTCTTCAGCCTATGTACACCTTGTCTGGTATTTTCCTTGTTACGTTGTCATACAGTTATAAAACTTATTCGTTGGAACCCAAGAGGCTAGCTTATTATGCTTTGGTTGAATCAAATGGTTAAATAAAAACATTGGTACTACTTTTTGGTATTAATGTCTTGCCGATTGGGTATCAGTGATGAATGAGTCAGAGATAACTATAACCTACTGCTTGTAGCATAGTGTTTTATTAAGGCTTCTCATCTTATTTTTATAAATGAGTTTCAGGTGGTCAGAAGAGCAGGGTTGCATTTGCTAAGATAACCTTCAAAAAACCTCACATTATACTGCTTGATGAGCCATCAAATCATCTTGTAAGTTCTTTTGATATAGTTCTTTTGTCATACTGTCTAAATGCTTAGGAAATTGAATAACCGTTTGACTATTCAGAAGAAAAAAAACAACATTATCTGGAATACAATTTCATATGAGAATTGTTCATACAATTTTACTCTATCATGCACAGCACTTTGATTCTGATAATCGCTATCTGGTCCCTCTGGCTTTTTCGGCCTTTTTTCGTTTTATGGTTTTGTTGTTTGAAGTGCGCTCCTCTGCAGAGTCCCACAACCACATGTATTTACACCTATACAGATCACACATATAAGAATGTACTTCCTCCGTTCCAAAAGTATCCAGATCTTGAGCGAAAGTATATTAGTTTTCTGAGCTCTTAGAAAGCAAACAAATGCACCCCGTGATTTATTATTAACAATTTTTCTAGATCTGATGCGACACATTGTCATTGGAATTTAGGATTTGGATGCTGTGGAAGCATTAATTCAGGGTCTTGTTCTGTTCCAAGGAGGCGTGCTGATGGTATTGCATCTCTCCCCTCCTCTTTGTCTCCATTAATTTGCAACAAAGTTAGTGTATTGAGTTTTTATATTTTACTTGGTTGCAGGTAAGTCACGATGAGCATCTGATATCTGGAAGTGTTGATCAGCTGTGGGCTGTATCTGAAGGCAGGGTGACTCCTTTCGAAGGGACATTCCACGATTACAAGAAATTACTCCAGTCCTAGGCTGGCTGGCTGGCTTGCCGATGACTGGATATAAAACTGGGTATAATTTAATGGTACTTGATGCCATAATTCAGTGGCAGACATTTTTGTTACCTCCGGTGGCATGGGATGGCTTTGCTTCCTTGTGCTTTTTACTCTTTCATAAAAAAATGCATACGGGTTGGGAAGGAAGGAAGAGACTCCTAAAATGAAATATTATTATTATTATTATTATTTTTATTCAATAATAGTTTGATTATTATAATTTTCTTACTGCTAGTGTGAATTTATTGATAATTTAATTGTGATTGTATATTTGATTATTAGAATTCATTATTCTTACCTTCTCAAATTTGGGGATTCATTATACTCTAAGGTCTTGGTGTATGAGGTTTTAGAATTCATTCTTGTCAAGTCCCTCAAAGGCAAGAATGTTAAATTTCAATGCAAAAAATATAAAAAAAATAAAATCTTGATGCTGTACATGTAATCGTTTGATCCCCTAACTAAAACAACAAAAAGGAAAGGAAATGAAATGAGCTAGCTAGCTAGCTAGCTTGAATAATTATCCTTCTTCCAACAAAGTAACTTGTAGATACATACATGGGCGGATTATGTAAAACCTTGCTCTCTTTGATCTCCTTTATAAACTTACTTCTTGGTACCCGAACTTTGCCCTGATGATCTTGTTGTTGGAGCAATCAGAAGAGCCTTCCATGGACCTTCCTACCTACCGCAACTTTCTTAATTTTTCCTTATTTTCTTTCAAGCTGTTGATCAAAACAATTCCTTACACATATATATATGTGTGTGTGTGGGTAAGGAATTTATATAAATATATATATATATATATATATAAAAACACACACATAACTTCCAAGTGGAGGGGTTGGTTAGGGTAATATATATGTTTCATGAGTTGCATTGAAGTTGGCAAATTTTTTGTTAGAATTGTAGAGAGTGAATGACTAAATAACAAGGCTTATGGTCCTCTGCTTGTAACGGCTGTTTAGTCGTCTATGCTCTCGATCCTCAACATGCAGCGCATGCATGCATGCTAAACTTACTTTTCTTCTTCTTGGAATATTTATTACTAACCAGACAAAGACAAGGGCAAGGGGGGCCCGTACGTAACGGTTGCAAATTTTCACTAAACAGTTTCCTCGCAGAGTTTAACCTTGCACTAATTTTTTTTATCTTTTTTTTTGTCCTTTATATATATATAAATATATATTTGTATTATACGAGGAATTAAGGGTGTATAATTAAGCTATAGTTTATGGAATCTGTTTGTAACGAAATTAAAGTCATCTGTAAGAGTATAAAATAAGTAACATAATTAATTAAGGAAAAGATTAGGTTTTAGACGATGACATAATTTCTCGATTTGTTGTCCTAGCTTGGCCACGCCTTGAAAGCAAGCAAGCATTCAAAATATTAAATAAGTTGGTTTGACATGGACATTTTTTTTATTTATTTATTTAAGGGAATTGATATTTCCACCCTCACTATTCATATAAAAATGACAAATACTTGCGTAAATATTAATTTTCTTTTTTAACTAATAAATTGATTTATAAGTTGAAATAAATAAATAATAATTTGAAACTTATTTAAAAATAATTTTTAAATTATTTTTAGTAAGTTGGTTTGAACTAATATATTGTCCATTTTGGGCTTTTCCATTTCACTAAATTACGTCTCTACCCCCTTCAACCTAAAAAAACCTGATCTCTTATTCTCTCTGCTCGATCCGTCAATTTCTCCGCGGCTGTTACAACTGATATTGATTGAGAGGAATTGGAGTGCACTGATTGCTGCTCGTAACATGAGTTTGGTGGTGAGATTGTATTATAATTGAAATGAAATACAATCGGTATTACTTGAAGTTAACTCGTATGAGTCAAAACTGTTGTCCTAGTTTTAATTTTTGGCTTCTCTGGGTGTAGGTCAGAACATAAGGAAGCTGATCAAGGATGGTGTTATCATCTGGAAACCGACCAAGATTCACTCCCGATCCCGTGCACGTCGGATGAAGGAGGCCAAGAGAAAGGGTCGTCATACTTACTGTTATTTGTTTTACTCCTAAAAGCAAGGTTTTGACACACTATGTATGATCCATTGCTGATACAAAATTACACTAAAAGTGGGAAAACATAAAATCATCTTCAACATTATTATTGGTTGATTTGGAGTTGTTGTAAAGTATATCAATTGGATTCCGTGCTTGATTGATCATTGATACTATGAAATGCTGTTGATGAGCTGGGCTGTTTTGCTATTTGTGATAAAAAAAAACATTTCTTCTTTTGTGACTTTTTAGTTCTCTTAAATGCCAAGTGTAATTCAGTTTCAATATACAATATTTTCTTAGTAAAGAGCAAACTTCCAACAATTTTTGCTGTTGTTTCGAAGCTAGTGGATTAAAAAGGAAAAGATAGCTCAAACCTTGAATTTGTGATATTATGGTTTAAATATGAATCGAATACACTCATTTGCCTCTTGTTTTTCTGTTTAAGTCCTTTCTTAATTGAATGGCAGAGTGTGTTAGCTTTAATTTCCTTCCTTATTTATCCCTGATCGACAAAAGAAACCAAGAAACCTGAAGCTTACTCCATAGGTAAAATGGTAAAGAGTGCGGTCGGGATGAAGAGATTATAAATATGGTTTTTGATTGTCAATTTGGATTTAGTCGGGACGATAGTTAGCACTTTAACTTTTTTTATGTCAAACATGTATTGTTCTCAATCACTAGCTATATGTAGGATCAGGATAGCAACTTAGATAATTCAATTTTCTACTCCTATTTTCTCTGCAATCATTTGGCATATTTCTACTATGAACTATTTGTTATTCTTGACCTGTTCTATATAATATTATCAACATAAATACAATAAATATGTTGAAATAGATTGCAATATGTTTTATCTTGCATAACTCTTTTTTTCTACTTCATTTGTTGTATCGTCAGCAAACATGCAAGCAACTTTAGATTTAGTCTAGAAGTACTGCTTTACATGCATCTATATGTATTAAACTATTTACTTTTTATATCTTTTGGTTGTGATGCATATAATGCCTACTTTCTTAGAAGCATACATTTGTTATGTTTCTAGAAAAATTAGAATTTGAAGAAATAGGAAAGTCAACGTTCATCATAAAATTGTGATGCATTCTGGTATTGCTGGGTGATGAGGCTTATGTACTCATCTTATTTGTATAGATAGCATCTTTTGTGTACAGTCTTGTGTTGCAACTGTAACTATTTAGGGATAAAACCTCGGTCTAAAATTACTAGCTAATGGTTTAATTATGCAAGCATTGAGAGATAATATTGCATTAAAAATCTCTGACTTGGAATAAGATTGTAATTTATATGATTAGAGAAGTTGTTTAGTGTTTTATTTAATGAAATTGTGGATGATTGTTACTTATGATATTGAATCAATGTATCTTTTTATTAATATATGTTTTTATTAATGTCCTTTTAAGTAATCCTTACATTTGATTTTAACTTATAAGTCATTATCGACCGAACACCTTCATAACTTGTTTTAACTTAATTTCTGACTTATAAGTCAAATTGGTGCCGACCTTTTTTCCTTAGTCAAAACTTAAAATAACTTATAAGTCAACTTATATTTTAACTTTAAGTCATTTTAAAATAAGCCGTTGCCAAACAGGCTCTTAATTAGTTTTGAATCCGGATTCGGATCTATCTGAGTTCTCTTGAATCGGTCGGTTAGCCCACTGAATCCGGATTTTTTATATAACAGGAGTGGATTCAAATCAATTTGGAAGAATCTAGTAAATTTTCAGGGTTGCAAAAGAAGCTCTAATACGTAAACCCTAACAATTATTCACTTTCGCAGTTGGTTTCTTCAGAGTAGTCCGTCTCTTTAGGGTTTAGCAAATAGCAATGACAGAGAGTATCAGTAATTCGCAGGCACCGGCATCGACTTCATCAACCTTGAATCCTCCTCCGTCATCACGCATTATCTGCCGCGTGTATGTTCCTCCAACCTTGCGAAAAAAAAGTATTTCTTTCTTCCTAGTTTCACTCTATATTATCCCCTTTTTTCTCTATTTTTATTTTTATTTTTTATATGCAGATGCCAAAAACAATTTTCACAGTATACTTGCCCTCGATGCAATACCCGGTATTGCTCTCTTCATTGTTACAAGGTGAGTTTTTTTAATTTCGCCCAAAATTAAATATCTAGTAGTTATTTAATCTCTGTTGTTGCTGATATGTCATATTTGTTCTTTGCATTTGCAAATTCCGTATGAAGCTTATAGCTGTTAAATTTGTAGTCTCTCACCATTTGATAAATTTTTTCAGTAGACATTGTTGGCTAGGTATTTTTTTTATGTTTTGCTTTGTTTTATTTCGTTTTTGTTGTGGGCAGTCTCATAGCCTTCGTTGCACTGAATCTTTTATGAGAGAAAATGTAGTGGAGGAGCTGCAGCAACTAAAACCCAACGATAAAACAAAACAAAAAATGATGGACCTACTCAAAAGGTTTCATTCAGAAGAAGAGATGGATTGCACAGATGAGCCGGTGGAAATCACATATGAGGATGGTATGCTTTTGTCATTCTATTCACTTTTATTGTTCTGTGCCTACGCGTTTTGTATGATTTTTGTTGGGACTAATGATTCATTAGTTTTGAGAGGTAACTATTGACTTACTAATCCTGTTATGACGTTATAGTGTCATTATTATGTGATCTTTGTTTCTCAAATTCAAATTTGATTAATTGTAGTCTCATTGTTTCAACATGGTTTAATTCTGCACTTTTAGTACTGTATGGTTGCTCTGCAGTTGATACCAGTAAAATTTAGTGTTTGTTTTATGTAGAAGTAAATCAAGGAAAGAGGTTATATTGTCATTCATAAAAGCTAACTAAGGTAGTTTCAAAGGTCGGTGGTCATATACAATAGACAACATGGAAGGCAAGCTGTGATAAGGATGAAACTGATGAGTGACTATAAGAGTAAAAGAGATGGATGTGTAACAGAGTTAGAAACCTGGAATCTATTGTGAGCGTTAGGCACTAGAGGCAATAATAAAAAATCCCTCCATTACTTCCAATACTTTTTTATGTAAATCTGCAATCTGTCGTAGCTTATATCTTTCGATTTATGATGGAGACAGTTTCTGCTATGGCTTCTATCTTCCAAATATATGTTCAATAGAAATCTAGAGCAGAGTACAATTTTGTAATACCTTCTATCTTCCATATCTAAAATCAATTTATATTGGAGGCTATCGTAAATACCTTTTGTCTGCTCTATTGAAATATTTAGGAAAAACTCTGCTACTGGGCCTGCTGGCTGCTTTATTGTTTAGTGGCATATAATGATTGTGAATGGGGGGAGAAAAGGTGAGGAAATTTAAAACTTATCACGAAGGAAAGGGTTGGACTCAACTCTCAAGAGAGATGGGACTGTCCAAAGGACTCAACTCGTCAATCTATGAACCCCCCAGCTATGCGATACTAGCTAGTCAGTACAAGTTTGATGGGATGTCTTAGTAACCCATACATTGAGTAGCAATAGTTGTTAAATTAGACACTAATATAAGGAACTAGTTCTCTTTTTATCTATAAAAAATAAGCATCTATCAAATCATGCGATGTATTGCTTAAAAGTTAAAAAGCATTAGGAGCAGATCCATCACGGGTTTGTGGGAAAATAAATCATTCGAACATGCTGCTTGCATAGTTTTCATGGCGTCGTCTAGGCGATGACTAGGCGTCGTCTAGGCGACGACTAGGCGTCCTGGCACTAGAGAAGAACAAGGCAACGCTTTGGGCGCCGAGCCGCAATGGCTTATGCCTTGGTAGTTGGCCCAAGTTAAGTGATTAAATCATTTCATGGACTAGCTATATCATGTAATTTTTATTATTTATTAGACTTGTAATATATGATGATTGTTGACTTGGTTGATCCTTTATTCTCTACGTAGTGGTTGTTAGCTTGTTCTACTAGTTTTCAATGTTAAGTGTTTTATTTTTGAATTTTAATTGTGAAGTATTCATATAATTTTGTTTTTAATTGTATTACATAGTGTTAATTATTATGTTTTGAGTTTTAATGCATATATTTTTTTTTGTCGAATATGTTTTTTAAGTAAAACAAATAATATATAAATTGTACATTGTTAACGATTTGTCGTCATATGAACGTCATGGCGGGCGCCTTATCGCCTATGCGTCCTGGCGGTCAACTACCGCCGCGTCTCGTCGTGGCGCCGTGACAACTATGGCTGCTTGTACATTTGATATGTAATCTAATCAATTCTACTTCTTAGTTGTGTTTAATATCTAGTTTTTTGCACTCATTGAATATTGGGACATGAAAGGGGAAAGTTAGCTATCGATTGAATTTTTTGTTTAAACGGGGTTTCCCTGGTTGGACATGCGATGAATCTTTGTCTTTAACTCAATTTGAATTGTTGTTGTTCCTTCAATGAATTCTAGGGTTTGACTTGCCAATAACCTTCCTTGTTTTACTGTAGCATGCATAGATAATTAGATGTAGAAGCTTTAATTATATGATTTTTTTTTTGCTGAGTTGTGCTGCATATGCTTTGGATCCATCTATTATATTGTTAACTTTGTACATGATGCTTCTTTATGTTGTTGCTACCGCAATATGTAGCATGTTATTATTTGCAAACTAAATTGATCACTTCTAAGGATCCTAACTATATGCCTTCTCTTACTTAAATTTCTCAGATTCAACTTTATCGGAAGAGATTATTCAAAAGATTCTGTCTGGTATAGCATCGAGTCCTCTTTCAATTTTAGATGTTGGGAACTGAATCTTCTACTACTTCAAGCTGATCTTATGTAATTTGCTATTTTTCTCTACAGGAAGCCAAATTAGTTTTGATGACTTGTCTGCCGATGAAAAGAAACGATTTCAAAGAGCTGTGGCTTCTGGAGAGCTGGGCAGGCTGATTGAGCCATGGGAACCTTGGTGGTTGAAGCCTTCTGCTAGAACAATATCTCTCAGCCAGCAAGGTAGCCAACTAGTTCAGCCACTTGTGAAACATGAAATGAGTTCATCGCAAGAGACTATCGAAAGTGATCAGTCACCTGACCTTCCACCTGGTCCCGAAACTCCACTACCTCCAATTAGCAAGCTTAGTGCAACTGAGCCCTCCCCACTTCTAGCAGGTTCACCTAGTTGACATCATATATAGCTACTGTTTCACCCTTCGCCTCTACAATGGGGAATGGCAATCAGATCCCATAGGATCAGCCACGCTTGTCCTGAGTATATCTTCTGTTCTGGGTCAAGGTGGGCACCCTGGAACTGTCTCTGAAGCTGTGTCTCACTGTTTGGAGCAAACATGCTCTCCAGCTTTCAGGCACATGGGTGGCTTGCAGTTTGGATCGGGGCTTTTGTATGATGTAGTAAGCCTACTTTCCCTTGGGGGAACTGCATTAGTTTGCTCGCTTTGTGATTTACATAGGCTGATTCAGGCTGCAGAGAGGGAACTGAAGTTAGAGAGACCACCACGCAAGTTGAGAAGGGAGGAAATCAAGCGTATTCTCAAGTCTGCAGAGAGGAAGGTTTTTTTTATGATGTGTTGGGTTCATGAGCAAGCAGGAGGAGCATGGGTTTCCTTATCGTCCCTTGTAGAGGCAGAGAAGGGTGTGGCTATGGCTTGTGCGGGCAGTAGACAGGATGCTGCTTTGAGAGTGGAAGAGAAAGTGAAACCTAGGGGCAAGTTGTTGATTGAGGAGGTTCTGTGAGCTATCATTAGGACATGTAAATATGCTATACAATTGTTTTTGATATTATGTGGATGATGATTATCGAGTATTTAAACAGATGGCTGTAGAAGATTGTTTGAAGTCCACCATGGTGTCTTAATATGATGCAAACTTGGTATGTTTATTAGAAGTCCACCATGGTGTCTTAATATGATGCAAACTTGGTATGTTTATTAGACCTTTTGACGTGGTAGTGCTAACACTGAGAATGTAGCTTCTTTCTATTTCCTGTAGCATCATCATTTTTGGTATACACCACTAAAACGGATCTCCAACCGAAGAGAAGAGAGCAGTTCAAATTCGGCTTGAAACGTTAAATTTATACTCGAATTCGAATTCTATTTAAAAAAATTTACTCAAATTTGACTCGACTTGAATATTTATCCTTTATTTTATATATTTTATTTTAACAAAAAAATTATATATTTTGTCATCATTTTGAGTTTTGACAGACCGACACAAACAAACATGGCCTAAAAGTTACTCCTTTATAAAATTAAATGTGGTATAGATTGAAATTGAAATTTTATAAAATTTAGAAGAGTTAATAAAAAGATATAAAAATTTAATATTAAAAAAGATAAAATAATAATATATCAAGGGACAAAAAAGTTAAAAAAAAATGAAAGAAAATATAAGGACAAAATCACCAAACTTGTTGTGGAGGAAGGCATGAGGCTTAATAATATAAAAATAGATGCGGCAAGGGATTATAGGCTAGCCAACCAAAATTGAACATCTCATCATCATCTTTCTTGAAGAAGCCAACGCATAAACCCCCAATACTTCCTGAAAGAAACAAACTTTCTTCATAATAATTGTTCTTCTTTACGAAACCCTAATTTCTTAAATTATCCTACAAAATCACTGGATAAAGAATAGATATACAGACAGACGGAGCCATATCTATAGCGTAGAGATAAATTACTATAGATATGGTTGATGTGGCGGATAAATTAGCTTACTTTCAAGCAATCACAGGGGTCGACGACCCCGATCTGTGCACAGAGATCCTCTCGGCCCATGGCTGGGACCTCGAACAAGCGATCTCTTCTTTCACTTCCACGACTACCTCCGACGATCCCCCGACCACCACAACCACCGCCTCTGACGTCGGAAGCAGCGTTCATTTTTTAGAAGAAACTGAAGAACGCTCAGGATTAGTTGCCGGTGGTGCCGCGCCACATGGAATAGCGTGGAAGCTAATCACACTTCCGTTTTCAATAATTTCAGGTAGTCTAGGGCTAATTTCTGGCGCAATTGGCCTCGGTATGTGGGCCGCTGGTGGCGTCCTTTCCTATTCTCTTGGCGTGATTGGGCTTAATGCGGGACGGACCGGAGACTCCTCGGCTCCGTTGGTTTCATTATCGGCTGCAGCATCAGAGGCATCCGTTTTTGTGGCTAATTTTGAGAGGGATTATGGAACTGCTAGTCGTCCCAATTTTGTGGTTGAGGGTTTTATGGACGCGCTGCAGCGGTCGAGGCATGCTTATAAGCTGTTGTTTGTATACTTGCACTCCCCGGAACATCCAGATACACCGGTGTTCTGTCAGAGGACTCTGTGTTCGGAGCCCTTGGCAGCTTTTGTGAAGTGAAAATTTTGTTGCTTGGGGTGGGAGTATTCGAGCCAGTGAGGGTTTTAAGATGAGTAACAGCTTGAAGGCTTCCAGGTTTCCGTTTTGTGCTGTTGTCATGGCCGCCACCAACCAGAGAATTGCATTACTTCAGCAGGTGTCAATTCTTAATCTCTTTTTAATAGTATTGCTGCTCTAACTCACTCTTGCTGACACCAAGTCTATAAATGGTAGTACTTTAAGATATTTAGTATAGGAATTAAGTCTTTACAGCCCAACTTGCAAGTCTGATCATTCATTCTTACTGATGGGATTTGGTGTTTAATACTTGTCTTTGCCAAAAGAAACTGCTCAATGCCATTTGAGCTGGAGCTTATTAGTTTAGAAGAAAGAATTTGTTTTCTTCTGATTATTAAATTCTGGTGAAGTTAGTATTACCTTTTTCCATAATGTTATATGGTCAAGACGGGTTTTGTGCTGCATTCAAATATGTTTCAAGTAAGCATTTGGCTTGGCATTTGATTTAATAGTTATGTGAAGCATAATTTGGTGGGAAAGAGGACGTGAGATTGGAGGTAATGATTATGGATTTAGGGAAAGTAATACTCAGTTGCACATTTTACCATTTTGTTCCTTCAAAAGTTGCGACTTCTTCTAAGTTTTCTGAGTTATGTTATTGAAGATTGGAAAGAACTTGGTAGCACCACTGAGTCAGTTAAAGAAACTTAATTATTAGGCATTGTTGGTTAAGAAAATTTGGAAAACTTAAGTTGCTTTGAGCTTCATAATTCATAGTTTGTTGGGTAGATTTATTGTACTCCTTGCTGTCTCATGAGGGTTCCTTTTGTATAGAGGGATATCTGTTATAGTTGAATTTATTTTTCCTTTATACCTTTAATTGCATTACCTTTTGGAAGACCAAAATATGGAGTTAATATTTGGCCCACTCTTCAACTTATATGAATTGAAGCGTCTTTGGAATAGTATTTGATGAGGAAGCAGTAATAAAATGCTTTTTGCCTTCATGCCACCAGAAAATCACTAGGCGAGCCTAGGTGAGGGACGGAGGGACGGAGGGAGGGAGGGAGGGAGGGTGTTTTCCTAGGCGGACTAGGCGTTTTTTTAGGCAGTCTCATTTATTTAATTTTTTTTATATACTTGTTATACTATACAAACCATATGATATATATTTTTTTAAATTTACATGAAAGTGACCAAAGAGAAATCTTTTAGGGCTTAAATATTTAATTTTAAGTATTGTAGAGCTTCAAAACTTTTATTAAATCCATGCAATATAGGTTTAATTCTGCCTAGTCGCCCAACCAAATCTTAGCGGTAGAGAACCTGCCTAGCACCTAGGCAGGGATTAAGCGAACTGATTTTTTGAACACTGCATGCCACTTACTTTCACGCAAGTAGGAGCTTCGATGAGCAACCTGAGGTTTTATGGTCATGATGCAATTCTATCTTGTCTTTTGAGTGTAATTGGCATTTCAATTTAATTTTTTTTCTGGCTTTTCTTAGTACACTTCCTAGCATACATTCCCTGATATGGTGTTTTTTCTTTGGGGGGGTTGGGGGGGTGAAGCGTAATTTGGGCAACCTTCTACCACTATCTCAGTCCATAGTTTAAATAAACTTTCAAGGAACTGCAACATTTTTTTAAAGATCAAAGGAAATGGTTATTATGTACTCTTTATAGTTTTTCCTATTCTGATGATAATTATTTCATCTTGTAGTAATTTATATATGTTTTAGGCTTTTGAAGAAGTGATGTTGAGTGTGTGAAAGCAGGATCCCCCTTCATTTTTGTATCAGATAAATCTCTTGGTCGAAGTATTTTTGGCTGTTCTTTTGTATTCTGTTGTTTTCCTATCATGTCTTCATCTCATTCCACAAGTAGGACCTAATATAGTGGAAGTAATTTTGCCAAGCTCCCCTATCTAAACAAGAGGTAGTTTCAAGAAGATTTTCCCCTCTTCCAAATAGATATTAGCCTGAATGTAGTTTTCACAGATTTCAATTCTGGTCTTAGATAATGAATCCACCTTAGTCTGCAACTCTTTCCATTCCTTTGTAAACCTTCATGTTATAAAAAAAACGATCCACCACAAGTGTCAGCTACTCCATGGATTTTAGCCAATTCAAAAAAATAAAATAAACAAGGAGATAGAGGGAACGTGCCAATATTTTTGGTTGAACATCTCAAACATACAACAAAAAATTCTGTTATGCTTGACCAAAGCTCCAACATATGGAGCAATTGCCGATCAAGTTTTTGAACAATATGCAATCTTGTTTGAATGTAACAAATAGAACAAAGATTGCAATATTGTGATGCATAGTCACATAATGGATGCTCAATGTGCTAATAGTTAATCAACAGGTGAGAAAGTTTAGTACCAGCTTTTATAGGGAGGGAACTCTAGGAGACATAACCATGATTAAGGATTTAGTTCTTGAGTTTTTGATTTTCATCTGGTGACCATAAGTCGGTATCGTTCGGTTTAAATGGTACCAAACTGGCTAGATCAATTTAGGATACCGTCCAACTGGTACTGGTATCGGTACGTAATTTTGGGTACTTTCGGAAACCGGTACGGTTCGGGTCGGTCTGGTAACTGGGTCGGTTATAAACCTATGAACCATCCTAGTATAAAGCCCTTCATAGTAACATCTTTTTATTAATGCATTTAAATATTTATAATGAAATATTCCCTTCATCCAAAATCATAGTCCCATTTACGTGGTTAGTCCTTGCTGTGCATATTAACATTTGTCTATGAGACACTTGTACATAAGATTTTTTAACACCTTTTTCCCAATAACAAACCCATCTTAAAGTTTAATATTGAGTATATATATATATATATATATGTATATATATACATACATACATATATAGCCGTGCATATTAATAACATGCATTCTAGGCTCTTATAGGCTTCTTTCTGTTGTTTTAGGGGGAATTTATACTTTTCTTTCTTTACTATATAGGGTATGAAGCTCCCCCCCCCCCCACTCCACAGAACACTTTCTTAAACATCACTTTAGATGTAGCTATTGAGCTATAGAGTTGATGTAGCTTATATTCCTACCTAATGCTAAGGCTACTGGACTACACTAGAGGGCCTCATGAATCCTGATAATGCGATGATTCCTTCGGTAGGAACATTCCATCAGTTACTCAGGTGAGCTGATGGATGCCGCTATACCTAATCGACATTAGTGTATTCGAACATCACTAACGATAATTCCGAGTTAGAGTTCTTGTTTCTCTATTTTCTTATTTCTTCTAAGGAAATAGAGGAATAGTCGAGAAGTATATAGAGTGGACCGTTTCCCCCTCCTCACTACGTTCGTCTCCCCTTGGAAGAGTCTAACTCGTTTCCGTGCATTCGAGCAAAAATATCACATGTCAAACTGAACTCTCGTTTTTAGACGGAGGTAGTCTTTGCTACATAGTTTCTCATGGCGTCGCCATGACATTGCCTACGGGACGCCTAGGCATCCTTGCGTTAGAGAAGGGCAAGACAATGACTTGGACATCAAGCTACCAAAGTTCATGTCTTGATAACTGTCCCAAGTTAAGTGATTAAATCATTTTTCACCCAAGTTATGGACTTGCTATGTGGTGTAATTTTACTACATACTAGACTTGTAATTTGTAATAGGTGATGACTTGGTTGACTCTTTATTTTCTACGTGGTGTTTGTAGATTTTTTTACTAGTTTTTAATGTCAAGTATTTTATTTTTGAATTTTGATTGTGAAGTATTTATATAATTGTGTTTTTAATTATATTCTATAGTGTTATATTTATTACTCTCTCCATCCCAGAATAAAAGTCCTAGTTGACTTTTTGTGCATATTAAAAAAGAGAATAAAATGACAAAATTGTTCATATTTAAATTCTCATTTAATTGCATAGTTTGCTACACATGACTAGTGATGCTCCATAAATATGTATACAGAATAGAAATATGTCAATTAATAAAAAAGGTATTATAGGCAAATTATTGTAAAAAATAGATTATTTAAGGTAAGTAAACATTTAACTTGGGATTACATAAAATAGTAGTAAGGACTTTTTGCCGCCTTGGGCATAAGCGAGGTGCCAGGGGGCCTAGCGCCTAGGCGGTCGCTTTTTAGAACACTGGATTTTGTATGGGAAGACAATTAGCAATAGAAAAGACATTAACTTTAGCGAAGTAATTATACTGTTTGACTTGTTATGCTACTGGAGGGTGAGTTTAAACTACCCTTTCTTAAACAGAATTAACTTTAGAATTCAGGATTATTCATGGTCGTAATTTAGCTTTGTTAAATAATTTATATGCTTTATAGCATTAAATATTGTGAGAACCTATTATTTGTTGGCTCCTCATTGATATCATGATATGTTTTGAGCAATAATATCGTGTTTTTATAATATCACATCTGAGACATGCCATTTCATATTCTTCATGTTGATGTACTTAGGAAACGTCTATTTCTTGTCTATTAATTTACTTGGCAACTTGGCATCATTAGCTTGACATCTGAGATATTCTTTTCATCCAATGATATCTATATATGCACACAAAATATACTCTTGCATTCTGCCTCTCATAAATAGCGCTTCTGTTTATCCTCTTACATCTTTTTGTTTATGTTTATTTTATAACCCCCTTTCTAAGGTGGAGGTCTTCCTCGGTCGGCGAGTCCTATCCCTTGCTCTTTGTAAAGGACAGGGTTCATCTATCAATATATGTGGATGTGTGTATGCTCGAGTCATCAAATCATATTTTTTCCCCAAACATAGTGTGTATTGTAACTACTTTCTTATTGTTTCTGAAAAATCCTATGCAAGAAACGCTAGTGATATATTGACTGTTGAGTTGAGAGCGGTCAAATTAATCTTGATGTTGTATATTGTAGTCTCTGCCTTGCCCCTTAATATTGTACGTTAAAACAACCCCAATACCCCACCCTCCCTCTCTCTCTGTCATTGATTTTCTTGTTTTGTATCTTCTTGCAGGTTGAGGGACCAAAATCTCCTGAAGAAATGCTTACAGTGTTGCAGAGAGTGCTTGAAGAAAGCTCTACTGTTCTTGTTGCAGCCAGGCTTGAAGCAGAAGAACGAAGAAATAACACGCGTTTGAGGGAGGAGCAAGATGCTGCTTATCAAGCAGCACTTGAAGCTGATCAAGTAAGTCGCTTGTAATATGTTGTTAATATGCTTTTGTTGTTTGGTCAGATAATATGCTTCCTCTGCTCTGTATCACAACTTTACGTTTTATAGGAACGTGTTGAGTTTTTATTGTTTTCTTGCTGTCAATGTATTCTGCCACATCAGGCCAGGGAACGTCTTAGGAAACAAGAGCAAGAAAGGCTGGAAAGGGAAGCTGCTGAAGCTGAGAAGAAGCTGAAGGAGGAAGAAGAGGCTCGTGAAAGAACAGCTCGTGAAGCTGCTGAGAAAGAAGCCGCATTAGCTAGATTGCGCGAGGAGAAAGCCATGTCATTGGGTGCTGAGCCTGAAAAAGGGCCTAATGTCACTCAGGTAATTAGTCGTGTTTTAACTTGCCTTTTTTAGTTGTTTATTTTGTTTGAAGAAACTCGTGTGTTGTAAAGACTTGAAGTTCATGTAACCCAAATTGTGGAGTTTACAATACTACCTAAAACATGAAGTTCAAAAACTTTGTCGTGTGATTGGATAGTTTTCCTCATATATATGCTTTACTTGAATCTCTTTTACTTTTTCCTTGGTAAAAAAGAATATCATTATTTCGGACGCTGATGATTCTTGTTTGTGGGTTTTCTTACATGGTTTAGATTTTGGTGAGGTTTCCGAGTGGCGAGCGCAAGGGAAGGAGGTTTCAGCGTACCGCCAAACTACAGTGTCTATATGATTATGTCGATTCTTTGGGTTGCTTAGAGGCCGACGAGAGTTGCACCCTTTTCTCCAACTTTCCTCGTGTTGTATATGGACAAGACAAGCTCTCCTTGTCTCTGGAAGAAGCAGGACTACATCCTCAGGCCAGCCTTTTTGTGGAGATCAACTCATAAGAGCGAAGTCTCTAACGCAATGTTGAATGTGATCAGAGCTAAATAAATATATATACTAGTATTATATTTATCGAGACTCTGTTTCAACCTGATTTAGCAATGATACTGTTTAGACAATATTGTTCCGTGTCAAGATGTGGATGTTTGATCTTGTTCGCTGCAGATAGATTAAATTAGAAAATAATAATCAATTTCATGTACACTACACTTGAAAGTGATCTAAGCTTGCGTAATTTTGTTTTGTTATTGATCATTATTCATTTGCTCAACTGTTGGCTATTTTGTGAACTGGACAAATAAAAAGGAGCAGTAACATACCCCAGAACTAAACCCAAGTTTCTTCCTCAGATTTTATTCAAGTCAGCAATCTATCTGTCTGTCTTCTTGTGAACCTTCTTCTTCCATGAACAAAATATATTTTGGATTGCAATAATTTCTCAGTAATTTGATTGACCCTGCTGCAATCTCTAATCTTCCTGGAGCTTTGGGGACTATCATTCTATTGTTTGTTTGCAAAGGCCATCCATCATAAGATTGAAACATCAATATGTTGACTGCCAGCCAACAGAATTTGGCCATAACTTATACATCAATAACTGTATAAATGAAAACCAGATTATAACACTCTGACCACTATTGCCTTTAGCCTCCGATACTCATGGTAGCAGTTTTAAGTAGACAACCAGTGTGGCTGCTGTAACATAAAAAGGAAAACTTTGGATAACTGTAAACAGAATATAGCTACAGAACAGTCTGACCAGTTGATCATGGCAACTGAAGCATTATACATCAATATGTTGTTGGTTGCCAACGGTTAGAAAATAAGTGAAACAAAAAACCCATACTTGGGCACTAGAACAAGACACAAAAAACTGTTGCTGAAGCAAGAATCCTAATACTAAGTAGTCAAATGGAGATTAAGAATCATTTTCTAATTAGTATTAAGATTAGTAGATCATCTCTCAGAATTCCCAACCCCCACTTGAACACAAACTCATGATCCTCTGACTGATATACATAATCCATTAATATAACATCGAACCTTGGTCTGAATTGCTCCAGTAGCAGCATTATGTGTAGAGCATAGCATGCCTTCACTTGATGCAACCCAAGCAGGTGCAATTTTGTAAAGAAAATCTTTCAATCCTGATGCATATTTTTGCCATTTAATACTTGGGTGTAACTACTTTTGTTTATAATTAAAGATATTGTAGTGGAGCTCAGCTAGCTTAGGAGAAACCCCATGCCATGAGACAACATAACCATACTTCAATAGCATAAAGAAGAGCATATGCCCGAATAAGAGAAATATCCATCCAGACACGATTAATATTACATCAGAAGCCAATTTCTCCTACAAAAGTTTCTAGATAGATTGAGAAGACGGTAAGAAATCAACAAGGAATAATGATTGAAGATTTGGAATCAGTGAGTCTTTTCTGGCAAATTAATAAATTTACCAGCTTTTCCTCACCAGTTTTGACTTCTCTTGCCGTCTTTGTATTTCTATGTCTCCTCGTATGCTCTTTCGTATTTCCAACCCAGTAGTACCTCATGGCAGTTAGAGCAATAGACATCAGCAACTGTGTGGAGAGCTGCCGGTCCTCTTTTGCCCCCATAAAAGCTTCACCCAAGAGACGACTCATTTAAAAACTCAGGGGAAGAAAAAAAGCCCTGCATAATTAAGTTACTTGAGAGCCAAAAGAAGAGCTGGTTTACACTAAAGCATCAAGGTCCACACTATACAAGCTGAGAGCTCAACTCCCTAGAATCATCATCTCCTATTGAGCACCCTCCAAATTGACCACATAACACTTGAGTGGAGAACATACTCCTGTTTTAAGAAAAAAAAAGTCTTGAACGATCTCAATACCGACAGGTTGATGCGGTCATGTAGTTAGCCTCCGGGGTCACCTCGAGGAGACGGACAGAGGTGCCTAGTAAAAATAGAGTTATATAACCTACGTCAGCTCCTCATCACATCAATGACAAAAGCTGCACAATCTCTCATATTTTCCTCCGTGCCTCAATCACCCTCACATCTCAACAAACAGTCATGAAATCTCTCAACTGTTCTGGGTAACACCCCTAGCAGGCTTGCACAGATGCAGGGTCCAAGGATGCTAAATTCATCATCACCTTAAATTATGATAAAAGATTATAAAATTAACATGCTAAATTCTTTTTAAGTAAATTTTGCATAAAACCTGTTGAAAAAGAGAGGTAAAAGTAATGCTAAATAAGGTGGGTTGGTCCTAGGATGGATCAAAACATAAAGTATATATGGAGTACTAGCAAATGCAAAGGGTGAATCACCTGCCAATTTACCTAGTATCTCAAGGCTAAATCCGAGCAAGCTTGCAGAATGCATAAATTTATACTACAAAACATGATTAAGTTTATACAAACCATTATCCAACTATCTAACTAAAACCCTGAATACAGGATTGTCTAACAAGTGAAAACATTCAGAACTGACGAACATGGCAATTTCATTCGCAATTATTACCTCTATCTTCTCTAGGAGGTCATGAATTGTGGAATCAGTCAGCCTGTGAAATTCATCCTCCTGCTGCAGAGAACTATATCCACATTAATTGTTAGAAAATTTTCACTTCACACCCTTCAACTTAAAAAAAAATGTCATCATTTCTAAATATGCTAGCATTACTGTTCACAATTGCAGTGCCAAAAAATCATATCCCTAACAATCTGAGCTTTGAAGCCTTCATTGGTTGATGAATTATGCAAGTTCTTTAACAATCAATATTGTCCCTTAATTCAATATAGATATCATTAAAAAAATAGAGGGAGAGATCAGATACCTGTAATCGACAGCCACTGGGCCGTGACACTAGAAGAAGGGCGAGAGCGAAAGCTTCTAGGAAGGGAAAGCTTATTGTATTCAGCAGTTCACATAATCATTAACATTATCTTCTTCTTTTTTTTAATTTCTTTTTTCCTAGAAACGACACTATATTTTACTATTCAGGCAGCTTTATATCTGTACTTGTCACTTCTGAGTAGTGATCTTTCTGATGTAGTTTATTTGTTTGCTTTTGAGGCAGATGGACAGTAACACTGATGGACTAGTTGATTTTCCTGAGTTTGTTGCTGCCACTCTTCATGTCCATCAGTTGGAGGAACATGACTCAGAACAACAAATATCACAGGCTGCTTTTGTAAAAATTGACGTAAATCATGCGATATACTAGTTGACTAATAACATAATTTAAATAAATCAATTTGCAGCATGCGGGATTAAGAGGCTCCATAGACCCGCTTCTAGAGGAGGCCGATATGGACAAAGATGGGAAAATAAGCTTGTCAGAGTTTCGCAGGCTCCTAAGAACCGCAAGCATGAGTTGGAGAAATGTAAATAGCCCAACTGCCCATCGATCATCTCGGAGACGGTAAGTAGTAGTAGTAGATCAGAAAAACTAAAGTGGCTGCCCTGTTTCATACTTCTCCTCGACCTCTCCTGGAACTTGGCTAGAATTGCAGTTGAAAATGGTTGTATGTAAACAACGTGATCTTCATCTTGACGGCCAAAAAAAATGGTCGACTATTTCCAGTTCCTTACAAAGTGTAATGTGTGGGGGTTATAAATAAAATAGTAACTTTCTTCTGTTTGATATTTCCCTCTGAAACACCAAAATAACATGGATATATATTCTATGTAAAATTAAATAACTAACAAGAAAATCACGCAGATTATTTGCCACTGGCATTAACTTTTTAAGATTATCCAAAGGAGTGTGATGTATGTATGTACATCACCGTCTTATCTATGGCACTGGTGAGAAACATGAAGCTTTCAGGAGATACAGAGGACAGAGTAACGCTCTTGAAGTTGAATAAGAAGAAGAGGCAGGAGATTTTAGAGTCCTTGTTTAATATCCTTCTCAGTTGGAGCAGAAAAAGGCTGAAAAGTTGGAGCAGCAAAATGGGGAAATTGGAATGGATTTAAGCTACTGGATTTGGTGGGTGTGTGCAGCTCCCAGAGCCCCTTCGGCCGGAGGCTGAGCAACCCAATCGGAGCTCTCACGCGCCCAGACGCGCCGGTTTTCGTTACTGTCCGGTTATCCCTCCTCTGCTGTTAGGAGCGGATTACAGTTCGTGCAGTCGCGGTTTGGTGATTTTACAGTTCGTACAGTCGGGTCGGAGCTCCATTTTGGGGCGGGTTTTCGGGGTTCCTCAGGTTATTTGGATTCCCTGCGGTTCATGATGTTTCCGGCTCTTCCTCTGTGTAATGTACGAATTAATCAAATTCAAATCAATAATAGTGGGAGCTCTGTGTCTCTCTCTATATATCAACCATCGCCCCACCTCCAACCCTCAAAACCCGCCTCAAATTGACCCGAAAGGCCGTCTCCTACTGCCGCTTCCCATCCAACGGAGTCCGTGGATCGGCCACCACGCTGGTTAGGGAATCGAACTACGGGATCGACGCGGGGTATCTGAGCAATTTCGAGAAAGAGCTGCTGATCATGTGTCAGGTGGAGTCGGAGGAAGGAGTGAAGAAGATGGAGGAGATCGCGGAGGTGGAAGGGGTGGATTGCATACAGATGGGGCCATTGGATCTGAGTGCGAGCATGGGGTACTTGTGGGACCCTGGGCATAAGAAAGTGAGAGAGGTGTTGAGGACGGCGGAGAAGGGGGTGCTGAAAAGTGGGAAAGGAGGGGCCTTTTTGGCTGGTTTTGCAATGCCGCATGATAGCCCAGAGGAATTGAGGGAGAGAGGGTATTACATGGTGTCTGGTGCGGTTGATATTGGCTTGTTTAGAGCTGCTGCCGTGGAAGATGTAAGTAAATTCAAGTCGAGCTCGGTGGCTGTAGGTTCTGATGACGACGACGACGACGACGACAGGGAAGGTGGTAAAGATGGGGAAGACAAGTACTGGAGCAAATGAACGAGAATTCAACAACCATGAGTGTTTTCTGTTTTGGCTTTCTTTTCTTTCTTTCTTCTGTAGTTTTTTTTTTGTTGGCAATGGCAATTGCAAGAGTGGATATTAGTAGTAGATAGAGATGGAATGAGATGTGTTGATTTTAAGCATTTTGATCCCTTTGTCTTTGTGTAGAGGAGGGGACCAACCAATTTTGAACATTCTCCATGTCTTGGAGAAGCAAGGACGACTGTAAATGATAAAGAAAAGAATAGGCAACCAACCACTTGCAGTATTACCTAAGATTTGTTAAACTTGGGGAACCATGAAACATATATTGCCATACAATTCGTTAAAAGGGACAAGGACTTTATTTCTCTTTCTCTACCATATTTGTTAAACTTGGGGGAGGTGTTTTTAACATTTGTGACCTAAGATTGATGCTATATTTTACCTTTTTGTGTCTCATGCACTCAACTCGTTCAATGTATTGAGTCTAGAATTTGGACCATATTTGGCTTGTTTAACATGCGAGTTCAGTCTGCCGACCCCTAACTGGTTGACTACTATGTTGTGTCAGTTTGTTTAGAGGCATAGCAATTCATTCACAAGTGAGCCACAGTGTCATGATTCATACAAGCTTATGATTGATATGCTGCCACTTTGTATAATAGTCATTTCCTGATATTTTAGTGCTTTGCCTTGCAATTTCTATTGGCATTTCTCATTACGTGATGTTTTGGATGGTTGAACTTTTATAGTGGGTTTTTATCTATTCAACTTGTTAGATCACATACCCAAAAGAGAAAACCTTGTTAGATCTAAATAAATTCTTGAAGTCATCTTTGCATGAATTTCATCAAGCTAATTGTTCCTTTAATTATTTCAGTCTCCAAGATATCTTATATTAATTTGTACCTCGAAGGTGATTGATGTATGTGTTTCTTTTGATGGAGCAGTGGCCGTCTTCTACCATCCCCTTCGGAATTCCACGTCTTGGGTCTTAACCTTTTGAGACTCCTTGTGCAGAATAGAATTGCTAAATTCTACACTGAATTGGAGTTACTTTCAGCCAGTGCACTGGGGAATTCTTGCATCAAGCATGATGTGGAATTGGAACAATCCTTCATGGAAGGGGCTTATATTCAACTTGTTAGATCACATACGCAAAAAAGAAAACCTTGTTAGATCTAAATAAATTCTTGAAGTCATCTTTGCATGAATTTCATCAAAGTAATTGTTCCTTTAATTATTTCAGTCTCCAGATATCTTATATTAATTTGTACCTCGAAGGTGATTGATGTATGTGTTTCTTTTGATGGAGCAGTGGCCGTCTTCCACCATCCCCTTCGGAATTCCACGTCTTGGGTCTTAACCTTTTGAGACTCCTTGTGCAGAATAGAATTGCTAAATTCTACACTGAATTGGAGTTACTTTCAGCCAGTGCACTGGGGAATTCTTGCATCAAGCATGATGTGGAATTGGAACAATCCTTCATGGAAGGGGCTTGTAATCGTGTGTAGATTTCTATGCAGACTATACCTCATGAAACATATGTTTATTTTATGGATCTATGGATCGGCTGGCAAAGACAGTCAGGTGAATTGTTCGACTTAAATTTATACTATGAGCCTATGACTTAGAGAATCTGATAGAAATAACATATATCACATAGCAACATCGCCTCAATATCAGCAGATTGTTTATTTTTGTTAGGGCTAGATTCTGTAATAATATCACAAATTGTGACATTAATTACGTAGTTGAAGAAAGGTACGTAAAAGGTTTCCACCTTTATAGTATAATATGTATGTGTGTGTGTATATGTATATATATATATGATGCTATATTTCGCTAGACTCCACCGGATTCGAGTGCCCTGAAAAAACTGAAATGAACGGATGAACAGAGGGGTTGATATGCCTCCAATGTTAAAGTCAATAATAACTATGGAGAGTTCTTTAGAATCTAAGAGTGTGTATTACGTACCAGAAGTTTCTTGATATTTATAGTTGAATATTTTGTCCATACACTGACCTGAGTTTCCATTATCGTTGGACGGGATCCATTATTGATAAGCCCAAATATAACTAAATAGATATAGATAATAGTCCCAGAAGCGAGGAGTCTAATCTATATGTGTTTGTCATACTGCGGACACTTGGTGGGTGCTTAACTAACATGGTTCAGGCGTTGTGGTTGATATCGGGCCCTGTCAAACTGTGGGGTCATAAGGAAGGGTTCTGGCCCCATTACAATGTTCGGGCTATGAGCCCCTAACAATCACTATAAGGAAAAGGTTAATCTCGATAGTAATATTTCGTCGATAAAAGTCACGCTGGCAGGAAAAGCACGCACCATGGGTGATACCTATTTCCGACAGAATTCCGTCAATATTAGCTTAATTTCAAGGGAAATATTTCTAACGGAATTCCGTTGGAATTTAGCTAATGTCAGAATCAGTTCCCTCGAAAATAGTTTCGTCGGAATTAATCATTTTTCTTGGATATATATACATACATATATATATATGTGTGTTTGTTTCCATTAAAAGTAAGAATTAAGATACAACAGTTCGTCACAGTTCACCATTAATATAATTCAACACACTTCTAAAATAACAATTCAACCATAAGTTATATTAACAGTCACAATGCACTTCATTCATATCCATTATACAAGTTATGTCTCTATTGCTAATTGGTGTGTTTCCCCAAAGTTTTCAATTTTACTTTTTTCAAAAATTATTTTTTGGTAACACTTTGGCTATGGGTTCCAGGAGTTTCAATTACTGAAATGTCCCCCAACTTTGGAGGCGTTGGGTTTCTGCGATTCCTGGGCTACATTCCTCCTTGTTGCTTTAGCAGATGACTATACTAAATTTGGTTCCTTTTGCCAGATTATTTCACTATATTTATTGTTTCTTTATTTTTGTACTCATGTTTCTATTGAGTATGATGTTTTTCAGAAAAGCTGCACTAGTATAATAAGTGCATTACTTCTAAGATGTACGCCATGCTGGAAAGGATAAGTCCAAGGACAAGAAAGCTGGAATTGTTTGCTCACATGCATAGCACACATGCGGGGTATGCATTCTTCAGTGTTCTAAAAATCCCCGCCTAGGTCCGCCTAGGCCCCCCCTGGCGCCCCGCCTAGGCACTAGGCCCCCTCCTGGCGCTTCGCCTAGGCCCTAGGCTCCCCTGGCGCCTCGCCTAGGCCTAAGACGGCAAAACAATCCCTCCAGAAAATTAAACGGGGCCTAGGCGGAGAGGTTTTTTTTATTTTAATAACTACCTAAACCAGATCTTGATATATTTATTTTTCTAATGATTTATCATATTCATAATGCAGTTTGTAGCATATCAAATCACAACAAGAAGTGAACAAGATCAAGTTAAAATGGATAATTTTATTATAGTTGTAATTTTTTGAACTTGTATAAACTTCAAATTATATAAATGATGATACATTTGTAATATTTAGTTTAATTCAATATAATTCTTAAATTTATATTTAGTTTCTTAAGTTTTAATATTGAAATGAATTTTTTAAAATTTAAAATTTTATTATTTAATAGCAATCTTGTTTATGAATAAAACTAATCCTTTAAAGATATGTTTGAACTCTGAACAATTGCATGTTTGTGTTTGAACTTTGACATTGACAATATGGATATGTATTTGAACTTTAAGTAAAGGCCTTTATTATCTTTATTATAGATTGTTTTGCTTTATATTATTGTTTTGTTTGGATAAATGTAATATAAAATTCTCCCTCCGTCCCGTATTAAACGTCCTATTTCTTTTTAGGATGTTCGTAAATAAATGTCTTATTTCTATATTAGTAACTATTTTTACACTTATACCCTCATAATCTTTTTAGTCAACTTTTATTGGAAACTTAAGAAATGATAAAAAGTTTATATTGAGAAATGATGTATTGTTATACCACATTCTCTCTCATATATTTATTGGAATGTGAGTAACAACAAAAATGATACCACTAGTAGCTAGAATTTAATACCACCAAATGTGGAGAGTTTGCATTTATGGGCATATGCATGTATATAGTGGGTGGGTTTGGAGAGAGAAATGCACTTATTGGAATTTTTGAAAATAACAATAAAAATGATTTAGAGAATTCATGTGGGAACTAGTAAAGAATAATTAATGTTGAAGTCATAGAAAAGTGAATGGATACTTCAATTAATAAGTAATTTAAAAGGGGCAATTTAGGTAAAAAAATATATTATTAATTAGCGTGCCGAAACTAATTAGGACGTTTAATACGGGACGGAGGGAGTATTAAAATTGGTTTAAAATAAAAAATCCCGCCTAGGCTCTGCCTAGGCCCCCTAGGCCCTAGGCTCCCCTGGCCGCCCGCCTAGCGCCTTTTAGAACATTGGCATTCTTAATAGAGTAGCGTTCATGTACTTATGATGATTTTCTATGCATAGCATGCGGGGCATGCATTAAAACATTTTTTTGGGCACGTCCTAAAATCCACACCTCCTGCAAACGATAAAGGACGCAACTATAATGAGATGGTGGAACTATATCATATCTTGCCTATTTATTTCATCATTTTTCAGTTTCTTGGCAGTCTTGATTCAAGATATTTCTACCCTTGTACATTCCATTTTGTTTTGTTTTGGCAAGTTCTTTTTAAAAATCTGCACATACTAATTTCTTTTAGAAATGAAGAGTCGTCCCCAAGAAGCAAAAATTGCATAGCTGGAATTCCTAAAAATACCAGACTTTTAGGAACAGTTTTCTGATTCAATATAACTTTTATGTCATAATTGATTGATCAACATACTGAACACAGCAATATTTTTTTGATATCTTAATATCTTTGTTCTATTGGAGCAATTGTTATTACATCCATCTAAAACTTTAGATTTTGGTATTGGCTTTACTGTTTGTGATCTATTCTTGGTTTGCATAAATATGATACATTCATTTGCGCTAGAGTGCTACTATTAAATATCTTTATGTCAATGCTTGTTTTTGTTTATTTGAGTTTTCTCATTTTACATATAGGAATTAACTTGCAAACTTTACTCTGATTTCCTGTTCTAGTTGATTGTGATTTTTCGTCCTTATAATAAATTCATTACATAATTTGGTCGTTTGAGTTGACCTGTTCTGTTAGTAAATCAGGTGGATGTCACTAGGTAATCAGTTGAATGGAGTACAATTGGTGGATGAAGGGCCTCAAGCAAGGTTTAAAGCTGCTTATGCAGAAGTTGAGGTGCAGCCTCAGTCCCAGCCAAGGGCTTCTACTATGGAAGTGGACCCAGTGTGGCTCAGTTGAGTGAATCAAAGTCTGCATCAGCACAGTTTGCAGATATCAGAGATCCAGAGGCAGCCTATGTGTCTGAAGAGATACCAATAAATCTTGATGTGGAGATGACAAGCTAAATACTGATTTTCATGGTCTTTGGCCTAGGTCATCGATGTTGGAGCTTCAGGTATAGCCTATATAAGAAACCAGTGAATCTTGATATAAATATAACAAGTTAAGAATTCTGTAATGTAGCTAATAATGCTTTGGTTAATTATTTTTCAATTTCTCTTTTTTGATACATGGCTGATCATCTTATGGCTGCATTGCATGAATTATGGTAGTGTATTGAGGGTGATTACATTCTTGTGCCTGTTTTTTATGTCGACTGTTGTGCCAGTGGATAGGTTGTATATGTGCCCGAGTAATAAAAGGCATATCATAGAGAATATCCATGTAATAGTTACTAGTGTTACTGGATATATGGTATTGTAGTGGTGGCTCTTTTGCTGAGGAATCCCCTTTTATTTGTAATACCATCTCTATGATATTATCTCATAACAGAAGTTTCTCCTCTGCAAGTTATTTCAGATTATTATGCAGAATTGGTTGTCTTTTGCTGATATGAATATGAATTCTATTCATGTTAGTAAGGCATTGACTGGAGAAAAGAAAACATAATTTTTTACTCTATTCTGATATATTTTCATGCGAAAGATTAGAAATATTGTCATACAATTGTGAATATCACAAATAATATTTTGACCCTAGTGAAATACTTGCACCTTGCTAGGAAACATGTTACTACTGGCTGGCAAAGCGTTGCATGATCAAGAATCTTCTGCAAATGACTTCTATTCAAGTAACAAATTTTGAGGTAAATATATCAAAACAATCAATATGAGAACTGGATGTTGAAATGTATTTTTTTTGTTTGTAGTACATTGAAATTCAAATGGTGCTAGTGACAAGTGCACATATCAAAAATCCTGTAGCTGCAGACAAGAAGACAGGAATGCTGACTGTAGGAGAGGAAGAAGGCGACACTGGAATTGACCCAAACATATTCGGATAGGAAGGTGAGGTTTCTGGTATTGCACTAGGATCATAAGAAGGTGAGGAGGTTGAAGACCCATTACCAGAAAAGGACACAGAAATGAGGAGTTTTTGTGATTTTTCGCAGTGGCCCTGTTGTCCACTAGTGAAATAGTAGTCTCCCGGTGAAGTAATGTTGAACTGAGAATTGCCGTTGTTCATGTACAATATTGGATCTGTTAGGTTGCAGCTCTGGTATGATTGCTCTGTTGCTTGAACAACTGAATCTTGACTGTGGGTATAGGAAAACTGCGCATAAACATAATCATTTGGGATTTGAGAATAAGCAAGCATAGCATACATTTTTGAAAATTTTAAAACGAGAGATCAAACTTGAGAAGAACAAACCCACTGAGAGAGTCTCCAATCTTCAAGTTGTGATTCTTAGACCACTTGGTGTAGACAAGTCAATTTGATGAAGTGGGTAAACCCAAGCATCTAAATCTCCAACCTTGTATCGATAGCAGAAAATCACTTTGGTTTGGATCACCACAAGAAATTGGTGACAAGTATACCATAACTGGTTTCTTTGAGTTCTAAGGCTTGCCATCTCTCAGCTTATTCTCTCTCGATCTACTGCTCTTTATATCAAATCTAGGAGATATATATATATGGGTCCCGTTCCACAGCTATTATTAGTTGGGAGTACTATTCCAGCTAACAGATCTCCAACCGTTCATCCAATTAATCGAAGGCTGAGATTAGTTTTGACTTGAACCCGGCCGCACGTCCTTCCTGCGGTCGGTGCAAGTCCTTCTTACGGCCACGGAAATTACATAAATGCCTCTAATTTTTAAATCTAATTCAGCTTGGCCGAAGCTCCTTCCTGCGGTCAGGAAAAACGAGATCACAGGAAGGAGGTGCGGCCATCCCTCTTTTTCCCCTCGGACTTCATATGGACACCAATAGACATCAACTCATGTTTGAACGATATCATCTGGTTCCCATAGTATTCTTCATCTATAAGGATAAAACCTTGAGAAGTCTTTCCGATCTCCGGAAGTGTAGATATTTCAGTTCCATCACAAAGAAATCATCTATTTGGAGCTTTGAATCCAAAGCATGTCTTCATTCATTTCCCTTTACGTAGGATATCAATGAATTTTATAGGAAAATCATACTTCTTAGCTCTTAGATTTCGGATCCAATTCAGAAGCAAAAGAGCTTGATCATTGGTCAGTTGAGTAGATGCTACTTGTAGTGGGGCATCTTTGGGGAAAAGATCAGGCAAATCACAAGTTTCTATCCTTCTCTTTTGTTTGAAGGTTTCTCTCACCACAAAATATAGTAGGTCTGAAAGTCATGGAGATTCTCTCTTTCCAAGCAATTTACTGATTAATGATTTGGGTTTATACTGTTCTTAGAGATTTTTCATTATAAAGCTCAGTTGATTGATTTGGGTTTCTACTGTTCTCGGAGATTTTGGAGATTTCTCATTATAAAGCTCAACTTGGCCGCACCTCCTTCCTGCGGCCAGGAAAAACGAGGTCGTTTTTCCTTGCCGCATGAAGGAGGTGCGGCCAAGCTGAATTGGATTTAAAAATTAGGGGCATTTAGGTAATATCCGTGGCCGTAAGAAGGACTTGCACCGGTCGCAGGAAGGACGTGCGGTCGGGTTCAAGTCAAAACTAATCTCAGCCTTCGATTAATTAGATGAACAACTGGTGATCTGTTAGCTGGAATAGTACTCCCAGTAATAATAGTTGTGGAACGGGACCTTATTTATATATATATATATAAAAAGAGAAACTTTTCATTGGCCCGAGTGATAAAGTGTCAGACTGATTAATGAAGTGGATAAGTCCAATGCCAATTTCGATACTAATTTGTGGGTTGTTATTTTGTTATCAGATTAGTTATATTTACATTCATTCATTGTGTCATGGGTTGTTATTTTGTTCCTTTAACTATTTTAGTCTAAGATATCTTATATTAATTTGTACCTCAAAGGTGATTGATGTATGTGTTTCTTTTGATGGAGTAGTGGTCGTCTTCCACTATCCCCTCAAGAATTCCACATCTTGGGTCTCAACCTTTTGAGGCTCCTTGTGCTGAATAGAATGTACACTAAATTGGAATTACTTTCTGCCAGTGCACTGGGGAATTCTTGCATGCATGCTGTGGAATTGGAGCAATCCTTCAGGGAAGGGGCTTATAATCGTGTGTTGAGTGCTATGCATACTGTACCTCATGAAACATATGTTTATTTTATGGATCTATGGATCTGCTGGCAAAGACAATCATGTGAATTGTTCGACTTAAATTTATACTAAGAGCGTATGACTTGGAGAATCTGATAGAAATAACATATAGCACAGAGCAACGCCTCAATATCAGCAGATTGCTTATTTTTGTTAGGGCTAGATTCTGTAATAATATCACAAATTGTGACATTAATTACGTAGTTGAAGAAAGGTATGTAAGAGGTTTTCACCTTTATCTAACATTTAATATAATATGTATGTGTGCGTATCTATATATATATATTGGTCCCCTTCTCCAACTAACCTTAAATAGCGAACCAAGAATGAACCGACTATAGCGACGGTTTTTTGAGCTATAGTGACGGTTTTTTGAGCTATAGTGACGGTTCGAACCGTCGCCATAGCTATGTCGTCGGCTTTGCATGCTATAGCGACGGAAAAAACTGTCGCTGTAGCCGGTTCGTTCTTGGTTCGATACTTAAGGTTCGCTAGAGAAAGGGACCATATATATATATATGATGCTATATTTCGCCTTACTCCACCATTGGATCCGAGTGCTCTGGATAAAACTGAAATGAACAGATAAAGAAGGGGTTGCCTTTGAATCTGTTGCAATGGTAAAGTCAATAATAACTATGGAGATATCTTTAGAATCTAAAAGTGTGTATTACGTACTAGAAGTCTCCGCATATTTATAGTCGAATATTTTGGTCATACACTGACCTGAGTTTCCATTATCGTCGGACGGGGCCCATTATTGATAAACCCAAATATATATAGATAACAGTCCCAGAAGCATAAGTAACATGGTTTGTGCTTCGTGGTTGGTATTGGGCCATGTCGAACTGTCGGGTCATAAGGAAGGGTTCGGGCTCAGTATCATGTTCGGGCTATAAGACCCTAACAATCACTACTAATCTCGACGATAATATACTGGTGATAATAGTTTATTTTTGACAAACATTCCGTCGAGATTAATGCCTATTCGGTCGAGAATTTTTTGCGCGCTGGCAATAAAAACACGCGCCATGGGTGATACCTATTTCTGACGGAATTCCGTCGATATTAGCTTAATTTCGAGGGAAATATTTCTGACAAAAATTCCATCGGAATTAAGCTAATGTCGACCGAATCAGTTCCCTCAGAAATAGTTCAATCGAAATTAATCATTTTTGTTAGAGTATATATATATATATATATATATATATATATATCATACCTTTTAAATAGCATACTCTCTTAAGTAGCATACCTTTATTAAAACTACGTCGTTATGGAAATTCTTTTAAAAAACAAGTGGGGTCGCGGGTGGCATTTTTGTAATTAAAAGGAAAGCAAGTGGGACCACTTTCTTTTAATATTATTTTATTTTTTAAAAGAATCTTCAAAGCGACGTAATTTTAATAAAGGTATGCTATTTAAGATAGGTATGTTATTTAAGAGGTATGCTTTAGATCCGTTCTGTATATATGTGTGTGTTTCCATTAAAACTAAGAATTAAGATACAACAGTTCGTCACAGTTCACCATTAATATAATTCATAACACTTCTAAAATAACAATTCAACCAGAAGTCATATACTCATATTAACACGGCCGCAATATTATGTAGAACGAGGTGGATAGAATAAATAAGAATACCTATCTCCGCAAAGAATCGGTAAAAAAACACATACAAAAGAACACAACTTTAATCTTAAATCAATATATTCAATAATATAAAAGTAATTAAGTATTACAATGTTTAAATAGAAACCCTAATACTTGGGGATTAAGTAAAATTCCTAATTTAGAAAAGAAACAATCTCCTAACTAAAATCTACTACTATAATAAACTCTCCTAATTGAAATCTACTACTACAATTAAAACTCTTCTAACGAAAAACTACTACTATAATATCCTACAAAATAATTTCATTAATAACTCAACATTTATCTCTAAATAACAATACAAAATTAATAATAAAAATTTTGAATTCCGTTCCGCATCATCCTCGTCTTTGAAAACAACTCGTTCTCGAGTTTTGAAATATCGTAGAATTATAAACCCGAGAGATGTTTTCAAACAAAACCTTCTCATCTGATGTTTTAATGTCATGAACACAATTTTCGGGAATAACAATGACATAATATAGAAATTTGAAGTAGCTGTGGACTCAAATGTATCAACCGAGAGAAAATCAACATGGTTGACCTCAACTTTATCTTCTTTGATGTTTTCGCAGTTGGGGTTAAACTTAACTTCAATTTCCTCACTGCAAACCATCTCTGAATCTGCAAATTGTTCAACACACTTAACTTCCGCTTCATGTTTCTCACAAACATCAATATGTGAGAGTACTTGCTTTTCTTTATCCTCACCAATTTCATTTTGTTTATTGATACATATTGTGAGACATTCATCAATTGTCTTGTAAGAATTTACTTTGCGGGTCTCCTCTTGTGAACGCGTCACTTTAGTTGAACAAACACGATTATGATGAACATTTTTTTGTGCTTGAACAAAATATGGACGAATATAGCACGTGATTATATATTCGTAATATGCCTTTAAATTTGCAAGACTTGTTTCAGAAAGTGCAAGCTCATCGCGTAATTTTCAATATTCGGCACTATACGGTACACTAGACCATTTAAGTTACTCGCATATGTCCAAAGTTCGATGCTCAAGTTGTTTTATTTTAACCCAAAGAAATTCTAGATTGTTAAACCTAGATGATATTATATATGTAGAGGGGCTTAATTGAAAATTTCAAAAAATTTGGGGGTTAAATTGAAAACTCAAAAATTGTGGGGGTTAAATTGAATATTTCAGAAACTTTAGGGGTTGAATTGAATGTTTAAGAAACTTTGGGGCGGAATTGAAAGTTTTAGAAACTTAAGTAGCTGTCTTGAAATTTTCATAAACTTGGGGTACCAAATTGTAATTTAGCAGAGCATCAAAATTTTGATGAACAGTGTTGCCCACTGTTGCGATGAACAGTAGCACTAAACTTTATTTTTTTTGGAATAGATTGAGACTACAACAACGACGATTCCTGCTGCAGATCGTGCTTTCGTCTCGGAAAATTGTTGCCGATTCTCTAGCGAACTTCGACAATTTGATGGAGGTCAGAAAAATAGGATAGGAAGGAATTGGTGAAATCAAACGATATTAGGAATTTTGGCTTTGATACCATTATGATGTAGAACGGGGTAGATAGAAGAAATAAAAATACTTATCTCCGCAGAGAATCAGTAAAGAAACACATACAAAAGCACACATCTTTAATCTCAAATCAATATATTCAATAATCTAAAAATAATGAAGTATTACAATGCTTAAATAGAAAACTCAATACTTGGGGATTAAATAAAAACCCTAATTTAGAAATGAAACAATCTCCTAACTAAAATCTACTACTATAATAAACTCTCCTAATTGAAATCTACTACTACAATTAAAACTCTCTTAATGAAAAGCTACTGCTATAATATCCTACTTAAATAATTTCATTAATAACTCAACACTTGTATCTAAATAACAATATAAAATTAATAATAAATTTTTTGAATTTCTTCTTCAGTTCCGCATCACAATACACTTCATTCATCCATTATACAAGTTATGTCCCCATTGCTAATTGGTGTGTTTCCCCAAAGTTTTCAATATTACTTTTTTCAAAAAACTATTTTTTGGAAACTCATTCACTTTTCGGCAACGGGTTACATGAGTTTCAGTTACTGAAATGTCCCCCAACCTAGGAGGCGTTGGGTTTCCGTGATTCCTGGGCTACATTCCTCTCTGTTGCTTTAGCAGATGACTACTAAATTGGTTCCTTCAGCCAGATTATTTCACTATATTTATTGTTTCTATATTTTTGTACTCATGTTTCTATTGAGTATGATCTTTTTCAGAAAAGCTGCACTAGTATAATAAGCGCATTACTTCTAAGATGTACGCCATGCTGGAAAGGATAAGTCCAAGGACAAGAAAGCTGGAATTGTTTGCTCACATGCATAGCACACATGCGGGGTATGCATTCTTAATAGAGTAGCGTTCATGTACTTATGATGATTTTCTATGCATAGCATGCGGGGCATGCATTAAAACATTTTTTTGGGCACACCCTAAAATCCACACCTCCTGCAACCTATAAAGGAAGCAACTATAATGAGATGGTGGAACTATATCATATCTTGCCTATTTATTTCATCATTTTTCAGTTTCTTGGCAGTCTTAATTCAAGATATTTCTACCCTTGTACGTTCCATTTTGTTTTGTTTTAGTAAGCTATTTTTCAAAATCTACACATACGAATTTCTTTTAGAGATGAAGAGTCATCCCCAAGAAGCAAAAATTGCATACTAGTATTCCTAAAAATACCAGACTTTTAGGAACAATTTTCTGATTCAATATAACTTTTATGTCATAATTGATTGATCAACATACTGAACACAGCAATATTTTTTTTGATATGTTTTATATCTTGGTTCTATTGGAGCAATTGTTATTACTTCCATCTCAAACTTTGGATTTTGCTATTGGCTTTACTGTTTGTGATATATTCTTGGTTGGCGTAAATATGATACATTTATATGGGCTAGAGTGCTACTGTTAAATATCTTCATGTCAATGCTCGATTTTGTTTGTTTGAATTTTCTCATTTTACATATAGGAATTAACTTGCAAATTTTACTCTGATTTCCTGCTTTAGTTGATTGTGATTTTCGTCCTTATAATAAATTCCAAACATAATTTGGGCTTTTGAGTTGACCTGTTCTGTTAGTAAATCAGGTGGATGTCACTAGGTATTCAGTTGAATGGAGTATGATTGGTGAATGAAGGGCATCAAGCAAGGTTTAAAGCTGCTTATCCGGAAGTTGAGGTGCAGCCTCTGTCCCAGCTGAGGGCTTCTACTATGGAAATGGACCCAATGTGGCTCAGTTGAGGAGTCCGTTCACAGGTGGTGAATCAAAGTCCGCATCAGCACAGTTTGCAGATGTCAGATATCCAGAGGCAGCCTATGTGTCTGAAGAGAAACCAATGAATCTTGATGTGGAGATGACAAGCTAAATACTGATTTTCATAGTCTTTGGCCTAGGTCATCGATGTTGGAGCTTCAGGTACAGCCTATATAAGAAACCAGTGAATCTTGATATAAATATAACAAGCTAAGAATTCTGTAATGTAGCTAAAAATGCTTTGGTTAATTATTTTTCAATTTCTCTTTTTTAATACAAGGTTGATCATCTCGTGGCTGCATTGCATAAATTATGGTAGTGTATTGAGGGTGATTACATTCTTGTGACTGTTTTTTATGTACGTCCATTGTTGTGCCAATGAATAGGTTGTATATGTCCCTGCATAATAAAAGGCATAACATAGAGACTATCCATGTAATATTTACTAGTGTTACTGGCTATATGGTACTGTAGTGGTGGCTCTTTTTGCTGAGGAATCCCCTTATTCGTAATACTGTCCCTATTATCTCCTAGCAAAAGTTTCTCCTCTGCAAGTCATGCCAGATTATTATGCAGAATTGGTTATCTTTTGCTGCTATGAATATGAATTCCATTCATGTTAGTAAGGCATTGACTGGAGAAAAGAAGACATAAATTTTTATTCTATTTTGATAAATTTTCATGCGGAAGATAAGAAATATTTTCATACAATTGTGAATATTCAGAAGTAAAGTTTCACAAATAATATTTTGACCCTAGTGAAATACTTGCACCTTACTAGGAAACTTGTTACTCCTGGCTAGCAAAGCGTTGCATGATCAAGAATCTTCTGCAAATGACTTCTATTTAGAGATGGCTTCAAACGAGAAAGGCAACAAAATTTGAGGTGAATATATCAAAACAATCAATATGAACTGGATGTTGAAATGTATTTTTTTTGTTTGTAGGACATTGAAATTCAAATGGTGTTAGTGACAAGTGCACATATCAAAAATCCTTTTGCTGCAGACAAGAAGACCGGAATGCTGACTATAGGAGAGGAAGAAGGCGACGCTGGAATTGACCCAAACACATTAGGATAAGAAGGTGAGGTTTCTGGTAATGCACTAGGACCATAAGAAGGTGAGGAGGCTGAAGACCCATTACCAGAAAAGAGCATAAAAATGTGGAGTTTTTGTGACTTTTGGCAGTGGCCTTGTTGTCCACTAGTGAAATAGTAGTCTGCCGGTGAAGTAACATTGAAGAGAGAATTGCCGTTGTTCATGTACGATATTGGATCTGTAAGGTTGCAGCTCTGGTATGATTGCTCTGTTACTTGAACAACCGAATCTTGACTTGGTGGGAATAGGAAAACTGCGCATAAACATAATCTTTTTGGATTTGAGAATAAGCAAACATAGCATACATTTTTGAAAATTTTAAAACGAGAGATCAAACTTGAGAAGAACAAAGTCACTGAGAGATCCTCCAATCTTCAAGTTGTGATTCTTAGACCACTTAGTGTTGACAAGTCGATTTGATGAAGTGGCTCCCAAGCATCTAAATCTTCAACCTTGTATTGGTAGCAGATCACTTTGGTTTGGATCACCACAAGAAATTGGAGACAGGTATACCATAACAGGTTTCTCTGAGTTCTAAGGCGCTCTTAGCTTATTCTCTCTCGATCTACTTCACTCTTTATATCAAATCTAGGAGAAATATATATATACATATATATATATATATAAAGAGATTAACTTTTCATTGGCCCGAGTGATAAAGTGCCAGACTGATTGGAAATGGATAAGTCCAATGCCAATTACTACTAATTTGTGTCATTGGTTGTTATTTTGTTATCAGATCTAGTGATATTTACATTCATTCATTGCCAAAGAAAAGAGGATATAAATGGGTTGTGGCAGTCATGGGGAACAGGAAAAAAGATATTAGCATGAACAAGAAAGTGATTGGGTAAAAACATTCCATCAGTTACTCAGGTGAGCTGACAGATGCCGCTATACCTGATCGACATCAGTGTTTTCAAACATCATTAACGATAATTCCGAGTTAGAGCTCTTGTTTACTCGGGAAGTATATAAAGCGGACTGTTTCCCTTCCTCACTACGCTCGTCTCCCCTTGGGGGTGTCTAACTCCTTTCTATGCATTCCAGCAAAAATGTCAACATATCAAACTGAACTCTCGTTTTTAGACGGAGGTAGTCTTTGTTACGTAGTTGTCATTGCGTCGCCATGGCATTGCCTACACGACGCCTAAGCATCTTGGCGTTGGAGAAGGGCAAGGCGATGCCTTAGACATCATGTTGCCAAAGCTCATGCCTCGGTAGCTGTCCCAAGTTAAGTGATTAAGTCATTTTTCACCCAAGTTATGGACTTATTATGTGGTGTAATTTTACTACGTACTAGACTTGTAATTTGTGATAGGTGATGACTTAGTTGATTCTTTATTTTCTACGTGGTGTTTGTCGACTTTTTTACTAGTTTTTAATGTCAAGTTTTTTATTTTTGAATTTTGATTGTGAAGTATTCATATAATTGTGTTTTTAATTGTATTATATAGTGTTATAGTTATTACTCCTTCCATTTCAGAATAAAAGTTCTAGTTGACTTTTTGTGCATATTAAGAAAGAGAATAAAATGACAAAATTGTTCATATTTAAATTCTCATTTAATTGCATAGTTTTCTACACATGACTAGTGATGCTCCATAAATATGAATAGAGATTAGAAATATGTCAATTAATACAAAGGTTATTATTATAGGCAAATTATTATAAAAATAGATTATTTAAGGTAAGTAGACATTTAACTTGGGACTACCTAAAATAGTAATAAGGACTTTTTATCATGAGACGGAGGAGGGAGTATGTTTTAGGTTTTAATATATAAAAAATTTCATTGTTCATTATACTTTTGAAGTAAAATAAATAGTATATAAATTGCACATTATTAGTGACTTGTCGGTATATGGACGCCGTGGCGAGCGTCTTATCGCCTAGGCGTCCTGGCTGTCAACTACCGATGTGTCTTACCGTGGCTCCGTGACATCTATGATTAGCTATTAGCTAGATGTAAATTTGAAAACTTTTAGGTATAGCGTTAAGGCTTATTATATTCTTCTACGCACACGAATAGTAGAAGTGGGATGCAGTTTCAATATTTTAGGATTAGCTGCCATTGTCGTGGCCTGCGGGCACGTGTGACCTACGTGAAACAGTTAAAATCTGATTTTGTATGGGAAGACAACTAGCAATAGGAAAGACAACAGCTTTAGCGAAGTAATTATACTGTTTGACTTGTTATGCTATTGGAGGGTGAGTTTAAACTACCCTTTCTTAAATAGAATTAACTGTAGAATTCAGGTTTATTCATGGGTGCAATTTAGCTTTGTTAACAAATTTATATGCTTTATAGCAGTAAATATTGTGAGAACCTATTATTTGTTGGCTCCTCATTGATATCTTTACATAGATGCGATGCGCAATTTAAAATGTGCAGGTCCATATTGAGACATCATGGGTTTGGCTTCTTCTTGATATGTTTTGAGCAATAATATCGTGTTTTTATAAGATCATATCTGAGACATGCCATTTCATATTCTTCATGTTGATGTACTTAGGAAACGTCTATTTCTTGTCTATTAATTTACTTTGGCAGCTTGGCATCATTAGCTTGACATCTGAGATATGCTTTTCATCCAATGATATCTATATATATGCACACAAAATATACTCTTGCTTTCTGCCTCTCATAAATAGTTCTTTCGTTTATCCTCTTACATCTTTTTGTTTATGTTAATTTTATAACCCCCTTTCCAAGGTGGAGGTGTTCCTCGGTCGGCGAGTCCTATCCCTTGCTCTTTGTAAAGGACAGC
This sequence comes from Panax stipuleanatus, assembly GCA_020205555.1. Lineage (NCBI taxonomy): Eukaryota > Viridiplantae > Streptophyta > Magnoliopsida > Apiales > Araliaceae > Panax > Panax stipuleanatus. Next base: position 133,334,844 of record CM035124.1, read on the forward strand.
AGGGTTCATCTATCAATATATGTGGATGTGTGTATGCTCGAGTCATCAAATCATATTTTTCCCCAATCATAGTGTGTATTGTAACTACTTTCTTATTGTTTCTGGAAAATCCTATGCAAAAAACACTAGTGATATTTTGAGAGTTGAGTTGAGAGCGGTCAAATTAATCCATCTAACTTGATGCTGTATATTGTAGTCTGCCTTACCCCTTAATATTGTACCTTAAAGCAAACCCACCCTCCCTCCCTCTCTCTCTGTCTTTGATGTTCTTGTTTTGTATCTTCTTGCAGGTTGAGGGACCAAAATCTCCTGAAGAAATGCTTAGTGTTGCAGAGAGTGCTTGAAGAAAGCTCTACTGTTCTTGTTGCAGCCAAGGCTTGAAGCAGAAGAACGAAGAAATAACATGCGTTTGAGGGAGGAGCAAGATGCTGCTTATCATGCAGCACTTGAAGCTGATCAAGTAAGTCACTTGTATTATGTTGCTAATATGTTGTTATTGTTTTCTTGCTGTCAATGTATTCTGCCACATCAGGCCAGGGAACGTCCTAGGAAGGAAGAGCAAGAAAGGCTGGAAAGGGAAGCTGCTGAAGCTGAGAGGAAGCTGAAGGAAGAAGAGGCTCGTGAAAGAACAGCTCGTGAAGCTGCTGAGAAAAAAGCCGCATTAGCTAGATTGCGCGAGGAGAAAGCCATGTCATTGGGTGCTAAGCCTGAAAAAGGGCCTGATGTCACTCAGGTAATTAGTCGTGTTTTAACTTACCTTTTTTTTTGTTTGAAGAAACTCGGTGTGTTGTAAAGACTTGAAGTTCATGTAACCCAAATTGTGGAGTTTACAATACTACCTAAAACATGAAGTTCAAAAACTTTGTCGCGTGAATCAGTTGGATTGTTTTCCTCATATATATGCATACTTGAATCTCTTTTACTTTTTCCTTGGTAAAAGAATATCGTAGCTGCATTGCATGAATTATGGTAGTGTATTGAGGGTGATTACATTCTTGTGCCTGTTTTTTATGTCGACTGTTGTGCCAGTGGATAGGTTGTATATGTGCCCGAGTAATAAAAGGCATATCATAGAGAATATCCATGTAATAGTTACTAGTGTTACTGGATATATGGTATTGTAGTGGTGGCTCTTTTGCTGAGGAATCCCCTTTTATTTGTAATACTATCTCTATGATATTATCTCATAGCAGAAGTTTCTCCTCTGCAAGTTATTTCAGATTATTATGCAGAATTGGTTTTTTTTTGCTGATATGAATGAATATGAATTCTATTAATGTTAGCAAGGCATTGGCTGGAGAAAAGTAAACACAATTTTTGTAGGACATTGAAATTCAAATGGTGCTAGTGACAAGCGCACATATCAAAAATCCTGTAGCTGCAGACAAGAAGACTAGAATGCTGACTATAGGAGAGGAAGAAGGCGACGCTGGAATTGACCCAAACACATTAGGATAAGAAGGTGAGGTTTCTGGTAATGCATTAGGACCATAAGAAGGTGAGAAGCTGAACACCCATTACCAGAAAAGAGCACATAAATGTGGAGTTTTTGTGATTTTTGGCAGTGGCCCTGTTGTCCACTAGTGAAATAGTTGTCTCCCGGTGAAGTTGTAGCGATTGCATTTTTCCTAGTAAATAAAATAGGAGTTTAATAAAATGAATTTTTATTTTATTTAATAAGTTTTATTATACTACATATATTATTTGTGTGCAGTGTAAATTCTGAGTATGTGTGTGTTATGCAATGTGATAAATATATATTAGAATATATATTTATGGGATAAATGATTTAGAGATATTTTATCCGGATTTTTGGGAATTATGTTATAATATTTAAAGTGAAATTTGTATATTAAGCTTGTATAATATTGGGTACGTTATGTACGGAAGGTATATAATTTATTCAAGCAAACAGAGAATTATGCTAATAAGTCACCTAAGCTGAATGGGAGGTATGAGGTGTAGCTATATTAAAAGGCTGAATTAGTGACAAGCCTTTTTAGCAAGAGCTGGCAATACAATACAAATGTAGCCATATAGACTTTAAAACTCAGCAGCCTTATTTCGTGACTAGCAAGGAAAGGAGAGTTGGGATATTTTTTTACTCCATTCCTTTTCTTTTCATTTCCACCCGCCACTTTCCTTCTCCAATCTTCAGTTCGTGACTTTCAACGAAGCATGAGTTAGTTGGTCGAATTTTAGTCCCTCCAGTTAAATAGCAAGAGAAATTAAGACAACAGGGATTGAATTTCAAGAAAACTGAATCAAGCTGTTGGAAGGTAAATATACTCTTGCTATACTTTATACATGAACAAATTGAAGGATGTATGGTTAGTAGTAAGTTGTTAAGGTTATGTGAACTGTTATGTTGTATTAGTAGTGATAATCTGATTTCTAGCTAAAGGGGCTTAGGTTGGTTGTGTGGAGGCATAAGGGAGATTAAATGGGTTCAAAATGTAAACCAATAGCTATGAAATTGGTAGCTTTAAACAGTGCACACAAGTTGTTCGATAAAAGTCCCTAATGGACTGTTTTGCTTAAACATTGATTATTTGATAGAATTAAAGTCTGGGCTGGATATGTACGCAATACATGATGATGTGTGTAAGCCTATTAAATGGAAATGAAAAGCAGCTTAAGCTATAACTAAAAATTTGAATGTAACATGTCAAGCTATTGCTTGCACACTGTTTTGAGGCATCTGAGAAACTATAATTTAAAAGTCTTATGTTTTTGTTAATAAGCTGCTATGATATCTAAACTATGCTGGAATATGGTTACTAGTAAAGTGGCGTATCAAGTGCTAAGAGAGGTCGAAGGGATGGGGCTGGGTAGGCTAGCCGCTACAGACAGCAGCAGCCAGCGCCCAGCGCTGGGCTGTGCTGAACTGCAGGGGCCAGCCGAGTAAGTTTTTGCCAGCAGTTTGAGTAGCACAAACAATATATCTGCTGCAGTTTGAAGGTTGATTTAATAGGCGGGTATACCATCTTTAGGTTACAAAAGGTGGGGTATGAATGGATTACTAAATGAGGTACCAAAAATGGCCTGAGAGAAGGAGCAGAGCTGCTGCCCATGGCAGCAGCAGTGGATGTGTATAGCATCAGTTGGGGGCTCTCTTTTGAGTTCTCAGTTGATTTGCTTTAAGAGGTTTAAACAACTTGTTTAGTATTTTGTTAAATAGAGAGGTATGCATAGTGCCTTGTCTCCCAAAATGGTAGCATATTAGAGTAAATAAGTTATAGTTTGAAACTAAGGAAGGGGGGGACAGGGCTGCTGCCTCGGCAGCAGCAGTAAGCATGAGTGGCATGGGCTGGGAGCTCTTCCTGGGCTTTCAGTCATTGCACTTATGTTGCTCTAGATGCCCAGCTATTGGCATACTATTATAGATGTATAAATCATCCCTAAGTTACTAAAAATGTCATTGTATAAGAATGTAATGGCATGAAGTAATGGGCAAGGGATGGGGGCTGCTGCCTATTGGGTAGCAGCAGTTGTCAACAAGTGACTGCCATAGCAGTTTTGGACTAGTTACTTTAACTCTAAGATTAGGTTGAAGATCTATCCATAAGGTTTGGATTTAAAACTTTCTAATTAACAAATGAAAAGGTTAAATTTTAATGGATGAAACATGGAGGGTGCTGTTTGGTGGGATGTTAATACATGTTAGCTTTAACACACTAGATTATATGAATAAATCTAGAATGAGCTCAAGGGTTGTATGAGTAAGTTAGTAAGCTCTGAAATAGAAGCTAGTATGAATGGACATCTAAAATTGGATGTATTAAGCCAAGCTTGACTGCCAACATAGTGAGGCAAAGAGGGCTGCTTTGCATTTACTTAACCAACAAAAAAGGCTGTTTTGACATTATTAAGGGAAACAAGAATAATTAATGCAATAATATGTTGAAATGAAACTATAAATCAAAGGGAAGACTAAAAGCTAACCATACAAGTGAAAATACCTCCAAGGCAAGAAATAAGCTATGAAGACACCTTGTATGCTAGAAGTTAATTAAAGAAAGCATGAAAGGCTCATGTACTAAGCTACCAATAGGATATGAATGATAAGTGTAATGTGGTTATATATGATAAGCATATCGGACCTTATTAAAGAAAGATATGGCTATTGTAAAAACATGGATGAGGTATTTATAAAATGTATAGAAATATCTCAAATGTAGAAAGACAAACTAAAAATATAATCAATGTGGTTATATGATTATGTGATATGTGAACGTGCAAGCTATATGATTTGGATATGTGGCTAAAATGCTTGTAAATGCATATATATAACTGTGTAGGGTCTGTGAGAACACACAAGTTAAGCTGAATTTTTGTCAATAGTCTACGAATAAGGTAAGTATCTAAATCTTACTCTTTAATGAGCAAGTATTTTGAAATCATTCATATATGGACAGATTCTCTAAATTTTGAACTGTCTCTCATTATTTATTAATAATACAAGGTTAAATAACCCTTTTATTCCAATCAGCTCCAAAAGAATGGGTAATATATTTTCATGTATATCAAATGAAATTCAATATGCATAAACAGGTTGAAGGTAAGTCTGAACCATTTGTTCTGGTCAAACACAGATGTAAAAGATTTCAATTTCTTTATAATAAGTCTTGAAATATTATTGTGCAGTGATTTAAGCTATCCAGCTATATTGTTATAGTTTGGATTCCAGTATGAGACTAAACAAATCCTAAAATGGGATATTTTATATTGCACTCTGGGAGTGGTGACGTTGAACATAAAAATTGTTCTGGATAAGATATTATTAATCAATACAGGGCATAACGGGCTGATCACCCACCGTGCCCGTAAGATAAGATGGTTCACAGATAAACTTTTGATAGAACCTTTTCAAGAAAAAAAAAAGCTTGTTCATGGTCTTATGACCTCTCGGCTGTTCAATATTGATGTGATATTCCAGGAATACGAACGATTCAAGATTATTTTGCTATACAGTTTTGCTTCACTGTGAAAACATGCCTTAAAGAAAACATTTACTTGTTATGATATTAAAGAATGTTATTACTTGTTGAGCAATTGAATGCTCATTCTTGCTTTGTTATAAATGTTTTCAGCTAATCAAGCTCCAGCAGAGAGGTCTAGTAGAGACAAGGGAAAGGGAAAAGCTACTGAGTAGTTGGAATATTATGTAATAGATGGTTAATATGTTTGTAAATATTTAACTATCATGTAATAAGCAATTAAAGGTCTACGTACCTGGGATTAGCAGAACTCTGATATAATATCTTTACTAAGTTTGATATTATATTATGCTAAATGCTTGATATCGTGAAGCACTGAATAAGGGTTACAAGTACCCGAATTTGGGGGCGTCACAGAAGTAACGTTGAAGAGAGAATTTTTGTTGTTCATGTACAATATTGGATCTATTAGGTTGCAGCTCTGGTATGACTGCTCTATTACTTAAACAACTGAATCTTGACTGTGGGTATAGGAAAATTGCGCATAAACATAATCATTTGTGATTTGAGAATAAGCAAACATAGCATACATTTTTGAAAATTTTAAAACGAGAGATCAAAGTTGAGAAGAACAAACTCACTGAGAGAGTCTCCAATCTTCAAGTTGTGATTCTTAGACCACTTGGTGTAGACAAGTCGATTTGATGAAGTGGGTAAACCCCAAGCATCTAAATCTCCAACCTTGTATTGGTAGCAGAAAATCACTTTGGTTTGGATCACCACAAGAAATTGGAGACAAGTATACCATAACAGGTTTCTCTAAGTTCTAAGGCTTGCCATCTCTTAGCTTATTCTCTCTCGATCTACTTCACTCTTTATATCAAATCTAAGATAAATATAGATACATATATATATTTATATATATATAAAGAGAGTAACTTTTCATTGGCCCGAGTGATAAAGTGCCAGACTGATTGGTGAAGTGGATAAGTCCAATGCCAATTACTACTAATTTGTGTCATGGGTTGTTATTTTGTTATCAGATCTAGTGATATTTACATTCATTCATTGCCAAAGAAAATGGGATATAAATGGGTTGGGGCAGCCATGGGGAACAAGAAAAAAGAAGAACATTCCATCAATTACTCAGATGAGTTGACAGATGCCGCTATACCTGATCCACATCAGTGTTTTCGAACATCACTAGCAATAATTCCGAGTTAGAGTTCTTGTTTAGTCGGGAAGTATATAGAGCGGGCCGTTTCCCCCTCCTCACTACGCTCGTCTCCCCTCGGGGAAGTCTAACTCCTTTCCGTGCATTCGAGCAAAAATGTCAACATGTCAAACTGAACTCTCGTTTTTAGACGGAGGTAGTCTTAGTTACATAGTTGTTATGGCGTCGTCATAGCGTCGTCATGACATTGCCTACGCTGAAGCCTAGGCATCTTGGTGTTAGAGAAGGGCAAGGCAATGACTTGGACATCAAGCTAAAGCTCATGCCTCGGTAGCTGTCCCAAGTTAAGTGATTAAGTCATTTTTGACCCAAGTTATGGACTTGCTATGTGGAGCAATTTTACTACGTACTAGACTTGTAATTTGTGATAGGTGACGACTTAGTTGATTCTTTATTTTCTACGTGGTGTTTGTTGACTTTTCTACTAGTTTTTAATGTCAAGCGTTTTATTTTTGAATTTTGATTTTAAAGTATTCATATAATTGTGTTTTTAATTGTATTCTATAGTGTTATAATTATTGCTCATTCCATCCCAGAATAAAAGTCATAGTTGACTTTTTGTGCATATTAAGAAAGAGAATAAAATGACAAAATTGTTCATATTTAAATTCTCATTTAATTGCATAGTTTTCTACACATGACTAGTGATGCTCCATAAATATGAATAGAGAATAGAAATATGTCAATTAATACAAAGGGTATTATACGTAAATTATTGTAAAAAATAGATTATTTAAGGTAAGTAGACATTTAACGTAGGACTACCTAAAATAATAATAAAGACTTTTATTCTGGGACGGAGTGAGTATGTTTTAGGTTTTAATATATATAAAATTTTATTGTTCAATATACTTTTGAAGTAAAATAAATAGTGTATAAATTGTACATTGTTAGTGATTTGTCGTTATATGGACGCTGTGGCGAGCGCCTTATCACCTAGGCGTCCTGACAGTTCAACTACCGACGTGTCTTGCCGTGGCATCGTGACATCTATGATTAGCTATTAGCTAGATGTAAATTTGGAAACTTTTAGGTATAGTGTTAAGGCTTATTATATTCTTCTACGCACACGAATAGTAGAAGTGAGGGATGAAATTTCAATATTTTAGGATTAGTTGCCATTGTCGTGGCCTGCAGGCACATGTGTGGCCTACAGTGAAACAGTTAAAATCGGATTTTGTATGGGAAGACAATTAGCAATAGGAAAGACAATAGCTTTAGCAAAGTAATTATACTGTTTGACTTGTTATGCTACGGGGTGAGTTTAAACTACCCTTTCTTAAACAGATAACTGTAGAATTCAGGTTTATTCATGGGTGCAATTTAGCTTTGTTAACAAATTTATATGGTTTATAGCAGTAAATATTGTGAGAACCTATTATTTGTTGGCTCCTCATTGATATCTTTACATAGATGCGATGCGCAATTTAAAATGTGCAGGTCCTATTTGAGACATCATGGGTTTGGCTTCATCTTAATATGTTTTGAGCAATAATATCGTGTTTTTATAAGATCACATCTGAGACGTGCCATTTCATTTTCTTCATGTTGATGTACTTAGGAAACGTCTATTTCTTGTCTATTAATTTACTTCGGCAGCTTGGCATCATTAGCTTGACGTCTGAGAAATGCTTTTCATCCAATGATATCTATATATGCAAACAAAATATACTCTTGCATTCTGCCTCACATAAATAGCGCTTCCGTTTATCCTCTTACATCTTTATGTTTATGTTTATTTTATAACCCCCTTTCTAAGGTGGAGGTCTTCCTCGGTCGGCGAGTCCTATCCCTTGCTCTTTGTAAAGGGCAGGGTTCATCTATCAATATATGTGGATGTGTGTATGCTCGAGTCATCAAATCATATTTTTTCCCCAAACATAGTGTGTATTGTAACTTCTTTCTTATTGTTTCTGGAAAATCCTATGCAAGAAACGCTAGTGATATATTGATAGTTGAGTTGAGAGCGGTCAAATTAATCCATCTAACCTGATGTTGTATATAGTAGTGCCTGCCTTGCCCCTTAATATTGTACTTTAAAGCAACCCCAGTACCCCACCCTCCCTCTCTCTCTGTCATTGATTTTCTTGTTTTGTATCTTCTTGCAGGTTGAGGGACCAAAATCTCCTGAAGAAATGCTTACAGTGTTGCAGAGAGTGCTTGAAGAAAGCTCTACTGTTCTTGTTGCAGCCAGGCTTGAAGCAGAAGAACGAAGAAATAACACGCGTTTGAGGGAGGAGCAAGATTCTTCTTATCAAGCAGCATTTGAAGCTGATCAAGTATGTCACTTGTAATATGTTGTTGTTAATATGCTTTTGTTGTTTGGTCAGATAATAAGCTTCCTCTGCTTTGTATCACAACTTTACGTTTTATAGGAACGTGTTGAGTTTTTATTGTTTTCTTGCTGTCAATGTATTCTCCCACATCAGGCCAGGGAACGTCTTAGGAAGCAAGAGCAAGAAAGGCTGGAAAGGGAAGCTGCTGAAGCTGAGAGGAAGCTGAAGGAGGAAGAAGAGGCTCGTGAAAGAACAGCTCGTGAAGCTGCTGAGAAGGAAGCCGCATTAGCTAGATTGCGCGAGGAGGAAGCCATGTCATTGGGTGCTGAGCCTGAAAAAGGGCCTGATGTCACTCAGGTAATTAGTCGTGTTTTAACTTGCCTTTTTTAGTTTTTTTGTTTATTTGAAGAAACTTGTGTGTTGTAAAGACTTGAAGTTCATGTAACCCAAATTGTGGAGTTTACAATACTACCTAAAACATGAAGTTCAAAAACTTTGTCGCGTGATTGGATAGTTTTCCTCATAGATATGCTTTACTTGAATCTCTTTTACTTTTTCCTTGGTAAAAAAGAATATCATTATTTCGGACGCTGATGATTCTTGTTTGTGGGTTTTCTTACATGATTTAGATTTTGGTGAGGTTTCCGAGTGGCGAGCGCAAGGGAAGGAGGTTTCAGCGTACCGCCAAACTACAGTGTCTATATGATTATGTCGATTCTTTGGGTTGCTTAGAGGCCGACGAGAGTTGCACCCTTTTCTCCAACTTTCCTCGTGTTGTATATGGACAAGACAAGCTCTCCTTGTCTCTGAAAGAAGCAGGACTACATCCTCAGGCCAGCCTTTTGTGGAGATCAACTCATAAGAGCGAAGTCTCTAATGCAATGTTGAATGTGATCAGAGCTAAATAAATATATATACTAGTATTATATTTATCATTCTATTGTTTGTTTGCAAAGGCCATCCATCAGAAGATTGAAACATCAATATGTTGACTGCCAGCCAACAGAATTTGGCCATAACTTATACATCAATAACTGTATAAATGAAAACCAGATTAAAACACTCTGACCACTATTGCCTTTAGCCTCAGATACTCATGGTAGCAGTTTTAAGTAGACAACCAGTGTGGCTGCTGTAACATAAAAAGGATAACTTTGAATAACTGTATACAGAATATAGCTACAGAACAGTCTGACCAGCTGATCATGGCAACTGAAGCATTATACATCAATATGTTGTTGGCTGCCAACAGTTAGAAAATAAGTGAAACAAAAAACCCATACTTGGGCACTAGAACAAGACACAAAAATCTGTTGCTGAAGCAAGAATCCTAATACTAAGTAGTCAAATGGAGATTAAGAATCATTTTCTAATTAGTATTAAGATTAGTAGATCATCTCTCAGAATTCCCAACCCCCACTTGAACACAAACTCATGATCCTCTGACTGATATACATTATCCATTAATATAACATCTAACCTTGGTCTGAATTGCTCCAGTAGCAGCATTATGTGTAGAGCATAGCATGCCTTCACTTGATGCAACCCAACCAGGTGCAATTTTGTTAAGAAAATCTTTCAATCATGATGCATATTTTTGCCATTTAATACTTGGGTTTAATTACTTTTGTTTATAATTAAAGATATTGTAGTGGAGCTCAGCTAGCTTAGGAGAAACCCCATGCCATGAGACAACATAACCATACTTCAATAGCATAAAGAAGAGCATATGCCTGAATAAGAGAAATATCCATCCAGACACGATTAATATTACATCAGAAGCCAATTTCTCCTACAAAAGTTTCTAGATAGATTGAGAAGACGGTAAGAAATCAACAAGGAATAATGATTGAAGATTTGGAATCAGTGAGTCTTTTCTGGCAAATTAATAAATTTACCAGCTTTTCTTCACCAGTTTTGACTTCTCTTGCCGTCTTTGTATTTCTATGTCTCCTCGTATGCTCTTTCGTATTTCCAACCCAGTAGTACCTCATGGCAGTTAGAGCAATAGACATCAGCAACTGTGTGGAGAGCTGCCGGTCCTCTTTTGCCCCCATAAAAACTTCACCCAAGAGATGACTCATTTAAAAACTCAGGGGAAGAAAAAAAGCCCTGCATAATTAAGTTACTTGAGAGCCAAAAGAAGAGCTGGTTTACACTAAAGCATCAAGGTCCACACTATAAAAGCTGAGAGCTCAACTCCCTTGAATCATCATCTCCTATTGAGCACCCTCCAAATTGACCACATAACACTTGAGTGGAGAACATACTCCTGTTTTTAAGAAAAAAAAGTCTTGAACGATCTCAATACCGACAGGTTGATGCGGTCATGTAGTTAGCCCCCGGGGTCACCCCGAGGAGACGGACAGAGGTGCCTAGTAAAAATAGAGTTATATAACCTACGTCAGCTCCTCATCACATCAATGACAAAAGCTGCACAATCTCTCATATTTTCCTCCGTGCTTCAATCACCCTCACATCTCAACAAACAGTCATGAAATCTCTCAACTGTTCTGGGTAACACCCCGAGCAAGCTTGCACAGATGCAGGGTCCAAGGATGCTAAATTCATCATCACCTTAAATTATGATAAAAGATTATAAAATTAACATGCTAAATTCTTTTTAAGTAAATTTTGCATAAAACCAGTTGAAAAAGAGAGGTAAAAGTAATGCTAAATAAGGTGGGTTGGTCCAAGGATGGATCAAAACATAAAGTATATATGGAGTACTAAGCAAATGCAAAGGGTGAATCACCTGCCAAATTACCTAGTATCTCAAGGCTAAATCCGAGCAAGCTTGAAGAATGCATAAATTTATACTACAAAACATGATTAAGTTTATACAAACCATTATCCAACTATCTAACTAAAACCCTGAATACAGGATTGTCTAACAAGTGAAAACATTCAGAACTGACAAACATGGCAATTTCATTCGCAATTATTACCTCTATCTTCTCTAGGAGGTCATGAATTGTGGAATCAGTCAGCCTGTGAAATTCATCCTCCTGCAGCAGAGAACTATATCCACATTAATTGTTAGAAAATTTTCACTTCACACCCTTCAACTTAAAAAAAAATGTCTATCATTTCTAAATATGCTAGCATTACTGTTCACAATTGCAGTACCAAAAAATCATATCCCTAACAATCTGAGCTTTGAAGCCTTCATTGGTTGATGAATTGTGGAAGTTCTTTAATAATCAATATTGTCCCTTAATTCAATATAGATATCATTAAAAAAATAGAGGGAGAGATCAGATACCTGTAATCGACAGCCACTGGGCCGTGACACTAGAAGAAGGGCGAGAGAATCTATTTCTTGAACAGCTTTGTTCATAATGTTTGGATGGTTGATTAGCTCTGCCAGTGCCCATTCTGTTGTAGTGGCAGATGTGTCTGTTCCAGCAGCAAAAATATCCTGCAAGTTTAAACATTATGCACTAATTATGTACAATTTTCTGTACTAGTATTTTAAATGATGTGCACTAACAAGTTTAGGAATCAAATTTACCAGTATGAAGGCCTTGATGTTCTCTCTACTCAATCTAATCTCCATGCTTTCATCTTCTGATATATCAAGCAAGTCCTTTGTTGCATCCCCTCCTCCATCGCCATTCTTTTTTAACTTCCCCCTCACATTTCCTAATCTTTATACGTAAAATGAATAAGAAATTAAAAATTATGCTATTTGAAAAATAAGTTTGTGGTTCAGACTTAATTTTTTTAAAATTGTATTCCCAACACCACCTTATCGAGTATAAACTTATTCAGTTTATGATTTGTTTTTAAGTAAATATTGGACTTTAAGAAAAAAACTATTAAATATAATTTTCACTTAAATCTTCTCATTAATAAAGTTTTGAGGGGATAAAGGGAGAAAATTATTATCCATCTCATTATCATCCTTGAAATTACATTGTTGGTCAGCCTTATAAGCTCTTCTCCAACATCAACTGCCTCTCCGGCTTTGGCCTTTTCAGATATTACATTCACAAAACTCTCTATCTCGTGGCGTCTAACAGGACGAAGAAGGTCTAGCGTTCGACCCCCTAAAAGTTCAGACATGCATAGTTTCTCCACGAACTTCCAGTATGATCCGTAAGGAGCAAAAGAGAAGTCTTGTGAGCTGTAATCCGTGGCCTCTGTTTGGGGCCGGTCAGACCAGGAAGTTTCGTGTGTTTTGAGAAACTCTTTGGCCATCTCAGGAGAGGAGGCGACAACACAAGGGTAGGAACCAAGGAAGACGTGGATTAAGGATCCATGACGGCTCGAGAGTTTGTGAAGAGCCTGGTGTGGTATTGGAGCAAGAAGGTGGAGATGACCGATGATTGGAAGCTTAAAAGGGCTCGGTGGAAGGCGAGATGTGGTTCGACTTTTGAATATGGCTCCAAGTATGTCCTTGATTTTGAATAGTTGGAAGCTTCCAGGAGATACAAAGGACAGAGTATTAGAGTATCCAAAGGAGTGTGATGTATGTATGTACATCACCGTCTTATCTGTGGCACTGGTGAGAAACATGAAGCTTCCAGGAGATACAGAGGACAGAGTAACGCTCTTGAAGTTGAATAACAAGAAGAGGCAGGAGATTTTAGAGTCCTTGTTAATATATCCTTCTCAGTTGGAGCACAAAAAGGCTGAAAAGTTGGAGCAGCAAAATGGGGAAATTGGAATGGATTTAAGCTACTGGATGTGGTGGGTGTGTGCAGCTCCCAGAGCCACTTTGGCCGGAGGCTGAGCAACCCAATCGGAGCTCTCACGCGCCCAGACGCGCCGGTTTTATTACTGTCCGGTTATCCCTCCTCTGCTGTTAGGAGCGGATTACAGTTCGTGCAGTCGCGGTTTGGTGATTTTACAGTTCGTGCAGTCGGGTCGGAGCTCCATTTTGGGGCGGGTTTTCGGGGTTCCTCAGGTTATTTGGATTCCCTGCGGTTTATGATGTTTCCGGCTCTTCCTCTGTGTAATGTACGAATTAATCAAATTCAAATCAATAATAGAGGGAGCTCTGTGTCTCTCTCTATATATCAACCATCGCCCCACCTCCAACCCTCAAAACCCGCCTCAAATTGGCCCGAAAGGCCGTCTCCTACTGCCGCTTCCCACCCAACGGAGTCCGTGGATCGGCCACCACGCTGGTTAGGGAATCGAACTACGGGATCGACGCGGGGTATCTGAGCAATTACGAGAAAGAGCTGCTGATCATGTGTCAGGTGGAGTCGGAGGAAGGAGTGAAGAAGATGGAGGAGATCGCGGAGGTGGAAGGGGTGGATTGCATACAGATGGGGCCATTGGATCTGAGTGCGAGCATGGGGTACTTGTGGGACCCTGGGCATAAGAAAGTGAGAGAGGTGTTGAGGACGGCGGAGAAGGGGGTGCTGAAAAGTGGGAAAGGAGGGGCCTTTTTGGCTGGTTTGCAATGCCGCATGATAGCCCAGAGGAATTGAGGGAGAGAGGGTATTACATGGTGTCTGGTGCGGTTGATATTTGCTTGTTTAGAGCTGCTGCCGTGGAAGATGTAAGGAAATTCAAGTCGAGCTCGGTGGCTGTAGGTTCTGATGATGATGACGACGACGACGACAGGGAAGGTGGTAAAGATGGGGAAGACAAGTACTGGAGCAAATGAACGAGAATTCAACAACCATGAGTGTTTTCTGTTTGGCTTTCTTTTCTTTCTTTCTTCTGTAGTTTTTTTTTTTTGGCAATGGCAATGGCAAGAGTGTATATTAGTAGTAGATAGAGATGGAATGAGATGTGTTGATTTTAAGCATTTTGATCCCTTTGTCTTTGTGTAGAGGAGGGGACCAACCAATTTTGAACATTCTCCATGTCTTGGAGAAGCAAGGATGAATGTAAATGATAAAGAAAAGAATAGGCAACCAACCCCTTGCAGTATTACCTAAGATTTGTTAAACTTGGGGAACCATGAAACATATATTGCCATACAATTCGTTAAAAGGGACAAGGACTTTATTTCTCTTTCTCTACCATATTTGTTAAACTTGGGGGAGGTGTTTTTAACATTTGTGACCTAAGATTGATGCTATATTTTACCTTTTTGTGTCTCATGCACTCAACTCGTTCAATGTATTGAGTCTAGAATTTGGACCATATTTGGCTTGTTTAACATGCGAGTTCAGTCTGCCGACCCCTAACTGGTTGACTACTATGTTGTATCAGTTTGTTTAGAGGCATAGCAATTCATTCACAAGTGAGCCACAGTGTCATGATTCATACAAGCTTATGATTGATATGCTGCCACTTTGTATAATAGTCATTTCCTGATATTTTAGTGCTTTGCCTTGCAATTTCTATTGGCATTTCTCATTACGTGATGTTTTGGATGGTTGAACTTTTATAGTGGGTTTTTATCTATTCAACTTGTTAGATCACGTACCCAAAAAAGAAAACCTTGTTAGATCTAAATAAATTCTTGAAGTCATCTTTGCATGAATTTCATCAAACTAATTGTTCCTTTAATTATTTTAGTCTCCAAGATATCTTATATTAATTTGTACCTCGAAGGTGATTGATGCATGTTTTTCTTTTGATGGAGCAGTGGCCGTCTTCCACCATCCCCTTCGGAATTCCACGTCTTGGGTCTTAACCTTTTGAGACTCCTTGTGCAGAATAGAATTGCTAAATTCTACACTGAATTGGAGTTACTTTCAGCCAGTGCACTGGGGAATTCTTGCATCAAGCATGATGTGGAATTGGAACAATCCTTCATGGAAGGGGCTTATAATCGTGTGTTGATTGCTATGCAGACTGTACCTCATGAAACATATGTTTATTTTATGGATCTATGGATCGGCTGGCAAAGACAATCAGGTGAATTGTTCGACTTAAATTTATACTATGAGCCTATGATTTAGAGAATCTGATAGAAATAACATATATCAAATAGCAACATCGCCTCAATATCAGCAAATTGCTTATTTTTGTTAGGGCTAGATTCTGTAATAATATCACAAATTGTGACATTAATAACCTAGTTGAAGAAAGGTACGTAAAAGGTTTCCACCTTTATAGTATAATATGTATGTGTGTGTGTATATATATATATATATATATGATGCTATATTTCGCTAGACTCCTCCGGATTCGAGTGCCCTGAAAAAACTGAAATGAACGGATGAACAGAGGGGTTGATATGCCTCCAATGTTAAAGTCAATAATAACTATGGAGAGTTCTTTAGAATCTAAGAGTGTGTATTACGTACCAGAAGTTTCTTGATATTTATAGTTGAATATTTTGTCCATACACTGACCTGAGTTTCCATTATCGTTGGACGGGATCCATTATTGATAAGCCCAAATATAACTAAATAGATATAGATAATAGTCCCAGAAGCGAAGAGTCTAATCTATATGTGTTTGTCATACTGCGGACACTTGGTGGGTGCTTAACTAACATGGTTCAGGCGTTGTGGTTGGTATCGGCCCTGTCAAACTGTGGGGTCATAAGGAAGGGTTCGGGCCCCATTACAATGTTCGGGCTATGAGCCCTTAACAATCACTATAAGGAAAAGGTTAATCTCGATAGTAATATTTTGTCGATAAAAGTCACGCTGGCAGGAAAAGCACGCACCATGGGTGATACCTATTTCCGACAGAATTCCGTCAATATTAGCTTAATTTCAAGGGAAATATTTCTAACGGAATTCCGTTGGAATTTAGCTAATGTCAGAATCAGTTCCCTCGAAAATAGTTTCGTCGGAATTAATCATTTTTCTTGGATATATATACATACATATATATATATGTGTTTGTTTCCATTAAAAGTAAGAATTAAGATACAACAGTTCGTCACAGTTCACCATTAATATAATTCAACACACTTCTAAAATAACAATTCAACCATAAGTTATATTAACAGTCACAATGCACTTCATTCATATCCATTATACAAGTTATGTCCCTATTGCTAATTGGTGTGTTTCCCCAAAGTTTTCAATTTTACTTTTTTCAAAAATTATTTTTTGGTAACACTTTGGCTATGGGTTCCAGGAGTTTCAATTACTGAAATGTCCCCCAACTTTGGAGGCGTTGGGTTTCTGCGATTCCTGGGCTACATTCCTCCTTGTTGCTTTAGCAGATGACTATACTAAATTTGGTTCCTTTTGCCAGAGTATTTCACTATATTTATTGTTTCTTTATTTTTGTACTCATGTTTCTATTGAGTATGATGTTTTTCAGAAAAGCTGCACTAGTATAATAAGTGCATTACTTCTAAGATGTACGCCATGCTGGAAAGGATAAGTCCAAGGACAAGAAAGCTGGAATTGTTTGCTCACATGCATAGCACACATGCGGGGTATGCATTCTTCAGTGTTCTAAAAATCCCCGCCTAGGTCCGCCTAGGCCCCCCCTGGCGCCCCGCCTAGGCACTAGGCCCCCTCCTGGCGCTTCGCCTAGGCCCTAGGCTCCCCTGGCGCCTCGCCTAGGCCTAAGACGGCAAAACAATCCCTCCAGAAAATTAAACGGGGCCTAGGCGGAGAGGTTTTTTTTATTTTAATAACTACCTAAACCAGATCTTGATATATTTATTTTTCTAATGATTTATCATATTCATAATGCAGTTTGTAGCATATCAAATCACAACAAGAAGTGAACAAGATCAAGTTAAAATGGATAATTTTATTATAGTTGTAATTTTTTGAACTTGTATAAACTTCAAATTATATAAATGATGATACATTTGTAATATTTAGTTTAATTCAATATAATTCTTAAATTTATATTTAGTTTCTTAAGTTTTAATATTGAAATGAATTTTTAAAATTTAAAATTTATTATTTAATAGCAATCTTGTTTATGAATAAAACTAATCCTTTAAAGATATGTTTGAACTCTGAACAATTGCATGTTTGTGTTTGAACTTTGACATTGACAATATGGATATGTATTTGAACTTTAAGTAAAGGCCTTTATTATCTTTATTATAGATTGTTTTGCTTTATATTATTGTTTTGTTTGGATAAATGTAATATAAAATTCTCCCTCCGTCCCGTATTAAACGTCCTAATTTTCTTTTTAGGATGTTCGTAAATAAATGTCTTATTTCTATATTAGTAACTATTTTTACACTTATACCCTCATAATCTTTTTAGTCAACTTTTATTGGAAACTTAAGAAATGATAAAAAGTTTATATTGAGAAATGATGTATTGTTATACCACATTCTCTCTCATATATTTATTGGAATGTGAGTAACAACAAAAATGATACCACTAGTAGCTAGAATTTAATACCACCAAATGTGGAGAGTTTGCATTTATGGGCATATGCATGTATATAGTGGGTGGGTTTGGAGAGAGAAATGCACTTATTGGAATTTTTGAAAATAACAATAAAAATGATTTAGAGAATTCATGTGGGAACTAGTAAAGAATAATTAATGTTGAAGTCATAGAAAAGTGAATGGATACTTCAATTAATAAGTAATTTAAAAGGGGCAATTTAGGTTAAAAAATATATTATTAATTAGCGTGCCGAAACTAATTAAGACGTTTAATACGGGACGGAGGGAGTATTAAAATTCATTTAAAATAAAAAATCCCGCCTAGGCTCTGCCTAGGCCCCCTAGGCCCTAGGCTCCCCTGGCCGCCCGCCTAGCGCCTTTTAGAACATTGGCATTCTTAATAGAGTAGCGTTCATGTACTTATGATGATTTTCTATGCATAGCATGCGGGGCATGCATTAAAACATTTTTTGGGCACGTCCTAAAATCCACACCTCCTGCAAACGATAAAGGACGCAACTATAATGAGATGGTGGAACTATATCATATCTTGCCTATTTATTTCATCATTTTTCAGTTTCTTGGCAGTCTTGATTCAAGATATTTCTACCCTTGTACATTCCATTTTGTTTTGTTTTGGCAAGTTCTTTTTAAAAATCTGCACATACTAATTTCTTTAGAAATGAAGAGTCGTCCCCAAGAAGCAAAAATTGCATAGCTGGAATTCCTAAAAATACCAGACTTTTAGGAACAGTTTTCTGATTCAATATAACTTTTATGTCATAATTGATTGATCAACATACTGAACACAGCAATATTTTTTTGATATCTTAATATCTTTGTTCTATTGGAGCAATTGTTATTACATCCATCTAAAACTTTAGATTTTGGTATTGGCTTTACTGTTTGTGATCTATTCTTGGTTTGCATAAATATGATACATTCATTTGCGCTAGAGTGCTACTATTAAATATCTTTATGTCAATGCTTGTTTTTGTTTATTTGAGTTTTCTCATTTTACATATAGGAATTAACTTGCAAACTTTACTCTGATTTCCTGTTCTAGTTGATTGTGATTTTTCGTCCTTATAATAAATTCATTACATAATTTGGTCGTTTGAGTTGACCTGTTCTGTTAGTAAATCAGGTGGATGTCACTAGGTAATCAGTTGAATGGAGTACAATTGGTGGATGAAGGGCCTCAAGCAAGGTTTAAAGCTGCTTATGCAGAAGTTGAGGTGCAGCCTCAGTCCCAGCCAAGGGCTTCTACTATGGAAGTGGACCCAGTGTGGCTCAGTTGAGTGAATCAAAGTCTGCATCAGCACAGTTTGCAGATATCAGAGATCCAGAGGCAGCCTATGTGTCTGAAGAGATACCAATAAATCTTGATGTGGAGATGACAAGCTAAATACTGATTTTCATGGTCTTTGGCCTAGGTCATCGATGTTGGAGCTTCAGGTATAGCCTATATAAGAAACCAGTGAATCTTGATATAAATATAACAAGCTAAGAATTCTGTAATGTAGCTAATAATGCTTTGGTTAATTATTTTTCAATTTCTCTTTTTTGATACATGGCTGATCATCTTATGGCTGCATTGCATGAATTATGGTAGTGTATTGAGGGTGATTACATTCTTGTGCCTGTTTTTTATGTCGACTGTTGTGCCAGTGGATAGGTTGTATATGTGCCCGAGTAATAAAAGGCATATCATAGAGAATATCCATGTAATAGTTACTAGTGTTACTGGATATATGGTATTGTAGTGGTGGCTCTTTCGCTGAGGAATCCCCTTTTATTTGTAATACCATCTCTATGATATTATCTCATAGCAGAAGTTTCTCCTCTGCAAGTTATTTCAGATTATTATGCAGAATTGGTTATCTTTTGCTGATATGAATATGAATTCTATTCATGTTAGTAAGGCATTGACTGGAGAAAAGAAAACATAATTTTTTACTCTATTTTGATATATTTTCATGCGAAAGATTAGAAATATTGTCATACAATTGTGAATATCACAAATAATATTTTGACCCTAGTGAAATACTTGCACCTTGCTAGGAAACATGTTACTACTGGCTGGCAAAGCGTTGCATGATCAAGAATCTTCTGCAAATGACTTCTATTCAAGTAACAAATTTTGAGGTAAATATATCAAAACAATCAATATGAGAACTGGATGTTGAAATGTATTTTTTTTGTTTGTAGTACATTGAAATTCAAATGGTGCTAGTGACAAGTTCACATATCAAAAATCCTGTAGCTGCAGACAAGAAGACAGGAATGCTGACTGTAGGAGAGGAAGAAGGCGACACTGGAATTGACCCAAACATATTCGGATAGGAAGGTGAGGTTTCTGGTATTGCACTAGGATCATAAGAAGGTGAGGAGGTTGAAGACCCATTACCAGAAAAGGACACAGAAATGAGGAGTTTTTGTGATTTTTCGCAGTGGCCCTGTTGTCCACTAGTGAAATAGTAGTCTCCCGGTGAAGTAATGTTGAACTGAGAATTGCCGTTGTTCATGTACAATATTGGATCTGTTAGGTTGCAGCTCTGGTATGATTGCTCTGTTGCTTGAACAACTGAATCTTGACTGTGGGTATAGGAAAACTGCGCATAAACATAATCATTTGGGATTTGAGAATAAGCAAGCATAGCATACATTTTTGAAAATTTTAAAACGAGAGATCAAACTTGAGAAGAACAAACCCACTGAGAGAGTCTCCAATCTTCAAGTTGTGATTCTTAGACCACTTGGTGTAGACAAGTCAATTTGATGAAGTGGGTAAACCCAAGCATCTAAATCTCCAACCTTGTATCGATAGCAGAAAATCACTTTGGTTTGGATCACCACAAGAAATTGGTGACAAGTATACCATAACTGGTTTCTTTGAGTTCTAAGGCTTGCCATCTCTCAGCTTATTCTCTCTCGATCTACTGCTCTTTATATCAAATCTAGGAGATATATATATATGGGTCCCGTTCCACAGCTATTATTAGTTGGGAGTACTATTCCAGCTAACAGATCTCCAACCGTTCATCCAATTAATCGAAGGCTGAGATTAGTTTTGACTTGAACCCGGCCGCACGTCCTTCCTGCGGTCGGTGCAAGTCCTTCTTACGGCCACGGAAATTACATAAATGCCTCTAATTTTTAAATCTAATTCAGCTTGGCCGAAGCTCCTTCCTGCGGTCAGGAAAAACGAGATCACAGGAAGGAGGTGCGGCCATCCCTCTTTTTCCCCTCGGACTTCATATGGACACCAATAGACATCAACTCATGTTTGAACGATATCATCTGGTTCCCATAGTATTCTTCATCTATAAGGATAAAACCTTGAGAAGTCTTTCCGATCTCCGGAAGTGTAGATATTTCAGTTCCATCACAAAGAAATCATCTATTTGGAGCTTTGAATCCAAAGCATGTCTTCATCCATTTCCCTTTACGTAGGCTATCAATGAATTTTATAGGAAAATCATACTTCTTAGCTCTTAGATTTCGGATCCAATTCAGAAGCAAAAGAGCTTGATCATTGGTCAGTTGAGTAGATGCTACTTGTAGTGGGGCATCTTTGGGGAAAAGATCAGGCAAATCACAAGTTTCTATCCTTCTCTTTTGTTTGAAGGTTTCTCTCACCACAAAATATAGTAGGTCTGAAAGTCATGGAGATTCTCTCTTTCCAAGCAATTTACTGATTAATGATTTGGGTTTATACTGTTCTTAGAGATTTTTCATTATAAAGCTCAGTTGATTGATTTGGGTTTCTACTGTTCTCGGAGATTTTGGAGATTTCTCATTATAAAGCTCAACTTGGCCGCACCTCCTTCCTGCGGCCAGGAAAAACGAGGTCGTTTTTCCTTGCCGCATGAAGGAGGTGCGGCCAAGCTGAATTGGATTTAAAAATTAGGGGCATTTAGGTAATATCCGTGGCCGTAAGAAGGACTTGCACCGGCCGCAGGAAGGACGTGCGGTCGGGTTCAAGTCAAAACTAATCTCAGCCTTCGATTAATTAGATGAACAGCTGGTGATCTGTTAGCTGGAATAGTACTCCCAGTAATAATAGTTGTGGAACGGGACCTTATTTATATATATATATATAAAAAGAGAAACTTTTCATTGGCCCGAGTGATAAAGTGTCAGACTGATTAATGAAGTGGATAAGTCCAATGCCAATTTCGATACTAATTTGTGGGTTGTTATTTTGTTATCAGATTAGTTATATTTACATTCATTCATTGTGTCATGGGTTGTTATTTTGTTCCTTTAACTATTTTAGTCTAAGATATCTTATATTAATTTGTACCTCAAAGGTGATTGATGTATGTGTTTCTTTTGATGGAGTAGTGGTCGTCTTCCACTATCCCCTCAAGAATTCCACATCTTGGGTCTCAACCTTTTGAGGCTCCTTGTGCTGAATAGAATGTACACTAAATTGGAATTACTTTCTGCCAGTGCACTGGGGAATTCTTGCATGCATGCTGTGGAATTGGAGCAATCCTTCAGGGAAGGGGCTTATAATCGTGTGTTGAGTGCTATGCATACTGTACCTCATGAAACATATGTTTATTTTATGGATCTATGGATCTGCTGGCAAAGACAATCATGTGAATTGTTCGACTTAAATTTATACTAAGAGCGTATGACTTGGAGAATCTGATAGAAATAACATATAGCACAGAGCAACGCCTCAATATCAGCAGATTGCTTATTTTTGTTAGGGCTAGATTCTGTAATAATATCACAAATTGTGACATTAATTACGTAGTTGAAGAAAGGTATGTAAGAGGTTTTCACCTTTATCCAACATTTAATATAATATGTATGTGTGCGTATCTATATATATATATTGGTCCCCTTCTCCAACTAACCTTAAATAGCGAACCAAGAATGAACCGACTATAGCGACGGTTTTTTTGAGCTATAGTGACGGTTTTTTGAGCTATAGTGACGGTTCGAACCGTCGCCATAGCTATGTCGTCGGCTTTGCATGCTATAGCGACGGAAAAAACTGTCGCTATAGCCGGTTCGTTCTTGGTTCGATACTTAAGGTTCGCTAGAGAAAGGGACCATATATATATATATGATGCTATATTTCGCCTTACTCCACCATTGGATCCGAGTGCTCTGGATAAAACTGAAATGAACAGATAAAGAGAGGGGTTGCCTTTGAATCTGTTGCAATGGTAAAGTCAATAATAACTATGGAGATATCTTTAGAATCTAAAAGTGTGTATTACGTACTAGAAGTCTCCGCATATTTATAGTCGAATATTTTGGTCATACACTGACCTGAGTTTCCATTATCGTCGGACGGGGCCCATTATTGATAAACCCAAATATATATAGATAACAGTCCCAGAAGCATAAGTAACATGGTTTGTGCTTCGTGGTTGGTATTGGGCCATGTCGAACTGTCGGGTCATAAGGAAGGGTTCGGGCTCAGTATCATGTTCGGGCTATAAGACCCTAACAATCACTACTAATCTCGACGATAATATACTGGTGATAATAGTTTATTTTTGACAAACATTCCGTCGAGATTAATGCCTATTCGGTCGAGAATTTTTTGCGCGCTGGCAATAAAAACACGCGCCATGGGTGATACCTATTTCTGACGGAATTCCGTCGATATTAGCTTAATTTCGAGGGAAATATTTCTGACAAAAATTCCATCGGAATTAAGCTAATGTCGACCGAATCAGTTCCCTCAGAAATAGTTCAATCGAAATTAATCATTTTTGTTAGAGTATATATATATATATATATATATATATATATAGGACGGGTCTAAAGCATACCTTTTAAATAGCATACTCTCTTAAGTAGCATACCTTTATTAAAACTACGTCGTTATGGAAATTCTTTTAAAAAACAAGTGGGGTCGCGGGTGGCATTTTTGTAATTAAAAGGAAAGCAAGTGGGACCACTTTCTTTTAATATTATTTTATTTTTTAAAAGAATCTTCAAAGCGACGTAATTTTAATAAAGGTATGCTATTTAAGATAGGTATGTTATTTAAGAGGTATGTTTTAGATCCGTTCTGTATATATGTGTGTGTGTTTCCATTAAAACTAAGAATTAAGATACAACAGTTCGTCACAGTTCACCATTAATATAATTCATAACACTTCTAAAATAACAATTCAACCAGAAGTCATATACTCATATTAACACGGCCGCAATATTATGTAGAACGAGGTGGATAGAATAAATAAGAATACCTATCTCCGCAAAGAATCGGTAAAAAAACACATACAAAAGAACACAACTTTAATCTTAAATCAATATATTCAATAATATAAAAGTAATTAAGTATTACAATGTTTAAATAGAAACCCTAATACTTGGGGATTAAGTAAAATTCCTAATTTAGAAAAGAAACAATCTCCTAACTAAAATCTACTACTATAATAAACTCTCCTAATTGAAATCTACTACTACAATTAAAACTCTTCTAACGAAAAACTACTACTATAATATCCTACAAAATAATTTCATTAATAACTCAACATTTATCTCTAAATAACAATACAAAATTAATAATAAAAATTTTGAATTCCGTTCCGCATCATCCTCGTCTTTGAAAACAACTCGTTCTCGAGTTTTGAAATATCGTAGAATTATAAACCCGAGAGATGTTTTCAAACAAAACCTTCTCATCTGATGTTTTAATGTCATGAACACAATTTTCGGGAATAACAATGACATAATATAGAAATTTGAAGTAGCTGTGGACTCAAATGTATCAACCGAAAAGAGAAAATCAACATGGTTGACCTCAACTTTATCTTCTTTGATGTTTTCGCAGTTGGGGTTAAACTTAACTTCAATTTCCTCACTGCAAACCATCTCTGAATCTGCAAATTGTTCAACACACTTAACTTCCGCTTCATGTTTCTCACAAACATCAATATGTGAGAGTACTTGCTTTTCTTTATCCTCACCAATTTCATTTTGTTTATTGATACATATTGTGAGACATTCATCAATTGTCTTGTAAGAATTTACTTTGCGGGTCTCCTCTTGTGAACGCGTCACTTTAGTTGAACAAACACGATTATGATGAACATTTTTTTGTGCTTAAACAAAATATGGACGAATATAGCACGTGATTATATATTCGTAATATGCCTTTAAATTTGCAAGACTTGTTTCAGAAAGTGCAAGCTCATCGCGTAATTTTCAATATTCGGCACTATACGGTACACTAGACCATTTAAGTTACTCGCATATGTCCAAAGTTCGATGCTCAAGTTGTTTTATTTTAACCCAAAGAAATTCTGGATTGTTAAACCTAGATGATATTATATATATGTAGAGGGGCTTAATTGAAAATTTCAAAAAATTTGGGGGTTAAATTGAAAACTCAAAAATTGTGGGGGTTAAATTGAATATTTCAGAAACTTTAGGGGTTGAATTGAATGTTTAAGAAACTTTGGGGCGGAATTGAAAGTTTTAGAAACTTAAGTAGCTGTCTTGAAATTTTCATAAACTTGGGGTACCAAATTGTAATTTAGCAGAGCATCAAAATTTTGATGAACAGTGTTGCCCACTGTTGCGATGAACAGTAGCACTAAACTTTATTTTTTTTGGAATAGATTGAGACTACAACAACGACGATTCCTGCTGCAGATCGTGCTTTCGTCTCGGAAAATTGTTGCCGATTCTCTAGCGAACTTCGACAATTTGATGGAGGTCAGAAAAATAGGATAGGAAGGAATTGGTGAAATCAAACGATATTAGGAATTTTGGCTTTGATACCATTATGATGTAGAACGGGGTAGATAGAAGAAATAAAAATACTTATCTCCGCAGAGAATCAGTAAAGAAACACATACAAAAGCACACATCTTTAATCTCAAATCAATATATTCAATAATCTAAAAATAATGAAGTATTACAATGCTTAAATAGAAAACTCAATACTTGGGGATTAAATAAAAACCCTAATTTAGAAATGAAACAATCTCCTAACTAAAATCTACTACTATAATAAACTCTCCTAATTGAAATCTACTACTACAATTAAAACTCTCTTAATGAAAAGCTACTGCTATAATATCCTACTTAAATAATTTCATTAATAACTCAACACTTGTATCTAAATAACAATATAAAATTAATAATAAATCTTCTTCAGTTCCGCATCACAATACACTTCATTCATCCATTATACAAGTTATGTCCCCATTGCTAATTGGTGTGTTTCCCCAAAGTTTTCAATATTACTTTTTTCAAAAAACTATTTTTTGGAAACTCATTCACTTTTCGGCAACGGGTTACATGAGTTTCAGTTACTGAAATGTCCCCCAACCTAGGAGGCGTTGGGTTTCCGTGATTCCTGGGCTACATTCCTCTCTGTTGCTTTAGCAGATGACTACTAAATTGGTTCCTTCAGCCAGATTATTTCACTATATTTATTGTTTCTATATTTTTGTACTCATGTTTCTATTGAGTATGATCCTTTTCAGAAAAGCTGCACTAGTATAATAAGCGCATTACTTCTAAGATGTACGCCATGCTGGAAAGGATAAGTCCAAGGACAAGAAAGCTGGAATTGTTTGCTCACATGCATAGCACACATGCGGGTATGCATTCTTAATAGAGTAGCGTTCATGTACTTATGATGATTTTCTATGCATAGCATGCGGGGCATGCATTAAAACATTTTTTTGGGCACACCCTAAAATCCACACCTCCTGCAACCTATAAAGGAAGCAACTATAATGAGATGGTGGAACTATATCATATCTTGCCTATTTATTTCATCATTTTTCAGTTTCTTGGCAGTCTTAATTCAAGATATTTCTACCCTTGTACGTTCCATTTTGTTTTGTTTTAGTAAGTTATTTTTCAAAATCTACACATACGAATTTCTTTTAGAGATGAAGAGTCATCCCCAAGAAGCAAAAATTGCATACTAGTATTCCTAAAAATACCAGACTTTTAGGAACAATTTTCTGATTCAATATAACTTTTATGTCATAATTGATTGATCAACATACTGAACACAGCAATATTTTTTTTGATATGTTTTATATCTTGGTTCTATTGGAGCAATTGTTATTACCTCCATCTCAAACTTTGGATTTTGCTATTGGCTTTACTGTTTGTGATATATTCTTGGTTGGCGTAAATATGATACATTTATATGGGCTAGAGTGCTACTGTTAAATATCTTTATGTCAATGCTCGATTTTGTTTGTTTGAGTTTTCTCATTTTACATATAGGAATTAACTTGCAAATTTTACTCTGATTTCCTGCTTTAGTTGATTGTGATTTTCGTCCTTATAATAAATTCCAAACATAATTTGGGCTTTTGAGTTGACCTGTTCTGTTAGTAAATCAGGTGGATGTCACTAGGTATTCAGTTGAATGGAGTATGATTGGTGAATGAAGGGCATCAAGCAAGGTTTAAAGCTGCTTATCCGGAAGTTGAGGTGCAGCCTCTGTCCCAGCTGAGGGCTTCTACTATGGAAATGGACCCAATGTGGCTCAGTTGAGGAGTCCGTTCACAGGTGGTGAATCAAAGTCCGCATCAGCACAGTTTGCAGATGTCAGATATCCAGAGGCAGCCTATGTGTCTGAAGAGAAACCAATGAATCTTGATGTGGAGATGACAAGCTAAATACTGATTTTCATAGTCTTTGGCCTAGGTCATCGATGTTGGAGCTTCAGGTACAGCCTATATAAGAAACCAGTGAATCTTGATATAAATATAACAAGCTAAGAATTCTGTAATGTAGCTAAAAATGCTTTGGTTAATTATTTTTCAATTTCTCTTTTTTAATACAAGGTTGATCATCTCGTGGCTGCATTGCATAAATTATGGTAGTGTATTGATGGTGATTACATTCTTGTGACTGTTTTTTATGTACGTCCATTGTTGTGCCAATGAATAGGTTGTATATGTCCCTGCATAATAAAAGGCATAACATAGAGACTATCCATGTAATATTTACTAGTGTTACTGGCTATATGGTACTGTAGTGGTGGCTCTTTTTGCTGAGGAATCCCCTTATTCGTAATACTGTCCCTATTATCTCCTAGCAAAAGTTTCTCCTCTGCAAGTCATGCCAGATTATTATGCAGAATTGGTTATCTTTTGCTGCTATGAATATGAATTCCATTCATGTTAGTAAGGCATTGACTGGAGAAAAGAAGACATAAATTTTTATTCTATTTTGATAAATTTTCATGCGGAAGATAAGAAATATTTTCATACAATTGTGAATATTCAGAAGTAAAGTTTCACAAATAATATTTTGACCCTAGTGAAATACTTGCACCTTACTAGGAAACTTGTTACTCCTGGCTAGCAAAGCGTTGCATGATCAAGAATCTTCTGCAAATGACTTCTATTTAGAGATGGCTTCAAACGAGAAAGGCAACAAAATTTGAGGTGAATATATCAAAACAATCAATATGAACTGGATGTTGAAATGTATTTTTTTTGTTTGTAGGACATTGAAATTCAAATGGTGTTAGTGACAAGTGCACATATCAAAAATCCTTTTGCTGCAGACAAGAAGACCGGAATGCTGACTATAGGAGAGGAAGAAGGCGACGCTGGAATTGACCCAAACACATTAGGATAAGAAGGTGAGGTTTCTGGTAATGCACTAGGACCATAAGAAGGTGAGGAGGCTGAAGACCCATTACCAGAAAAGAGCATAAAAATGTGGAGTTTTTGTGACTTTTGGCAGTGGCCTTGTTGTCCACTAGTGAAATAGTAGTCTGCCGGTGAAGTAACATTGAAGAGAGAATTGCCGTTGTTCATGTACGATATTGGATCTGTAAGGTTGCAGCTCTGGTATGATTGCTCTGTTACTTGAACAACCGAATCTTGACTTGGTGGGAATAGGAAAACTGCGCATAAACATAATCTTTTTGGATTTGAGAATAAGCAAACATAGCATACATTTTTGAAAATTTTAAAACGAGAGATCAAACTTGAGAAGAACAAAGTCACTGAGAGATCCTCCAATCTTCAAGTTGTGATTCTTAGACCACTTAGTGTTGACAAGTCGATTTGATGAAGTGGCTCCCAAGCATCTAAATCTTCAACCTTGTATTGGTAGCAGATCACTTTGGTTTGGATCACCACAAGAAATTGGAGACAGGTATACCATAACAGGTTTCTCTGAGTTCTAAGGCGCTCTTAGCTTATTCTCTCTCGATCTACTTCACTCTTTATATCAAATATAGGAGAAATATATATATACATATATATATATAAAGAGATTAACTTTTCATTGGCCCGAGTGATAAAGTGCCAGACTGATTGGAAATGGATAAGTCCAATGCCAATTACTACTAATTTGTGTCATTGGTTGTTATTTTGTTATCAGATCTAGTGATATTTACATTCATTCATTGCCAAAGAAAAGAGGATATAAATGGGTTGTGGCAGTCATGGGGAACAGGAAAAAAGATATTAGCATGAACAAGAAAGTGATTGGGTAAAAACATTCCATCAGTTACTCAGGTGAGCTGACAGATGCCGCTATACCTGATCGACATCAGTGTTTTCAAACATCATTAACGATAATTCCGAGTTAGAGCTCTTGTTTACTCGGGAAGTATATAAAGCGGACTGTTTCCCTTCCTCACTACGCTCGTCTCCCCTTGGGGGTGTCTAACTCCTTTCTATGCATTCCAGCAAAAATGTCAACATATCAAACTGAACTCTCGTTTTTAGACGGAGGTAGTCTTTGTTACGTAGTTGTCATTGCGTCGCCATGGCATTGCCTACACGACGCCTAAGCATCTTGGCGTTGGAGAAGGGCAAGGCGATGCCTTAGACATCATGTTGCCAAAGCTCATGCCTCGGTAGCTGTCCCAAGTTAAGTGATTAAGTCATTTTTCACCCAAGTTATGGACTTATTATGTGGTGTAATTTTACTACGTACTAGACTTGTAATTTGTGATAGGTGATGACTTAGTTGATTCTTTATTTTCTACGTGGTGTTTGTCGACTTTTTTACTAGTTTTTAATGTCAAGTTTTTTATTTTTGAATTTTGATTGTGAAGTATTCATATAATTGTGTTTTTAATTGTATTATATAGTGTTATAGTTATTACTCCTTCCATTTCAGAATAAAAGTTCTAGTTGACTTTTTGTGCATATTAAGAAAGAGAATAAAATGACAAAATTGTTCATATTTAAATTCTCATTTAATTGCATAGTTTTCTACACATGACTAGTGATGCTCCATAAATATGAATAGAGATTAGAAATATGTCAATTAATACAAAGGTTATTATTATAGGCAAATTATTATAAAAATAGATTATTTAAGGTAAGTAGACATTTAACTTGGGACTACCTAAAATAGTAATAAGGACTTTTTATCATGAGACGGAGGAGGGAGTATGTTTTAGGTTTTAATATATAAAAAATTTCATTGTTCATTATACTTTTGAAGTAAAATAAATAGTATATAAATTGCACATTATTAGTGACTTGTCGGTATATGGACGCCGTGGCGAGCGTCTTATCGCCTAGGCGTCCTGGCTGTCAACTACCGATGTGTCTTACCGTGGCTCCGTGACATCTATGATTAGCTATTAGCTAGATGTAAATTTGAAAACTTTTAGGTATAGCGTTAAGGCTTATTATATTCTTCTACGCACACGAATAGTAGAAGTGGGATGCAGTTTCAATATTTTAGGATTAGCTGCCATTGTCGTGGCCTGCGGGCACGTGTGACCTACGTGAAACAGTTAAAATCTGATTTTGTATGGGAAGACAACTAGCAATAGGAAAGACAACAGCTTTAGCGAAGTAATTATACTGTTTGACTTGTTATGCTATTGGAGGGTGAGTTTAAACTACCCTTTCTTAAATAGAATTAACTGTAGAATTCAGGTTTATTCATGGGTGCAATTTAGCTTTGTTAACAAATTTATATGCTTTATAGCAGTAAATATTGTGAGAACCTATTATTTGTTGGCTCCTCATTGATATCTTTACATAGATGCGATGCGCAATTTAAAATGTGCAGGTCCATATTGAGACATCATGGGTTTGGCTTCTTCTTGATATGTTTTGAGCAATAATATCGTGTTTTTATAAGATCATATCTGAGACATGCCATTTCATATTCTTCATGTTGATGTACTTAGGAAACGTCTATTTCTTGTCTATTAATTTACTTTGGCAGCTTGGCATCATTAGCTTGACATCTGAGATATGCTTTTCATCCAATGATATCTATATATGCACACAAAATATACTCTTGCTTTCTGCCTCTCATAAATAGTTCTTTCGTTTATCCTCTTACATCTTTTTGTTTATGTTAATTTTATAACCCCCTTTCCAAGGTGGAGGTGTTCCTCGGTCGGCGAGTCCTATCCCTTGCTCTTTGTAAAGGACAGCAGGGTTCATCTATCAATATATGTGGATGTGTGTATGCTCGAGTCATCAAATCATATTTTTCCCCAATCATAGTGTGTATTGTAACTACTTTCTTATTGTTTCTGGAAAATCCTATGCAAAAAACACTAGTGATATTTTGAGAGTTGAGTTGAGAGCGGTCAAATTAATCCATCTAACTTGATGCTGTATATTGTAGTCTGCCTTACCCCTTAATATTGTACCTTAAAGCAAACCCACCCTCCCTCCCTCTCTCTCTGTCTTTGATGTTCTTGTTTTGTATCTTCTTGCAGGTTGAGGGACCAAAATCTCCTGAAGAAATGCTTATAGTGTTGCAGAGAGTGCTTGAAGAAAGCTCTACTGTTCTTGTTGCAGCCAAGCTTGAAGCAGAAGAACGAAGAAATAACATGCGTTTGAGGGAGGAGCAAGATGCTGCTTATCATGCAGCACTTGAAGCTGATCAAGTAAGTCACTTGTATTATGTTGCTAATATGTTGTTATTGTTTTCTTGCTGTCAATGTATTCTGCCACATCAGGCCAGGGAACGTCCTAGGAAGGAAGAGCAAGAAAGGCTGGAAAGGGAAGCTGCTGAAGCTGAGAGGAAGCTGAAGGAAGAAGAGGCTCGTGAAAGAACAGCTCGTGAAGCTGCTGAGAAAAAAGCCGCATTAGCTAGATTGCGGGAGGAGAAAGCCATGTCATTGGGTGCTAAGCCTGAAAAAGGGCCTGATGTCACTCAGGTAATTAGTCGTGTTTTAACTTACCTTTTTTTTTTGTTTGAAGAAACTCGGTGTGTTGTAAAGACTTGAAGTTCATGTAACCCAAATTGTGGAGTTTACAGTACTACCTAAAACATGAAGTTCAAAAACTTTGTCGCGTGAATCAGTTGGATTGTTTTCCTCATATATATGCATACTTGAATCTCTTTTACTTTTTCCTTGGTAAAAGAATATCGTAGCTGCATTGCATGAATTATGGTAGTGTATTGAGGGTGATTACATTCTTGTGCCTGTTTTTTATGTCGACTGTTGTGCCAGTGGATAGGTTGTATATGTGCCCGAGTAATAAAAGGCATATCATAGAGAATATCCATGTAATAGTTACTAGTGTTACTGGATATATGGTATTGTAGTGGTGGCTCTTTTGCTGAGGAATCCCCTTTTATTTGTAATACTATCTCTATGATATTATCTCATAGCAGAAGTTTCTCCTCTGCAAGTTATTTCAGATTATTATGCAGAATTGGTTTTTTTTTGCTGATATGAATGAATATGAATTCTATTAATGTTAGCAAGGCATTGGCTGGAGAAAAGTAAACACAATTTTTGTAGGACATTGAAATTCAAATGGTGCTAGTGACAAGCGCACATATCAAAAATCCTGTAGCTGCAGACAAGAAGACTAGAATGCTGACTATAGGAGAGGAAGAAGGCGACGCTGGAATTGACCCAAACACATTAGGATAAGAAGGTGAGGTTTCTGGTAATGCATTAGGACCATAAGAAGGTGAGAAGCTGAACACCCATTACCAGAAAAGAGCACATAAATGTGGAGTTTTTGTGATTTTTGGCAGTGGCCCTGTTGTCCACTAGTGAAATAGTTGTCTCCCGGTGAAGTTGTAGCGATTGCATTTTTCCTAGTAAATAAAATAGGAGTTTAATAAAATGAATTTTTATTTTATTTAATAAGTTTTATTATACTACATATATTATTTGTGTGCAGTGTAAATTCTGAGTATGTGTGTGTTATGCAATGTGATAAATATATATTAGAATATATATTTATGGGATAAATGATTTAGAGATATTTTATCCGGATTTTTGGGAATTATGTTATAATATTTAAAGTGAAATTTGTATATTAAGCTTGTATAATATTGGGTACGTTATGTACGGAAGGTATATAATTTATTCAAGCAAACAGAGAATTATGCTAATAAGTCACCTAAGCTGAATGGGAGGTATGAGGTGTAGCTGTATTAAAAGGCTGAATTAGTGACAAGCCTTTTTAGCAAGAGCTGGCAATACAATACAAATGTAGCCATATAGACTTTAAAACTCAGCAGCCTTATTTCGTGACTAGCAAGGAAAGGAGAGTTGGGATATTTTTTTACTCCATTCCTTTTCTTTTCATTTCCACCCGCCACTTTCCTTCTCCAATCTTCAGTTCGTGACTTTCAACGAAGCATGAGTTAGTTGGTCGAATTTTAGTCCCTCCAGTTAAATAGCAAGAGAAATTAAGACAACAGGGATTGAATTTCAAGAAAACTGAATCAAGCTGTTGGAAGGTAAATAAACTCTTGCTATACTTTATACATGAACAAATTGAAGGATGTTTGGTTAGTAGTAAGTTGTTAAGGTTATGTGAACTGTTATGTTGTATTAGTAGTGATAATCTGATTTCTAGCTAAAGGGGCTTAGGTTGGTTGTGTGGAGAGATAAGGGAGATTAAATGGGTTCAAAATGTAAACCAATAGCTATGAAATTGGTAGCTTTAAACAGTGCACACAAGTTGTTCGATAAAAGTCCCTAATGGACTGTTTTGCTTAAACATTGATTATTTGATAGAATTAAAGTCTGGGCTGGATATGTACGCAATACATGATGATGTGTGTAAGCCTATTAAATGGAAATGAAAAGCAGCTTAAGCTATAACTAAAAATTTGAATGTAACATGTCAAGCTATTGTTGCACACTGTTTTGAGGCATCTGAGAAACTATAATTTAAAAGTCTTATGTTTTTGTTAATAAGCTGCTATGATATCTAAACTATGCTGGAATATGGTTACTAGTAAAGTGGCGTATCAAGTGCTAAGAGAGGTCGAAGGGATGGGGCTGGGTAGGCTAGCCGCTACAGACAGCAGCAGCCAGCGCCCAGCGCTGGGCTGTGCTGAACTGCAGGGGCCAGCCGAGTAAGTTTTTGCCAGCAGTTTGAGTAGCACAAACAATATATCTGCTGCAGTTTGAAGGTTGATTTAATAGGCGGGTATACCATCTTTAGGTTACAAAAGGTGGGGTATGAATGGATTACTAAATGAGGTACCAAAAATGGCCTGAGAGAAGGAGCAGAGCTGCTGCCCATGGCAGCAGCAGTGGATGTGTATAGCATCAGTTGGGGGCTCTCTTTTGAGTTCTCAGTTGATTTGCTTTAAGAGGTTTAAACAACTTGTTTAGTATTTTGTTAAATAGAGAGGTATGCATAGTGCCTTGTCTCCCAAAATGGTAGCATATTAGAGTAAATAAGTTATAGTTTGAAACTAAGGAAGGGGGGGACAGGGCTGCTGCCTCGGCAGCAGCAGTAAGCATGAGTGGCATGGGCTGGGAGCTCTTCCTGGGCTTTCAGTCATTGCACTTATGTTGCTCTAGATGCCCAGCTATTGGCATACTATTATAGATGTATAAATCATCCCTAAGTTACTAAAAATGTCATTGTATAAGAATGTAATGGCATGAAGTAATGGGCAAGGGATGGGGGCTGCTGCCTATTGGGTAGCAGCAGTTGTCAACAAGTGACTGCCATAGCAGTTTTGGACTAGTTACTTTAACTCTAAGATTAGGTTGAAGATCTATCCATAAGGTTTGGATTTAAAACTTTCTAATTAACAAATGAAAAGGTTAAATTTTAATGGATGAAACATGGAGGGTGCTGTTTGGTGGGATGTTAATACATGTTAGCTTTAACACACTAGATTATATGAATAAATCTAGAATGAGCTCAAGGGTTGTATGAGTAAGTTAGTAAGCTCTGAAATAGAAGCTAGTATGAATGGACATCTAAAATTGGATGTATTAAGCCAAGCTTGACTGCCAACATAGTGAGGCAAAGAGGGCTGCTTTGCATTTACTTAACCAACAAAAAAGGCTGTTTTGACATTATTAAGGGAAACAAGAATAATTAATGCAATAATATGTTGAAATGAAACTATAAATCAAAGGGAAGACTAAAAGCTAACCATACAAGTGAAAATA
Source organism: Panax stipuleanatus (assembly GCA_020205555.1). NCBI lineage: Eukaryota > Viridiplantae > Streptophyta > Magnoliopsida > Apiales > Araliaceae > Panax > Panax stipuleanatus. The sequence goes on from CM035124.1 coordinate 133,369,885, forward strand.
CCTCCAAGGCAAGAAATAAGCTATGAAGACACCTTGTATGCTAGAAGTTAATTAAAGAAAGCATGAAAGGCTCATGTACTAAGCTACCAATAGGATATGAATGATAAGTGTAATGTGGTTATATATGATAAGCATATCGGACCTTATTAAAGAAAGATATGGCTATTGTAAAAACATGGATGAGGTATTTATAAAATGTATAGAAATATCTCAAATGTAGAAAGACAAACTAAAAATATAATCAATGTGGTTATATGATTATGTGATATGTGAACGTGCAAGCTATATGATTTGGATATGTGGCTAAAATGCTTGTAAATGCATATATATAACTGTGTAGGGTCTGTGAGAACACACAAGTTAAGCTGAATTTTTGTCAATAGTCTACGAATAAGGTAAGTATCTAAATCTTACTCTTTAATGAGCAAGTATTTTGAAATCATTCATATATGGACAGATTCTCTAAATTTTGAACTGTCTCTCATTATTTATTAATAATACAAGGTTAAATAACCCTTTTATTCCAATCAGCTCCAAAAGAATGGGTAATATATTTTCATGTATATCAAATGAAATTCAATATGCATAAACAGGTTGAAGGTAAGTCTGAACCATTTGTTCTGGTCAAACACAGATGTAAAAGATTTCAATTTCTTTATAATAAGTCTTGAAATATTATTGTGCAGTGATTTAAGCTATCCAGCTATATTGTTATAGTTTGGATTCCAGTATGAGACTAAACAAATCCTAAAATGGGATATTTTATATTGCACTCTGGGAGTGGTGACGTTGAACATAAAAATTGTTCTGGATAAGATATTATTAATCAATACAGGGCATAACGGGCTGATCACCCACCGTGCCCGTAAGATAAGATGGTTCACAGATAAACTTTTGATAGAACCTTTTCAAGAAAAAAAAAAAGCTTGTTCGTGGTCTTATGACCTCTCGGCTGTTCAATATTGATGTGATATTCCAGGAATACGAACGATTCAAGATTATTTTGCTATACAGTTTTGCTTCACTGTGAAAACATGCCTTAAAGAAAACATTTACTTGTTATGATATTAAAGAATGTTATTACTTGTTGAGCAATTGAATGCTCATTCTTGCTTTGTTATAAATGTTTTCAGCTAATCAAGCTCCAGCAGAGAGGTCTAGTAGAGACAAGGGAAAGGGAAAAGCTACTGAGTAGTTGGAATATTATGTAATAGATGGTTAATATGTTTGTAAATATTTAACTATCATGTAATAAGCAATTAAAGGTCTACGTACCTGGGATTAGCAGAACTCTGATATAATATCTTTACTAAGTTTGATATTATATTATGCTAAATGCTTGATATCGTGAAGCACTGAATAAGGGTTACAAGTACCCGAATTTGGGGGCGTCACAGAAGTAACGTTGAAGAGAGAATTTTTGTTGTTCATGTACAATATTGGATCTATTAGGTTGCAGCTCTGGTATGACTGCTCTATTACTTAAACAACTGAATCTTGACTGTGGGTATAGGAAAATTGCGCATAAACATAATCATTTGTGATTTGAGAATAAGCAAACATAGCATACATTTTTGAAAATTTTAAAACGAGAGATCAAAGTTGAGAAGAACAAACTCACTGAGAGAGTCTCCAATCTTCAAGTTGTGATTCTTAGACCACTTGGTGTAGACAAGTCGATTTGATGAAGTGGGTAAACCCCAAGCATCTAAATCTCCAACCTTGTATTGGTAGCAGAAAATCACTTTGGTTTGGATCACCACAAGAAATTGGAGACAAGTATACCATAACAGGTTTCTCTAAGTTCTAAGGCTTGCCATCTCTTAGCTTATTCTCTCTCGATCTACTTCACTCTTTATATCAAATCTAAGATAAATATAGATACATATATATATTTATATATATATAAAGAGAGTAACTTTTCATTGGCCCGAGTGATAAAGTGCCAGACTGATTGGTGAAGTGGATAAGTCCAATGCCAATTACTACTAATTTGTGTCATGGGTTGTTATTTTGTTATCAGATCTAGTGATATTTACATTCATTCATTGCCAAAGAAAATGGGATATAAATGGGTTGGGGCAGCCATGGGGAACAAGAAAAAAGAAGAACATTCCATCAATTACTCAGATGAGTTGACAGATGCCGCTATACCTGATCCACATCAGTGTTTTCGAACATCACTAGCAATAATTCCGAGTTAGAGTTCTTGTTTAGTCGGGAAGTATATAGAGCGGGCCGTTTCCCCCTCCTCACTACGCTCGTCTCCCCTCGGGGAAGTCTAACTCCTTTCCGTGCATTCGAGCAAAAATGTCAACATGTCAAACTGAACTCTCGTTTTTAGACGGAGGTAGTCTTAGTTACATAGTTGTTATGGCGTCGTCATAGCGTCGTCATGACATTGCCTACGCGAAGCCTAGGCATCTTGGTGTTAGAGAAGGGCAAGGCAATGACTTGGACATCAAGCTAAAGCTCATGCCTCGGTAGCTGTCCCAAGTTAAGTGATTAAGTCATTTTTGACCCAAGTTATGGACTTGCTATGTGGAGCAATTTTACTACGTACTAGACTTGTAATTTGTGATAGGTGACGACTTAGTTGATTCTTTATTTTCTACGTGGTGTTTGTTGACTTTTCTACTAGTTTTTAATGTCAAGCGTTTTATTTTTGAATTTTGATTTTAAAGTATTCATATAATTGTGTTTTTAATTGTATTCTATAGTGTTATAATTATTGCTCATTCCATCCCAGAATAAAAGTCATAGTTGACTTTTTGTGCATATTAAGAAAGAGAATAAAATGACAAAATTGTTCATATTTAAATTCTCATTTAATTGCATAGTTTTCTACACATGACTAGTGATGCTCCATAAATATGAATAGAGAATAGAAATATGTCAATTAATACAAAGGGTATTATAGGCAAATTATTGTAAAAAATAGATTATTTAAGGTAAGTAGACATTTAACGTGGGACTACCTAAAATAATAATAAAGACTTTTGTTCTGGGACGGAGGGAGTATGTTTTAGGTTTTAATATATATAAAATTTTATTGTTCAATATATTTTTGAAGTAAAATAAATAGTGTATAAATTGTACATTGTTAGTGACTTATCGTTATATGGACGCTGTGGCGAGCGCCTTATCACCTAGGCGTCCTGACAGTTAACTACCGACGTGTCTTGCCGTGGCATCGTGACATCTATGATTAGCTATTAGCTAGATGTAAATTTGGAAACTTTTAGGTATAGTGTTAAGGCTTATTATATTCTTCTACGCACACGAATAGTAGAAGTGAGGGATGAAATTTCAATATTTTAGGATTAGTTGCCATTGTCGTGGCCTGCAGGCACATGTGTGGCCTACAGTGAAACAGTTAAAATCGGATTTTGTATGGGAAGACAATTAGCAATAGGAAAGACAATAGCTTTAGCAAAGTAATTATACTGTTTGACTTGTTATGCTAGGGTGAGTTTAAACTACCCTTTCTTAAACAGAACTGTAGAATTCAGGTTTATTCATGGGTGCAATTTAGCTTTGTTAACAAATTTATATGGTTTATAGCAGTAAATATTGTGAGAACCTATTATTTGTTGGCTCCTCATTGATATCTTTACATAGATGCGATGCGCAATTTAAAATGTGCAGGTCCCTTTTGAGACATCATGGGTTTGGCTTCATCTTAATATGTTTTGAGCAATAATATCGTGTTTTTATAAGATCACATCTGAGACGTGCCATTTCATTTTCTTCATGTTGATGTACTTAGGAAACGTCTATTTCTTGTCTATTAATTTACTTCGGCAGCTTGGCATCATTAGCTTGACGTCTGAGAAATGCTTTTCATCCAATGATATCTATATATGCAAACAAAATATACTCTTGCATTCTGCCTCACATAAATAGCGCTTCCGTTTATCCTCTTACATCTTTATGTTTATGTTTATTTTATAACCCCCTTTCTAAGGTGGAGGTCTTCCTCGGTCGGCGAGTCCTATCCCTTGCTCTTTGTAAAGGGCAGGGTTCATCTATCAATATATGTGGATGTGTGTATGCTCGAGTCATCAAATCATATTTTTTCCCCAAACATAGTGTGTATTGTAACTTCTTTCTTATTGTTTCTGGAAAATCCTATGCAAGAAACGCTAGTGATATATTGATAGTTGAGTTGAGAGCGGTCAAATTAATCCATCTAACCTGATGTTGTATATAGTAGTGCCTGCCTTGCCCCTTAATATTGTACTTTAAAGCAACCCCAGTACCCCACCCTCCCTCTCTCTCTGTCATTGATTTTCTTGTTTTGTATCTTCTTGCAGGTTGAGGGACCAAAATCTCCTGAAGAAATGCTTACAGTGTTGCAGAGAGTGCTTGAAGAAAGCTCTACTGTTCTTGTTGCAGCCAGGCTTGAAGCAGAAGAACGAAGAAATAACACGCGTTTGAGGGAGGAGCAAGATTCTTCTTATCAAGCAGCATTTGAAGCTGATCAAGTATGTCACTTGTAATATGTTGTTGTTAATATGCTTTTGTTGTTTGGTCAGATAATAAGCTTCCTCTGCTTTGTATCACAACTTTACGTTTTATAGGAACGTGTTGAGTTTTTATTGTTTTCTTGCTGTCAATGTATTCTCCCACATCAGGCCAGGGAACGTCTTAGGAAGCAAGAGCAAGAAAGGCTGGAAAGGGAAGCTGCTGAAGCTGAGAGGAAGCTGAAGGAGGAAGAAGAGGCTCGTGAAAGAACAGCTCGTGAAGCTGCTGAGAAGGAAGCCGCATTAGCTAGATTGCGCGAGGAGGAAGCCATGTCATTGGGTGCTGAGCCTGAAAAAGGGCCTGATGTCACTCAGGTAATTAGTCGTGTTTTAACTTGCCTTTTTTAGTTTTTTTGTTTATTTGAAGAAACTTGTGTGTTGTAAAGACTTGAAGTTCATGTAACCCAAATTGTGGAGTTTACAATACTACCTAAAACATGAAGTTCAAAAACTTTGTCGCGTGATTGGATAGTTTTCCTCATAGATATGCTTTACTTGAATCTCTTTTACTTTTTCCTTGGTAAAAAAGAATATCATTATTTCGGACGATGATGATTCTTGTTTGTGGGTTTTCTTACATGATTTAGATTTTGGTGAGGTTTCCGAGTGGCGAGCGCAAGGGAAGGAGGTTTCAGCGTACCGCCAAACTACAGTGTCTATATGATTATGTCGATTCTTTGGGTTGCTTAGAGGCCGACGAGAGTTGCACCCTTTTCTCCAACTTTCCTCGTGTTGTATATGGACAAGACAAGCTCTCCTTGTCTCTGAAAGAAGCAGGACTACATCCTCAGGCCAGCCTTTTTGTGGAGATCAACTCATAAGAGCGAAGTCTCTAATGCAATGTTGAATGTGATCAGAGCTAAATAAATATATATACTAGTATTATATTTATCATTCTATTGTTTGTTTGCAAAGGCCATCCATCAGAAGATTGAAACATCAATATGTTGACTGCCAGCCAACAGAATTTGGCCATAACTTATACATCAATAACTGTATAAATGAAAACCAGATTAAACACTCTGACCACTATTGCCTTTAGCCTCAGATACTCATGGTAGCAGTTTTAAGTAGACAACCAGTGTGGCTGCTGTAACATAAAAAGGATAACTTTGAATAACTGTATACAGAATATAGCTACAGAACAGTCTGACCAGCTGATCATGGCAACTGAAGCATTATACATCAATATGTTGTTGGCTGCCAACAGTTAGAAAATAAGTGAAACAAAAAACCCATACTTGGGCACTAGAACAAGACACAAAAAACTGTTGCTGAAGCAAGAATCCTAATACTAAGTAGTCAAATGGAGATTAAGAATCATTTTCTAATTAGTATTAAGATTAGTAGATCATCTCTCAGAATTCCCAACCCCCACTTGAACACAAACTCATGATCCTCTGACTGATATACATTATCCATTAATATAACATCTAACCTTGGTCTGAATTGCTCCAGTAGCAGCATTATGTGTAGAGCATAGCATGCCTTCACTTGATGCAACCCAACCAGGTGCAATTTTGTTAAGAAAATCTTTCAATCATGATGCATATTTTGCCATTTAATACTTGGGTGTAACTACTTTTGTTTATAATTAATGATATTGTAGTGGAGCTCAGCTAGCTTAGGAGAAACCCCATGCCATGAGACAACATAACCATACTTCAATAGCATAAAGAAGAGCATATGCCTGAATAAGAGAAATATCCATCCAGACACGATTAATATTACATCAGAAGCCAATTTCTCCTACAAAAGTTTCTAGATAGATTGAGAAGACGGTAAGAAATCAACAAGGAATAATGATTGAAGATTTGGAATCAGTGAGTCTTTTCTGGCAAATTAATAAATTTACCAGCTTTTCTTCACCAGTTTTGACTTCTCTTGCCGTCTTTGTATTTCTATGTCTCCTCGTATGCTCTTTCGTATTTCCAACCCAGTAGTACCTCATGGCAGTTAGAGCAATAGACATCAGCAACTGTGTGGAGAGCTGCCGGTCCTCTTTTGCCCCCATAAAAACTTCACCCAAGAGATGACTCATTTAAAAACTCAGGGGAAGAAAAAAAGCCCTGCATAATTAAGTTACTTGAGAGCCAAAAGAAGAGCTGGTTTACACTAAAGCATCAAGGTCCACACTATACAAGCTGAGAGCTCAACTCCCTTGAATCATCATCTCCTATTGAGCACCCTCCAAATTGACCACATAACACTTGAGTGGAGAACATACTCCTGTTTTAAGAAAAAAAAGTCTTGAACGATCTCAATACCGACAGGTTGATGCGGTCATGTAGTTAGCCTCCGGGGTCACCTCGAGGAGACGGACAGAGGTGCCTAGTAAAAATAGAGTTATATAACCTACGTCAGCTCCTCATCACATCAATGACAAAAGCTGCACAATCTCTCATATTTTCCTCCGTGCCTCAATCACCCTCACATCTCAACAAACAGTCATGAAATCTCTCAACTGTTCTGGGTAACACCCCTAGCAGGCTTGCACAGATGCAGGGTCCAAGGATGCTAAATTCATCATCACCTTAAATTATGATAAAAGATTATAAAATTAACATGCTAAATTCTTTTTAAGTAAATTTTGCATAAAACCTGTTGAAAAAGAGAGGTAAAAGTAATGCTAAATAAGGTGGGTTGGTCCTAGGATGGATCAAAACATAAAGTATATATGGAGTACTAGCAAATGCAAAGGGTGAATCACCTGCCAATTTACCTAGTATCTCAAGGCTAAATCCGAGCAAGCTTGCAGAATGCATAAATTTATACTACAAAACATGATTAAGTTTATACAAACCATTATCCAACTATCTAACTAAAACCCTGAATACAGGATTGTCTAACAAGTGAAAACATTCAGAACTGACAAACATGGCAATTTCATTCGCAATTATTACCTCTATCTTCTCTAGGAGGTCATGAATTGTGGAATCAGTCAGCCTGTGAAATTCATCCTCCTGCTGCAGAGAACTATATCCACATTAATTGTTAGAAAATTTTCACTTCACACCCTTCAACTTAAAAAAAAATGTCATCATTTCTAAATATGCTAGCATTACTGTTCACAATTGCAGTACCAAAAAATCATATCCCTAACAATCTGAGCTTTGAAGCCTTCATTGGTTGATGAATTATGCAAGTTCTTTAACAATCAATATTGTCCCTTAATTCAATATAGATATCATTAAAAAAATAGAGGGAGAGATCAGATACCTGTAATCGACAGCCACTGGGCCGTGACACTAGAAGAAGGGCGAGAGCGAAAGCTTCTAGGAAGGGAAAGCTTATTGTATTCAGCAGTTCACATAATCATTAACATTATCTTTTTTTTTTTTTTTAATTTCTTTTTTCCTAGAAACGACACTATATTTTACTATTCAGGCAGCTTTATATCTGTACTTGTCACTTCTGAGTAGTGATCTTTCTGATGTAGTTTATTTGTTTGCTTTTGAGGCAGATGGACAGTAACACTGATGGACTAGTTGATTTTCCTGAGTTTGTTGCTGCCACTCTTCATGTCCATCAGTTGGAGGAACATGACTCAGAACAACAAATATCACAGGCTGCTTTTGAAAAATTTGACGTAAATCATGCGATATACTAGTTGACTAATAACATAATTTAAATAAATCAATTTGCAGCATGCGGGATTAAGAGGCTCCATAGACCCGCTTCTAGAGGAGGCCGATATGGACAAAGATGGGAAAATAAGCTTGTCAGAGTTTCGCAGGCTCCTAAGAACCGCAAGCATGAGTTGGAGAAATGTAAATAGCCCAACTGCCCATCGATCATCTCGGAGACGGTAAGTAGTAGTAGTAGATCAGAAAAACTAAAGTGGCTGCCCTGTTTCATACTTCTCCTCGACCTCTCCTGGAACTTGGCTAGAATTGCAGTTGAAAATGGTTGTATGTAAACAACGTGATCTTCATCTTGACGGCCAAAAAAAATGGTCGACTATTTCCAGTTCCTTACAAAGTGTAATGTGTGGGGGTTATAAATAAAATAGTAACTTTCTTCTGTTTGATATTTCCCTCTGAAACACCAAAATAACATGGATATATATTCTATGTAAAATTAAATAACTAACAAGAAAATCACGCAGATTATTTGCCCCTTGCATTAACTTTTTAAGATTATCCAAAGGAGTGTGATGTATGTATGTATGTATGTATGTATGTATGTACATCACCGTCTTATCTATGGCACTGGTGAGAAACATGAAGCTTCCAGGAGATACAGAGGACAGAGTAACGCTCTTGAAGTTGAATAAGAAGAAGAGGCAGGAGATTTTAGAGTCCTTGTAAATATCCTTCTCAGTTGGAGCACAAAAAGGCTGAAAAGTTGGAGCAGCAAAATGGGGAAATTGGAATGGATTTAAGCTACTGGATGTGGTGGGTGTGTGCAGCTCCCAGAGCCGCTTTGGCCGGAGGCTAAGCAACCCAATCGGAGCTCTCACGCGCCCAGACGCGCCGGTTTCGTTACTGTCCGGTTATCCCTCCTCTGCTGTTAGGAGCGGATTACAGTTCGTGCAGTCGCGGTTTGGTGATTTTACAGTTCGTACAGTCGGGTCGGAGCTCCATTTTGGGGCGGGTTTTCGGGGTTCCTCAGGTTATTTGGATTCCCTGCGGTTTATGATGTTTCCGGCTCTTCCTCTGTGTAATGTACGAATTAATCAAATTCAAATCAATAATAGAGGGAGCTCTGTGTCTCTCTCTATATATCAACCATCGCCCCACCTCCAACCCTCAAAACCCGCCTCAAATTGGCCCGAAAGGCCGTCTCCTACTGCCGCTTCCCACCCAACGGAGTCCGTGGATCGGCCACCACGCTGGTTAGGGAATCGAACTACGGGATCGACGCGGGGTATCTGAGCAATTTCGAGAAAGAGCTGCTGATCATGTGTCAGGTGGAGTCGGAGGAAGGAGTGAAGAAGATGGAGGAGATCGCGGAGGTGGAAGGGGTGGATTGCATACAGATGGGGCCATTGGATCTGAGTGCGAGCATGGGGTACTTGTGGGACCCTGGGCATAAGAAAGTGAGAGAGGTGTTGAGGACGGCGGAGAAGGGGGTGCTGAAAAGTGGGAAAGGAGGGGCCTTTTTGGCTGGTTTTGCAATGCCGCATGATAGCCCAGAGGAATTGAGGGAGAGAGGGTATTACATGGTGTCTGGTGCGGTTGATATTGGCTTGTTTAGAGCTGCTGCCGTGGAAGATGTAAGTAAATTCAAGTCGAGCTCGGTGGCTGTAGGTTCTGATGATGATGACGACGACGACAGGGAAGGTGGTAAAGATGGGGAAGACAAGTACTGGAGCAAATGAACGAGAATTCAACAACCATGAGTGTTTTCTGTTTTGGCTTTCTTTTCTTTCTTTCTTCTGTAGTTTTTTTTTTTTTTGGCAATGGCAATGGCAAGAGTGTATATTAGTAGTAGATAGAGATGGAATGAGATGTGTTGATTTTAAGCATTTTGATCCCTTTGTCTTTGTGTAGAGGAGGGGACCAACCAATTTTGAACATTCTCCATGTCTTGGAGAAGCAAGGATGAATGTAAATGATAAAGAAAAGAATAGGCAACCAACCCCTTGCAGTATTACCTAAGATTTGTTAAACTTGGGGAACCATGAAACATATATTGCCATACAATTCGTTAAAAGGGACAAGGACTTTATTTCTCTTTCTCTACCATATTTGTTAAACTTGGGGGAGGTGTTTTTAACATTTGTGACCTAAGATTGATGCTATATTTTACCTTTTTGTGTCTCATGCACTCAACTCGTTCAATGTATTGAGTCTAGAATTTGGACCATATTTGGCTTGTTTAACATGCGAGTTCAGTCTGCCGACCCCTAACTGGTTGACTACTATGTTGTATCAGTTTGTTTAGAGGCATAGCAATTCATTCACAAGTGAGCCACAGTGTCATGATTCATACAAGCTTATGATTGATATGCTGCCACTTTGTATAATAGTCATTTCCTGATATTTTAGTGCTTTGCCTTGCAATTTCTATTGGCATTTCTCATTACGTGATGTTTTGGATGGTTGAACTTTTATAGTGGGTTTTTATCTATTCAACTTGTTAGATCACGTACCCAAAAAAGAAAACCTTGTTAGATCTAAATAAATTCTTGAAGTCATCTTTGCATGAATTTCATCAAACTAATTGTTCCTTTAATTATTTTAGTCTCCAAGATATCTTATATTAATTTGTACCTCGAAGGTGATTGATGTATGTTTTTCTTTTGATGGAGCAGTGGCCGTCTTCCACCATCCCCTTCGGAATTCCACGTCTTGGGTCTTAACCTTTTGAGACTCCTTGTGCAGAATAGAATTGCTAAATTCTACACTGAATTGGAGTTACTTTCAGCCAGTGCACTGGGGAATTCTTGCATCAAGCATGATGTGGAATTGGAACAATCCTTCATGGAAGGGGCTTATAATCGTGTGTTGATTGCTATGCAGACTGTACCTCATGAAACATATGTTTATTTTATGGATCTATGGATCGGCTGGCAAAGACAATCAGGTGAATTGTTCGACTTAAATTTATACTATGAGCCTATGATTTAGAGAATCTGATAGAAATAACATATATCACATAGCAACATCGCCTCAATATCAGCAAATTGCTTATTTTTGTTAGGGCTAGATTCTGTAATAATATCACAAATTGTGACATTAATAACCTAGTTGAAGAAAGGTACGTAAAAGGTTTCCACCTTTATAGTATAATATGTATGTGTGTGTGTGTATATATATATATATATGATGCTATATTTCGCTAGACTCCTCCGGATTCGAGTGCCCTGAAAAACCTGAAATGAACGGATGAACAGAGGGGTTGATATGCCTCCAATGTTAAAGTCAATAATAACTATGGAGAGTTCTTTAGAATCTAAGAGTGTGTATTACGTACCAGAAGTTTCTTGATATTTATAGTTGAATATTTTGTCCATACACTGACCTGAGTTTCCATTATCGTTGGACGGGATCCATTATTGATAAGCCCAAATATAACTAAATAGATATAGCTAATAGTCCCAGAAGCGAAGAGTCTAATCTATATGTGTTTGTCATACTGCGGACACTTGGTGGGTGCTTAACTAACATGGTTTAGGCGTTGTGGTTGGTATCGGGCCCTGTCAAACTGTGGGGTCATAAGGAAGGGTTCGGGCCCCATTACAATGTTTGGGCTATGAGCCCCTAACAATCACTATAAGGAAAAGGTTAATCTCGATAGTAATATTTTGTCGATAAAAGTCACGCTGGCAGGAAAAGCACGCACCATGGGTGATACCTATTTCCGACAGAATTCCGTCAATATTAGCTTAATTTCAAGGGAAATATTTCTAACGGAATTCCGTTGGAATTTAGCTAATGTCAGAATCAGTTCCCTCGAAAATAGTTTCGTCGGAATTAATCATTTTTCTTGGATATATATACATACATATATATATATGTGTGTTTGTTTCCATTAAAAGTAAGAATTAAGATACAACAGTTCGTCACAGTTCACCATTAATATAATTCAACACACTTCTAAAATAACAATTCAACCATAAGTTATATTAACAGTCACAATGCACTTCATTCATATCCATTATACAAGTTATGTCTCTATTGCTAATTGGTGTGTTTCCCCAAAGTTTTCAATTTTACTTTTTTCAAAAATTATTTTTTGGTAACACTTTGGCTATGGGTTCCAGGAGTTTCAATTACTGAAATGTCCCCCAACTTTGGAGGCGTTGGGTTTCTGCGATTCCTGGGCTACATTCCTCCTTGTTGCTTTAGCAGATGACTATACTAAATTTGGTTCCTTTTGCCAGATTATTTCACTATATTTATTGTTTCTTTATTTTTGTACTCATGTTTCTATTGAGTATGATGTTTTTCAGAAAAGCTGCACTAGTATAATAAGTGCATTACTTCTAAGATGTACGCCATGCTGGAAAGGATAAGTCCAAGGACAAGAAAGCTGGAATTGTTTGCTCACATGCATAGCACACATGCGGGGTATGTATTCTTCAGTGTTCTAAAAATCCCCGCCTAGGTCCGCCTAGGCCCCCCCTGGCTCCCCGCCTAGGCACTAGGCCCCCTCCTGGCGCTTCGCCTAGGCCCTAGGCTCCCCTGGCGCCTCGCCTAGGCCTAAGACGGCAAAACAATCCCTCCAGAAAATTAAACGGGGCCTAGGCGGAGAGGTTTTTTTTATTTTAATAACTACCTAAACCAGATCTTGATATATTTATTTTTCTAATGATTTATCATATTCATAATGCAGTTTGTAGCATATCAAATCACAACAAGAAGTGAACAAGATCAAGTTAAAATGGATAATTTTATTATAGTTGTAATTTTTTGAACTTGTATAAACTTCAAATTATATAAATGATGATACATTTGTAATATTTAGTTTAATTCAATATAATTCTTAAATTTATATTTAGTTTCTTAAGTTTTAATATTGAAATGAATTTTTTAAAATTTAAAATTTTATTATTTAATAGCAATCTTGTTTATGAATAAAACTAATCCTTTAAAGATATGTTTGAACTCTGAACAATTGCATGTTTGTGTTTGAACTTTGACATTGACAATATGGATATGTATTTGAACTTTAAGTAAAGGCCTTTATTATCTTTATTATAGATTGTTTTGCTTTATATTATTGTTTTGTTTGGATAAATGTAATATAAAATTCTCCCTCCGTCCCGTATTAAACGTCCTAATTTTCTTTTTAGGATGTTCGTAAATAAATGTCTTATTTCTATATTAGTAACTATTTTTACACTTATACCCTCATAATCTTTTTAGTCAACTTTTATTGGAAACTTAAGAAATGATAAAAAGTTTATATTGAGAAATGATGTATTGTTATACCACATTCTCTCTCATATATTTATTGGAATGTGAGTAACAACAAAAATGATACCACTAGTAGCTAGAATTTAATACCACCAAATGTGGAGAGTTTGCATTTATGGGCATATGCATGTATATAGTGGGTGGGTTTGGAGAGAGAAATGCACTTATTGGAATTTTGAACAATAAAAATGATTTAGAGAATTCATGTGGGAACTAGTAAAGAATAATTAATGTTGAAGTCATAGAAAAGTGAATGGATACTTCAATTAATAAGTAATTTAAAAGGGGCAATTTAGGTAAAAAAATATATTATTAATTAGCGTGCCGAAACTAATTAGGACGTTTAATACGGGACGGAGGGAGTATTAAAATTGGTTTAAAATAAAAAATCCCGCCTAGGCTCTGCCTAGGCCCCCTAGGCCCTAGGCTCCCCTAGCCGCCCGCCTAGCGCCTTTTAGAACATTGGCATTCTTAATAGAGTAGCGTTCATGTACTTATGATGATTTTCTATGCATAGCATGCGGGGCATGCATTAAAACATTTTTTTGGGCACGTCCTAAAATCCACACCTCCTGCAAACGATAAAGGACGCAACTATAATGAGATGGTGGAACTATATCATATCTTGCCTATTTATTTCATCATTTTTCAGTTTCTTGGCAGTCTTGATTCAAGATATTTCTACCCTTGTACATTCCATTTTGTTTTGTTTTGGCAAGTTCTTTTTAAAAATCTGCACATACTAATTTCTTTTAGAAATGAAGAGTCGTCCCCAAGAAGCAAAAATTGCATAGCTGGAATTCCTAAAAATACCAGACTTTTAGGAACAGTTTTCTGATTCAATATAACTTTTATGTCATAATTGATTGATCAACATACTGAACACAGCAATATTTTTTTGATATCTTAATATCTTTGTTCTATTGGAGCAATTGTTATTACATCCATCTAAAACTTTAGATTTTGGTATTGGCTTTACTGTTTGTGATCTATTCTTGGTTTGCATAAATATGATACATTCATTTGCGCTAGAGTGCTACTATTAAATATCTTTATGTCAATGCTTGTTTTTGTTTATTTGAGTTTTCTCATTTTACATATAGGAATTAACTTGCAAACTTTACTCTGATTTCCTGTTCTAGTTGATTGTGATTTTTCGTCCTTATAATAAATTCATTACATAATTTGGTCGTTTGAGTTGACCTGTTCTGTTAGTAAATCAGGTGGATGTCACTAGGTAATCAGTTGAATGGAGTACAATTGGTGGATGAAGGGCCTCAAGCAAGGTTTAAAGCTGCTTATGCAGAAGTTGAGGTGCAGCCTCAGTCCCAGCCAAGGGCTTCTACTATGGAAGTGGACCCAGTGTGGCTCAGTTGAGTGAATCAAAGTCTGCATCAGCACAGTTTGCAGATATCAGAGATCCAGAGGCAGCCTATGTGTCTGAAGAGATACCAATAAATCTTGATGTGGAGATGACAAGCTAAATACTGATTTTCATGGTCTTTGGCCTAGGTCATCGATGTTGGAGCTTCAGGTATAGCCTATATAAGAAACCAGTGAATCTTGATATAAATATAACAAGCTAAGAATTCTGTAATGTAGCTAATAATGCTTTGGTTAATTATTTTTCAATTTCTCTTTTTTGATACATGGCTGATCATCTTATGGCTGCATTGCATGAATTATGGTAGTGTTTTGAGGGTGATTACATTCTTGTGCCTGTTTTTTATGTCGACTGTTGTGCCAGTGGATAGGTTGTATATGTGCCCAAGTAATAAAAGGCATATCATAGAGAATATCCATGTAATAGTTACTAGTGTTACTGGATATATGGTATTGTAGTGGTGGCTCTTTTGCTGAGGAATCCCCTTTTATTTGTAATACCATCTCTATGATATTATCTCATAACAGAAGTTTCTCCTCTGCAAGTTATTTCAGATTATTATGCAGAATTGGTTGTCTTTTGCTGATATGAATATGAATTCTATTCATGTTAGTAAGGCATTGACTGGAGAAAAGAAAACATAATTTTTTACTCTATTTTGATATATTTTCATGCGAAAGATTAGAAATATTGTCATACAATTGTGAATATCACAAATAATATTTTGACCCTAGTGAAATACTTGCACCTTGCTAGGAAACATGTTACTACTGGCTGGCAAAGCGTTGCATGATCAAGAATCTTCTGCAAATGACTTCTATTCAAGTAACAAATTTTGAGGTAAATATATCAAAACAATCAATATGAGAACTGGATGTTGAAATGTATTTTTTTTGTTTGTAGTACATTGAAATTCAAATGGTGCTAGTGACAAGTGCACATATCAAAAATCCTGTAGCTGCAGACAAGAAGACAGGAATGCTGACTGTAGGAGAGGAAGAAGGCGACACTGGAATTGACCCAAACATATTCGGATAGGAAGGTGAGGTTTCTGGTATTGCACTAGGATCATAAGAAGGTGAGGAGGTTGAAGACCCATTACCAGAAAAGGACACAGAAATGAGGAGTTTTTGTGATTTTTCGCAGTGGCCCTGTTGTCCACTAGTGAAATAGTAGTCTCCCGGTGAAGTAATGTTGAACTGAGAATTGCCGTTGTTCATGTACAATATTGGATCTGTTAGGTTGCAGCTCTGGTATGATTGCTCTGTTGCTTGAACAACTGAATCTTGACTGTGGGTATAGGAAAACTGCGCATAAACATAATCATTTGGGATTTGAGAATAAGCAAGCATAGCATACATTTTTGAAAATTTTAAAACGAGAGATCAAACTTGAGAAGAACAAACCCACTGAGAGAGTCTCCAATCTTCAAGTTGTGATTCTTAGACCACTTGGTGTAGACAAGTCAATTTGATGAAGTGGGTAAACCCAAGCATCTAAATCTCCAACCTTGTATCGATAGCAGAAAATCACTTTGGTTTGGATCACCACAAGAAATTGGTGACAAGTATACCATAACTGGTTTCTTTGAGTTCTAAGGCTTGCCATCTCTCAGCTTATTCTCTCTCGATCTACTGCTCTTTATATCAAATCTAGGAGATATATATATATGGGTCCCGTTCCACAGCTATTATTAGTTGGGAGTACTATTCCAGCTAACAGATCTCCAACCGTTCATCCAATTAATCGAAGGCTGAGATTAGTTTTGACTTGAACCCGGCCGCACGTCCTTCCTGCGGTCGGTGCAAGTCCTTCTTACGGCCACGGAAATTACATAAATGCCTCTAATTTTTAAATCTAATTCAGCTTGGCCGAAGCTCCTTCCTGCGGTCAGGAAAAACGAGATCACAGGAAGGAGGTGCGGCCATCCCTCTTTTTCCCCTCGGACTTCATATGGACACCAATAGACATCAACTCATGTTTGAACGATATCATCTGGTTCCCATAGTATTCTTCATCTATAAGGATAAAACCTTGAGAAGTCTTTCCGATCTCCGGAAGTGTAGATATTTCAGTTCCATCACAAAGAAATCATCTATTTGGAGCTTTGAATCCAAAGCATGTCTTCATCCATTTCCCTTTACGTAGGCTATCAATGAATTTTATAGGAAAATCATACTTCTTAGCTCTTAGATTTCGGATCCAATTCAGAAGCAAAAGAGCTTGATCATTGGTCAGTTGAGTAGATGCTACTTGTAGTGGGGCATCTTTGGGGAAAAGATCAGGCAAATCACAAGTTTCTATCCTTCTCTTTTGTTTGAAGGTTTCTCTCACCACAAAATATAGTAGGTCTGAAAGTCATGGAGATTCTCTCTTTCCAAGCAATTTACTGATTAATGATTTGGGTTTATACTGTTCTTAGAGATTTTTCATTATAAAGCTCAGTTGATTGATTTGGGTTTCTACTGTTCTCGGAGATTTTGGAGATTTCTCATTATAAAGCTCAACTTGGCCGCACCTCCTTCCTGCGGCCAGGAAAAACGAGGTCGTTTTTCCTTGCCGCATGAAGGAGGTGCGGCCAAGCTGAATTGGATTTAAAAATTAGGGGCATTTAGGTAATATCCGTGGCCGTAAGAAGGACTTGCACCGGCCGCAGGAAGGACGTGCGGTCGGGTTCAAGTCAAAACTAATCTCAGCCTTCGATTAATTAGATGAACAGCTGGTGATCTGTTAGCTGGAATAGTACTCCCAGTAATAATAGTTGTGGAACGGGACCTTATTTATATATATATATATAAAAAGAGAAACTTTTCATTGGCCCGAGTGATAAAGTGTCAGACTGATTAATGAAGTGGATAAGTCCAATGCCAATTTCGATACTAATTTGTGGGTTGTTATTTTGTTATCAGATTAGTTATATTTACATTCATTCATTGTGTCATGGGTTGTTATTTTGTTCCTTTAACTATTTTAGTCTAAGATATCTTATATTAATTTGTACCTCAAAGGTGATTGATGTATGTGTTTCTTTTGATGGAGTAGTGGTCGTCTTCCACTATCCCCTCAAGAATTCCACATCTTGGGTCTCAACCTTTTGAGGCTCCTTGTGCTGAATAGAATGTACACTAAATTGGAATTACTTTCTGCCAGTGCACTGGGGAATTCTTGCATGCATGCTGTGGAATTGGAGCAATCCTTCAGGGAAGGGGCTTATAATCGTGTGTTGAGTGCTATGCATACTGTACCTCATGAAACATATGTTTATTTTATGGATCTATGGATCTGCTGGCAAAGACAATCATGTGAATTGTTCGACTTAAATTTATACTAAGAGCGTATGACTTGGAGAATCTGATAGAAATAACATATAGCACAGAGCAACGCCTCAATATCAGCAGATTGCTTATTTTTGTTAGGGCTAGATTCTGTAATAATATCACAAATTGTGACATTAATTACGTAGTTGAAGAAAGGTATGTAAGAGGTTTTCACCTTTATCCAACATTTAATATAATATGTATGTGTGCGTATCTATATATATATATTGGTCCCCTTCTCCAACTAACCTTAAATAGCGAACCAAGAATGAACCGACTATAGCGACGGTTTTTTGAGCTATAGTGACGGTTTTTTGAGCTATAGTGACGGTTCGAACCGTCGCCATAGCTATGTCGTCGGCTTTGCATGCTATAGCGACGGAAAAAACTGTCGCTATAGCCGGTTCGTTCTTGGTTCGATACTTAAGGTTCGCTAGAGAAAGGGACCATATATATATATATGATGCTATATTTCGCCTTACTCCACCATTGGATCCGAGTGCTCTGGATAAAACTGAAATGAATAGATAAAGAGAGGGGTTGCCTTTGAATCTGTTGCAATGGTAAAGTCAATAATAACTATGGAGATATCTTTAGAATCTAAAAGTGTGTATTACGTACTAGAAGTCTCCGCATATTTATAGTCGAATATTTTGGTCATACACTGACCTGAGTTTCCATTATCGTCGGACGGGGCCCATTATTGATAAACCCAAATATATATAGATAACAGTCCCAGAAGCATAAGTAACATGGTTTGTGCTTCGTGGTTGGTATTGGGCCATGTCGAACTGTCGGGTCATAAGGAAGGGTTCGGGCTCAGTATCATGTTCGGGCTATAAGACCCTAACAATCACTACTAATCTCGACGATAATATACTGGTGATAATAGTTTATTTTTGACAAACATTCCGTCGAGATTAATGCCTATTCGGTCGAGAATTTTTTGCGCGCCGGCAATAAAAACACGCGCCATGGGTGATACCTATTTCTGACGGAATTCCGTCGATATTAGCTTAATTTCGAGGGAAATATATCTGACAAAAATTCCATCGGAATTAAGCTAATGTCGACCGAATCAGTTCCCTCAGAAATAGTTCAATCGAAATTAATCATTTTTGTTAGAGTATATATATATATATATATATATATATATATATAGGACGGGTCTAAAGCATACCTTTTAAATAGCATACTCTCTTAAGTAGCATACCTTTATTAAAACTACGTCGTTATGGAAATTCTTTTAAAAAACAAGTGGGGTCGCGGGTGGCATTTTTGTAATTAAAAGGAAAGCAAGTGGGACCACTTTCTTTTAATATTATTTTATTTTTTAAAAGAATCTTCAAAGCGACGTAATTTTAATAAAGGTATGCTATTTAAGATAGGTATGTTATTTAAGAGGTATGTTTTAGATCCGTTCTGTATATATGTGTGTGTGTTTCCATTAAAACTAAGAATTAAGATACAACAGTTCGTCACAGTTCACCATTAATATAATTCATAACACTTCTAAAATAACAATTCAACCAGAAGTCATATACTCATATTAACACGGCCGCAATATTATGTAGAACGAGGTGGATAGAATAAATAAGAATACCTATCTCCGCAAAGAATCGGTAAAAAAACACATACAAAAGAACACAACTTTAATCTTAAATCAATATATTCAATAATATAAAAGTAATTAAGTATTATAATGTTTAAATAGAAACCCTAATACTTGGGGATTAAGTAAAATTCCTAATTTAGAAAAGAAACAATCTCCTAACTAAAATCTACTACTATAATAAACTCTCCTAATTGAAATCTACTACTACAATTAAAACTCTTCTAACGAAAAACTACTACTATAATATCCTACAAAATAATTTCATTAATAACTCAACATTTATCTCTAAATAACAATACAAAATTAATAATAAAAATTTTGAATTCCGTTCCGCATCATCCTCGTCTTTGAAAACAACTCGTTCTCGAGTTTTGAAATATCGTAGAATTATAAACCCGAGAGATGTTTTCAAACAAAACCTTCTCATCTGATGTTTTAATGTCATGAACACAATTTTCGGGAATAACAATGACATAATATAGAAATTTGAAGTAGCTGTGGACTCAAATGTATCAACCGAAAAGAGAAAATCAACATGGTTGACCTCAACTTTATCTTCTTTGATGTTTTCGCAGTTGGGGTTAAACTTAACTTCAATTTCCTCACTGCAAACCATCTCTGAATCTGCAAATTGTTCAACACACTTAACTTCCGCTTCATGTTTCTCACAAACATCAATATGTGAGAGTACTTGCTTTTCTTTATCCTCACCAATTTCATTTTGTTTATTGATACATATTGTGAGACATTCATCAATTGTCTTGTAAGAATTTACTTTGCGGGTCTCCTCTTGTGAACGCGTCACTTTAGTTGAACAAACACGATTATGATGAACATTTTTTTGTGCTTGAACAAAATATGGACGAATATAGCACGTGATTATATATTCGTAATATGCCTTTAAATTTGCAAGACTTGTTTCAGAAAGTGCAAGCTCATCGCGTAATTTTCAATATTCGGCACTATACGGTACACTAGACCATTTAAGTTACTCGCATATGTCCAAAGTTCGATGCTCAAGTTGTTTTATTTTAACCCAAAGAAATTCTGGATTGTTAAACCTAGATGATATTATATATATGTAGAGGGGCTTAATTGAAAATTTCAAAAAATTTGGGGGTTAAATTGAAAACTCAAAAATTGTGGGGGTTAAATTGAATATTTCAGAAACTTTAGGGGTTGAATTGAATGTTTAAGAAACTTTGGGGCGGAATTGAAAGTTTTAGAAACTTAAGTAGCTGTCTTGAAATTTTCATAAACTTGGGGTACCAAATTGTAATTTAGCAGAGCATCAAAATTTTGATGAACAGTGTTGCCCACTGTTGCGATGAACAGTAGCACTAAACTTTATTTTTTTTGGAATAGATTGAGACTACAACAACGACGATTCCTGCTGCAGATCGTGCTTTCGTCTCGGAAAATTGTTGCCGATTCTCTAGCGAACTTCGA
This sequence comes from Panax stipuleanatus, assembly GCA_020205555.1. Taxonomy (NCBI): domain Eukaryota; kingdom Viridiplantae; phylum Streptophyta; class Magnoliopsida; order Apiales; family Araliaceae; genus Panax; species Panax stipuleanatus. The sequence continues at coordinate 133,391,043 of CM035124.1, forward strand.
CAATTTGATGGAGGTCAGAAAAATAGGATAGGAAGGAATTGGTGAAATCAAACGATATTAGGAATTTTGGCTTTGATACCATTATGATGTAGAACGGGGTAGATAGAAGAAATAAAAATACTTATCTCCGCAGAGAATCAGTAAAGAAACACATACAAAAGCACACATCTTTAATCTCAAATCAATATATTCAATAATCTAAAAATAATGAAGTATTACAATGCTTAAATAGAAAACTCAATACTAGGGGATTAAATAAAAACCCTAATTTAGAAATGAAACAATCTCCTAACTAAAATCTACTACTATAATAAACTCTCCTAATTGAAATCTACTACTACAATTAAAACTCTCTTAATGAAAAGCTACTGCTATAATATCCTACTTAAATAATTTCATTAATAACTCAACACTTATATCTAAATAACAATATAAAATTAATAATAAATTTTTTGAATTTCTTCTTCAGTTCCGCATCACAATACACTTCATTCATCCATTATACAAGTTATGTCCCCATTGCTAATTGGTGTGTTTCCCCAAAGTTTTCAATATTACTTTTTTCAAAAAACTATTTTTTGGAAACTCATTCACTTTTCGGCAACGGGTTACATGAGTTTCAGTTACTGCAATGTCCCCCAACCTAGGAGGCGTTGGGTTTCCGTGATTCCTGGGCTACATTCCTCTCTGTTGCTTTAGCAGATGACTACTAAATTGGTTCCTTCAGCCAGATTATTTCACTTTATTTATTGTTTCTATATTTTTGTACTCATGTTTCTATTGAGTATTATCTTTTTCAGAAAAGCTGCACTAGTATAATAAGCGCATTACTTCTAAGATGTACGCCATGCTGGAAAGGATAAGTCCAAGGACAAGAAAGCTGGAATTGTTTGCTCACATGCATAGCACACATGCGGGGTATGCATTCTTAATAGAGTAGCGTTCATGTACTTATGATGATTTTCTATGCATAGCATGCGGGGCATGCATTAAAACATTTTTTTGGGCACACCCTAAAATCCACACCTCCTGCAACCTATAAAGGAAGCAACTATAATGAGATGGTGGAACTATATCATATCTTGCCTATTTATTTCATCATTTTTCAGTTTCTTGGCAGTCTTAATTCAAGATATTTCTACCCTTGTACGTTCCATTTTGTTTTGTTTTAGTAAGTTATTTTTCAAAATCTACACATACGAATTTCTTTTAGAGATGAAGAGTCATCCCCAAGAAGCAAAAATTGCATACTAGTATTCCTAAAAATACCAGACTTTTAGGAACAATTTTCTGATTCAATATAACTTTTATGTCATAATTGATTGATCAACATACTGAACACAGCAATATTTTTTTTGATATGTTTTATATCTTGGTTCTATTGGAGCAATTGTTATTACCTCCATCTCAAACTTTGGATTTTGCTATTGGCTTTACTGTTTGTGATATATTCTTGGTTGGCGTAAATATGATACATTTATATGGGCTAGAGTGCTACTGTTAAATATCTTTATGTCAATGCTCGATTTTGTTTGTTTGAGTTTTCTCATTTTACATATAGGAATTAACTTGCAAATTTTACTCTGATTTCCTGCTTTAGTTGATTGTGATTTTCGTCCTTATAATAAATTCCAAACATAATTTGGGCTTTTGAGTTGACCTGTTCTGTTAGTAAATCAGGTGGATGTCACTAGGTATTCAGTTGAATGGAGTATGATTGGTGAATGAAGGGCATCAAGCAAGGTTTAAAGCTGCTTATCCGGAAGTTGAGGTGCAGCCTCTGTCCCAGCTGAGGGCTTCTACTATGGAAATGGACCCAATGTGGCTCAGTTGAGGAGTCCGTTCACAGGTGGTGAATCAAAGTCCGCATCAGCACAGTTTGCAGATGTCAGATATCCAGAGGCAGCCTATGTGTCTGAAGAGAAACCAATGAATCTTGATGTGGAGATGACAAGCTAAATACTGATTTTCATAGTCTTTGGCCTAGGTCATCGATGTTGGAGCTTCAGGTACAGCCTATATAAGAAACCAGTGAATCTTGATATAAATATAACAAGCTAAGAATTCTGTAATGTAGCTAAAAATGCTTTGGTTAATTATTTTTCAATTTCTCTTTTTTAATACAAGGTTGATCATCTCGTGGCTGCATTGCATAAATTATGGTAGTGTATTGAGGGTGATTACATTCTTGTGACTGTTTTTTATGTACGTCCATTGTTGTGCCAATGAATAGGTTGTATATGTCCCTGCATAATAAAAGGCATAACATAGAGACTATCCATGTAATATTTACTAGTGTTACTGGCTATATGGTACTGTAGTGGTGGCTCTTTTTGCTGAGGAATCCCCTTATTCGTAATACTGTCCCTATTATCTCCTAGCAAAAGTTTCTCCTCTGCAAGTCATGCCAGATTATTATGCAGAATTGGTTATCTTTTGCTGCTATGAATATGAATTCCATTCATGTTAGTAAGGCATTGACTGGAGAAAAGAAGACATAAATTTTTATTCTATTTTGATAAATTTTCATGCGGAAGATAAGAAATATTTTCATACAATTGTGAATATTCAGAAGTAAAGTTTCACAAATAATATTTTGACCCTAGTGAAATACTTGCACCTTACTAGGAAACTTGTTACTCCTGGCTAGCAAAGCGTTGCATGATCAAGAATCTTCTGCAAATGACTTCTATTTAGAGATGGCTTCAAACGAGAAAGGCAACAAAATTTGAGGTGAATATATCAAAACAATCAATATGAACTGGATGTTGAAATGTATTTTTTTTGTTTGTAGGACATTGAAATTCAAATGGTGTTAGTGACAAGTGCACATATCAAAAATCCTTTTGCTGCAGACAAGAAGACCGGAATGCTGACTATAGGAGAGGAAGAAGGCGACGCTGGAATTGACCCAAACACATTAGGATAAGAAGGTGAGGTTTCTGGTAATGCACTAGGACCATAAGAAGGTGAGGAGGCTGAAGACCCATTACCAGAAAAGAGCATAAAAATGTGGAGTTTTTGTGACTTTTGGCAGTGGCCTTGTTGTCCACTAGTGAAATAGTAGTCTGCCGGTGAAGTAACATTGAAGAGAGAATTGCCGTTGTTCATGTACGATATTGGATCTGTAAGGTTGCAGCTCTGGTATGATTGCTCTGTTACTTGAACAACCGAATCTTGACTTGGTGGGAATAGGAAAACTGCGCATAAACATAATCTTTTTGGATTTGAGAATAAGCAAACATAGCATACATTTTTGAAAATTTTAAAACGAGAGATCAAACTTGAGAAGAACAAAGTCACTGAGAGATCCTCCAATCTTCAAGTTGTGATTCTTAGACCACTTAGTGTTGACAAGTCGATTTGATGAAATGGCTCCCAAGCATCTAAATCTTCAACCTTGTATTGGTAGCAGATCACTTTGGTTTGGATCACCACAAGAAATTGGAGACAGGTATACCATAACAGGTTTCTCTGAGTTCTAAGGCGCTCTTAGCTTATTCTCTCTCGATCTACTTCACTCTTTATATCAAATCTAGGAGAAATATATATATACATATATATATATATATAAAGAGATTAACTTTTCATTGGCCCGAGTGATAAAGTGCCAGAATGATTGGAAATGGATAAGTCCAATGCCAATTACTACTAATTTGTGTCATTGGTTGTTATTTTGTTATCAGATCTAGTGATATTTACATTCATTCATTGCCAAAGAAAAGAGGATATAAATGGGTTGTGGCAGTCATGGGGAACAGGAAAAAAGATATTAGCATGAACAAGAAAGTGATTGGGTAAAAACATTCCATCAGTTACTCAGGTGAGCTGACAGATGCCGCTATACCTGATCGACATCAGTGTTTTCAAACATCACTAACGATAATTCCGAGTTAGAGCTCTTGTTTACTCGGGAAGTATATAAAGCGGACTGTTTCCCTTCCTCACTACGCTCGTCTCCCCTTGGGGGAGTCTAACTCCTTTCTATGCATTCCAGCAAAAATGTCAACATATCAAACTGAACTCTCGTTTTTAGACGGAGGTAGTCTTTGTTACATAGTTGTCATTGCGTCGCCATGGCATTGCCTACACGACGCCTAAGCATCTTGGCGTTGGAGAAGGGCAAGGCGATGCCTTAGACATCATGTTGCCAAAGCTCATGCCTCGGTAGCTGTCCCAAGTTAAGTGATTAAGTCATTTTTCACCCAAGTTATGGACTTGTTATGTGGTGTAATTTTACTACGTACTAGACTTGTAATTTGTGATAGGTGATGACTTAGTTGATTCTTTATTTTCTACGTGGTGTTTGTCGACTTTTTTACTAGTTTTTAATGTCAAGTTTTTTATTTTTGAATTTTGATTGTGAAGTATTCATATAATTGTGTTTTTAATTGTATTATATAGTGTTATAGTTATTACTCCTTCCATTTCAGAATAAAAGTTCTAGTTGACTTTTTGTGCATATTAAGAAAGAGAATAAAATGACAAAATTGTTCATATTTAAATTCTCATTTAATTGCATAGTTTTCTACACATGACTAGTGATGCTCCATAAATATGAATAGAGAATAGAAATATGTCAATTAATACAAAGGTTATTATTATAGGCAAATTATTATAAAAATAGATTATTTAAGGTAAGTAGACATTTAACTTGGGACTACCTAAAATAGTAATAAGGACTTTTTATCATGGGACGGAGGAGGGAGTATGTCTTAGGCTTTAATATATAAAAAATTCCATTGTTCATTATACTTTTGAAGTAAAATAAATAGTATATAAATTGCACATTATTAGTGACTTGTCGGTATATGGACGCCGTGGCGAGCGTCTTATCGCCTAGGCGTCCTGGCTGTCAACTACCGATGTGTCTTACCGTGGCTCCGTGACATCTATGATTAGCTATTAGCTAGATGTAAATTTGAAAACTTTTAGGTATAGCGTTAAGGCTTATTATATTCTTCTACGCACACGAATAGTAGAAGTGGGATGCAGTTTCAATATTTTAGGATTAGCTGCCATTGTCGTGGCCTGCGGGCACGTGTGACCTACGTGAAACAGTTAAAATCTGATTTTGTATGGGAAGACAACTAGCAATAGGAAAGACAACAGCTTTAGCGAAGTAATTATACTGTTTGACTTGTTATGCTATTGGAGGGTGAGTTTAAACTACCCTTTCTTAAATAGAATTAACTGTAGAATTCAGGTTTATTCATGGGTGCAATTTAGATTTGTTAACAAATTTATATGCTTTATAGCAGTAAATATTGTGAGAACCTATTATTTGTTGGCTCCTCATTGATATCTTTACATAGATGCGATGCGCAATTTAAAATGTGCAGGTCCATATTGAGACATCATGGGTTTGGCTTCTTCTTGATATGTTTTGAGCAATAATATCGTGTTTTTATAAGATCATATCTGAGACATGCCATTTCATATTCTTCATGTTGATGTACTTAGGAAACGTCTATTTCTTGTCTATTAATTTACTTTGGCAGCTTGGCATCATTAGCTTGACATCTGAGATATGCTTTTCATCCAATGATATCTATATATATGCACACAAAATATACTCTTGCTTTCTGCCTCTCATAAATAGTTCTTTCGTTTATCCTCTTACATCTTTTTGTTTATGTTAATTTTATAACCCCCTTTCCAAGGTGGAGGTGTTCCTCGGTCGGCGAGTCCTATCCCTTGCTCTTTGTAAAGGACAGCAGGGTTCATCTATCAATATATGTGGATGTGTGTATGCTCGAGTCATCAAATCATATTTTTCCCCAATCATAGTGTGTCTTGTAACTACTTTCTTATTGTTTCTGGAAAATCCTATGCAAGAAACACTAGTGATATTTTGAGAGTTGAGTTGAGAGCGGTCAAATTAATCCATCTAACTTGATGCTGTATATTGTAGTCTGCCTTACCCCTTAATATTGTACCTTAAAGCAAACCCACCCTCCCTCCCTCTCTCTCTGTCTTTGATGTTCTTGTTTTGTATCTTCTTGCAGGTTGAGGGACCAAAATCTCCTGAAGAAATGCTTATAGTGTTGCAGAGAGTGCTTGAAGAAAGCTCTACTGTTCTTGTTGCAGCCAAGCTTGAAGCAGAAGAACGAAGAAATAACATGCGTTTGAGGGAGGAGCAAGATGCTGCTTATCATGCAGCACTTGAAGCTGATCAAGTAAGTCACTTGTATTATGTTGCTAATATGTTGTTATTGTTTTCTTGCTGTCAATGTATTCTGCCACATCAGGCCAGGGAACGTCCTAGGAAGGAAGAGCAAGAAAGGCTGGAAAGGGAAGCTGCTGAAGCTGAGAGGAAGCTGAAGGAAGAAGAGGCTCGTGAAAGAACAGCTCGTGAAGCTGCTGAGAAAAAAGCCGCATTAGCTAGATTGCGGGAGGAGAAAGCCATGTCACTGGGTGCTAAGCCTGAAAAAGGGCCTGATGTCACTCAGGTAATTAGTCGTGTTTTAACTTACCTTTTTTTTTTGTTTGAAGAAACTCGGTGTGTTGTAAAGACTTGAAGTTCATGTAACCCAAATTGTGGAGTTTACAATACTACCTAAAACATGAAGTTCAAAAACTTTGTCGCGTGAATCAGTTGGATTGTTTTCCTCATATATATGCATACTTGAATCTCTTTTACTTTTTCCTTGGTAAAAGAATATCGTAGCTGCATTGCATGAATTATGGTAGTGTATTGAGGGTGATTACATTCTTGTGCCTGTTTTTTATGTCGACTGTTGTGCCAGTGGATAGGTTGTATATGTGCCCGAGTAATAAAAGGCATATCATAGAGAATATCCATGTAATAGTTACTAGTGTTACTGGATATATGGTATTGTAGTGGTGGCTCTTTTGCTGAGGAATCCCCTTTTATTTGTAATACTATCTCTATGATATTATCTCATAGCAGAAGTTTCTCCTCTGCAAGTTATTTCAGATTATTATGCAGAATTGGTTTTTTTTTGCTGATATGAATGAATATGAATTCTATTAATGTTAGCAAGGCATTGGCTGGAGAAAAGTAAACACAATTTTTGTAGGACATTGAAATTCAAATGGTGCTAGTGACAAGCGCACATATCAAAAATCCTGTAGCTGCAGACAAGAAGACTAGAATGCTGACTATAGGAGAGGAAGAAGGCGACGCTGGAATTGACCCAAACACATTAGGATAAGAAGGTGAGGTTTCTGGTAATGCATTAGGACCATAAGAAGGTGAGAAGCTGAACACCCATTACCAGAAAAGAGCACATAAATGTGGAGTTTTTGTGATTTTTGGCAGTGGCCCTGTTGTCCACTAGTGAAATAGTTGTCTCCCGGTGAAGTTGTAGCGATTGCATTTTTCCTAGTAAATAAAATAGGAGTTTAATAAAATGAATTTTTATTTTATTTAATAAGTTTTATTATACTACATATATTATTTGTGTGCAGTGTAAATTCTGAGTATGTGTGTGTTATGCAATGTGATAAATATATATTAGAATATATATTTATGGGATAAATGATTTAGAGATATTTTATCCGGATTTTTGGGAATTATGTTATAATATTTAAAGTGAAATTCGTATATTAAGCTTGTATAATATTGGGTACGTTATGTACGGAAGGTATATAATTTATTCAAGCAAACAGAGAATTATGCTAATAAGTCACCTAAGCTGAATGGGAGGTATGAGGTGTAGCTATATTAAAAGGCTGAATTAGTGACAAGCCTTTTTAGCAAGAGCTGGCAATACAATACAAATGTAGCCATATAGACTTTAAAACTCAGCAGCCTTATTTCGTGACTAGCAAGGAAAGGAGAGTTGGGATATTTTTTTACTCCATTCCTTTTCTTTTCATTTCCACCCGCCACTTTCCTTCTCCAATCTTCAGTTCGTGACTTTCAACGAAGCATGAGTTAGTTGGTCGAATTTTAGTCCCTCCAGTTAAATAGCAAGAGAAATTAAGACAACAGGGATTGAATTTCAAGAAAACTGAATCAAGCTGTTGGAAGGTAAATAAACTCTTGCTATACTTTATACATGAACAAATTGAAGGATGTTTGGTTAGTAGTAAGTTGTTAAGGTTATGTGAACTGTTATGTTGTATTAGTAGTGATAATCTGATTTCTAGCTAAAGGGGCTTAGGTTGGTTGTGTGGAGAGATAAGGGAGATTAAATGGGTTCAAAATGTAAACCAATAGCTATGAAATTGGTAGCTTTAAACAGTGCACACAAGTTGTTCGATAAAAGTCCCTAATGGACTGTTTTGCTTAAACATTGATTATTTGATAGAATTAAAGTCTGGGCTGGATATGTACGCAATACATGATGATGTGTGTAAGCCTATTAAATGGAAATGAAAAGCAGCTTAAGCTATAACTAAAAATTTGAATGTAACATGTCAAGCTATTGTTGCACACTGTTTTGAGGCATCTGAGAAACTATAATTTAAAAGTCTTATGTTTTTGTTAATAAGCTGCTATGATATCTAAACTATGCTGGAATATGGTTACTAGTAAAGTGGCGTATCAAGTGGTAAGAGAGGTCGAAGGGATGGGGCTGGGTAGGCTAGCCGCTACAGACAGCAGCAGCCAGCGCCCAGCGCTGGGCTGTGCTGAACTGCAGGGGCCAGCCGAGTAAGTTTTTGCTAGCAGTTTGAGTAGCACAAACTATATTTCTGCTGCAGTTTGAAGGTTGATTTAATAGGCGGGTATACCATCTTTAGGTTACAAAAGGAGGGGTATGAATGGATTACTAAATGAGGTACCAAAAATGGCCTGAGAGAAGGAGCAGAGCTGCTGCCCATGGCAGCAGCAGTGGATGTGTATAGCATCAGTTGGGGGTTCTCTTTTGAGTTCTCAGTTGATTTGCTTTAAGAGGTTTAAACAACTTGTTTAGTATTTTGTTAAATAGAGAGGTATGCATAGTGCCTTGTCTCCCAAAATGGTAGCATATTAGAGTAAATAAGTTATAGTTTGAAACTAAGGAAGGGGGGGACAGGGCTGCTGCCTCGGCAGCAGCAGTAAGCATGAGTGGCATGGGCTGGGAGCTCTTCCTGGGCTTTCAGTCATTGCACTTATGTTGCTCTAGATGCCCAGCTATTGGCATACTATTATAGATGTATAAATCATCCCTAAGTTACTAAAATTGTCATTGTATAAGAATGTAATGGCATGAAGTAATGGGCAAGGGATGGGGGCTGCTGCCTATTGGGTAGCAGCAGTTGTCAACAAGTGACTGCTATAAGCAGTTTTGGACTAGTTACTTTAACTCTAAGATTAGGTTGAAGATCTATCCATAAGGTTTGGATTTAAAACTTTCTAATTAACAAATGAAAAGGTTAAATTTTAATGGATGAAACATGGAGGGTGCTGTTTGGTGGGATGTTAATACATGTTAGCTTTAACACACTAGATTATATGAATAAATCTAGAATGAGCTCAAGGGTTGTATGAGTATGTTAGTAAGCTCTGAAATAGAAGCTAGTATGAATGGACATCTAAAATTGGATGTATTAAGCCAAGCTTGACTGCCAACATAGTGAGGCAAAGAGGGCTGCTATGCATTTACTTAACCAACAAAAAAGGCTGTTTTGACATTATTAAGGGAAACAAGAATAATTAATGCAATAGTATGTTGAAATGAAACTATAAATCAAAGGGAAGACTAAAAGCTAACCATACAAGTGAAAATACCTCCAAGGCAAGAAATAAGCTATGACGACACCTTGTATGCTAGAAGTTAATTAAAGAAAGCATGAAAGGCTCATGTACTAAGCTACCAATAGGATATGAATGATAAGTGTAATGTGGTTATATATGATAAGCATATCGGACCTTATTAAAGAAAGATATGGCTATTGTAAAAACATGGATGAGGTATTTATAAAATGTATAGAAATATCTCAATTGTAGAAATACAAACTAAAAATATAATCAATGTGGTTATATGATTATGTGATATGTGAACGTGCAAGCTATATGATTTGGATATGTGGCTAATATGCTTGTAAATGCATATATATAACTGTGTAGGGTCTGTGAGAACACACAAGTTAAACTGAATTTTTGTCAATAGTCTACGAATAAGGCAAGTATCTAAATCTTACTCTTTAATGAGCAAGTATTTTGAAATTATTCATATATGGACAGATTCTCTAAATTCTGAACTGTCTCTCATTATTTATGAATAATACAAGGTTAAATAACCTTTTTATTCCAATCAACTCCAAAAGAATGGGTAATGTATTTTCATGTATATCAAATGAAATTCAATATGCATAAACAGGTTGAAGGTAAGTCTGAACCATTTGTTTTGGTCAGACACAGATGTAAAATATTTCAATTTCTTTATAATAAGTCTTGAAATATTATTGTGCAGTGATTTAAGCTATCCAGCTATATTGTTATAGTTTGGATTCCAATCTGAGACTGAACAAACCCTGAAATGGGATATTTTATATTGCACTCTGGGAGTGGTGACGTTGAACATAGAAATTGTCCTGGATAAGATATTATTGATCAAAATAGGGCATAACGGGCGGATCACCCACCGTGCCCGTAAGATAAGACGGTTCACAAATAAACTTCTGATTGAACCTTTTTAAGAAAAGAAAAAGCTTGTTCATGGTCTTATGATCTCTCGGCTGTTCAATATTGATGTGATATTCCAGGAATATGAACGATTCAAGATTATTTTGCTTTACAGTTTTGCTTCACTGTGAAAACATGCCTTAAAGAAAACATTTACTTGTTGTGATATTAAAGAATGTTATTACTTGTTGAGCAATTGAATGCTCATTCTTGCTTTGTTATAAATGTTTTCAGCTAATCAAGCTCCAGCAGAGAGGTCTAGTAGAGACAAGGGAAAGGGAAAAGCTACTGAGTAGTTGGAATATTATGTAATAGATGGTTAATATGTTTGTAAATATTAAACTATCATGTAATAAGCAATTAAAGGTCTACGTACCTGGGATTAGTAGAACTCTGATATAATATCTTTACTAAGTTTGATATTATATTATGCTAAATGCTTGATATCGTGAAGCACTGAATAAGGGTTAAAAGTACCCGAATTTGGGGGCGTCACAGAAGTAACGTTGAAGAGAGAATTTCTGTTGTTCATGTACAATATTGGATCTATTAGGTTACAGCTTTGGTATGATTGCCCTATTACTTAAACAACTGAATCTTGACTGTGGGTATAGGAAAATTGCGTATAAACATAATCATTTGTGATTTGAGAATAAGCAAACATAGCATACATTTTTGAAAATTTTAAAACGAGAGATCAAAGTTGAGAAGAACAAACTCACTGAGAGAGTCTCCAATCTTCAAGTTGTGATTCTTAGACCACTTGGTGTAGACAAGTCGATTTGATGAAGTGGGTAAACCCCAAGCATCTAAATCTCCAACCTTGTATTGGTAGCAGAAAATCACTTTGGTTTGGATCACCACAAGAAATTGGAGACAAGTATACCATAACAGGTTTCTCTAAGTTCTAAGGCTTGCCATCTCTTAGCTTATTCTCTCTCGATCTACTTCACTCTTTATATCAAATCTAAGATAAATATAGATACATAAATATATATATATATATATATATATATATAAAGAGAGTAACTTTTCATTGGCCCGAGTGATAAAGTGCCAGACTGATTGGTGAAGCGGATAAGTCCAATGCCCATTACTACTAATTTGTGTCATGGGTTGTTATTTTGTTATCAGATCTAGTGATATTTACATTCATTCATTGCCAAAGAAAATGGGATATAAATGGGTTGGGGCAGTCATGGGGAACAGGAAAAAAGATATTAGCATGAACAAGAAAGCAATTGGGTAAGAACATTCCATCAATTACTCAGATGAGTTGACAGATGCCGCTATACCTGATCCACATCAGTGTTTTCGAACATCACTAGCAATAATTCCGAGTTAGAGTTCTTGTTTAGTCGGGAAGTATATAGAGCGGGCCGTTTCCCCCTCCTCACTACGCTCGTCTCCCCTCGGGGAAGTCTAACTCCTTTCCGTGCATTCGAGCAAAAATGTCAACATGTCAAACTGAACTCTCGTTTTTAGACGGAGGTAGTCTTAGTTACATAGTTGTTATGGCGTCGTCATAGCGTCGTCATGACATTGCCTACGCGAAGCCTAGGCATCTTGGTGTTAGAGAAGGGCAAGGCAATGACTTGGACATCAAGCTAAAGCTCATGCCTCGGTAGCTGTCCCAAGTTAAGTGATTAAGTCATTTTTGACCCAAGTTATGGACTTGCTATGTGGAGCAATTTTACTGCGTACTAGACTTGTAATTTGTGATAGGTGACGACTTAGTTGATTCTTTATTTTCTACGTGGTGTTTGTTGACTTTTCTACTAGTTTTTAATGTCAAGCGTTTTATTTTTGAATTTTGATTTTAAAGTATTCATATAATTGTGTTTTTAATTGTATTCTATAGTGTTATAATTATTGCTCATTCCATCCCAGAATAAAAGTCCTAGTTGACTTTTTATGCATATTAAGAAAGAGAATAAAATGACAAAATTGTTCATATTTAAATTCTCATTTAATTGCATAGTTTTTTACACATGACTAGTGATGCTCCATAAATATGAATAGAGAATAGAAATATGTCAATTAATACAAAGGGTATTATAGGCAAATTATTGTAAAAAATAGATTATTTAAGGTAAGTAGACATTTAACATGGGACTACCTACAATAGTAATAAAAACTTTTATTCTGGGACGGAGGGAGTATGTTTTAGGTTTTAATATATATAAAATTTTATTGTTCAATATTCCTTTGAAGTAAAATAAATAGTGTATAAATTGTACATTGTTAGTGACTTGTCGTTATATGGACGCCGTGGCGAGCGCCTTATCGCCTAGGCGTCCTGGCAGTCAACTACCGACGTGTCTTGCCGTGGCGCCGTGACATCTATGATTAGCTATTAGCTAGATGTAAATTTGAAAACTTTTAGGTATAGTGTTAAGGCTTATTATATTCTTCTACGCACACGAATAGTAGAAGTGAGGGATGAAATTTCAATATTATAGGATTAGTTGCCATTGTCGTGGCCAGCAGGCACATGTGTGGCCTACAGTGAAACAGTTAAAATCGGATTTTGTATGGGAAGACAATTAGCAATAGGAAAGACAATAGCTTTAGCGAAGTAATTATACTGTTTGACTTGTTATGCTACTGGAGGGTGAGTTTAAACTACCCTTTCTTAAACAGAATTAACTGTAGAATTCAGGTTTATTCATGGGTGCAATTTAGCTTTGTTAACAAATTTATATGGTTTATAGCAGTAAATATTGTGAGAACCTATTATTTGTTGGCTCCTCATTGATATCTTTACATAGATGCGGTGCGCAATTTAAAATGTGCAGGTCCCTTTTGAGACATCATGGGTTTGGCTTCATCTTGATATGTTTTGAGCAATAATATCGTGTTTTTATAAGATCACATCTGAGACGTGCCATTTCATTTTCTTCATGTTGATGTACTTAGGAAACGTCTATTTCTTGTCTATTAATTTACTTCGGCAGCTTGGCATCATTAGCTTGACATCTGAGATATGCTTTTCATCCAATGATATCTATATATGCAAACAAAATATACTCTTGCATTCTGCCTCACATAAATAGCGCTTCCGTTTATTCTCTTACATCTTTATGTTTATGTTTATTTTATAACCCCCTTTCTAAGGTGGAGGTCTTCCTCGGTCGGCGAGTCCTATCCCTTGCTCTTTGTAAAGGATAGGGTTCATCTATTAATATTTGTGGATATGTGTATGCTCGAGTCATCAAATCATATTTTTTCCCAAACATAGTGTGTATTGTAACTTCTTTCTTATTGTTTCTGGAAAATCCTATGCAAGAAACGCTAGTGATATATTGATAGTTGAGTTGAGAGCGGTCAAATTAATCCATCTAACTTGATGTTGTATATTGTAGTGTCTGCCTTGCCCCTTAATATTGTACACCCTCCCTCTCTCTCTGTCATTGATTTTCTTGTTTTGTATCTTCTTGCAAGTTGAGGGACCAAAATCTCCTGAAGAAATGCTTACAGTGTTGCAGAGAGCTTTGGGGACTATCGTTCTATTGTTTGTTTGCAAAGGCCATCCATCATAAGATTGAAACATCAATATGTTGACTGCCAGCCAACAGAATTTGGCCATAACTTGCAAACCACTATTGCCTTTAGCCTCAGATACTCATGGTAGCAGTTTTAAGTAGACAACCAGTGTGGCTGCTGTAACATAAAAAGGATAACTTTGAATAACTGTATACAGAATATAGCTACAGAACAGTCTGACCAGCTGATCATGGCAACTGAAGCATTATACATCAATATGTTGTTGGCTGCCAACAGTTAGAAAATAAGTGAAACAAAAAACCCATACTTGGGCACTAGAACAAGACACAAAAAACTGTTGCTGAAGCAAGAATCCTAATACTAAGTAGTCAAATGGAGATTAAGAATCATTTTCTAATTAGTATTAAGATTAGTAGATCATCTCTCAGAATTCCCAACCCCCACTTGAACACAAACTCATGATCCTCTGACTGATATACATTATCCATTAATATAACATCTAACCTTGGTCTGAATTGCTCCAGTAGCAGCATTATGTGTAGAGCATAGCATGCCTTCACTTGATGCAACCCAACCAGGTGCAATTTTGTTAAGAAAATCTTTCAATCATGATGCATATTTTTGCCATTTAATACTTGGGTGTAACTACTTTTGTTTATAATTAATGATATTGTAGTGGAGCTCAGCTAGCTTAGGAGAAACCCCATGCCATGAGACAACATAACCATACTTCAATAGCATAAAGAAGAGCATATGCCTGAATAAGAGAAATATCCATCCAGACACGATTAATATTACATCAGAAGCCAATTTCTCCTACAAAAGTTTCTAGATAGATTGAGAAGACGGTAAGAAATCAACAAGGAATAATGATTGAAGATTTGGAATCAGTGAGTCTTTTCTGGCAAATTAATAAATTTACCAGCTTTTCTTCACCAGTTTTGACTTCTCTTGCCGTCTTTGTATTTCTATGTCTCCTCGTATGCTCTTTCGTATTTCCAACCCAGTAGTACCTCATGGCAGTTAGAGCAATAGACATCAGCAACTGTGTGGAGAGCTGCCGGTCCTCTTTTGCCCCCATAAAAACTTCACCCAAGAGATGACTCATTTAAAAACTCAGGGGAAGAAAAAAAGCCCTGCATAATTAAGTTACTTGAGAGCCAAAAGAAGAGCTGGTTTACACTAAAGCATCAAGGTCCACACTATAAAAGCTGAGAGCTCAACTCCCTTGAATCATCATCTCCTATTGAGCACCCTCCAAATTGACCACATAACACTTGAGTGGAGAACATACTCCTGTTTTTAAGAAAAAAAAGTCTTGAACGATCTCAATACCGACAGGTTGATGCGGTCATGTAGTTAGCCCCCGGGGTCACCCCGAGGAGACGGACAGAGGTGCCTAGTAAAAATAGAGTTATATAACCTACGTCAGCTCCTCATCACATCAATGACAAAAGCTGCACAATCTCTCATATTTTCCTCCGTGCTTCAATCACCCTCACATCTCAACAAACAGTCATGAAATCTCTCAACTGTTCTGGGTAACACCCCGAGCAAGCTTGCACAGATGCAGGGTCCAAGGATGCTAAATTCATCATCACCTTAAATTATGATAAAAGATTATAAAATTAACATGCTAAATTCTTTTTAAGTAAATTTTGCATAAAACCAGTTGAAAAAGAGAGGTAAAAGTAATGCTAAATAAGGTGGGTTGGTCCAAGGATGGATCAAAACATAAAGTATATATGGAGTACTAAGCAAATGCAAAGGGTGAATCACCTGCCAAATTACCTAGTATCTCAAGGCTAAATCCGAGCAAGCTTGCAGAATGCATAAATTTATACTACAAAACATGATTAAGTTTATACAAACCATTATCCAACTATCTAACTAAAACCCTGAATACAGGATTGTCTAACAAGTGAAAACATTCAGAACTGACAAACATGGCAATTTCATTCGCAATTATTACCTCTATCTTCTCTAGGAGGTCATGAATTGTGGAATCAGTCAGCCTGTGAAATTCATCCTCCTGCAGCAGAGAACTATATCCACATTAATTGTTAGAAAATTTTCACTTCACACCCTTCAACTTAAAAAAAAATGTCATCATTTCTAAATATGCTAGCATTACTGTTCACAATTGCAGTACCAAAAAATCATATCCCTAACAATCTGAGCTTTGAAGCCTTCATTGGTTGATGAATTGTGGAAGTTCTTTAATAATCAATATTGTCCCTTAATTCAATATAGATATCATTAAAAAAATAGAGGGAGAGATCAGATACCTGTAATCGACAGCCACTGGGCCGTGACACTAGAAGAAGGGCGAGAGAATCTATTTCTTGAACAGCTTTGTTCATAATGTTTGGATGGTTGATTAGCTCTGCCAGTGCCCATTCTGTTGTAGTGGCAGATGTGTCTGTTCCAGCAGCAAAAATATCCTGCAAGTTTAAACATTATGCACTAATTATGTACAATTTTCTGTACTAGTATTTTAAATGATGTGCACTAACAAGTTAGGAATCAAATTTACCAGTATGAAGGCCTTGATGTTCTCTCTACTCAATCTAATCTCCATGCTTTCATCTTCTGATATATCAAGCAAGTCCTTTGTTGCATCCCCTCCTCCATCGCCATTCTTTTTTAACTTCCCCCTCACATTTCCTAATCTTTATACGTAAAATGAATAAGAAATTAAAAATTATGCTATTTGAAAAATAAGTTTGTGGTTCAGACTTAATTTTTTTAAAATTGTATTCCCAACACCACCTTATCGAGTATAAACTTATTCAGTTTATGATTTGTTTTTAAGTAAATATTGGACTTTAAGAAAAAAACTATTAAATATAATTTTCACTTAAATCTTCTCATTAATAAAGTTTTGAGGGGATAAAGGGAGAAAATTATTATCCATCTCATTATCATCCTTGAAATTACATTGTTGGTCAGCCTTATAAGCTCTTCTCCAACATCAACTGCCTCTCCGGCTTTGGCCTTTTCAGATATTACATTCACAAAACTCTCTATCTCGTGGCGTCTAACAGGACGAAGAAGGTCTAGCGTTCGACCCCCTAAAAGTTCAGACATGCATAGTTTCTCCACGAACTTCCAGTATGATCCGTAAGGAGCAAAAGAGAAGTCTTGTGAGCTGTAATCCGTGGCCTCTGTTTGGGGCCGGTCAGACCAGGAAGTTTCGTGTGTTTTGAGAAACTCTTTGGCCATCTCAGGAGAGGAGGCGACAACACAAGGGTAGGAACCAAGGAAGACGTGGATTAAGGATCCATGACGGCTCGAGAGTTTGTGAAGAGCCTGGTGTGGTATTGGAGCAAGAAGGTGGAGATGACCGATGATTGGAAGCTTAAAAGGGCTCGGTGGAAGGCGAGATGTGGTTCGACTTTTGAATATGGCTCCAAGTATGTCCTTGATTTTGAATAGTTGGAAGCTTCCAGGAGATACAAAGGACAGAGTATTAGAGTATCCAAAGGAGTGTGATGTATGTATGTACATCACCGTCTTATCTGTGGCACTGGTGAGAAACATGAAGCTTCCAGGAGATACAGAGGACAGAGTAACGCTCTTGAAGTTGAATAACAAGAAGAGGCAGGAGATTTTAGAGTCCTTGTTAATATATCCTTCTCAGTTGGAGCACAAAAAGGCTGAAAAGTTGGAGCAGCAAAATGGGGAAATTGGAATGGATTTAAGCTACTGGATGTGGTGGGTGTGTGCAGCTCCCAGAGCCACTTCGGCCGGAGGCTGAGCAACCCAATCGGAGCTCTCACGCGCCCAGACGCGCCGGTTTTATTACTGTCCGGTTATCCCTCCTCTGCTGTTAGGAGCGGATTACAGTTCGTGCAGTCGCGGTTTGGTGATTTTACAGTTCGTGCAGTCGGGTCGGAGCTCCATTTTGGGGCGGGTTTTCGGGGTTCCTCAGGTTATTTGGATTCCCTGCGGTTTATGATGTTTCCGGCTCTTCCTCTGTGTAATGTACGAATTAATCAAATTCAAATCAATAATAGAGGGAGCTCTGTGTCTCTCTCTATATATCAACCATCGCCCCACCTCCAACCCTCAAAACCCGCCTCAAATTGGCCCGAAAGGCCGTCTCCTACTGCCGCTTCCCACCCAACGGAGTCCGTGGATCGGCCACCACGCTGGTTAGGGAATCGAACTACGGGATCGACGCGGGGTATCTGAGCAATTACGAGAAAGAGCTGCTGATCATGTGTCAGGTGGAGTCGGAGGAAGGAGTGAAGAAGATGGAGGAGATCGCGGAGGTGGAAGGGGTGGATTGCATACAGATGGGGCCGTTGGATCTGAGTGCGAGCATGGGGTACTTGTGGGACCCTGGGCATAAGAAAGTGAGAGAGGTGTTGAGGACGGCGGAGAAGGGGGTGCTGAAAAGTGGGAAAGGAGGGGCCTTTTTGGCTGGTTTTGCAATGCCGCATGATAGCCCAGAGGAATTGAGGGAGAGAGGGTATTACATGGTGTCTGGTGCGGTTGATATTTGCTTGTTTAGAGCTGCTGCCGTGGAAGATGTAAGGAAATTCAAGTCGAGCTCGGTGGCTGTAGGTTCTGATGATGATGACGACGACGACGACAGGGAAGGTGGTAAAGATGGGGAAGACAAGTACTGGAGCAAATGAACGAGAATTCAACAACCATGAGTGTTTTCTGTTTTGGCTTTCTTTTCTTTCTATCTTCTGTAGTTTTTTTTTTGTTGGCAATGGCAATGGCAAGAGTGGATATTAGTAGTAGATAGAGATGGAATGAGATGTGTTGATTTTAAGCATTTTGATCCCTTTGTCTTTGTGTAGAGGAGGGGACCAACCAATTTTGAACATTCTCCATGTCTTGGAGAAGCAAGGAT